>JAFEKR010000030.1:0-600000 GCA_019022495.1 Epichloe hybrida
CGTTTCTAGATACCCCTTTCGTCGAGCCACTTATCGAAGATCACTTAAAGCCAAAAGATCCGTCAATGTTAGCCGCTGCTAACATTACACCTTACACTTGCTTAAAAGAGGCCTGTCGCACCCTGTCTTGTCCTGTAGGCTGTGGGCCACGCAGGTCCGCGTACAGCGCCTTACACAGACCACTTTGTTGGAGACCTTATTAACTCGTATTACGGAGTAAACCTGGAACATTCAGAGCCACGGCCCACGGCCGACCTCCGCCACACCACCTGACGTTTCTGCCTTGCCATCAAGTCTTCTGTGGAGACGAGATTGTTGCACGATAAAAGAGGCGCAGCCGACTGGCCACTAATTTGTGCGTGGATTATCCCCTATATCCCTTGCGACAGAGATCAATGCGCCCAGACGATGCCACCTGGGTTCTTACCCCAGCGGGTCATTATGTAGACGCCAGATTTGTGCGTAGCCTAGGCTGGCTACCTTGCTACTTACTACCTGACTCCCTGATCCCCTCCGCATTTCCACTGCTCGCCTGCGGTTCATTTTATTTTCATTTCGCCGTGAAATTACAAAGTTACCTGACCGTCTGACGATTTGATAATCACCAACGCATACTGCCTGTCATGAAGAAGTTTGGTTTTGGAAGGAAAGGTGATGACGGCGATGATGCTAATCGCAACGCACTCTTTGGCCGCAAGAAGCATTCCCAGACGCAATCAGACAACCCCTATGCCCAACAAGGCGCCATCGATCCATACGCCGACAGCGCCAAATATGCAAACATCACTCCGTATCAACAAGCTCGTGCTGGGCTAGGAGCCGACAAGCGACAAGAAGTCTCCTTAAATAGTCAAGGTGGTCCCGCTGGCGGACACGGCTCCGGCAGCCAAAACCAAGCACCTGGTAGTAGTTATGGCGATTCTGCCCCAACGGGATATGGCTCTGATCGATATGGTTCCGGGGGCGGATATGGCTCCGACCGATATAATAGCCCGGCAGGCAGTGTCCGCGGCCCTGGTGGTTACGGTGGGTTCGGTCGTACTAATAATGAACCCGACGAGAACCGTGATGTTCTTTTCTCAGGTGCGCAGGAGCGCCAAGCAGAAAGACAACAGGTGCCACCATCAGTGGCATCTTATGGACAGCCCGGTTCAGAGAACGAATCGTACGGCGGGTACGGTGAGCGACGCGAGCTGACAGCAGAAGAGCAAGAGGAAGCTGAGTACCAAGGTGTACTTGCTCAGAAGCGGCAAATTCAACAAGAAAGCTCCTCTTCAGTGTCACGCTCAGTTCAGATGGCAAGACAGGCGAACGAAGTAGGCCAAGCGACGCTTGCTCGTCTCGGCGCCCAAGGTGAACGCTTACACAATACCGAGAAGAATCTCGATCTCGCCGCGAATCAAAACAAGGTTGCACAGGATCGGGCAGCAGAATTAAAAACTCTCAACCGTAGCATGTTCGCCGTTCATGTCAATAATCCCTTTACATCTAAGCAGCGACAGCAGAAGGCGGACGATGAGGTTATGAGCAGGCATAGAGCCGAAAGAGAGCAGAGAGAGGAAACTCGTCGCGAGGGCTACTCTGCGAATCAACGGATGGAGTCCACATTCCAGAATATCAATGCCGCCGGTCGTCCTCGCGCACAGCGTAAAAAGGATTACGGCAAGTTTAACTTGGACGATGAGGAAGGAGCAGATGAGTTGGAGGACCAGATTGATGATGGACTGACAGAGCTCGAGGGTCAGGTTTCCATGATGAACATGGTCGGTAAGGCCATTGGCAAGGAAGTTGACTCCCAAAACAAACAGATTGACAGGATTATGGGCAAGGTAAACTCAACACACTGCTCCCCTCCCCCCCCCCTCGCGCCAAAAAAAAACTAAAAAAAAAACTACCGAGCCAAGCTGACCCTTTATACAGAGCGATGCTGTAGACGACGCCACAAGAATGAACCGTGAACGTTTGGCCCGTATCAAATAGAATGCTCGAGCAAGCCAAGTGCGCTAAACTCGGGGGCTTGTCGAGGTCTCGACTGCAACGGAAGACAACAATAGGGTCGTTTAATTGACTAGCGATAGCCGTAAAATTCGGGTATTTGAGTGAAGTCCAATTCGGAAGATGTGCGACTGATAGTGAAGCTCAAACCCCCAATAACATCATGCATAGTAGAGAGAGAACTTCTCCTTTTTCAATATTTCTTCTTTTGAAAGAAACATAAATAAATGTCCCCGCGAAGCTAATGACAAGCAACTACGTAGGCGAAAGAGCAGTGAGTCTGAAAGTCATTTGTAGCGGGCCTTTGACAAGACTGGTCCTGCCGACCATTCGCGACCACATGCACTTGTCAGTCGAAGCACGGGTGCACCTGGTCCCACTTAATTTCCCTGGGCACAGTACTGAAAACCTTGCACCTGAGTTCCTCTACAAACCTGAACTCAGAATATGACTTCGAATCTTCAACGTTCCGACTGCAAACACAAAACCGAGTGTTCTGTACAACTTGACTGCGGCTCGAAATGCATTCTAGAAGTTCTTCAAAAAAAGCTGCCAACCAGCGTAAAAAAGCGTCCAACACAATCACACTCGGAAGCAAAGTCATCTCACTTGATGCGTACCTAGCACCACCAGTGAAGAGGGAGCGTTCAGCCGCAAGACCCCAAGATGGCCAACAGTTGGAAGGACCAAGAAATTTGGCTGATAAAAATATATCGAAAGTCAAATTGATTCCGGAACAATTTGACCAATCTCTTCCGGCAGAGAAAGGATGTCCGAAAGGAACCGAAGACACAACACTCCTTCAGAACCGCAAAAAGCTCCCGATATGGCAGTATCGTTCAGAAATTCAAAGGGCTCTTCGAGGCTCCGAAAATCAAGTCATCATAATAGTTGGTGAGACCGGTTCAGGAAAAAGTACTCAAGTCCCACAATTTCTCTATAAGGAGTCATGGTGCAATCGGCGGAAAACCCATGCCCATGGATCTCGAGATGAAATTTTTGTTGGCGGTACTATTGGCATTACTCAACCTAGAAGAGTTGCTGCCACCACTTTAGCACACAGAGTGTCCCATGAAGCTGGAACCCCTTTGGGCAAAGTTGGTCCGGACGGACGCGGACTTGTTGGTTACTCTGTGCGATTTGATCATAGAGTTCCGAAAGGGGCCAAAATCAAATTTCTTACAGAGGGAACACTACTTCAAGAACTTCTGAGAGACCCATACCTGCGGCAATACAGCGCCATTGTTATTGACGAGATTCACGAGAGAAGTCTCGATGTTGACCTTCTCGTCGGCTTCCTCAAACAAATCATTAACGCGGGAACAGAGATGCGAGGCGGAATACCTCTCAGAGTCATCATCATGAGTGCTACAGCAAATGTTGAAATTTTCAAATCGTTCTTCAATGATGCGTCATCGACTGTATCCAAGACTGACATCGTTCAAGTGCTTCACATCGAAGGCCGTCAGTTCCCTGTAGAAGTCATCCACGAAGCTCGGCCTGTCGCCGATATTCAGGATGCGCTTGTAAAGAAGATACTCAAGATTCACATGGAGGAGCCTCTGCCGGGTGACATTCTAGCTTTCTTGACTGGTCAGGAAGAAATAGAGGCTGCACAAAAGCTTATCGACGAATATGCAACTACCTTGGCATCAAACATGCCAAGAATCAAAGTCTTGCCATTGTATGGCCAGTTATCTCTCGATGGCCAACAAGAGGCTTTTCAGCCCGTTTCGGCGAGATTCACCAGAAAAGTTGTTCTAGCAACGAACATCGCCGAGACGTCAGTTACTGTGCCAGGTGTTCGATATGTGGTTGACTGTGGCAAGGCAAAGATCAAACAGTACAGACCACGTCTCGGCATGGAATCCTTGCTGGCCAAACCAATTTCCAAATCTTCGGCTATTCAGCGCGCGGGTAGAGCTGGACGTGAAGTTCCGGGAAAGTGTTTCAGACTGTATACCGAAGCTGCATTTGAAGCATTGTCAGAGTCTGATCTCCCTGAAATTTTGCGCAATGACGTCCTTGGCGCTGTTTTGACCATGAAAGCCCGCGGAATTCGAGATGTGCTTGCTTTTCCATTGATTGATACTCCTGACACGGAAGCCATTGAACAGGCTTTGATCCAGTTGCATTACCTAGGAGCATTGGATGACGATGGCTATATCACCTCAGCCGGGGAGAAAATGGCACGTTTGCCGGTTCCTGCGCCCCTCGGCGCAGTTTTGCTGGCAGCCGAGAAGCCAGATTTTGACTGTGTCATCGAGGCGATCGATATTATCTCGTGCATTACCAGTGGAGAAGACATATTTCTCCAGGTGCAGTCAGAGGAAGGGCAAGAGGAGCTGGAGCTTTCTCGTAAGGAACTGCAACGGCGAGAAGGCGACTTGATCACGTACTCAACGACTATACAACAATACACGGCCGAGAACTCCGACAGAATGCAGTGGTGCAAAAGAAAGAAGATCAATATCAGAAACATAAAACAAGCTTTGAATATTAGAAGACAACTACGTGGCATATGCTTGAAAGAAAAGATATTGAGGAATGCACCAGAGGCAGACCCTCAGCCATTCACTCCACTAGCTCCAGAAAGGGCTGAAACTGTCCTACGATGTTTTTTACGGGGATATGCCTACAAGACGGCGATGCTAGCTCCTGATGGAAGTTATGTGACAGATCACGGCAAACATGTGGTTGCCATCCATCCAGCAAGCGTTCTCCATGGACAGAAGAAAGAGGCAATAATGTTCTTAGATCATGTGTTCACTAACAAAAGCTACGCTAAAAAGGTGAGTGCCATTCAGGCTGCATGGATTGCCGAGGCATTGGAGATCAGATGATCCGAGCTTCGTCAACCTCCAGCAAGTATACATGTGCAGAGAGGAATGTTGTCCATGCCTAGGATTAGATCTCGCCTGACTTATGAAACTCTATTTTAAAAAGTTTGCGGTACCAAAAGAAAATGATGATGAAATCGCGTTATACATCTTACGAGCCATCCTTGCTGCGGCTTTGTATCGCCTGCAATAAGTCATAAAGCTGGTGAATCTGCTCATCTATGGAGTGATCGTCAGTGATACTCATTCAACTTTCCAAATTGACAAACTTACCACTCATCCTTTGAAGCTTTACCTCATCGATCTTCTCGCCAACCCAAGAATCACCCTCGATTTTCTGCGCATACAGTTGCCATTCACTGAGAAATCCAATCTGGTGGCAAAAAATACGAGAGGGAGTTAGCACCTGGCATCATAAGGATTGGCCTCCATGGGACAATGCCACGGACAGCAGACGGCCTCCATTCACGTACCAAATGGGCTCGGTTTTCCACCTTCCGATGGAGCCTGAACTCGGCCTTGATATATTCGTCACCCAATACGCGCATCTCGAAAGGCAGGTGCTTTCTATGAGCTCGCAGCAGTCGTCTGTACAAGGGGATTGGCGGGAGCAGAGCCATGTTGGTCTGTCGCAAGCCATTTTCCGCCGCTGCGGCAGCCAACATGGAGAATGAAGGGCGCATAATGACAACACAGGCACCACGTCTGCAGTCTGAGGTGCTAGCTAGATGATGGTCACAGGCTGTGGAGCGTGGAGATCAGTCTGCGCTGAGTCTTTTGGGACTGGCTTTGCTGATGAAAAGGTTGTCCGAGACACACCAAGATGGGAGTCGGCCCCACATGCGACTGCCACATGCACAAACTTCATCCCACTTGAATCAACTTGAGCATGAAGTAGTCGAATCGACCCCATTGCGTGTAACATTTGAGGCGTGGCTGAAAGACAGGCTGTGGTGGGAAACTCTCTGGGTTATTTTACATGATGCCGTTCTCTTTCAGTTTCTCTGGGGACGACATAGACATCGACCCAGGACTTCAGGTCTCGTCTGGCCCTCAAGAGAAGCAGCTTCAACCACAAACTTTTGGGCATAGAACATCTGAAGCCAGCGCATTTCCTATCCCGGGAAAGCCGCAGCTTCCACCGGTGCAACATGGCCTGGACTCGATGCTTTCTAGCATGCCATCCAAGATCGCGTACAGCATCTTGGATGTATGCCTCGACGATGGACAGACATTGAAGCTTCCCCGTCGCGAACTTTGGGACGTCAGGGTGCAGCTGATGGCAGAGGCAGAAAATGAGGAAGGGTGTCTAGATGGGGAACTGGGTGATCACGATGTCAAAACTGGTGTTTACGAAGGTGGTTTCAAGAGCTGGGAGAGTAGTGTCGATCTGGTCAAGGTCCTGTCCGCGGAGAGCCATCCAAATTCGTGGCAGAACAAGTCTGCCCGCATCATTGAGGTACGTCGAGGGAAAGATGTCGAGTATTCGATACCCGAAGGCCGAAGGCTCAATGACCACGGCGATTGACTGCGGCGCGCAGCGCATCCTCTTGCACGGCGTGCAGTTAATGGCAACGATCAGCGCTCTGCTCTCTTGAGATGGATGTATTTTTGACTAACTACGTGATTTTCAAGCTGGGTTGTGGAACAGCCTTGCCGTCGCTGGCCATGTTCCAGTGGACCATGGCGAAGACTGCATCGAACTCCAACCACCAAAGCTTTTCCTTCATTCTCGCCGATTACAATCCCAGTGTACTCCGACTTGTTACCTTGCCCAATTTCATCCTCTCATGGGCTTTGTATCACCAACACACCCTTCCCGCTCTCCAAGATGCCTTTTCACTAGAGGGCGAACTGGAGTTGAACCCCGATGTCCTCGATGGCTTTTGCACATATCTATGCAGCCACGACTTTCATTTTTCGTTTATATCAGGTGGTTGGTCTCCTGACTTCATTGAGCTCCTTTACTCGCTGCCCCATGCATCGATTCGAGGTAAAACAGATGCACCATCGCTCTCCCTCCTCTTGGGGGCTGAAACAATATATTCTCCGTTCGCTTTACAATCATTCACGGAAATGGTGTGGTCTGTGCTAGAACGCGAAGCAAGAATATTCTCTGCGGATGCTTCAGTATGGGTAGCGGCTAAGAAGCTTTATTTTGGTGTCGGGGGCTCTCTGGATGATTTTGTTATGAACATGCAAACTAGGGGCGCGGTTGTCGCCACACTAAGAGAGGAGACGGAAGGTGTCAGAAGAGGAGTCGTTCACTGCTTCCGTTCGAAATAAACCAGGAAATGCCTTTGCCCAGCCATGCAGTGCCGCCTGTGCCGCCTGTGCCCTCGCGCCTTGCACCCAATGTGCAGTCAATATAACTCAGTCACGACGCAAGATAAGAGCTGCGTACGTCATAGATTCATCTGTTAATTGTTGTTTCCTAAATAGTCAGAGAGATGCAACAATAAGACGCCGGGTATATTCCGCTAGTACTCCTAAACGCCAAGTATGTTGTGATGCTGTCCAATACAACCATGACTTCCTTACATTCAACAGTGCGACTATTCGTTCTCAACCAAATAGAACCCCCCATAGCAGTGTCCATCCTTACTTTGTTTTCTGTTGATTCTTCTTTTCTGTGCACACAGGACAGTACCAGGTGCCGTTAGGTTCGCTCTTTAACCCAACACATGACCAGTGGAACCACTCGTAAGGGCAATTGTCGTTGTCACAAGCGACCATATCGCCATAGCTTACATTATGGCACAGACAGTACTTCTTGTCGTCACCGCCCTCTTCGTCGTCATCGGCGTCTACGATGGCTCTGTCGCCATCTGCATCCTTCGCATCTCCTGTGGGGGTCCCTCTTGATCGAGCATCCACACCATCCTCTTCCTCGCCACTTATGCTTTCTGCTTCTGAAAGATCGCTGTCTGCGGTGGAGGCTGGTGAGTTTCGTGCTGAGGCTTTTTTCACCCGCGACAGGGAAGATTTGTTAGGGGGTTTCTTCCGCGATCCCGCCGTTGGTGTCCCTCGCCTGCTTCCTGCATTTGAGCTTGTCTTGACAGAACCTGACCGAGGACCAGCACTACCGGCTCTGACTGGACCACCAACACCAGAGGCGACTGAATTCTTTGGAGTACCGGGCCCAAGAGACGAGTGCCTCGCGAGGCCACTCGATGCGCTCGGCACATTTCCCGAACCCGTGTTTGCTCGAGGGCCACGCTTTGTCGCTGGACCCGCCGAGTTCTCGCGCTGTCTGCTCAAGATCATGCTGGCTGCTGGGGTGGCTGGTGCCGAAGCAGCGTGTTGTGTTCCGGTCTGTTGAGCTTGGGCATGTCGAATGTGCGGGTGCGCGGGCAATCGTGTGGTCGCTGGATTGCTGTGTGAGGTCGCAAGCATGGCAGCTGGAGGCCCTGCCGCTGTTATGCTGGCAGAGGGATTGATGGCTCGTAGAGATGGAGCAGTGTGGTTGGCGGCGCTGGCACGTAACAGTGACGGGACTTCATCCGGGTCCGTGAATCCAGGTTCGGCACGATCATAGAGCAGTTTTATTTGAAGGTCGACACTCCTCAAGTGCTTGTCCATAGTGAGCTGAAGCTTCTGCGTTAAAGCTATTTTATCCTGTGCAAGCTTGTCGGCTTTTGCAAAGTTGTCGCGAATTTGAGCGCGTAACAGATCTTCCTTCGGGTTTGGCTCGTGGCTGCCGTTAGACTTGATCCATTTCTGGATTTTGCCATCACGATCTTCAATCATGTGAATGCACTCGTTATACTGGCGATCCTTGTCGGTGATTTCCTCGTGTATGAAGCGAATTTCTTCGGGTAAATTCTGAACCCGGTTGATCCAATTGTCTAGGATCAACCCAGGGTCGAGCGGCTCAGTTTGGGGCATCCTCCTGACGAAGTCGATGGAAAGATCGTCCCTGGGCATGATGTTAATTTAGGTGTTCTTGGTTTCCCTCTCGGCGACCGCCGTCAATGCGCGCTTTGTTAGAGCCTCTTGTTGGGGGAATAACGAAGTAAGGCTCGGAATGCAGGCGTTGCGTCGCGCGTTGCCGCGTCTCAGTCGGCGCTGTTGAAACTACCAGTCGTGCGTGTAAAGAAAGTGCTGGACAAGCGTAGAAAATTGTGCGAGTAGCGGCAGAATGCAAAGGAAACAATTTAATACTAAAACGTAAGCAGCAGACTGATGCTTGAAGAACAAACAAAAAGAGGTGAAATCAAAATATGTAAAACGTAGGCGCGGCGCGTCAGTTGTACGAGAAGAGTTTGAGGCTGAGGTAATAAATATTAAAAAAAAAAAGGCTGATGAAGCGGCTTGGCTAAATTTGCCTTGTTGGGTCACTTGTCGCATAGCCGCCTTGGAAGGAGGACCAGGCCACTTGTGCCAGTTCATCAACCAGACGCTCCAGACGCCTCCATGATCCATGACTCAACTTGCCTGCCAACTGCCTGCCAACTGCCTGCCAACTGCAAGGTTGGCCCGCTGCCTGCTGCCCGCTGCTACAGCTGCTCGCTGACTACTGCTCCGTACTGCGGATCTAATAATCCGGTCCCGCACGCATCTCGCAGCAAGAATGCCGAGGATGAACAGGGCGACCGACAGCAATACAATCCGAATGGCAGTGTCTGCACGGGTCAACATCCTGCTCATTGACGGGAAGGGATCGACTATGTGCTCAAATAAATCAAGCACAGGGCCAGTGCCCGGAATGCAAGGCCACTCACTCAGAGACAAACGTCAAGGTGCAAAGTGCGACTTGGAAACAGAACAATGATGAAAGTTCGATCGCAAGCACTCACCAAATAGAAGGTATCGAATTGCAGGAAATATCGCCCCTCGGCGAAAATGGTCGAAGCCGTTTGACGGTTCTTTCAGTATGATAGTTACCTCGCAGCAAAGGGCACTCACTGCCTTGTTGAAGGAAGGGAAGTTGATACTGAGTGGTCTGCAACAGGAAATTGTGTGGAGTGAGTAGCTCGGACGGGATGTGGGAGAGATTTGAAGGCCAATGACAGCCAACTAACTGGTTTGATGAAATTAGCTTACCTTAAAACGAGAGAGGTACCTTCTATATGATGATTATTCTCTGTAGAGGTATTTCTATGGTTTTTTCCCCTTTTTTTTTTTTTTTTTAAACATATAACACATACACGTACGAGGGACGCTAACTGAAAAAGGTCTTGCTTGAAAATATAAACTATAATATATATCTTTCCTCATAGAACAGGTATAGAGTAACCTCTTCCGGTTTAGGCCTTAGTTACTAATACTGCGCATTTGGTTTTTGCTACTGCGCGCTCACTTGCTTGCTCAAGTGGCAGCATGGGACGCAGGGAAAGGACTTATTAGTGATGCCCCGCCGGAATAGGCTTAGGCTGCCTCTCGCTCTTCCTAGCAGTTTTCCACGCCAATCGGGTTGAACCAGTCGAGCTGCTGGTCAAGGCCCCCAGACTAATACCTCGCATCAACATATTGTGTAGTTGTCAGCAAGCTCGTTTTAACTTCGTTGCAAAACCCGGGGTCCTATTTGGCTCCTCTCTAATGACAAAGTGGCACGCAAACCATAAACATACGACGAACATCAGCTCCAGGCCCTGTCACCAGCTCCTTCTGGCTATCGTTTTTGCCTCTGTCCTAGGGTGTCATCATGGATATCAATCCATACCGGTTTCGAGTTCCGAAACCAAATTACTTGCCGCACAAACTTGATGTCGATAACGACGATGTAATCGTCGAGCAGTACAGCAACACGCCTCTGGGCCAGGCCAGCGAGATGGATAATGCCAAGTTCTACAACAAGTGCAAGCGTCTCGCCGAAGAATCAGGCATAACTCGCCCAAAGGGCTACAATGTCTCCTTTCATTGCAACCCAGACATGGAAAAGCATCATTTCGGCATGACGCATCCCATGAAGCCGTGGCGCCTAACACTATCGAAAAGTCTGATCTATTCATATGGCATGTCATTTGCTATGGATAACTATATTTCTCGGGCTGCAACGTACGAAGAGTTGGCGTCTTTTCACTCTACTGACTACCTCGATTTTCTCGGTACTGTATTGCCGGAGCCGGTACCGCGGGATGTGGAAAGCCAGAATCCCGATCTCAAATTCAACTTGGGCGGGTCCGACTGTCCCTTGTTTGACGGGCTATACGACTATTGCTCCATGTCAGCTGGCGGCGCACTCGATGCGGCCCGTAAGATCACGTCCAACCAGTCGGATATCGCAATAGCTTGGGGTGGCGGCCTTCACCATGCCAAAAGGGCTGAAGCATCGGGTTTCTGCTATATCAACGACATCGTCGTGGCAATTCTTGAACTGCTCCGCTTTTATCCACGGGTTTTGTACATTGATATTGACGTGCATCACGGAGACGGCGTCGAAGAGGCTTTTTTTTCTACTGACCGCGTGATGACTGTCTCATTCCACAAATATGATCCCACCAATTTCTTCCCCGGCACTGGGGCTTTGGATGACAACGGGCCTAAGAACGAGCACAATCCTGGTGCTCATCACGCAGTTAACGTTCCGCTGAATGATGGCATAACTGATGAACAGTATGACATGCTTTTCAACTCAATCATTAGCAAAATCGTCGAGAAGTTCCGTCCCAGCGCTATTGCACTGCAGTGCGGTGCTGACTCCCTCGCTGGCGATCGCCTCGGACGATTCAATCTTCAAGTCCAGGGTCATGGAGCCTGTGTCGAATTCTGCAAGAAGGTGGGACTTCCGCTCATCCTTTTTGGCGGCGGAGGCTACACACCTCGTAACGTTGCTCGTGCTTGGACATACGAAACTAGTATCGCAATAGGTTGTCAAGACAACATTAGCTCCTCGCTCCCACAACATACCCCTTGGCGTGATCAGTTTAGGCAAGATACTCTCTTTCCAACACTTGAGCAAATTTTGGGTGAACCACGACAGAACCGCAATTCTCAGAAGCGCTTACAGGAGATTGTACAACATGTTTCAGAGCAACTCCGGTTTGTCCAGGCTGCACCAAGCGTCCAAATGCAAGCTATTCCTCCGGACCTTGGTGCCATTAGACAAGAAGTGGAGGAAAGGTTGAAAGAGGAAAATGAGGAACGAAATGGTGAGCTTCGACGGGCCCGCGAAGCGGCAGTGGGAACGCCAATGGAATTATGAGCCTTGAAAGAGAGCAGTGCATCGAAGACTTCCTGGAAGAGCGAAGCAAAGCTGCAGAGCTTTCTTGCCTATGGAAGTCTACAGTTACCCGGACAACTGCCCAGGTAGATGCGTCAGCTTAAACGAGATGTGTGGAGTTCAGAATGCGTGGTATACGGCAAGTAGATTCCCTCCTATATCGTTAAAGCATGGACAGCGTGCATATGGAATGTGAGCGAAAGCATGTCATGACTTCAAACGGGACAAGATGGCTGTCTCCATCTGCGTGCCGGATGATGTTTACAAATAACACCATGCGATAAAAAGCCATGGTGGACTTGGTCCAATGGCGAAGGCCACACAGCAGTTATCATCATCATTAGAAAGAAAGCGTGCCCCCTGGTATCAGCTCTCTTTCAACCTTGCTGTTTTACGGGTTCTCTGCTCATCCAACAAACATGATGACAAAGAAATATTAGCAGCCCTGGATTGAGGGCAACTACTCCAAATTTTATTTAGACAATTTTGGCTACGACAATGTGCGAGACCTGGTCAATTTATATAGGCCCATTTTCTGTGGAATGCATCTTTCAACTATACTACGGAGTGTCTTTCCCACATGTGACAATGCCTACAGTCACTGGTTGAGATGTATCTGGCTCAGGATCCTTCACGACCAGAGGACAGCCAGCACATTGATGGGCTAATAATGTAAGGCCAAAACTTCCAATCGCACCTCATCTCGCCAATGGTTGCAGCGGACAGATTGGCGCTTTAACCTAAAGGACAATATCTTTCCGCCATTCTGTATCATTACATCGCAGCGTACTAGGACGAACTAGAGGAACTCGATTGCATTGCGAACAACTAAAATAAAAGCATCATATAATAGCAAAACTAAGAGCAACCATGACAGAAAACGGACTCCCAACAGCGAGTGGGGAGAGAGCATAGGGCCGTCATTTACGTAGCTTATTGGATATATGGCTGTCGTCGTCGTTCGACTGATCTTATCCAAGTGCTGTTTTCTGTTTGATCCTCATCGAACTTGGACCTGACTAAAAGAGCTGCGCCATCTAACTAAGGCTGTCTCGATGCCCTGCCTCCCTACTCGGTGCTTTGATGAGAAGTATATACACAAGAAAATCCAAAACTGAAACAAAACACCTGATAATTGGACTTCAATTGCGAATCTAGAAGTAACGAATCACAGCATTGCCACCCTTCTTCATACCAGTCTATCAATTTGTCAGCAAGTATTCGTGTTGTCTAATAATCCGGGGACAGACTTACGGTGCAGCCGTTCGAGCCTCCCTCCCACTTTCCGTCCCGGTATGCACACTTCGAGGAGACATCACCGGTGATCTCAATGTTGAAGTCGAGTTTAGCATTGCTAGTGGGGAGGTTCTGGAAAATGGAAATATAGGTAATGCCATCTTTTGCCTGACCAACACCAAGAATGGCAGGGGCCCAGTTACCACAGCCCTCGTGGTCGTTGGGGCAATTCCAGACACAAGCATCGGAAGGACCGAGGCCCTTCTTGTTAATGTAGTACTGGGCAGATGTGGCTTTGGTATCCCAGATGTAGTAGCTGTCTTGGTTAGGGTTAGTTACCTCAGCGCTCTCACCAGGCTGAGCGACGACGGGAATAACCATGCTCTCAGTTCCAGGATAGTCGGTTCGGCAAGTTGACACAACTTCATTGAGGTCGTTCTGGATAGTCACACCACCGGCACCACGCTCACAGAGTGTAGGACAGCTTTCCCGCGTAAGTTCAAGGTAACCGTCGGAGTTACAGTACAGACCGCCGATAGACTGCTGGAGGGATCCCTGGGCGTCGGGCCACTGAGTCTTTTGGTATCCTTTTGGGCATGCGTACGAGCACATCTTCTTTGGGAGGCATTCATCACCCGCCACACCAGTAATGATGCTGCTGATGCTAAGAGAAGTCTTCATCGAAAACCCGGGGACACTCTGGAGACCAGACCATCCTCCATGGTTGAGCCAAGGGAGAGCAACGGCACCATATTCGGAGGGAAAGTGAGAGCATTTGATCTTACCACTGGGAAACTTGGCATTGAGGCCAGTGCCGCCAGTGCCGCCGCTGTGGGCATTAGGTTTGGCAGCCGATGTGCTCTTCGGTGGTGGTGGTGGAGGTGGTGGAGGTGGTGGTGGAGGCGTATGAGTGGATGTAGGAGCCGGCGGCGGAGCGCTTGACGGCTTCTCAAGGAATTGAGCACCAAGAATTTTTGCGCTGGATGTTGTTGGCTTCGGAGGAGGAGGAGGAGGAGGAGGAGGAGGAGGAGGCGGTGGTGTGTATTCCGGGGTTGTTTCACCAACAACGACGTATTCACCCTCTTTCAGACCAGCAGCAGCTTCTTTGGAGTCCAGAAGTTTGCCATTAAGCTGATAAACGGTCTCCGTGGCGCCAGCTACATAATTGATAACGGGATCAGCGCCTCTCTTCTCAACCTTGGAGCCAGCTTGCTTCTTGACGTGACGGTGAAGGTGCTGGTGGGAGTTGGCCGTGGCGCCAATGGCCAAGGTCGCCGCGATGGCAAGCTGAAGGAGATTTTTCATTTCGATTGTCGTCGGCTTACGTCTCCTTCTTGTCTTTGCGGAACTGTCAGCTATATTTTTCGTGCTAGTTGGTGAGCTTTCGTTGAGGGACTCTTGCCAATGGAGGGCTATGAGCGTCTTCCTCCCAAGCACCCAGTTAAATCAAGGTACACCAACATGTTTGTGGTGAAATAGACGCACCTGTTCAAATTATTTAAGTTTCGGAAGCCGTAAGACTCGTATCAAACAAAGTTTAGATAAACGAACGTGACAAAGCGATTTACCAAGACTAAGGAGTGTGATAGAGAGCCGAAACTCTCTGTTGGAAGGCACGGAACGCGATGAGGTTGAACAGAACACCAGCAAGTAGGGGAGGAAGAGAAATCAGGAGCAGTCTCCCTTTGAGTGCGGTAAGAGTGCGGTAAAGCAACAGCCAGGTCACGAAAAGCAGGTCTGACCAATAACAACCAGGGTAGCTGAGAGGTACTTCAATTTAGGTGATAATCTCACTATGATATAAGTCCTAATAAGGTCTGCTAGCACAAAGAGGTACATCGTAGCCCTATTGCAACTGTGCTTATTTAGAGGTACTATTGAAGTATCGAAGAAGATATGGATCCCGCGACCTGGCTGTTTCCTTACCGCACTCAAAGGGATAGTGGTGAGAACCACTTCAGACCACCCACGGGGGGGAGGGGGGGCACAGGACCGCCCTTTCAAAGAAGGGGGGCGTGGGGCGTGGGGCAAGGCAAACCACCTGGGAAATTAGGTGGGGACCGAAATCGCGAATTTGCACGTTTACCTGAACCTCTAACACGCCATCCGCTCTACTTCTACAACACGTAAACATGCAGTAGTGATTTTTTAATCATGCAGTAGTAACTAGGCCCAAAACGGAAGAGGTACCCGCGCTCGCAAATTTATAAGGGGAGTGACCTCCCGCAATTCATGCATTCCATACCACTAATTTAAATGAGCACATAAGAGGGAAAATGCGTTTTTAGGCTTCTTCGAAGATGTAGAGCTTCTATTATAGCCTATAGTAATTTCACTAAGCGGACTAGCTAGTTCCTATGCCCTAATTTACTTACATGAATTGCGGGAGGTCACTCCCCTAATAAATTTGCGAGCGCGGGTACCTCTTCTGTTTTAGGCCTAGTTACTACTGCATGACTGAAAAATCACTACTGCATGTTTACGTGTTGCTACTTCTAGTTACGTGCCATTGCCCATTGCAACTCGCAGTACTTGTCGGGAATGTATGCGCGAGGGTAAACATGCAGTATTTGGCGACTGGATGGCGTGCACATTTTTACATCGAGATCAGGTCTTCCTGACCCGGTCTTCATCAGACGGACCCCGTCTGCGAGGTAGTTTTCCAACGGCAAAGCAAAGCTCGGGCGGCTGGGATGTGGCCCAGTGGGAGTTTGGATAGGAGGAAGGACATGAATGGGTCTTGCTAATAACCAAATTAACAAGGTTGGAATTGTTCCGCCCGTGCTGAGCAGCGAAATCGAAATCGTGCATCGACGTCTTTGGGATACAGCGAACTTGAAGCCGTTGTGCAGTGTTCCTTTTTTTTCAGTCCTGGTATCAAGAATCCTTTACAAGGCTGTATTTCTCTCGCGATGTGGATTAACTCTGACCATGCTGTGCCTCCGACTCTTGTACTGGCGGGAGAAATAATCTATTGTGCCCAAAAATCGACGATACAACGGTTTATTATATTGGCACCGGGGTTGCCAAGCACACTGGGGTCTCGTTCTTGTGCTACAAGCACACGCCTCAGGGCGGGCTGTGCCTGGCCTTGGCGCTCAGGTACCTGAGGCTAGCCCGCGGTGAGCGAAATTGAAAAATATCCGCTGGTTCTTGTGTCTCGTCCAAAGCCTATTAGTCATCGATCCTCCATCGCTGATCGTGCCATCTAATATGCTAGAGAAAGGCAGATCGCCGGACAATTGCATATTCGTGGTACAGTCGCGAATCGGACTCGTCATTCATGATATAGGTTCATTCGCATTTACAATGGACTGTGTCTTTGCAGCCCAGTTCAACGCTCGCCCCAACCGCTTTCTCGATACTTGTTTTGTGACGCATTTCTTCCAAGCGATGGTTCTCCTATTCCCTACTATGTACTTAGGTACATTAGAGGAAGTCTAGTGGATTGCGACCTTCCTTCTTATCCGTCCTTCTCCGTCAGACTTGTCGGCCTCTTCTGCGTGGCCTCTCCGAATGATGATATATCCCTGCAGTAGAATTGGGAACCTCCTTTACTTTGCAAGTTCCGTAGTTGTTGCGATGTGGAGCGTAGTTGCGTATTTTCTTCTCCCTCCTGCTCACGTTAGCGTACTAAAGTGGAGGCTCTGTCATCAGTGCACGCTTAATAATATCGGGCACAATTCAGACCGTGTAATGACTTTAATTCAAGGCGCTGCCCACTCTTGTGCTATTCATATTTTCCAGTCGAACAGCAAGCTCGAGCAGCATCAAACTTCATAGCGGTTATTCAAATCCATCAAGGCACAAAGTACTGCAAAATAGTCCGTACGGAGTTTTGTTCACAGTGCACTAATATCCACCCTGGAAGATTCGGTCGGAAAGACGAGGGAGAAAAAGGATTCACAGTCGAATCTGGAGGCCAGGCTCAGTCAGGTTGAGTACCCTAGGCTATTAATCCAGGCAAGCTTGCCCATATGTATTGCATAGTGACGGAATAGTGACAAGTCAAAGTGGCTGGTGTAAACTGACCTGAACGTGGCGTTTTCCACACCGGGGTTCACAACGGTGCTAGCCTGGTCGCTCCACAGCCAACGAACAGAACGGGATGGGATGTCAATCAAAGTGCGGACTAATGGGACTGATGGTGGCTTGGCTGATTGATTACTGCAGGTAGCAGTATGGAGTTGTTTTCAGCTATCAAGCAACTGACATTATTATTGGTAGGGTACAATTTCTTTCACTGAAAAGGGGCGAATGCCAAATCAACCAATGAAGAAGCCTTATTAAAAAATAAGACAGCTGGAGGACATAAAGAAGCATAACACGTACGGAGTACACCATCGCATGTCAATGTGAGCTACATGGCGCGAGACGGCGCGAATAATAATGCATCCTGTAAAGTTGGTCAATGTTTAAAAACAACCGTTAAAGAGCTCACAGAAAAACCTTAAAATCGATAATGCAACATGGGCGCAAGACGCTTGAGCCAGTCGCAGTCACTCAGGACTGTATCGGCACAAGGTCAAGCAAGCTTGAATGCTCGGATTCGAGAATGCTCAACCTCATATGACGACACCGTTTTTGAGGTGCTCTAGGGTGTTCGAAGCCACGATGTCGGTTGATGCAGATTTCAGCCCCAATCAACAGCTGGTGCGGAGATATTAAGGTCACTCATCAGTCAGGCAGCATGTTAGCTAATCATGCTGATTGGAGCGGGGACGATGTATTCCGGAACAATGACAGATCCTGAAGGATAGCGGCATGCGCTCGAGAAGCATTCGGAAGATGATTATGTCAACATGCAGAGGGAAGAGCGCATTTTAATTGAACTACGTCAGTCATTCTTATGCCTCCTTGCGATCCCTGGAGGTGCGTCCAGTCACAGATTGGTCAAGACTGAAGGAAGCTCAGCAGAGTTGAACCGAGGGCCTCAGCGTTGACGAAGACTGGCCGCATCACGTCATGCCCGGTATGACTGCACCACCATGTTGCTGTTCAGTAGCTCAGAAGTACGGAAAATGCAAACCGTAAAATATGTACACTGGTGGTTGCAGACAGCACAAGGCACATGTGTACAGTGGGGTCCCAGTAATTCCGAAGAATTTCCACCAGAGTCGCCGTTGCTGTTGCTGCTGCTTCGGAATTACTGGGACCCACTGTAGGTCAGGGTGAACATGTTGGATCCTGAACCGCCTAGTCTGTTTCTCGATTGGCATTCATGAACCTCGTGTGTCGTGGGCGTTGGGGCGCATGTGTCGCTGTGGCTGTCCGCCCCCACCTTCTCACCAGCCGGCCTTGAACTCTGCCTTGTTTTTTTTTCTGCCTTCGCGCCACCTCTATTATCCTCCCTCCTCCGCGTTGTGACTTGTTCCGCTGACGTCCGCCCCGCACTCCAATCGGATACTTGGTCCCATCTGTCTTCTTGGAGCAAGCTGTGTGAGTGCCGTTGCGCTGTTGTCACAATATTGTACAGTACAGAGAGTACAGGGTGCAACACACAGCACTTGGTTTCAGGCAGTTCCTTCGTTCCTGAGCCCATACGGGGGTCTAGAGGTAGACGCCAACCAGACTCGTACAGTGGGGTGTACCTGCCGCCTCCAGGTGGGCTGGCTTACTGCGCCCCAGTCTCCGGGTAGGCGTCAACAACAGAGAGTCTCGCTCGACTGCCTCTTACGCTTACTCTCTCATAACATTTCTCACATCTCGTTAACTTCCTTCACGCAACTCTTAACAACGTGGAGCACTCCAGCAAATAGCTTCCAAATTACCTTACACGGCACGCATTCCAAGTACAGGAAGCCGCGAAAATTTTCTCCTCGTCTACTTGTCATAACAGTTAACCCAATATCGGGTTTAGCAACACGAAGAGGAGGCAGGAAAAAAAAAAAAAAACCAAACCCAGTTCTCGCCACGTTCTCAGCCACACATCGTCCACGACAAGCAGCCTCAACATGTCCACATGAGGTCAAGTATTTCGAATCGCGATTCAGAGCACAAATACGGTGAACTAGTAACGACGGCCTCAGTATTTGGGCTATAAGCTTCCTTTGTATCCTATGGCACCGAGAACTGGAGGTCTTGCAACCGAAATTCCAGGATCCTCTCCGTTGAACCTGATACATTTCATCCCTTCTGACGATATCGCGAAGCTGAACAAACGACCACGCGAATCCGAATCCAAATCCGCTTCTTCGCGCTCGCAGGGTATTGACCTAGTCAATCCTCTTGTCTCGCCGTCGAAGGTCGCACGACTCTCACTTGCGACAACTGCCCGAACCGTGGTGCCTCTCACTGGTGTTGCTGCATTGGAAGACGAGCGTCGTCGTCAGGTCGAAGACCGGGCGTCTGCCTCGCCTTCCATCAGTCCCAATCCGTCTAACGCAGCTCTCAAATTCTTAATGTCAGGCTCGGATCAAGCCATGAGCCGTCCCTCCGACGTCGTGCAAGTAGCGCCCACTGCCATCATGGAGCCGGCCGCGAAGGCAGCCACAGCCCTTTCGATGGCCACCGGAGACGTTGTGCGCTCCGCAGATCACGATGATGTTAACCGACCAACAAACCCGAGTGTAGCTTCCCTAGCCTCCATCACAGAAAGCCCAAACCTAATGGATGTGGACTCGACGAAGAATGATCAAATGCCCAACCGACAAAATTTGTCACCGAGCGAGAAGCAACAGCCTGGCTCATTGTCGTACCCCGGACCTCTCCAAGCTGCTGCTAATATCCCCGAAGCCCCTGCTCGTGGCATGAGCTTTCCCATTCCAGGGCAGGGTCAAGATTCTCCCACAGCGCCCGGAGGGAAGAAACACAAATGCCCTTACTGCAACACGGAGTTCACACGTCATCACAACCTCAAGAGCCATCTCTTGACCCACAGCCAAGAGAAACCATATGTGTGTACAGAGTGCCAGATGCGGTTTCGTCGCCTTCATGACTTGAAGAGACATGGGAAACTTCACACTGGCGAAAAGCCACATATTTGTCCGAAATGCGATCGGAAGTTTGCGAGAGGCGATGCATTAGCTCGACATAGCAAAGGTGCGGGAGGATGTGCCGGCCGACGAGCTAGCATGGGCAGCTTTGCGGATGGGGATGACTTGGACGGAACAATGGGCGAAGGGGACGAGTCAAACATGTCTGGGGTAGCCTACGACAATCCCGACGACGACGAGCTCAGACGCCAGAGCCTCCCCAGTATTGGCGCCCAGCATCCTTCTGGTGACAGCTATGCTGCACATTCTCGCACATACCCTCCAGCAGGTCCACGACCTGCTGCAAGCGGCCTGTATCCCCCGAATGCTAGCCAAAGCCACCTTGGGACGACCAGCTCATCAAGTGGCCCTGAAAGTATGAACAGTAGTCATACAGCCAATACAAGCATTTCTTCTGTACCAGGTGGTAGTGTGGGCGCTGGCATGTACTCCCAAGCCGGCATGACAGAAAGCCCTAGACCGCTCAGCCCGGGTCTACCAGGTCACGAGACTACGAACCTGGCGAGGCAAAGATCTCCCAGCATGTCTCAACCATTCCCGCAGCAGCAGATGGGCAGGAGGCCCTCGGACCTTCAATCTCCGCACAGCGGACAAGCCCGGCCGAAACTCCCAGGATTATCACATCCAAGTTTCGCAGGGCCAAGTTCTGGCCCATATACTCATGGTCGAACACCAAGTGGGACTCAAAATGCAGTTGAAAGTGGCAATATGTTCGCTCAAAGTGACCCGAGCGTGTGGGAGTACATGAGACTGCTTGAAGACAAGATCAAGTCCCTATCAGACAAGGTGACTTCTCTTGACAATGAAGTAGTCGGTCTGAAGAAGCAGCTTGACGCTCGAGATGGTCCCATAGCAGCGTAGAATGCTACATTCTTGGGTCGTATCTCGTTTTCCTCGACCTAAACTCACTATGGAAGATATGGGATAAAAGAGCAGGCTGGACCTGGGATTGTGGAGGTTCGGCCAGGGATTGCTCGCAGCTTGGCGTTTATGTGCTCTGGGATTCAGTTTACGGCATTGGAAACCTAGCTCTTGCGATTTGGAAGGTTTATTGGATTGTTTTAATATGTGAAAAAGGCCGCATGGCTACGGCTGTGTACCACGTATGTATACCATTTTTGACGACTTTACTTCTTTTTTATTCAGTACCCGGCTTGTGCATGATGATACATTTGCCAGATTGCAATTCGAACAAGACGAGGGTTCTTTCCATTCCTGCATGTGCATACGAAGCTTGGCATTTCCTGGACGGGACGCTGTTGGAACGAACCTCTTTCCAACAACTACATTGGGCAAATATGGCAATATCCAATGCGTGCTCGAGAATATCGTATATTAGCGCCGGATTAGATAGACCGTCAGCTTCAAGAACTAAAATTATCACATTTTCTGAAAGTGGTAGATGAATCCGCCTTTCCGGCTCGGGCTCGATGCCGCTGTACAAAGTACATACAGTGGGTCGTAGGTAACTCCGAAGCAGCAGCAACGGCGACTCTGGTGGAAATTCTTCGGAATTACTGGGACCCCACTGTACGTACACAATTCGTTGGAGACGGAAGACACGATGACTTGACAAGGGTCCTGTCCGCAACCAAACCCCCTTCACAGGTGATCGTGGCCCGACCAACCAATGATGACGCAGCAAATCGATGAGAGCACCACGAAAGCACTTGGCGCCTTCACGTGTTCTCCTCTTTATTTGTACAGCTCGGCTTGTGCGTCATTCGGAAGGAAGCCCACAAAGTTCCCGAGTAAAACGGTAAAGGAAAAAGAAAAGAGACACCTGAAAGACTTCATGATTGACCTTCGTTTTTGTAATCATAACCTTTTCCCTCATTATTTTTTGTTCTACCTCTCGTGAACGGGTTTGTCAGCAACAGCTGCTGTGTGGGAAGTCACTGTTCGGCCCCATTGTCGTTCGTTTTGGCCAACACGTCAGTCTCCAGCGCGGGCCGTCATAGGAATTCATCGTACCTCGGAACACACAGGCATTTCATCTCAACAGAGTGATCTAAGAGAATATCACGCACAGAACAACATGAATATGGCAGCTGCTGATGTCGCACAAGGTGCCCCCTCGCAACAATGTAAGATGCACCTCTCTGAGTCGTTAGAGAGAGCTTCTAGTCCTTCGCCAAATGCTCAGTTGCCCACCGTCCGAAGGCGATCGCCTCGGGCACAAACAAATTCTGGGGTCTTTACATATGCCGGAATAATTTGCTTACTTTTTTCGGTCTTCAAGCGCCAGATCATGCATCAGACAAACAAGATGAAGCAGTAGCGGTCTCTGGAAACATGGACCCTTGCACCCTTCGTTACCAGAAGGATGCCGAAAACTTGCATCATAAAGTTAGCTACACTATGAGTTGTCTTCGTTTTTGGAAGATTATTCGCCAGCTAACCACGAGTGTCTGCAACCAAAAGGAAACATGTAGTAACCAGCCTGCAAAAACCGGTGCTGAGACACACGAACCACTCGCCAGCGAAACGAACGCCGCAGCTGTCAAAAATAGTAAAAAGGGCAGTGATAAAGCCATGACGAATGGTGATTACGTCCCGTATCCAAAGCTTACAAGCGGAAGCCAGAAACTCCATGAGATGGAGGCATGGAGGGCTGGCGGCATACGATTTGCACCTCTTCGAGTGCCCGTCAAGCGTCGCATGCAGACTGCGGCGGTTCTATTTCATTGTATGTCCATCATCGTGATCGTGTCATGCTTCTGGTTCAGCTGCGCAAACCCTCTTACTTGGCCGATATTGGTGCCGTACCTGGTTCACTTGTCTTTTTCCAACGCCGCTATAGATGGCAACCTTTCTTATCGTTCGGAATGGCTGCGTTCTCTGCCTTTATGGAGGTTATTCGCAGGTTACTTCCCGGCCAAACTCCACAAAACGTTCAATCTGCCACCAAATAGGAAATATATTCTTGGGTATCACCCCCATGGCATCATCTCTCACGGTGCTTGGTGCGCCTTTGCCACAAATGCGTTGGGGTTCGCGGAGAAATTTCCCGGCATCACAAATAGTTTGCTCACGCTTGATTCTAATTTTCGACTCCCTTTTTATCGCGACTGGATACTGGCCATGGGAATACGGTCTGTCTCTAAGGATTCAATTCGTAACATCTTGTCGAAGGGTGGACCTGACAACGACGGTCAGGGTCGCGCTGTAACGATTGTCATTGGTGGTGCCCGAGAGTCTCTTGAAGCTCAACCCGGCACACTTCGCCTTATCCTCAAAGGACGCAAAGGTTTCATAAAGATGGCTTTGAGGACTGGAGCCGACCTCGTCCCGGTCATAGGATTCGGCGAAAATGACCTTTACGACCAGCTGAGCCCCAAGACGCACCCTATGGTTCACAAGATTCAGATGATCTTTCTCAAAGTCTTCAAATTCACTATCCCAGCACTCCACGGCCGTGGGCTTCTCAATTATGACGTCGGGTTGATGCCGTATCGCCGAGCTGTCAACATAGTAGTGGGGAGGCCTATTGAAATAAACGAGACATACGGAGAGCAACCACCGCAGGAAGTCATTGACAGATACCATGAGTTATATGTGGAGGAAGTGGAAAGACTCTATGCGGCATACAAGGACAAGTTCTCGAATGGCAAGGTCCCTGAGCTGCAGATTCTATCTTGATCAACATTCTTTCCCCCCAAAGCCCCAGAGACTACCCCGAAGATCTAACAGCCTCTTTTGTACAGGCAATAGATGCGGGATTATGATCTTGCATGTAGATGTCAAGCTTCAGGACAGCTGAGAAGGAGCGCGTTTTGCGAAGCATATGGTTCTAGGTCAAGGATACAACATTACAAATTTTTTCAAACAAATCAGGAGGGTAAATGATAGTAGTATCAATACGTGGAGTGTCAATTTTCCTCTGACTGAGAATAACCGGCGACTAATGTGTGCGAAATTTACAAATGGATTCAACGTGTCGACAATGACCAGTGAGGCAAAAAGAAAGAAGGGTTCAATATAGATTAATCAACAGTAGCGATGAAAATCATACATGGGCAAATATCAGACTTACACGGTCAGAGTGTGCTGCACGTGATTTCGCGCCTGGTTCAACACGAGCTAGGCCGGTCTGTCACTGCCAAGTTATAGTGGTGGGAGCAGACAGACTCGTAGGAATGTGTGAATGCACCGACCTCGGAACATACTCTTTGTTATATTACGACTTGTTGCTCTGAACGTTCTTTACGTCCTCTATCAAGCCACGCAGTCAGCAACCACGATGCCTCGGACTTCCACGAGAAATAAATCAGTGGTTAGCTACAGCGAAGAGTCTGACGACAGGCTTAATTCCAACAACATTTCCAAGTCTATTGCAAGTTCCAAGGACACCGTCTCTGTAGCTCCAGGAAAGGTCAATGGCAAGCGCAAGTTGGGTGCTGTAGACCTTGCCGAGAATCACGCTCAAGACACCTATCAACCCCGAAAACGTTCAGCCGGAGCAAATGCGAAGGCGAAGCCCGAAGACAAGACGATGCCGTTTGCGAACCGGACAACTCTGGATTCACTCAAGAAGGCAATGTACATTGGTGCTCATGTCAGTGCCGCAGGAGGTGTGTTCAAAGCGACATGTCTGCCACTGTGTCAGTGCAGTGATGACATATATACATATTCATATGTCAGCACCTTCTTCTTAGCTCCAACCACTGATTTCGTTCATTTTGACTAGGCATCCAAAATGCCATCACGAATGCTCTACAGATAGGAGCCAACTCATTCGCTCTTTTCCTCAAGTCTCAACGTAAATGGGACAACCCTCCTATGTCAACAGAAGCGCGCGATCTGTTCATCAACAACTGCAAGTCTCATAGTTACAGTGCCGCCGAACATGCCCTCCCTCATGGCTCGTACTTGGTGAACTTGGCTCAAGTCGACGAAACCAAAGCGACACAAGCATACAATAGCTTCGTCGACGATCTACAGCGATGTGAAACGCTTGGAATCAAACTGTACAACTTCCATCCCGGATCCACAGGCGGCGAGCCTCGACCAGCGGCAATCGGCCGAATTGCTGCACAACTCAACAAGGCGCACAAAGCGACGTTGTCTGTGATAACTGTTTTAGAGAACATGGCTGGTACGGGCAATGTAATTGGCTCTACATGGGAAGACTTGAGGGATATCATTGCGTTGGTGGAAGATAAGGACCGCGTTGGCGTCTGTATTGATACATGCCACGCCTTTGCGGCTGGCCACGATCTGCGGACTCCAGAGGCATTTGAAGAAACCATGCGAGCTTTCGGTGAGATTGTTGGTTTCAAATATCTGAAAGCCTTTCACTGTAAGTTCATATTTCGCACGCTCTCCACTACCTATCAACCAGTCCAGTCCGGACCGTACAATATCTATCTATCTGTTTCTACCCCCCCCCAATAGAACAGACGATACCAAGTCCAAGCAGCTAACTATTCATCTCAGTGAATGATAGCAAAGCTCCCTTTAACTCGAACCGTGATCTGCATGCCAACATCGGGACAGGCTTCCTGGGTCTTTGTGCGTTCCACAGTATCATGAATCATGATGGCTTTCGCAATATGCCCATGGTCCTTGAAACGCCCATCGACAAGAAAGGTCCCGATGGTAAAACAGCGGAAGATAAGCAAATATGGGCAGATGAGATTAAGCTGCTGGAAAGTCTCATAGGGATGGACGCAGAGAGCATCGAGTTCACAAAACTTTCTGCAGACCTCCAGGCGAAGGGGGCTACAGAGAGAAGCAGGATTCAAGATCAGGTCGACAAGAAGCCAGCAAAAAAATCCAAAACAAGAACAAAATCAACCAAGGGAGCCAAGAAGAATGCCTAGGTCCAATATTTTGGCGACAGAGATGAGGAACTCATTACACCTAACAGGCATGCATTTGCCCCATCTCTTCTTACGTTGTGTTGTGCATGCATACGATCCGTGCCAATACTGGAAAGTTTTTGCTATGAAATGAATGGAAGGCAAAAATGGAGCCTGCCATTGAATGAATAGGAAAGCCTTGAAATATATACTATATCTGACGCCAGAAGTGATGAAGCAAAAGTTCGCACATCCAGCTCTTTGCGCCATTGCTAATGCTTAATTAAAACACCCGATTCTTTGTA
The DNA here is from genome assembly GCA_019022495.1 of Epichloe hybrida. Lineage (NCBI taxonomy): Eukaryota > Fungi > Ascomycota > Sordariomycetes > Hypocreales > Clavicipitaceae > Epichloe > Epichloe hybrida. The sequence continues at coordinate 26,341 of JAFEKR010000030.1, forward strand.
AACATCTAGACATGAACCAATTGGACCAGAGTAAAAAGCAAAATAAAAGGTAGTGGGCGGAGTCAAATGCTGTTGTTGTGCGGCCCAACATTATTTGCGAGTTTTGACATAACCCTCTAATTTGCCTATCAAGGATCGCAGGCCCACGCCACGCTCACAGTTTGCTGCAAGCCATAGTTCCATTCTCTCTCGCACGCTCTTCATCGATTTCAAAACTGGCATTTTTTGTCCATCTTCGGCTTCCAAAAAAGATCCTGGGTTTAGTAATACTTCGAAACACTCGGACCAGAGGTCTGCTTGCCAGTATCGTTTCAGACTCTCCTTGATCTTGTATTTTCGCCCGTTACGGCCAAGACCACCTTGGTCACACCTCGAAGTTTCGATATACTTGCCGAAAAGAAGGCAGTGAATGACGCCAGCCAGGCCATGATAGTCAATTTGCCATGTCCATGGACGACCCTCGCGCATTTCGGCGCAATCCTGGGCAGAGGTTTCCCAGTCCGCAATAAACTCGACTTCAGGAACAAACGCTTTCATGTCAATACCGCGACCAAAGTCGATAAGAACTATGCCTCGCGATGCCCATCCACCGGTGCCGTCCGCTTTCCATGAGGTCGTCAAGGGCTGATCCGAGGACATCGTGTCAAGTCGAAGCAGACAATTATCTGCCTTCAGATCACCGTGGAGAATACTTTTGGTATGAAGAGCTTCGACTGTCCGCATGATCTCAATCGTGAAGAACATGGCAAGCTGCTCATCCATGACGCCAGAGGGCTCGGCGCGAAAGTAATTCACCACATCCAAGAGTGTACCGTGAGGATGGTATGGCAGAAACAAAAATGCCTCATTTTGGTATAGGTGCAACTCATGCGCGTAAGACAGTGACGCTGCCGCACGATGTTGCGGCCCTAGACGGGTATGCGCAAGCCTCATTATGTAGAATTCCCATGGCGTAGGAGGTGCTTCCATTTTGAGGGCCTCGAGTTCGCTCCGGTGACTAATGGCAAACATGCCTCTACCCATTGAGACCGCAGCATTTTCATCAGTCTCTTCCTCACAAGGTAGTGTATTTTCGACTAGGTAAACAGGGGCAAAAGCTCCTGCACCCAATTCCCGTTTCAATTTATATTCCCGAGCCATGTGAGGAAATTCAATGGTCATAGGAGCTGGAACAAGCCCTATCTTGTCCGCACTCCCCTTGTGCAACTTATTAAAAGCCTTGGCGAATTTACGAATCTCTCCGCCGTGGTCATACGTCTGCCGCCGAAGATCGTAAAATCCGGTGTATGATGTGAGGGAAGGTTGTATGTTTCTAAGGATATCATGACGAACAGCCTCGTCCACGGGGTTACACTGTTTTTCTTTGATGACAGGACCTTTTGGGGGCAGCTGCTTGGCAGTTGTCTTCAGCTTTGGCCCTAGAGCTGACCTTGGAAGCAATGCGGCAGGAACGTGCGGCATAGGGCACTCATCCTCGACAATTTCTCTCAGGGGACTGCTCAGGGTCTCGTAGTCTGAATTGTTGTCGATCAATTTCGCAGACGCATCCCGTCTGCAAGGTGTCTTGAAGGTGTCCCGCCGCTCGAGGTCGACATCCACAGAGCATTCCGTCCGCTCTGTGATCGGTGTCATAAATGGAAGTCGATTATTAGCCACCTCGGCCGGATCCCTATACGGACGTGTCGGAGGGTCATAATTTTCAGGAGGTATAGGAATAAAAACGGTCCTGGTTTTTGGAGATGGCTGTTCATTATCCCAATGACCCACGCTCCCCTCCTCATGATTTATTGCGAGCTCCTGATAGTTTTCGTCTGTGTGAACGTTCCCTTCAATACTGAGATAATCAACCTGCAAACCACTGGCTATGGTAGAGGTGGCCTCCGTCTCTCCCACGAGGACATCTGGAACATGTTTCCTAGTCGAAAAGTCCGACCACTCACTCACGCTTTTAGTATCAGCAGTTTCATCTTCACCATTTTCGCTGACGGCATCTAGATGCCTCGTCGTGCCATTACTCTCAGCATCGGTGGTGTACTCCCCGTCGGTTTCGCAGTCTTCATCCTCACCACTATCATCAGGAGTGTTGGCCTTTAGCGGCGCGTTAAAAATCTCGTATATATCGTCCGTAGCTGCTCTCGTGTGTAAAGTCATAGTGGGTTCTGAGGATTGCTTTTTGCGAAACTTTGGGCCAGACGGTGAGTCCAATTTTGCTTTAACTGGACAGAAAACGTTAGCTTTTTTGTAGAGGTTTTTTTTAAAAAAAAAACATGAATGCAGCACTTATTGAAGAGGCCTTACTGATCTGAGTCTCATTGGTCTCCATAGTTTTCTTCTTCTTTGCACCCCTTGACTGAGCTTGGTGCCTAATGTCACCGTTCTCATCCAGTAGCATTGGATCTCGATGTACGGCCAGCATTTTTTTCACACCACGGCTTATTCCTTCAATATCTCCGTGTCCATGCAGTGGCTCAGGAACAAAGTTTTCATCTACGTTCTCATCATCCCAAGTCTGGTCAGACCAGCCTCTATGTGCAGCCATGATCTCCTCGAAACTCAGTTCGGATCCTGGTTCATCAGGAGTTGGATATATGGCTTCAAGGTCCACAAATATGTACTCCTTCTTGCCGGTTTGCGGATGTACAGTCACTTGGCTCTTGGATGGTATAACTACAACGTCGTTTATTTGAGATAGTCTCTGAAATACCGAGTACATGCCAACGGCCAATTAATTAGTCCTAAACTCATCAACATATGGGGCATGAAAAGGCTAGATGATTGACAACTTACCAGATCTCTGAAAACTGCCATCTTGGGAGCAGCAGACTTTCCCCCTCCTGCTTTCAGTGTCTCCCCAGCCCATGGCTTGGGCTCCATGATGTTCTCTTTCTTACGATCTGATATTGAGCCGATTGTATCCCACCCTTTCGACCCCTCTCCCCTGGATGCAAGAGGGGCAGGCTTGGCGTCAGCATCGGAGAAAATAGCGAGCTTAGATTTGGCTGGCTTAGAAGTAGCGTTGATAATACCGCTCGTCGGCCGTACTGCTTGAAGATCGTTCGAACGTGTTGATACAAAAGGATCAACTTTCGCTGCCAGTGCTGGACGAATTGTAGGAAGGGCCGGGGACGATGGCTCAATGGCATTCGCAGGCTGCTGAGTGAGCCGTTCCTCAAACTCCTTGAACTTTCGCAACAGTCTCTGGACAGGACGGCTTTCACGTTCGATACCAAGCTTGTAAACTTCTTCGGCTTGAGCCCATCTTCCTGCAGCTTCCAACCAGGCAGCATACTCCTCATAAAACAGAGCCAAACTCTCGCCGATGCCATGGCGAGATAGAAACATGTATGTTTCTCTCGGAGAGTCCGAAAAGAAGTGAATGTAATGCACCCACATTCTCAAGTAGCGGGGATCATTTTTGTATTGCACGGTGGTGATGAAGGCCCCGGTGGCGCGTTCAAGCAATGTGTGAAGCTGTGACTGCGGCGTTGCTTGTGCCGATGGATATGTGTCAAGTGTCCACCTAATGTATCGATCGAATACATCGAGAGGATCGTCCGATTCCGAGATGTTCTGAATTTCTGCCTCATATTCAGCTCGAATACAGTCATGAACGTTTTTGGTGTCTGAAGGAGTTGGTGTCGCGAGTTTGTGCAAGGGTGACGGAGAGTACAGCTCTGACAGCTTTTTCGCAGACCGTCCACCAGGTAGCGACTGGATGTTCTCCTTTTGCCCCTCAATCACATCAAAATCAATAAGATCATTCGAAGCTGCCATATTGAGTTGATGTCCTTAGAGCGACAGTTCTCGTTGTCCTGCGATGGGTAGCTGTAATATTGAATTTATGACCACCGCGCGTCACGGCCCAAGTATGTTGACATTTGACGCCGCAGTGTTTGTGGCTGGGCTGGGTTGCTGTAGAAATAGCCACTTTGTGGCTGAAGTCCGGGCGGGGTGGGTATAACGTGATAGGACTTTGACTCAACACTACATTTATTACTTGGTCATCAATCGGCGTTTGCCTCGGACTAATTGATTTATCTATTGCGATTGACAATTTTTCATTTATTCTTCATTATAGCCTGCGGGAAAAGTGCACGTAGCGCCCGGAAGATTGCCGGAAGGGTGATTTAGAGGTTAACAGACTTGCGGAAGTTGGCACCAGCGTAGATAGCCTTGTCACCAAGCTCCTCCTCAATGCGCAGAATCTGGTTGAGCTTAGCCAGTCTCTCGGAGCGGCAAGGGGCACCGGTCTTGATCTCGCCGGATCGGATCCCGACGACAATGTCGGCAATGGTGACGTCTTCGGTCTCTCCAGATCGGTGAGAAACCATCACGCCCCAGCCATCAGCGTACGAGTCCTTGGCGGCTTGGATAGACTCTGTCAAGGTGCCAATTTGGTTTACCTTGAGGAGCAAGGCGTTGCAAGCCTTGAGCTCAATGGCCTTCTTGATACGAAGAGGGTTAGTGACAGTCAAGTCATCACCCACGATCTGAATGTCCTGGGTCTTGTAGAAGTAGCTCCAAGCCTCCCAATCGTCCTCAGCGAAGGGATCTTCGATACTGACGATGGGGTACTTTTTGCAAAGCTCAGAGTACAGAGAGGCAAGCTCCTCGTAAGTGATCCATTTCGAAGGATCGCTGTCAGGGTTCTTGAAGTCGAGATCGTACTTCTTCGCATCAGTCTTGTAAAATTCACTGGAAGCCACGTCCATGGCAATCTTCATCTTGCCAGTGTATCCAGCTTGTTCAATGGCATCGATGATGAGCTCAAGCGCCTCATCGGCAGTTTGGATATCTGGGGCAACACCACCTTCATCGCCAACATTACCAGCAGACTGGCCGTACTTCTTTTTGGCGAGGGACTTGAGCTTCTGGTAGACTTCAGCACCTTGACGCATAGCCTCGGAGAAGGAAGGAGCGTCACTTTCAAGCTATGTCAGCTCATAGCGCATATAAATCTAAGGTGTAAATGCTTGGACTTACGAGGGAACGATCATGAACTCCTGGAAGGCGAGGCGACCACCAGCATGAGATCTGTGACAATTAGCAGGTCATTTTCTCAAACAATCGTCAGGAAAGAAAAAGAAGGCAAACAACTTACCCACCGTTGAGGACATTCATGAAGGGAACAGGGAGGACGTAAGGCTTCTTTGTGCCCGCCAGGTCGGAAATATGAGCGTACAGAGGAACGCCCTAGAGTCGATATTAGTTTACGAATAAACGGCAGGACATTGAGACCACATCACCTTCTCGGCAGCACCAGCCTTGGCAATGGCCAGACTGACACCAAGAATAGCATTAGCACCAAGCTTGGTCTTGTTGTCAGTGCCATCAAGACCGTTCAAGAAGGCATCGACCTTGGACTGGTCCTTCACATCAATGCTTTCCTTGATTAAAGCAGGACCGATGATGGTGTTGACATTCTCAACAGCTTTACCAACACCCTTGCCACCCCACTTGGTCTTGTCATCGTCGCGAAGCTCACAAGCCTCGTGTTGACCTATGTTCTCAGTTATGCATTGCATCGGCATAAGCGTGTGGAGAAGAATCGGGACGAACCGGTAGAAGCTCCGGAAGGGACGATAGCTCGGTGCAGACCAGTCTCTGTAATGACGTCAACCTCCACAGTCGGGTTACCGCGAGAGTCGTACACAGAACGAGCGTGAACTTTAGTAATAGCCATTTTAAGACTGTACGGACGAGGCTATTCCGAAAAAGTTCAACATAGTTGGTCAGCGAGATGCTTGAAAAAAGTGCTTCTTTTCTTCATGGTGGGGGCGGGGCAGCAAAGCAAGAGGACCATCAACGGACACACAAACGTGCCTCAAAGGCTGGACTGGTAGCTCATAGCAGCTTCAATCATCTTGGTCCTCTCAATTTACCGCTTTCTTTGCGTAAAGGTTGCAGAGCTAGAAGTTTGTAGATTGAATTGCTTGCTTGAATGATGCCTCAACAGCCAAGCTCGCTGAATGGAGAGGTCGTCGAAGGTACAGATTTGGGAGATCGGAAAAGCAGTCCAAAAGGAGATGATATAAAGGGTGGGTGGGAAAAATACATACCGATCGATGGTTATAATTCGATGATGTGAAGCTATTCAAACTTGTGTAAGGAGGGATTGAAGGGAAAGTTCAAGAGGATGTTTGTTGAGGTGAGGTGTGAGGTTTTGTTTGTTTGGCGGGCACAATGAAAGATTGCTGCGCAACTGGACCAAAGATAAGGTGGGGTAGCCGCGACAGGGCCGGTTGCAGAGGAGAGAGGGGAGGGGCAGAAAAGATCTCGTCACTCAGGTATCTCCTTGAGGTCCGCCTCCGTAAAAGCGCCGGTCATTTGATGTCACAACCTGTCAGGGAGAGCTCCCTTGAAGCATAGGTTGTATGAGGGCAGCGCGCATTGACAGGGATAAAACGCGAGGTTAGATATTAGTGGATACGATGTATTAGAAGTACCTCCGTAGACTAGTTATTACTATAGCGCACTATATACCTTTTAGGTATAAAAGTTAGGTGCTATCTATACCTTTAATTAACTAAATTAAACGCTTTTTATTATCCTTCTTTACCCCTACCTTAATAGTTATAAGCCTAGGAGGCTTTAATTACTATTTTTATTAATTATTATTAAAGATATAAGCTTTATTAAATATTATTAATTAATGCTTACCTATATTATAAGATAATTACCCCTTTATTATATTAATTAGTTAAAACCCTTATCTTACGCTCTAGTTAACTAATACATTCCCCTTTATAATGTCTAAAGAAACTCTAAATATAGTGTTATTATTAGAGAAGGATTAAATTAAGTGGTTTACCTAGGTTAAGAACTACGTGGAATTATATAGTATTTAGGAGTATATTAATCCTAATAAGGTTAAATTACTTAAAGAACCTATAATACCTACATACCCCTAGAGGGGTCTAAGACTAAAGATTATACTAGATAACCCTAATGCTTTTAAAGATTAGAAGATTACTTATAAAGATATAAAGGACTAATTTAACTTTAAATATAAAGAGCTTTAATTTAACCTTATAAAGTATATAAACCTATTAAAGTAAATGCTAAAGATTAGGGAATATATTTATAAGACCCTTTTAAAGAATATATAAGACTCTCTTAACTTTAACACTAAAGTAAAGGAAAAGGAGTTAGTTTAATATTATACCTATAGAATACTTAAGCTTCTTTATAATTAATATAAGCTAAATACTAAGAAAATGCTTATTCTTATAGAGAATTACCTTAATAATTACTTATAAGCTAAAGGTACTTATAATTAGTATAAGTAAGCTATAATAATAAAGGTACTATAAAGGAATTATCTAGATCTTAAGACTTAATAGACTAAGGAGATAATACTATATAAGTTTATTATCCCTCTTTAAAGTAAATTTAAGGTATTCTAGAAGAAATAGAATAACTTACTTAATAAAGGAAAGAATAATAGCTTCCTTAAGGTAGTTAGCGAGTTTAAAAAAGACTATAAAGCTTCTTAGAGCTTAATAATAATAAAATTAGCTAATAACGCTATTATTACTAATAGATTAAATAGTTAAAATAGATTAAAGTAAAGGAAGTGCCCTAGATACTCTAGTTATAATGTTTATAATGTATTAAAGTAATAGGAATCCTATAATTTATTTAAAGCTCTTTATAAGCTAGAGGCTACTCCTAAGGATTAGGAAGTTAGGAAGAACTCTAAGGATAATATTAAGAGATATTTAAAGGAGAACTTATAAGAGAGATTAAAAGCTATAAGTTAGAAGCTAGAGAAAAGGGAGAAAAGCGGTAATATTATTATCCCCTTATAAAACCTAATAAATAACTTACTTATAGTAACTCTAGGAGAGAAAACTATAAATATATTATTATTTATATGCTTATAAAGCTCTTAACCTTTAAGGGAAGTTATATATTTAACTTTAAATACTATAGATAGCTCTAAAGGGAATTAGAATATAGTTATTTATAATTCTAGAGCTAATGTTTATATTTTTAATAATATTTATTAGTTTAAATAGTCTAAGTTTAATAAAACTATTATAATAGAGGTTAGAGCTAGAGGTATAATCTATATATCCTTAGGATAAGGACTAATCTATATATTTATTATAGATCTAGTATTATAAAGACTAAGAAGGATTATAGTGTAAAATACTTTGCTAATTCTAGAATTTCACGTAAACCTAGTATTAGTAATAATTCTAATAAAGGTAAGGATTTATTAGAACTAGAAGAAGAGCTTCTTATTCTAAGGAAAGTATCCTATTACTAAGCTTTATAATATTAATAAGCTTTATATATTATCTATACTCTTAGATAACCTAAAAGAGGCTTATACTATAACTAGTAAAGCACTAAGGCTACCTATAAAAGGAGATATAAAGCTTTAGTATTAATAATATAGTTATCTAAGTAAGAAAGCCTTTATAGAGATTATAAACGCTACTCTTAGTGTTAAATTAATAGGACCTAAGCTTATAGAGTGTAAGATCTATACTATAGGTAAAGCTAAGCACTAGAGATTATAGGTTATACTAGAAAGGCTTTCTTAGGGACTTAGATATAGCCTTTTAGTTAATCTAGAGTATTATAACTCTCCTTGCTAGAATAGTGATTAGTATTAGTATGTTTTTATATACCTTATAACCTTAATATGTTTCTTCTATTTATTTAAGACTAAAGATAGAATTTATAATAGCTTTTATATAATAATAGTATTCTTATATATATAATTTAGGGTTTAACTACGCTTTTTATATAGTAATATTAAAAAGGCTTTATTTATAAAGAGTATAAGAGATAAGATAGCCTTTACTAGTATTATAGTCTATAATTTAGCTCCCTTAATGCCTAGTTAAAATAAAAAGGCAAAGAGATCTAAGGGGGTAGTTAAGTAAAAGGCTTATATATTAAGCCTTAAAGCTTACCTTTCTTTAGAACTTAATAATAAAGTCTTTAATATAGTAGTTTATTTACTAAATAAAATACCCTTTAAATATTATAGGAATTAGGTTATACCCTATAAACTCTAGTGAAATTAGGCATAGAAAACAGTCTTAGCTTATTTATAGATATTAGAGGTTTAAAAGCCTTTAATTATATATCTATAAGCCTATAGATATAAGGCATTTCTAATAATAATAAAGGCTCTTAAGCATATTAAATCACACTACGTAATACTATAGTTAGAGTAAAAAGCTTATATTAGATACCTTATTAGTTATAGAGGTAAGTTATAATATATTATATAGGTGCCTTTACTTTATAATTATAAGGTTATTATATTAGCGTGCGTTTAGTTTAATAAGAACTCCTTCTTTAAGCTAGAAGAAAAGCTAGTGTTAGCTTAATAAGAGAAAATATTAATAATTAAGTTACTTAAAGAGCTTAAAGCTAAAGACCTTAATAAGGGGATTAGTTAAGATCTTATTAGAATAGAGCTTAAAGAGAATAATCTTACCTTTTTACTATTAGCTATAGGCTAGGAAAATAAGTAGTTTAAAGTAAAAATACCTTCTTATATAATAGGGAATAAAGAGGACCTTTCTAGTGCACTTTTAACCCCTTCTAACTTCTCTTAGAAAGCGCTAGTTACTATAGAGAACTTAGAGCTTTAGGTATAAGGTAATAATATGCTATTTTATAAGATTAATAAATTTATAAGTAAGGTAATAGCTAATTATATAGTAACTACTATAGAGACTAGTGAATTTACTATAAAAGGTAGTAAGGCTATAGAGAATTATAGTCCCTATAATAATAGTATTAATATAAATAATATTATTACTAGGAAATATTAAAGAAAGGAAATAAGGAAAGCTAGGTAAGTATAGTTTTCTTTTACTTTCTTAATAGTATTCTAAGGAACTTAATATAGTTTATATATTAAAGATATACCCCTAGAACCTATGTATTATTATTAGGCAATAGCCTTAGCGTATTATAACTACTAGAAGGAAGTGATTATAAAGGAGCTTTTAAAGCTTTAATCCTTAAACTACTAGGAGAATATACTAGATAAATTATTTAATCTTAAGGAAATTATTAACCTTAGATAGGTTTTTAAGTATAAAACTAATAAAAAAGGTATTATTATAGAGTTTAAGGCTTAAATAGTAGTTTAAGGTAACTAATAACTAAAGGATAACCTTAATAACTATACTACTATGCTTACTTTATAATCTCTATATATACTACTTACTATTTACTATGCTAATAATCTTAATATATGTTAATATAATATTTAGAATGCTTTCCTATATATAAAACTTAAAGAACCTATCTTCTATAAGCTACTAGAGGGTATAAATATATAAGGTTATCTCTAGAAGATAACTAGAGCATTATATAGGCTATAGGAAGCTCCCTAATAATGGTTTCTATACCTAATGTAATTCCTATTAAATCTTAGCTTTATCTAAGGGAAGGAAGACCTATATATCTTTATAAAAGGCAGATTTATCCTGTTTTTCTATGTAAATAATATTATAGTGCTATTTCTAAATGGATTTAAAGTAGAATTTAAAGAGCTATATAAGTAATTAATAAACAGTCTAGATATTAAAGACTAAGGCAATTTAAAGTGGTTCCTAGGCATTAAAATCATTAGGAATTATAATACTAAAGAGATATAGTTATTATAGGAATTATATATTTAAAAGATAGCTTAGAAGTTTATCCCTAATATTATTAATAACGATTTAAAGAGCTTAATTATAATACCTTTAATAATAGCTATAATCATTTTAAATAATAGTTAGGCCAGTCTAGATATTAAAGACTAAGGCAATTTAAAGTGGTAGGCATTAAAATCATTAGGAGAGATATAGTTATTATAGCTCTTTAGTTTATCTTTATATTATTAGAAGACCTAATATAGCCTTTATAGCTTTAAAGCTAGCCTCCTTTATAATAAACCCTTTAATAAAGCATATTAAGCTTATAAAGGCTACTTTAATATATACTTAAAATATAAGGAAGCTATATATTTAATACTTAGGAGCAAATAGCTTTAACACGCTTTTCTCTAGTACTAATGCCTCTCTTAGTAATAACCCTAATACTTAGAAATTAATATAAGGCTATGTCTTTATTATATATAAAGCTATAATTAATTAGAAGTCTAGGAGGTAGTATTATATAATAACCTTAAGCATAGAAGTAAAGCTCTTTATATTAAATTATAGAGTAAAAGAGCGTATATCTCTAGGTAAACTACTTTATAATATTAGTATATAGGTCCTTTCTTTATTAATTATATAGTGTAATAATAAGTAAATAATTTATATTATAAAATATAAGGAAGAAAGGCTTTAAACTAGTCTAAAGTATCTTAATATAAATTAAATATGAATTTAAGAGTAATATACCCTAGGTAATATTAAGGTAAATTAGTTAAAGACCTCTAAGATACTTACTAATAGCTTTATAAAGCCTTTATTAAGGTAAATATATAAGGAATTCTATTACTAGATTAGCTTATAGGAAATTCCCACTTAATTATAATACTAGAAAATTATTATAATCTCTTCCTATGCCTATAATCTTTAGCTTTAATAAATATCTTAGCTAAGGGGGGTGTGTTAAGGAGAGCTCCCTTAAAGCATAGGTTATATAAGGGTAGCGCGTATTAATAGGGATAAAACGTAAGGTTAGATATTAGTAAATATAATGTATTAGAAGTACCTCTATAGACTAGTTATTACTATAGCGCACTGTGTACCTTTTAGGTACAAAAGTCAGGTGCCGTCTGCACCTCTGATTGACTAAATCGAACGCTTTCTATCATCCTTTTTCACCCCTACCTTGACACAACCTTACTGGCCGTCCTTGCACAGGCCCCAACGGAATTCAGTGATAGGTCAGTCACCACACGAAAAAGGTGATGTTGCAAATCAATGTAGTAACACATTGCCGATATCTTGTAAAGTTTTTCGAGCGACCAGGTTTGCAGCACGTCCCTTTGACTCCGTTACCCACCCACCAAACGACGTCCGTGACACGTTCACGATTCTTAGCAATATATTCCCTCGCCCATGTAATAAGCATTGACTTGAAACACGCCACGATTCTTACACTGACCTTCTGTGTCTACTTCAAATTCGCAAGCTGTGCATCAGAATCGACTAAACTTTTGGATAGCGAAGCAAGAACGTTTATAAAAACCCCTGAAAGTGGTGAAACATGCTTGGAGATTACCTGGGTGAGCACATAATGAATGTACTTGCCATTCGCTTTCACAGACTACGTTTTAGTAAACTCAAGTACCCAAAATGCAGGATAATTTGTCGCAGTATTTAGAACAAGCCAAACCTCATCCCATCAACGATCAACAACGACGCCAGATACGTATACCATCGAATCATATTTCTTCAAACTTACGATGATCACATCGTCGGAATCCATTAGCTATAAATGCTTGCTTGCCCTAACGCCATGTAATACCATATCCCGTGATGATGAAGTTGCCTAAAATCGTTCCTTCATTCTCGCGGCCACGGTTCTCAGGTTGCCGTACACCTTGCCTGGAGGCTTACCCAAAATCAAGCTAACAATCGATTCGCGCGCCATGTGGATATTTTTGAAGCCACCAAGAATATGGATTTTCGAATCAGCCAACACAATTCGCGTCCTGCTTGCATTCTCAATTGCGAACTTTGTTTTACCGTCCTTGCCAGCAATGCGACCAATAGCACGAGCTTGACTGTCGCCATGCATAGTCCTCACGTCTTTGATTTCAAAGGTTTCAATATAGAGGTCATCTAGCCTTAGCAAGGCAATGGCATCGTCCACATCGAAACCAAGGGTAAAGGCTTTCACAAAATCCTCGCCTTTTTGCAGGGCTCCGGTATCAGAGGTGTGATGTGATGTCCTCAATTCCACGGTCTTTCGTTTGATGTTCATTCGGCATTGTAATTTAAGGTGTTCAACGAGCGGAGGATATATTTGAGGCCATGACTGTTTTAATGGTGTCATCCGATGGGGAGGAACGGGAATCTTTCGGGTATCCACCCGTGTGACGGGATCCTGAGCATTCGTCAGCATACAAGAATGTTATCAAGAGGAACAAATTCCCATGCGTACAATATCTCCGGCAGGAGCGAAACGTGGCCGGCCCTCCTCGTCGATAGCCATTGAATCTCCTTCGTCAGTTGCTTGCATTCCCTCGCCGTCTACTGGCGTAAAATCGGGTTCTCCAAGAAGAAATTCATCCCCAGCTGCTTTCAAATTATCAGCACAATGACGTGAAACAGAAGATCAAAGTTTTTCGAGAATTTGCCAACCTTGTGTCTGGAGTGAAACCTCTGCCTCTGGAAGCGGGGTTTCGTCGGCCTTTTTCAAGGCTGTGGGCGCAGGCATTATGACTTTGTCGCGCAAAAGCTGTGAAATAGGTTCTTGATCAGATCAGAACGTATTCAGTACAGAGGTCCGACACAAATTCTTTTAAGGGGGTGGTGGAACAAGGGAAGAAAATTGGTGAACAATATTAGTTGGAGTCTAGACAGTGGCCGTCCCTGTTTGTCCATCATCTACCAAGCGGTGCAGAGAGATCATAAGAAAATTTATTGTGGGTTTCTCCGGGTTTATCGTGCCTTATCTATTGGCTGGTATCAACAAGCCCCCTAGGCGTGTACAGAGGTACTTCTCGACTTCTGGCGCACGTCACGCCTGCAGTTGTCGGTCGTTCTAACAAGGGCTGTTCTGCCAAATTCTGGTTGTTGAGACACATGCAGACTCTGGGATAAAGGAATATTCTCCTTTCAGTCGCCATGCATGAGAATTATGTCTAAGGCCTTCTCTATACGGCTGCTCGGAAGCCAGGCTTGGCGACCACGACAGACATCGCTGTTCGAAGCTCGTTTTGTCACTCCGTCGCCTTTCCAGTTCTATAAGCTATGGCCGTCGCAGTCGATTCATCGAAAGTCACGGATACAGCATTACGGAAGGCAGTCTTTCGAGGCGGCATCCCATGAAAACCCCGCGTCTCTTGTTCGGAATCGGAGGCTAAGGGCGATCCTCCTGGTTGTCGAAAGAACCTGGCCCTCGGCGGCTCCTGGAGTATTGGCCAACCACGGGAGAACAGTATACAAGCCCCTGGAAAAGTTTTCACAACAACGATACTATTCCAACGAGCGACAACAGAGTGATGCGAAAGACTCCTTGCCACCGAAATCACGCGAGGAAGAGTTCCAATCAGATCAAGGCAAAGGTCCTACTTCAACAAAACCTAGCAGTGACGCGGACGTCGAATCGATAGCATCCTCTGTTTCTAAATATCTCCATTTGCCCAACTTACCCCATAGACCGACGAAAGATGAGCTGCTGGCCGCCGCAAATGGCTTTTGGGAAAGGCTCAAGGTGCGGTTCAAATGGATGTCAATTCGGAGCATGCGTCCTTGGAATGCAGATGAATGGGGCGCATTTGTGTCCTGGTTCATGCTGGGGCATATTGTTTGGGTTCTCGTAGGGACGACAACTTTCTTTTCATTACTTATTTTCTCGATTAATACTGTATTTGCTCAAGGCAAGTTCTGTTCAATCCTATCGTGGCAACTTGCTCTGACAAGTACTTCTAGAAACGCTTGCGAAATGGATTGGCGATTATTTAACACAATCCGCCGGAGTTACCGTCATCTTTGAATCCGCCATCGTGCCAAATTGGAAGAATGGCGTTATTGCGTTTCGGAATGTATTTGTCTCCCGGAGGCCTGGACAGGTCAAGTCATCCGTGAGCAAAGGCTCTTCGGACGCCGCTGCCGTGGCTGCAGCAGGCCGACAATCACAGCCTTCAGTATCCTCTAATGTTGAAGATGATGGAAATTACACACAATTTGATGTCACCATTGCCAATGTCAATGTGACTCTCTCATTTGTGAATTGGTGGAATGGGAAAGGGTTACTCAAGGACGTCGAAGTCAATGGAGTCAGGGGTGTTGTCGATCGTACATCAGTACATTGGCCAATTGAGGATATAGACCCCTTATCATACAAGCACAAGCATCAACCGGGCGATTTTGAGATTGAGTCATTCAAACTGGAAGACTTATTGCTGACGATCCACCAGCCTAACGGATTCCGACCATTTTCGGTCAGCATATACTCATGTGAACTACCACAGCTTCGAAAACAATGGCTCTTCTACGACTTTCTCTCTGCGAACCACATGTCTGGGTCTTTTGATGGCTCTCTTTTCACGATCCATCCTCGCCAGGTCCATGGCATTGTCTCCAATCATGAACAAGGGGCATTGCTGGGTG
Source organism: Epichloe hybrida (assembly GCA_019022495.1). Classification (NCBI taxonomy): domain Eukaryota; kingdom Fungi; phylum Ascomycota; class Sordariomycetes; order Hypocreales; family Clavicipitaceae; genus Epichloe; species Epichloe hybrida. Next base: position 41,601 of record JAFEKR010000030.1, read on the forward strand.
TGGGTGAGCCAAACGCCTGGAAAAAATTCAGCAGGCTTCGGATTGATGGTCTCAAAATTGACCATCTAAATCGAGGAGTGGAAGGCCCTTTTGGGTGGATATATGAGGGCAATGTTGACATCGTAGCCGATGTGATGTTTCCTGCAGAAACAGATGACGGTCTTACCAAAGTCATGTCCGACTTCTACGATCAATTGGAAGAAGCCGTTATAATGAACAGGCAGCGCTTTCTATCAAATTCTGGTGGGAGCACCCCAATATTGGAGCAGTCTGGACATCTCTCTGATGCTGGAGGCGATGTCGGGACACTCGAGGCAAATCAAGCCGCTGAATTCACCGAAGAGGATCGACGGTATCTGATTATGGACATGCGCATTCACATGAATGATGTGAAGGCGGCGGTGCCGCTTTTCACGAGGGACATGTCCTACGTTAACCAGGCGTTGGTTCGACCAATTGTCGCATATATCAACGCCAAGAAAACGTACATACCAATATCTTGCCGAATCGTGAAGCGCCTCAGCGATTTTGATGGAAGTTGGACAGTATTTGACTGTGGCTTAATGAATGACGCATCTGTCGAAACATACGATGCTTTCGCTAAAGATGTTGAGGATCAGCAAAGTCGTGTTCGTCGGTTCAAGAAAGTTGGTTTCTGGACTCTGTCACTGGCGGTACATGCCTTGTTCATGGGCATGGCAGGCAATGTAGTCTGAGGCAAACTTTAAGGGCATTTTTTTGCTTTACTGTCTGGTACGTATGGTGCACGACTGAGCCCAGAAACAGAGGATTACGTTTGGTTCGGAGGGCATGGAGATATATGTCATGTTTCATGCGGCAGCGTTGCAAACTATCGGGAGCACGGCGTTACAAATGAGTCAGGTTCTTCGGCGTTGGTGGTAACCGAACGAGATAGATTTAACTTGCGTACTAGATGGGTGTGACAGTCATATATGATACGTAAGTGTTCCAGTTGTATGAGAAATGTCACTAGATATCACTCTTTTCAGCATGAACTTATACAAACATTTTTCATCTATTCTAACAACTAATGTCAACTTGACCTGCACCGACCAACAGATGACAGGCTCTTTTGCATATACCAACCACATATTGAGATGCCGTCCTCCACTTGGCTCCATCGTATTAAAAAGGACGAGGGATTGGCTGCGCTGCCCAAGTTGAAAGGGCGTAGATTCTAATCGCCCATGACACCACCAATGTAAACAATTTGCCTAATTAACCACGCGTATCTATACTATGCCTCCCTCTTCGGCCTTGGCATCCCCTGAACTGCATCTGTTGCCGCCCGTTTGTTGGATGGCGAGTTGGCTCAAACACCCGTTTGCACTGCGCACAAGTCAGAATGACGCGACTTGGTCTGATGGAACGCTCCGCTGTCTCTACGTATGGACCCTTCCAACCGAATATAAACTGAAGCAAGTCGTCTTTGCATCAACATCGCGAAATAACTGATTGTCGCGGGTAGACGCGAATCAGCTGTGTTGCACCAGCCGGAAGTATGCGAAAGTGGGTTCAATTTCGGGAGAGCAGCTGCATTGCTTCGTTTTTCGTGGATTTATCACATAAAATCGTCACTGCCACAAGCATCAGTATTGGCGGAGTAAACAGAACTACTTGAAAACCGAGAAGCTAACTTACTCTCCAAAAGCATCATCATCATAGGTTGAGACGTCCGTCGTGTTGGCACGGCTGGCGACTAGGGAAGTTTTTGTTTTGGCAGCCTTGGTCTTTTTGCCTCCCTTTTCCGAAACCTTCTCCTCCTTCATTTTCTCATTGCTAAGGCGAGTCAAAGCACTGGCGACCTTTTTCACCTGCTCGCTGGACAGTTCCCTGGCCAGATCCTTGGCGAATTCTTCGAGAAAGAGACCATAGTGAGCTTTTTTCGTGTTTCCACTGATGATGGGAGCGAGAGTTGTACGCATCAACTCGAATTGTGTCTTGGTTTGCGGATTGAACAGTGGCAGAGAAGCAATATTGACGGTCGTTGATGGGTCATTGTCATCGACGACGACAGCAGCACCGCTGGTGTTTGCCTTGCGACCGCTGCCGGTACCAACATTCCCAAATAGATCTTCGGCGTGACGCAAGTCAGCTTCTTGTTCGGTGCGGCGAAGTCTTTCCCGACGCTGGACCTCAGTTTCGTCATCACTGCTGTCTTCTCCCTCTTCTTCGCGTTGAAGAGCACGGGCAGCCCGACGCTCAGCGACGCGTTCGGCTTTAGTCTTCTTGCTGGCAGCAGCCTCGGCGGCAGCCTTGGCTTTGATGTCCGCAGCCTTGCGTTGCTTCTCGCGCTCTACCTCGGAATCCTCGGCAGCATCCCATGAGTCGAGTACCTGATCGAGATAATATTATTATTAGCGTCACTTGTGTTGGTGACTGACCACAGACTTTTAAGTCGAGCAACTCACATCGCTGTCATTTTCCTCATCTTCAAATTGGCGTCGGCGGGTGGCTGTGATGGGAGGAGAAGAAGGAGGAGTGCTGGACTCGCTTTCTTCTTCGTCTGGAGTAAGTAGCGGTCAGCAAAATGCAGCCAGGCACAGTTACAGGCACGAAAATGTTATGCCGGGATATGATGCGGTCTCCACAAAGATGCGTCGAGAACAACGGGAGCTATATCCGTAGATGCAGATCTTCGTTGTTGAACTGTGTGTTGTACATGTGTAGTGACAGATTACAAAGACGAGAATCTCACCCCATTGCTTTTTGGCGGGCATAATATCGTGGGTCGGAGGCGTAGAAACGGCACGACAACTTGCAATAAGAGGCGACAGGTGGTGGCTTGTACTCTCAGTTCAACGACAAGCAGTGAGATGTTGACAAAGGTGTAGATAGCGGTGGAAGGATTTGGCTGGTGCACGATTGGAGGGAGAGAAATTACGTCGTCAAAAGCAGATTGCAGGCTGGTTTTAATTTTTTTTGTGTGGCTGCTAATGACGGGTGGATGGGCGGGGGAGGTTCCCAAGCTATAGCACTGAGCAACTTTAAAAGGGAGGGGCGCCGTGATTTCCGTCAGGCGTTAGGCGTCAGGCGTCAGGCGTCAGGCGTCAGGCGCCAGGATTTGACCAAGTAGCGCGTGACAGGATGTAAATATAACAGGAAATTTGAGACCGTAGAAGCAGACAGAGACCGACGGAGCCAAGCACCGGCCCCATACTGTTAGCGCAACCCAAGGAAGCCCTTTGACCCCCAAGGTTTGTGACTTGGGCTTTGGGAACAAAAGAGTCATAATATTACTCGCATACGCTAAGAACACAAGTTACAGGGAGCCGATGAGCATGATGACTAAGGACCCGACGTCAGGCAACCACCCCGCACCAAACCATCTACCTAGGTACCTACCTACCAGTCCACTTGTAACTTTGCTCCGCCAGACCCTGAGGTGGGGAACCACCAGACAGTATTTTGAGTCACAGATGCGTGGTGCCAAAAGTTTGGAAAAAGTTCAACCTTGGTAAGGAGGTCTTCATGAAGGTTGCTCACTCGACATCGCCACTGTATTTTTTCGTTGATCCGACTTATCTACGTCTGCGACGACCATTAAATCAGGCTAGACGCCATTCCAATCCTCGTTCCCTATATGTTCGAGCTCCACGACTGTTTTCGACCATTCAAAACCTCACTATTGCGAACAAAGGCTTCGCAGAGAAATTTCCTCGCCACAGGCCGGTGGCACGATACATACCCTTCAATCTACAGGTCTTCTTTCGGACGATTAGAATAGCTATGGCTCCTACGAAAGTGATGGACGAGCTGGCCCAGAGGGTTGATGGCTTGACAATTGCAGGCATTGCCCAAACATACCCAAATGCCCACCCCGAGATCAATCCCCTTGATCTCTATCGGGCACATCTTAGCGATGTTCTGTCCAAAATCTCTGGCGTTGACACGTCTATTATCTATCCTGTCGTCATGTGGACCCAGAGTCTTGACAAAGGTGACTTCGTTGTAGCTGTCCCAGCACTTCGAATCAAGGGCACCAAGCCTGACGTTCTGGCGCAAGAATGGGCTGAGAAGGTGTGGGTTTTCTAAAGAATATCTAATGATCTTTTTGGAGAGGTTTCCCAGTGCTAATTTCTCAACATGACAGTTCCCTAAAGACGATCCTTTATTTAAAGAACCCGTCCTGAGCGGACATTTCATGTCTTTCTTCATGAAGGGGGAGCCTCTCGTTCAATCCATCATCCCAATGGTCAGGCAGGCCGAGAAAGATTACGGTGCGTTCAAAGGCAAAACGACTCGATTGTCAACACTGACAAGCGCTTAGGTAAAAACCCCTTCACTGGTCTTCATGATCCAACAGATCCATCCTCGGATAAGAAGCGCATCGTGAGTTACACAGATCATAAGCCAGCCGTGGACGTAAATGTTACTTACTTCATTTCAGATCGTGGAGTTTAGCTCTCCCAACGTTGCGAAACCATTTCACGCTGGCCATCTCCGCTCGACAATTATAGGAAGTTTTATTGCCAACCTTTATGAGGCTAGCGGATGGGATGTAGTCCGCATGAACTGTCAGTTTGAGTCGGACTATGGTAACAACGAAGCGAAAGAACTACAAATGCTAATCATGGGACCAGATCTCGGTGACTGGGGCAAGCAATACGGCTTACTCGCTTTGGCCTATCAGCGTAACGGTGATGAAGAAGCGTTGCAGAAGAACCCTATCGACCATCTCTTCAAGCTTTATGTCCAGATTAATGCTGAGATGAGTGCTGAGAAAGAGGTGATCGAAGCCCAGAAAAAGGAGGGCAAAGATGTCAGCGTCTTAGAAGCCAACAGCCTAGATGAACAAGCCCGCCAATACTTCAAGCGCATGGTAAGACATCTCATGTTTTCCTCTCGTGGTAATGTTCACTGATGGTTCTATGGACAGACGGATAGGGATGAGGAGGTTCTTGCACAATGGAAGCGTTTCCGAGACCTCAGTATTGCTCGTTACAAAGGTAGGGAACCCAGCGTATTCCATACGATGAGATATGCCCTCAACGATTTTGCTTTGAGCATGCATATGATGTATCCGAATTTGATCACACTCTGACACGAATTTACTCTCAGAAACCTACTCTCGTCTCAACATTCATTTCGACGAGTTTAGCGGTACGTATTATCTCCATGCCTAGCTTGAAACGACGACTAACAACAACAAAATAGGCGAAAGTCAAGTGGCTGAAGAGTTCATGGCTAAGATTGCAGATGAAATGAAGGCCAAGAACGTCTCTCGAGAAGACAATGGCGCCGTGCTAGTTGACTTCACTCAACATTTACCAGGTAAAGCTGGCAAGAGGCTAGGAACTACTGTTCTCCGGTATGTCATTGTGAAGCGAACACACGATCGTCTGGTCGCAACTAACTAGACTGATGGCCTTGTGCAGAAAACGAGATGGCACTGCGCTGTACTTGACTCGTGATGTTTGCGAATTGCTGGGTCGCGTAAGTTTAATGTCTTTAAACTGGTATATGCTCTGCTCTAGGTGTACTGATCTGTCCGGGCTTAAGCACAAGAAATACAACTTTGACCATATGATCTACGTTGTGGCTAGCCAACAAGATCTTCATCTCCAGCAGCTTTTCCAGATCATTGAGCTTCTTGGCTATGAGGATATTGCTAAAAAGTGTCAACACATCAACTTCGGGATGGTCCTCGGCATGAGCACCCGCAAAGGAACCGTCAAATTGTGAGTTCTCCGCTGGTAGATCAACTGAAGGTTTGCGAATTTGTCACGTGGGCTAATTGTTTCCGTTGCCAGCTTGGATGATATCCTGAAAGACTGTGCGGATCACATGCACGAAACCATGAGAAAAAATAACGAAAAGTACGCCCAGATCGAAGATCCTGTAGCTACAGCCGACATTTTGGGCATTAGCAGTGTTATGGTTCAGGACATGAGCGGCAAGAGGTAAGTCGGAATTCATGCAAAGTACCGGCTCAGACCGGGTCGAGGCTAAGAATAATAAGGATAAACAACTACACGTTCAACATGGATGCCATGACATCCTTCGAAGGTGACACAGGACCCTATCTTCAGTACGCTCATGCCCGATTATGCTCCATCAGGCGCCGGGTGGAGCTCTCCGATGCGGACCTCAACAGCGCCAACTTTTCACTTTTGAAGGAGGAACATGCCATAAACATTGCCCGCATGCTTTCGCAGTGGCCCGACGTGCTCCAGAACACTCTGAAGACGTTAGAACCAGCCACAGTTCTCACTTATTTGTTCAAGATGACACATGTGATAAGCAGCAGCTATGATCACTTGAAGGTGGTAGGAAGCGAAGCGGAACTCATGAAGGCGCGCATGGCATTGTACGATGCCGCGCGAACTACATTGGCCAATGGCATGCGCATTCTCGGCTTGACGCCACTTGAAAGGTAGCACCTATTTCCACATGCCAAGCAGCGTTCATGAATCGATGCTGACTTGCCTCAAGGATGTAAATTGGGAAACGAGTAAGAAATCATTCTGCATCGAAGATACTCTCGCAAGAGCATCGCGAAACGTCAGTAACCCTTCACCTGGTCAGGGAAAGGAGGTGGAAAACAGTTGGGATTACTTTACGAAGATGCAAATTGACGCAAGGAAAAATCTCATCTTGGCAACAACTTAAAGTCGCTTATATGTCGTTCAAAGACGAGGAAAAGAAAAAGAAGAGTCATTTGCTGCGTCTCTACGAGCAAATGTACGCCATGTCATGCTACTGCGCATGGTCAGATAGACTGGCCAGATAGAATATATGACGCCCTCGCTGAATCATTCACACAAACGGGGAGTTTTGAAGGCAGTTCAATTTCCCCACGATAGCTATGAAGATAATACCTAGTGTCCTACAATGACCGGGGTTGCAGTTGTAAGCGTTTTACAACTGTTCCATGGCCAGTCTTGGGGCTTTTTTGAAGCAAATCTCAACAAAAATACCAATGATAGAAAGGGGGGGGATATATAGAACTTGCACGTGACCACTCAGTCCTGCTCTGTATCGAAGCGTCGACGGAATTGTACGGAACGTGTCACAGCAAGTCTGTCTCCCGGGACATTCCGAAGACCCTCCCAAACTACGTAGGCCAGGCGAATGCCATGCGTGCCTGCACCCTGCCCATTGCGCAACGCATCCAAGTCGTCAAGCTTTTGACTCAAACTAGTTCCCGAAGCCATAATTTTTTTTTGGGTAGATATAAAACACTGACGGGCACTTTCTCATCATCCCATCGGCCACGCATAATTCCCTACTTCTACAGGACACCATTAGTAGACCTGGAAGAAAGTCCAAACCCATCACATTTTCCATCATCTTTGCGTATACTTCGCGTACCTTGTTCTTCTCTATGATTTCCACCACGGTCAAAACACGACCTCATGTTCAAAATCTCCGACAATTAGCCCAGCTTGCCCGGTCAGTCAGCCAGGCTGTTGCCGGCTCACCACCAGGACGAAGACTTGTCGGTGCTGGAGCCTTTCAGCACCAACAGAACTTGACTTCCCCGAAGCTCTTCTCAACCACGACAAGGGACCAACTCCGTGATTTCTTCCCCGCCAAGGACACGCCTCACATCCAACTTACCAAACCAGCATGGCCGCATCATGGACATACGAAGGAGGAAATGTTGGCTGTAGAACCGGCTCATCGGCAGCCCAGAAACTTCAGCGACTGGGCAGCCTGGAGGATCGTACGTTTTGCGCGGTATTGGATGGACAAGGCGACGGGCATGGGAAGAGATCAGCAAGTTGATAAAAAACATCCGACCACCTCTGTTGTTGCAGAAAAACCACTGACCGAGGCACAATGGGTATGTTGAACCATGTCTTGAAAGAATCATGGCGGAACAACGGCGGGCGCTGGCCCTTTTCCCAAGCACTGGAGGCTAACTGTTTATTGCACAGCTTACCCGTTTCGTGTTTCTAGAGAGCATTGCCGGTGTCCCCGGCATGGTGGGTGGAATGCTTCGTCACCTCAGCAGCCTTCGACGCATGAAGCGCGACAACGGGTGGATCGAGACCTTGCTAGAAGAAAGCTACAACGAGAGAATGCATCTCCTCACATTTATGAAGATGTGTGAGCCCGGGCGGTTCATGAAGCTCATGATTGTCGGTGCTCAAGGCGTCTTTTTCAACGCTCTCTTCGTTGCATATCTCTTGCACCCTCGCATTGTCCACCGGTTTGTCGGATATCTGGAAGAGGAAGCTGTTCACACGTACACGAGGGCTATTCTTGAAATCGAGCAAGGACATCTACCAAAATGGTCTGACCCGAAGTTTCAAATACCTGATATCGCCATTGGGGTAAGTCGACTCCCATGTCATGTTCAAACGACGATGGTACACTTGACGTTGCCGGTAGAGGGTGGCCCGATTCAGGAGAACCAAATGAAATAACATTGTCTGTATCAGTACTGGAATATGCCTGAAAGCAACCGCACCATGAAAGACCTCATTCTGTACATCCGCGCCGACGAAGCTGGTCATCGTGGTGTTAACCATACTCTCGGCAACCTCAATCAGGAAGAGGATCCCAACCCCTTCGTCAGCACTTTCAAGGACCGAGAAGTGCCCAAGCCAGCTTTGAAAGGCACAGGCTACGAGCGATCCGAAGTTATTTGAGTCCCCATGTAACAACATCAAGAAATTCGTTTTCAGAACAAGACGAAAGAAAGAAGCAGAAAGGAGACGGGATTGATGCAATCAATCCTTTCCCCCCATTTTTGTTATGCAAGACCATCACAACACACATTGTACATTATCTAGATTTCCTGTGTCGTGGTTTTCCCACCACTGGTATATTTAGCAGTGGACACAAAATTTTTTTTTTTTTTTCGGATAGACCGGCGTTGTACTTATAGGTTATATTAGAAAACCATCTCATCTCGTCCAGCCACGAAGTCTCGCATGTGTAGCCCGTCCTAAGCACACGCGTTGTTTGCAAACGATGGATTGCTTTGAAACTTTGCCCCGTTGTGTGGCCAGCCTCCAGCCCCCAGTAATTGACTGCCCTTCTTCCTCGGGGCGCATCATTTGAACGAGGTTATGACAGCCCTGAGAGAGTGGCCCTCTGCAAGTTTCAGCGCGTGGCTGTATACGACAAGCATCAAATTTTCTTACACTACACTACAGTACCAGACCAGACTGTTTCCCAAATGCCCGCCGCCACTAGATGCAGCTTGCCGCATCGCCGTCGTTTATTGAAGATTCCATCGGCGGAGACAGACATGTGTTCTCTAGTTGGAGATAGAGCTTGTGTTTAGAGCCAGTTCTCATCAAGGCAGACCAGCGCAGTAGTATGTACCATGCCCATATATAGCTTGAAGACCAGTATGTTAAAGCTCCAGCAGCCTACTAATGGCTTCGTTATAAGCCGCTATTATGTTGTTATAAAGTTGATCTGCGTTTCCTGCAGGAGTTCAAATATTCATTCTCTCGTCCTTGTCCAACGGAAAAAGAATCCTCCTAATCCTCAGACAGAGAGGCTTAAAGATATGGAAAACATGTCCTCGAAGAGCTCCCCTTTGACAATGTCGCGCGTTTCGCTATCGGCAAGTCGGCTCGAGCTGGTCTTGACAGGTGTGCCTTTGAATGTCGGGGCAATGCTAGATGACGGAGGAGGAGTGAGGGCGCAGAGTTCTTTGATGAGAGACTAACAACAGCTTCCCAGATGTCGACGTCGGGAGCCTTGTTAATAACACAACGAACGAGGGAGGTGAACAGCTCGCGTCTCAGCCCTGGAACATGCTGCTTTTATTGATAAGAGCCTCACTGCCACATTACCCCTTCCGTCAGGACAGACCAGGTTAAATGCTGAGGTAGAGCCAACCGAAGCCAGTAAGAGGTTTGCGATATCATCCTGTCGCGCATGGTGGGATTCTTCGAAATCATGTGACTTGCCCCGAAAGCAATCTAGTGTATCATCAAGCGGGTGCTCTGATATAATCTTAATTTGTTGCTCGGTAAGTGTCATGTCAGGGACGTGTAGAAGCAAATTTGGAAGGAAGGAATGGAGGTGTAATAGTCCGTAAACAAAAGATTCAAGGGACACGATGCATCACGTGAGCTGAGCACGGCTGAATGTCCAAACCATCAACCATCCAACAGAATTGGACGTCCCTGGTCGTCCATGATTCCCAATGTATATATATCCTACAGATTCTGGGCATTTAGAATCCATTTTCTGATGACGCGTGTATAGACTCATGACCCATGACCCAATCCTCTTGTTAGCTGTGTTGCCGTGAATGGCAGTCTCTGAGATGCCGTGATCCTTTAGCTTTACTGTGACTGCTCGGTCTTTACTACTTACTGGCCATGACAGAACCAACCTTGCGGCGCGAGTATGAAAGGGATGCAGTACTCCGTATTATTACAGTGGGTCTAAAAGTGGCACATCACGAATTCACTCTCCCCTCATTCTTACCATCGCGTCTAACTTCGCAATGCACCTCGGCAGATATTCCTCGACCCCGTACGCAGCAAGGTAGTCTCTCTCCTCAACTAAATCACTCAACGCCACCTTGACCCAATCATCTGTCTGCTCCCGCCGTTCCCTTCTAGCCTGTCGCCTTTTCTTCTCCCACGCCAGCTTCTGGAGGTACATCTGGCCACGTTGCTGCTTGTTTGGCCAGCCAGTCTTGAACACACCAACATCTGCATCCTCCCATGTCCATCGCCGCGGGACTTCTGGCAGCCCAGCTACCAGGCTGGCTGGCTTCTCCCGCGCCTCGACAAGCGTCAAAAGTGCGTCATCCAACAATTTGAACGTCGGGATGCTGTCGTCACATGGAGTGCCGCACATCTTCGCTGTAGCATCGAGGTCGGTATGGGACGCATCAGCCATGCTGAGCAGCAAGTTAAAGGCCAGCGTGGTGTCCATAGCGACTAGCTTATTGACAGCGGCCATGTGCTCGCGCGCGGACGTGGCGTAGTCGGAGGTTGTGATCGCCGAGCTGTTACCATTCATCGTCTTAACCTTCTTGTCTAGCTTGTCGACGCGCTTGTCAAGGGCCTTGAGGCTGTCGGTGTAGAGTTTCTTGGCTTCTTTGCTGAGACCTACAGAGCTGGTCTTTCTGGCAGTTACGGAATTGGCAGTCTCAGTCTGCGTTTTGGTCGCCTTCGCCGGACGAGTGGCGTCATTTTCTTTGTCGGCGTCATCATTTTTGTATTTTGTGTCGCGCTTGCGCTTGGCCGAGCCGGAAGGCTTGAGTTGGCCCGTGAGGCTGTTGAATGGGGCCATTTTCGATAGGAAAAAAGTACGGAGTAGATGGAGTGGCTCTATTTCGTCAAAGGTGAGAAGTCAGACAGACTTATTAGGAATTAATTCTTCACCCAAGACGCGTTCAAGATTGTGTGGAGGGGCACAGACCATCCTGTCTTCCTTCGACCGCTGCGCGTATGGCCTGATTGGTGTCTGCAAAACGCCAGCATCCGGATCCTTGACTAGCAACTCCCGAAAGTGTGAATTATATTTCTCAATAGCTCTGTAATCCGCACAACCTCAGTGGTCGCGTACCACTGCGCGGCGCGGGTGTGAGGAAGTCGCCCGGCGTGTCGCGCAGCTTCTTCTCCTCGAACTTATGGCGAAGACGCGCCTTCTTGATCACCTTACACGGCGTCCTGTGGTCGTCACGGTACATGTGCTTTATTTATATTCTAGGGAGAATCCTTCTCTACATGTAGTATTAATTTATAAGTGTATTATAAAGTCTCATACAAATGTATATACATAGTATCTCCTACTAGCGCAAATCTCCCTATATTAATGCCCCCCTGAATTATTTCATAAATCTACATGACCTAATTTTTCGTTCCTTTCTAACAGCTGCAATTAGCTGTAAGTACACTGTAACCCCTGGATTATTTAGAGAGCTACAAGGAAAATACGGAGGGTATAAAGCACTACTAAAAGATACATTACTTTCTAAATAAATTATCTGCAATTCAAGGTGCCTGTTAATCCTAGCCCCTGTCTCCTTCATTTCCCAAATAACAACGGAGTAGATATGTAAAATCTTTTAGGGGTCAGACTGTATGTAATATTACTATTAGGTTACGGTTATAATAGACGCCCGTACGGATTCGTAGCTAGATTACTCCGTACTAGGACTACATAGTCCGTATTCCTAGTAATAAAATACACATAAGTACTTTTTAATCCGTACCCCCAGACTGTATGTAATCCATTTTCCCCATCAACCGGCCTCATCACATAATTCCTTGGCAATTTGTGGCACCCTCCGGTTGCCTTCTGGTCGTTGGTGGGCTTGTGGGCGCTCTGTTCGTGGCTATGCCCAAAAGACCAATGCGCCTTGTCAGGCAGAATCGAATATCCATGCTGGTGGTCTTATTTGGTGAATGGCAGATTCAGAATACCGTTCTTCGCGATGCGCGAGCGCCGTTGTGATTTGCTCTGATTCAGCCTTCCCTATTAATAACAGTCATTGATTATTGCGACCACACCCTCCGTCCTTGGGCGTTCAATTTTCTTCCGAAAAGCATTACTGAACTGACACGATAATAATGTGTTCTATTCTAGTATCTCATCAATTAAACATGGTCAGATTATACTGTAACGTGAACTCGTCTTTCACATCACATTGCAGGGCTTTGATGACTCTCAGATGCTTCTTCGACGACGTAGCGTCATTTCTCCTTTTGGCTCCTGTAATACTGAAGTTCCTACGCTGAGATCCCTTTTGTGGATCTAGACGCAACGCATTGCGAGGCAAATGCGGAAATTGGGATCATGATGCAACGCGGAACGCGGGCCCCCTAGTAGATTATCCATTGTGGCCCAATCTCGGAGTCACGGAGTCAAACCAGAAGAAACGCTGACTGGTGGGACTCCTGATTGCACGGGCTTGACCCATCCGGTCGTGCACCGCCTCACCGGGTCCTCCGACTACTATTAACGGAGCATGGAGCAGTCTTTTCTGGTGGTTTTTGATGACTACTGACTGCCCTGACTCCTGAGAGGTCCGGCGCTTCCTGCATCCAACCATATGTAACGTGAATGTGAGGCTTGTCACCCGCTTGGCCGTGACATTGACGCCAGCCAGCCCCTCTTCTCGGTGGCCTGGCTTGTCGCAAGTTCCTCAACAACAAGCACTGAACAACTCGCGACATCCGCCAGCCCTACACCAGACGTCCTTTCTTCTTACTTTTCCTTGCCAAACAAATCCAAACGCATATCCAGTCCACACCCACGTGCAGACGCAGACGCAGACGCAGACGCAGACGCAGACGCAGACGCAGACGCAGACGCAGACGCGGACGCATGCGCGTTCGTCTAGAAATATTATACGCACCCCCTTCTCCCCTTTCCTCCCTGCCTTCACGGGCACAAAGCGGACGGAACCCTGGACTTCTCTGCCTGAACCTGGGCCGAGTACCCAGAATCAACACTACGCTTCTAGTCCGTACTCCGCACAGTATCATACTCTACGGATTACCTGGCAGCGTCTGAGAAGGGGTTGTGGTAGCCGGGGCCGGGGCGATTCCCAATATTCCCGAGCAGTTTTCTCTACGGATTATGATAGGGTCCTTCTATCCTTCTGCCCCACTTACCGCAGAGCACAGCCCCTCGAGGGGACACCCACCCCTTGGCTGCCAACAGCCGCCTTGGGGAAGTCTGCCTCGCGATCGCTTACCGAACTCATCGTCAAGAGTATGGATCAACAAACACACAGTGGCCAGTCGTCTTCGACTGCCGGCCATGACAATACGCACGAACAACACTCTCATATAAACCAAAGTGGCCTCTCGCCGTCAGGTGACAGCCTCGCTGGCCAAGGGCAAGGGAACTCACCGTCTGTCGCGCTGGACCTTGATATAGACGCACAATCGCAGCAACCACAAGATTTGGCATTCACTAGCTCGGCAGATTCGACATTCGACACCTTCACCTCCAACCCTGATTTTCTTCAATCTCGACAGACTTCGTCTCAACAGGCTTTCAACCAAGCCAACGCCTCCGACCCGACAATCTTCGACTCCCGTGCTAGCTTTGGTCAACAGCCGACTACCGACTCCAACCCTGACGGCTCACTGCCCTTCGACACCCAGTCACAATCAACCACAGCATATCTTTCACCGAGTCTGAACGACGGAGACTTTTCTCTCTTCCCATCAGGTAACCAGGGTGATCAGTTCAACACCACCCCACTCTTTGAGCAATCGAGTCTTAGCCCAAACGACATAAGCAGCATGACCTCGCCTCAGTCCCAGCACACTCCCACCCCTCCAAATCTTCTACAGCCAGACAGTCTTCAACCAGGATCTGGTCATCCATCCCCATCTCTCAGCCAGCGCAATCAATTTCCTTCTGCTCTGGGAAGCCATTCGAGGAAAGTTTCGCTGGGCCCTGAAGCGGCTTTGCTTCCCAGCCAGATTGGTGACTGGGCACAGCCTCAGTTCCAAGGACATCGCCGCAGTCCTTCCGAGTACTCTGATGTATCGTCCGTTTCGCCGTCTCCGAATATCGTCAGCGCAGACTCCTTTGACGACCACTCAGGTCATTCGCCGCTACAAGGAGCCTCCGATGGTAGTCTCTACCAGGACGTCTTGCATATAGAGTCGTTCAATATCAGCGACACCAGCCAACACGGTAGAAGCCCTTCCCATAGTCCAGCGATAAGCCCTAGAGTTATTCCCCAGCAGATGCCTGATATGCATCAACCGTCCTACGGGCTCCTTCCTCCAAATACTGGCTTCGGTAGTGGCTTGGGCTACCCCGGCATGCAACATGATAGCTCGTTTCCTCAGCTGGCATCCCAAGATCGAACTGATGTAACCTTCATGGCGCCGCCAGCGATCAACATAGATTTTGCGCCGAGCAACGCCAAACAAGGTGCATATGAGCCGGCTAAGCCTCATATCGATCAAGACTCGTTGACACCACCAGACAGAGGTGCGCAAGGTGCCAAACGCGATGCTTTCCTTCTCATGAGCCTGGCAGAAACTAATTTATGTATGTGTATCCTAGGCCGACTAAAGTCACGCCCGCGCTCGGTCACAGATCCCTTTCGTCCTGGTAGTGGGAGCCCTCAAGAATCATCTAGCTTATCACCCTCACTCAACATTTCTGCTCGTTCCGATTCGTCGCGATCGTTGTCTCCCTTCGACAGACAGGCTACCTCGTCGCTGTCACGTAGACGTCAGTCTACATCTGCTGTCCCTAATAATATCATCGCCTTGCGCCTGGCAGATCCCGAATATCAGAGTAGCCAGGAATCAGGCTCCACGAAACGAGTACAAAAGCACCCCGCTACTTTCCAGTGCACATTATGTCCCAAGCGTTTTACCCGCGCCTACAACCTGCGATCTCACTTGAGGACGCACACAGATGAGCGGCCATTTGTATGTACCGTTTGCGGTAAAGCTTTTGCTCGTCAGCATGATCGAAAGAGACACGAGAGCCTGCACTCCGGAGAAAAAAGATTCGTGTGTAAAGGAGACCTCAAGGCCGGGGGCCAGTGGGGCTGTGGGAGACGTTTTGCCCGTGCCGATGCCCTTGGTCGTCACTTCCGTTCTGAAGCAGGACGCATCTGCATTAAGCCTTTGCTCGATGAAGAGATGATAGAACGTCAAAGGCAATGGCAAGAGCAGCGATTACAACAAAACATAGCCCAGAATATGACGGGTTCCCATCCTATTCCCTCGGATCCATCCACAGGCTATCCTGTAGATGCCAGCGGCAACTACACGCTTCCTGCTGCTTTGCTACAACAGTATCCTGCTCTGGCTCAAATTAACTGGTCCGCTCCTGATGCAGGCGGCGGCATGGAAGATGATCTGAGTGGCCGTTCATCATTTGACGCGAGCGATTATGATGAAGTTGATGATGGAGGGTATGTTAGCGGTCCTGGAACGGCATACGGGAACGGTGGAATGAACCAAAATTTTGGGGACATGGGCTACGTCAGCGATTTCAGCGGTCGTTGATATGCACTTTCTATTGCCCCTCATGCAGGGAAACCCCGGGAAAGCTGACCATGATCTTTTGAGATCGGATCATGTTCGTGGGGCGATTTGTTCAAGACTTGAACAATTCTTCTCGTTACAAATCCAGTGCATGCATAGCACTAAGGGATCATGTCAGTATGTAGGGGTCTCAGATCTTCAACACGAGCAGGCCAGGCTTGGGTTGATATATTACATGGGCGAAGCGGGTTTTTTTTTTTCTCCGCTCTTGTTTTGGAGATATCCTGATCGTTGAGGTTCTCATTTACACGGAGGATTTCTGTTTGATTTACTTCCCATATATGATGCAAGCAGGGGTGATAGACTCGCAACTAGTTTCAGATACCAAGCGACAAATACCACTGATTTTACTCCTCTCCTTCTCCATTAGCCAAGTCGTCAAGCACAGTTCCATGGGCTTGTGATTTGAACTCGGCAAAATTTCCGAACGATTCTGGTGGATTGAACGTGGAGGCGAGTGTCTGCCTTACAATCAAACCGTGACTCACGTCAATAATGTGACTAATGGCTAATTTCGGGGACCGTAGAATTGGTCTCATACATGGGCGTTGGATCCGTCTTGGGGACAATGGCCGATGATATCTTGAGGCTGTGCCTCGAAGACGGGGGAAGGGGGAGAAGGTAAGCGAGTAGTCATCCGCGAGTTGCAACCTGGCCATACTCATGACACCCTTGTATCCATCTTTGAAATGGGACGTCATCGATAGCAGTGCTAGGCTCTCGAAGGCTTGAGTGCATCTCAGCTACCTCTGCCACCAATCTGATGACCTGAGTTCCTCGCTGGCTCATAAATATGGACCGTGAGGAGCCTTCCGTAAGGGATTGCGGTCAATACTTCGTTGAAAAGCTGACCAGAGGCATCTCAGCTACGGTATAGTACAAAAAGTTACTAGAGCATCTTGGATCCACGATCTTGACGCCAAGGTTGATGGGTCTGTCTATTCCGTAGCATCTGCATGTCGTTGCTTGAGGCTATCGCAGACACATGGAAACCTACCCGGTATGTCCGAGTCTCCAGCGAACCTTTCTTATGTGCATCATGTTATATCTGTCCTCCAACAGAGTTACCAGTGTCGTACAATTTTGCTATGGTTGGGGGGGGGTGGGGGGCGAGCCAAGCTTACCTCCCCAATTAGTTACGACATGACTTTTGCAACTATGACCTCCGGAGGATCCAGGAAGAAGCCCAAGAATAATCTATTTTAATCGCCCTTTGGGCCTGACCGCCACCAGAGAGAGAAAGAGAGAGGGGGGGGAGTTCTCCAGCATGTACATAACAACATGGCACGCGGCATTTCGTAACATTGCAAATCCGTAGCTGATGATGGAGCCAGTTTCCAACATCGAGTGGGACTACAACCAGGCGAAAGTGGCTAATAGAAGCATGAAGCATGAAGAAGAGGAAGAAAGAAGAAGAAGTAGTATTGCCCAACCACAAGACAGAGGCGGCCTGCTCGGGAGTCATGCTGTTCCACCTGCGAGTCAAAAATTTCCCCGGCTCCCTTTCTTGGCACCTCGAATGCGTGGCTTTTCTGGGTCAAACTGAAGCCATGCAGAGAATGTTCATTGAGGCGGTGAGCGATTTTAAGCAAGGCTGCTGCAGTACGACGGAGCACTACTCCGTACTCCGTACAGTGATGTACATTATCTGGCTGGGCCCGCTCGCGAGCAAGCGAGCGACTACAATTGGCGTGAAGCCGATACATGCATCGTGGTGCATCGCTACCCAGCGGGACATGTATCAGTACCTCACGCACCCCGTACTCGGGTTCCTGCCTTCTCAGCCAAAGTTGACCCCTCCCAGCCCCTCCTAACCCCTCCCAGGTCCAGCACCTGGGATGACACGTGATCCTGTCACATTTGTTGGTGTTTGCAAACGACTTCATTGATCTCACAACGACCATCTGAGAATGCCGTCTGATCGAATGTACCTTTTCTTCTTCTCCTGCCCCCCCCCCTCTGCGTTAGGGCCAGCCGTATACCACGGTAGAGCTACGCAAGATAAGAGTTCATCTAGAGCTTACGCGAAGCGCGATACACAAATTTCACACAAAATTCACACCCCCTGGCTTGGCCCATATGTTTGTTTGAGACGCCCTTTGATAAATGGAGGGGTAAAGCGAGTTCCTGTCTCAGGAAGAGAAACCGTGTGACGGAAAGGGAGTGAGAAAGAAAGCAAGAAATTCCTGCGTATGCCGCAAATACTCAATCTAGGAGTCCGTTCAGCTCCAAATGCGCCGGTCAAGGGATGAACGAAGGGTTGGGTTACGACGCAGGATGATTGGAAGATGGGGGCTGCACCGAGTCTTCTGCATGTGCGCTGCACCGCCGGAGTGGATGGACACGTACTTGCCTATCCCACACTTCCATGCGTTTATTACGGATTAGAGAGTACGGACTAATAAGGAAGCGCATACGGAATTTAATCGCCAATTCTTGCCGTCCGCTCTTGTTGTTGTACGTATTACGTATGCAACGGTCAAACCATTTCCGGGGCCACTAACTCCGTATTTATGCACTCCGTACGGACTACACCCACCCACCTTACATATGTTTCAATATTACGGAGTAGACTCGTCGGAATGACGAGAAATAGTCGAGGGAGCGACCCGGATGTTGGACTGCGTTTGGCCTGTTCGAGCACGGATTCCCCTAATTGCTCCGTACCCGAGAGAGAAGCTTTGGGTCGGCTGCTCACTTGAGCGATTCAATTGACAGGGTTTCGAGGGTCTGGTGACGGCTCCAAGGTTACTCCGTGCACCACCCGCCCCTGCCCACCCCCGGCCACCCCCGGCCGTCTTTTTAACGCCTAGCGCTCATTATCCATCAGCCGGCGCCTTGCTGTGAATTTTATCGTCTGCGTCCGCACCACCTGCCATAATATGAATTTTCATGACACAAACTAGCTTGTGCTTGGCAGGTGCTTGGCAGGTGCTTGGCAGGTGCGGATTGCCTCGCAGGTCACGAAGCCGATCCCGTAACCTGACCTAGAGCTTGGAGAGCTGGCGCGTGATGAGTGCTGGCCGCCACCTACTGTACATTCGCCAAGTACGGATTATGACTCTAATAACACTGCTTTACTTCTGACTTCCAAAGATGTGTGCGCTGTCCATCGTGCATTCTACTGTTAGGGGGCATCGAGCAACGTGTGCAGGCAAGCACTAGACTGGCTATCAATCCCATCTGTTTTGCCGAGCACTTGAGCCTATGTACATTGTGCTTCTTACTTCCTTACTATTATTAGTTTCCCGTGCCCTGTCAGCTGTGTCCTATGTCCTGGAGGTTGTTGGATTTCCGTGTCTGAACTTGATGTTTTTCCTTTTCACACCCAACCACTCACAGCGTTTTCACGACGGGTCCCCTTTGACACATTTCACCTCGAGTCGGGCGATCTGAGCCAGGGAGCAGCTTCATTGGCTCCTCCGTGTGCCCATCGCTCATCACCGCTCCTCCGAGGGTTGTGGGTGTATGCGGCGCGTGCAACGAGTCCTTTTTGTTCCCTGGTTAACGATTTTTTTTTTCCCTTCCTCCGTATCTTCATGCCGGATACTCTATCCCCTTTCACCCCATACCATATGGCGTAACGGGAATCAAATTTCATCATTTCCCGCCAGCTGCGCATCGGATAGCCGCTCATCGTTTGAGCTGTCGTGGAGTGACAAGTCCGAGAGACGTTGGAAGCTCCGCTCTTGCTCCGTCTCTTTTCTTGCCCCTCAACATCCACGACTTGTCTCATTCCTCTCGCTCTCGCTGGTATCTGTCATCTTGGCACCCGACTCGAGAAGAAGTGCCTGTACAGAGCTCATTAGAGTTTTGCTCCTCACCGTCGCGAAGGGGCTGAATACCAAGCGAAGACAATCAGTGCCCCAGGTCGACTCGAACCTGGCACCTTGCCAGCGTAACATCATCCCACCAAGACAAGACCTAGCTTGTAGGTCCCCTGTAAGGTTACCTCATAGGGTTCCGGGGTCGTACTTCATTACAGGATTTTTTGATTTTTTTTTACCGCTCTTCCTCTTAGTATCCTCCTCTTGTGACCGAACATTTTCTTCGTGATCGTTCTCGTTTCATTCATAATTTTTCACCATCGAGGCCGAAAATTCGCGACGACACGGCCCGCTCCAGTCTTTCCTCAACAACGCAGCTCGCGATCGGCCGTCTGCAATTTATCGACCTCAAATCTCACACCTGAACCGAATCACAGCTTCCATGATTTTGACATCGACTTGTATCCCACAAAGCTTCAGTTTGCACAATGGCTGCGGCCGTGGTTTTTGCATCAACAGAAAATTGGGCAGGGAGCGCACAAGGTTATATTCCAGTCCAGCTCTCGACGACTGGTTGGGATGAGAGATCGCTGCGAGCCCAGTTAGGGCGCATTTCATCTGCGTGGACTTCCATCAAATGCGCTCAATTGGTAGGTTTGCTTGACACAATTTGCTGGATTCTCTTCTAGTTCTAACTCCCTTTGCCTCGCAGACCAATGTTACTCTTGCTTCTTCCAAGACAGCCATTGAACGACCCTTGGTGGTACCTAATTACTGGTCTAGGAGTTATGATAGACTGCTCAGCCATGCTTCATCTTCAAAATTGTCGGACTACCTCGCCGAACCAAGCCAAACGTATTGCTTCGCTTCCCGACGGCTTCCGGTCTCAGTATGCCACCCTTCTTCAAACAGCTCACCGGAGAATGGGAAACGACAATCCAAGTCAAAAAATGCTCTTTTCTCGGACCCTTGCTCAGAATTTGAAGTTGACTTGAATTCCCAAGCCGGCATAAAAACCCACAAAGGGAAGAAGAAGAAGCCAGCCGCCCCTGCGAGGAATTTCCAAGACAATAGTGGCGGAGATAAGAATGATGGCGGACAAGAAAATAATAATGGTATTGGAGAGCAGGCAGGGGGCGACGCAGGAAGTGGCGGCGCTGATAATGGCGCTGGGGCCGGTGATGGAGCTGGCGATGGGGACAAGGAGAAGGACAAGAACGATGGAGGCGATGTAAAAGAGGACGAACCATGGGACGACTTCGTGCCTGGCAAGTCCAAGAAAAAGAAGGGAAAGAAGGGAGCTGACCCTGAGCCTGAAGCCGCCCCAGTAATCCCCACGACTGACTTTGGCGGAGACGCGTTTCAAGAAATCAAGCTTGGAGACGATAGTGGGGGTAAATTGGACATCAACTCTGGCTCTACAGACGCCAAAAATAACTTCTGCTCATGGGGCAAAAAATGGCAGACAGGTGATTGCGACTGGCAATGGGGCGCGAGTGGCGAAGGAGGAACTGACGCTTGTTCCGATGCGAAGAAGGACGACTTGGATTCAAATCCCTGGAATTCAAAAGGGGCAAAGACAACAAAAAAGACTAATACCGGCTTTTCTTTTGGCGCTGTGGACGAACCGAAAAATGAGGACTGGGCCTTTGCCAATACCGGCAAGAAGGACAAAAAGAAGAAAACCACCAGCGCCTGGGGGATCGACGCGGTCGAAGAGACGAAGACAGCCGAAGACAAGCCCGATGCCAGCGCTGATCCCTGGGGGTTTGGGGCCCCTTCTAAGAAAAAAGGTGAAAAGAGCGACCCAGAGCCGGAACCGGAGCCAGCTGCAGCGGCTGGTATCTGGGGAAGTGTGTCTGCTAAAAAGGGCAAGAAGAAAGGCAAGAATGTCGAACCCGAGCCTGAGCCTGAGCCTGAGCCTGAGCTTAAGCCTGAACCTGAACCTGAACCCGAGCCCGAGCCTGAACCAGCGAAAGAAAAGGAGGACTTTTGGGGGGTCGCCGTCAAGTCAAGTAAAAAGGACAAGAAGAAAAAGAAGGCGGCCTTGTGGGGGGATGAACCAGAGCCAATTGCGGAGCCCACACCACCTGTTCCCGATCTAATAACGGAAGAACCGGCCAAGGATAAGAAAGAAGACCCTACTGATTCTTGGGAAACCGGTGTCAGTTCCGCGAAAGATAAAAAGAAACCCGTTGCAGAGCTTGAGAAAAAGGAGACTGATGATACTTGGGATATTGCGGCGACCTCAAAGAAAGGGAAGAAAAAGAAAAAGGGTGTGGAAGAAGTCAAGGAGCCTGACCCCGAACCAGTCCCTGAGCCCGTTCCGGAGCCTTTCGATGAAGCTGAGCCCGAGAAGAAATTAGGCGACGACATCTGGGACCTCTCTGCGTCAAAGAAAGACAAGAAGAAAAAGAAAAAGGGTGCCGCTGAAGAGCTGAAAAAAGATCCACCTCCTCCTGAGCCAGCCAAATCCGCCGAGGATACCTGGGCCATATGGGGCGGAGGTTCTAAGGGAGATACTAAGAAGAAAGGGTTTTTTTCCGCTGATGTTGATGATGACAAAAAAAAAGAGGATCCCAAATCTGAGAAGACTGAGGAAACTGAGGAAATTGCAGAAGATGATGTTGATTGGCTCTCAACGGTAAAAAAGGACAAGAAGAAGAAGAAGAAGGGCGCCGACGACTTGATTGATTTGGATGACCAGGGAAATAAAGCTTCCTCAGACGAGCTTCTCAAGGCATCTGCGGATGTTCCCGGAGATGACGAATTCTTTAGCTCTTGGGGAATTGGTAAGAAAGACAAGAAGAAGAAGAAATCTGACGACGCATCTATGAAACCGGACAGCATCGAAGAACCCGCAGACAGCTTTGGGGGCGCCGTCGCCAAGAAGGACAAGAAGAAGAAGGACAAGACAAAAGACGACCCAGTCGAAATCAAAGAAGACGCAGCCGGTGAGACCGTCCAACCTGACGCAGTAGAGGAGATCAAGGACAGCAAGGTTAATGATGGCGCCGGCTATGCTTGGACGTCATCAAGCCAAACGAGATCAAAATCGCTTGTGGAAGCCTTGGCTGATCCACCTCCTCCAGCGCCAACTCCCCCATCTATGGATTTTACTGAACATCACAATCAAGCAGGACAAGCCGAGCCCGATCCATGGGATGAAATCACTACGTCTAAGTTGAAGTCCAAGTCTAAAGACAAAGAAGCAGAGAAGGAAAAGGAAAAGTCGAAGAAAGATAAAGAACCGAAGTTAAGTGAAAGGGAGCTTAAAAAGCTCGAGAAAGAGAAGAAGAAAGCAGAAAAGGCCGAAAGCGAACGACTCGAGCAGGAAGCCAAGGAGGCCGCCGAGCGAGAGGCCGAAGAGCAAGCCGCACGAGAAGCAGAAGAGAAGGCTCGATCGGAGGAAGAGGAAAAGGCACGCATCGCAGAAGAAGAGGCTGCCTTTACGAAGGAGGAGGAGCAGCTCGCTGCGCTCGAAGACAAGAAGCTTTCGAAGGGCAAGCTCACGAAAAAGGAAACGGAGAAATACAATCGCTTGAAGGAAAGTGTGGATAAGCGAGCGAAGGAGAAGGGGGCGCTCAATACCGAAGAGCAAGCAGCGGCTGAGAATGCTGCAAGGGAGGCTGGAGAGCAGGCAGCGCGTGAGGCTGAAGAACTTGCGGTTCGTGAAGCTGAAGAATTGGCAGCTCGTGAAGCTGAAGAACTGGCAGTTCGTGAAGCTGAGGAGGCCGAGGCTGCCAAACAGTCGTCCAAGAAGAGTTCCAAGAAGGACAGGGACAAAGAAAAGGAGAAGAAGAAGGAGAAGGAGAAAAAACCACCCAAGGAGCCAGAACCTGATCCAGAACCTGATCCGGAGCCGGAGCCGGAATTGAAGCCAGAAGAAGTCGAAGAGCTTCTTTCGGGCAAAGAAAAGTCTACAAACGAGGCCTTCAGCTTCTGGGGTATTGGCAGCGGGTCAAAGAAGTCCAGAAAAGGTGTGTTACACGCTTGTCAAATTGCGGCGCTACCCCAGCGTTTCTCCACGCCGTCATCTAATTCGGAATGAGCCGTAATTACACACTTGCTGACTCATCCGCCCAATTCTAGACGTTGTCACAGCTAGTGACAAGGACACGACACCCTTATCGAACACGAGCGAGGGCGTTTCTACGAAAGGGCCGTTGTCGCGGAAGGCTCTTGGGAAGATTACGGATAGGCTCAAGACCTTTGAGTCTGCTCCGGAGGAACCCCCAGCCGACCCCATCCTCTGTCCTCCACCCGCTCCACCAACACCTCCCAAAGAAGAGAAGAAGAGCACCAAATCCAGCTCCAAGAAGAAGTTCAAAGAGGTCGAAGAGGCAGAACATCAGAGTTCGTTTTCACAGAAGAGCCACAAATCTTCTGAACTACCTGGAAGTTTCCCAGCTGACGATGACGAAGATGACATAGTCGAAATCGTCGACATGGCACCCAAAGACAAGCCAAAGAAGGCCAAAAAGAGCAAGGCCAAGGATGAGGCGCCTCCTCCTCCTCCTCCGCCCGTTCCTGACGCTCCTTTGACTCCCCCGCCAGAGCCAAAATCATCAAAGAAAGCTCGGCCGAAGATCAATGGGGACGGAGCTTCATGGGCAAAGTGGAGTGCAGCACTCGCAGTTCAGAAAGAAGAGAAGAAAGAGGACAGAAAACCCTCGTCTTCCTCGAAATCGAAATCCGAAAAGCCATCAAAACGTTCTTCGGACAAGACTTCCTCTAAAGACTCTGGGTCCGAAAAGGCAGACCGCTTGGAGAAGACAGAAAAAATCCCAGGCAAGTCTCGTATGCCAAGCATGTTTACTAGTACACCACCCATTTCCAGGTCAATGTCCACACGGGACAAAGAGAGGAGGGGTGGCGCAGGCGGCAGGTCATCTTCGCGACGGCGGTCGGTTGATGTGCACGGTCTGGCCTCACCACCTTCAGAAGACATGCCAGAAGTGTCGTCCAAAGCCGCAAAGATACTAGGCATCGATAAGTCTGGGAGCAAGAAGAAGTCGCGAAGAGCTTCCGAGTATGAGGACGCTCTCATGACTGGGGCTCTGGACGCCGACGTTACCACCGCCAAGCGCGAGAAGCATCGATCTAGAAGGCTACCAGATGAAGATGCTGTCATGATCGATGCCGGCGTACCGTCAGATACGCCTCTTAAGCGCGGCGCCTCGGTGTCCAAAAAGTCGGGCTTTTCCGGTCTTTTCAGCGGATTGATGACACCAAAATCAGCTAGGCCTGATCCCTTTGGCGACGTGGAGATGACAATGGATGAGACAGATCGTGAAGCCCGTACATCGGCCCGCAAATCGCGGCACAGCGACCGGGATCAGACCGACAAAGCGAGCAACGAATCTCATCGTGAGAGACGCCGAAAGCGCGAAGATGATCCAGTGGCTCGGAAGACGGGGGAGAAAGAGGCCGGGAAAGCTGAGCGTCGTGCGGTGCGACAACGGGAAGAGGAAGAGCGGCGCGCTGCTGAAGATCGAGACACAAAGAGAGCTGAGCGACGTCGTGTACGCAAGGAAAAGGAGGCTACGGCGCTCGCTGATGAAGCGCGCAAGACCTCCAAGCAAGAACGCCGAAGGTCGACGCAAGCAGATCCGGTGGAAGAGGAAGCGGAACGCCGACGTCGACGTGAAGAGCGTCGTGCAGCCCGCGCCGCTATGGAGGGTTCGAATGGTCACAAGCGAAAGAGCAGTCGACGACAGACCGAGCAGTCGGGGGATGAACAGGTCTATCCCAACAAAGACCGTAGACAAGATAGCAAAAAGGGCACGAACTGGCCACACTCAGGGACATCATCCTGGGTAAAAGAGCATTCCGACGCTCCACCGCCTCCCGACGACAGTGGCCCGACTGATGAGGAACAAGCTCGCCGTGAGGCTCGACGAGCTCGACGTCGAGCGAAGCAGGGCGACATAACGGCAGACGAGGCCGACGATCAGCGTCGACGACGTGCTAGACGAGAAGAACGAGAAAAAGACAAGCGTGTAGCAGGATCAGAAGGCAGCGATGAGCGGCAACAGAGCAGAAGAAACTCGATTCTCGTTGATTCAACTCCTCGATCAAGCTGGTGGAGGAAATTAACAGGATGATTTTGCGCAGAGCATGTTTTTCTAAGCGAGCACATTGAATTGGAAAGCTTTTTTTTTTTTTTTTTCTAATATGCGATATCAGGGCTCATTGGTCTAGGCGGCGATCATTCAACAGTTATTCTTCGCATTACCAAGGTGTCCACCAGGATCTGGAATTTTGGGTCACCCATACATGTTGTGGCTTGTTGATCGAGACCGGAGATTATTTTTGCATGATACCCCCCCCCCCCTTCTCTTCTGATAAGATACATACATATATATGCATGTTGCTCACGAGCTAATACTTTGTATTGACGTACAAGGTGTAACGGCTGTTTACTCCAAAGCAGTCAAAAAGACGTCAACTTCATGTTCAGGGACTAGCAAGCTTCTGCGTACTGCAGCATTACAAAAACACGGAAAAGAGACATATCATTTACATAATACACATGCAATGGATATGGCAACCCGTGACTGAACTTATCGAGTTAGAAACAGCTTGAAAGGACACCTTGTCAACGGATGTCTTATGCGGGGATTGATTTCAGTCACGTGTATTACTATCCTTTGTGACGTCAGAAACTGCCGGTAAAAATGGCCGTGCATTGGATTGGGCTTTGTCGTGGCCAGGTCAGACAATTTCCATTCCTGGCTGACTGCGGTAACGCGTCCCACAATAGACCGAACCACTTTAAGGTTCCAAACTAGCCCAGGTACAATCTGAATCTCGTCGCGAGCAGAACGATGCTTGTGATTACTGCTTAATCAGCCTTTTCAAAAGAGACTTGGAAACGACCTCGCCGCATTCGACGGCTTTAACAGCCTCTTCTTCCTTTGGTCCCTCGCGGCAAGGGCTGGATCAGCGCGCGCGTCCGGCCATCGAGGAAGAGCCTGGCCATGGCTGCTCCGGGAAAGCCGTCAAAATGGGGCTCGTTTCTTTCCCAAGCCGTCGCCGGCGTAGAGTCGAGGCTGGATAACATGTTGGCAGAGCCGGACGAAGCTCAGTCTCAAAAACCTGCTGCTGCTTCGGCGGCTTCTGCATCGTCTTCTGCCGCGCCTCGGGTATCGGAGGCCATTACCACGACTGCGAAACAGTCATCACAGCAACCAGCGCCGCCAGCCACATCAGGTGCCTCGAACTCGAACTCGAGGTCATCGTCTCGGAGCGGTGTCAAT
Organism: Epichloe hybrida; assembly: GCA_019022495.1. Taxonomy (NCBI): domain Eukaryota; kingdom Fungi; phylum Ascomycota; class Sordariomycetes; order Hypocreales; family Clavicipitaceae; genus Epichloe; species Epichloe hybrida. The sequence continues at coordinate 68,616 of JAFEKR010000030.1, forward strand.
GGCCGGCTCCAAGCAAGGCTGGCTCGGGCCATGGCAGGAAAGGCCAATGCCAGTGGCACGGCAGGCAGAGGAACTTTGTCGCCAACAAGCTCAACCGACCAAATCAGCCGACCTTCTATAGAAGAAAAGTCCACGGACAAACAGTTCTTGAAAGAGCAAGACGAAGCGACCTCAAAACTCGAAGCTGAGGGCATTGATGTATGCTCCATAACCGAACCACCCGAAAGCTTGCTGGCAGATACCATCGAGGCGGCTCCAACGGAGGCGCCGAAGCCAATACAGAATGCCACGACAACGGAAGCAGCAAGCGGGAAGACATCTACGCTAGATCATGTTTCACAAGCTTCCGAGGGTTCCGAGGGGGCAAAAATATCCGCAGACGAGGACTCGGCGTCGACACAGCCAGATGACAAGTCAGAGCTAGTAAGAGAATTGCAAGAGCTGAAGGATAGGCAGCAGGAAGAGATTCGAGAATATACAGAGCGCATAGACTCGCTCCAATCCAAGCTTCAATATCTATCCAAGACCGCCACGGACGCGGCTAGGAAGGCTGCATCGTCAGCACTACCTGGCAGTCCCGAACAAAAGCTCGCAGCAAAGGATGAAAAGATAGCCTTGCTCATGGAAGAGGGGCAAAAACTATCGTCCAACGAGCACAAATTGAGAAGCACGATAAAAAAACTTCGAGCTCTCATCGGTGAACATGAGAAGCAAGTAGCAGATTTGAAGACGAACCGAGACAGGGCCATTTCTGACCCCGAAGCCTTGCGTGCTCGCTTAGACGGGCCCGAGGAAGTAGAAAGGCGATGGGATGAGGCTAACCGAGCAACTGCTGCGCTCCAAGCAGAGATTGAATCACTGAAAAAAGAGAACTCGAAGAAAGATGACGCGTATCGACGTCTGGACCAGGAGTGGAAGAAGAAGACGGAGCAGGCCGAGTGTTCTCATCGAGAAGCAATGAACAAAGCACTGGCTGCAGAGCGTCAAAAACAAAAGTCGTTGGAGGACTTGAATTCGAGTCTTCGCACGGAAAAGGAGACGGTGGCTGAGCAAGCGCGACAAGACGAAATCGAATGGCGCGAGAAGCTCGAGCGTGCCAACGAGCGAGGGCGCAAGACCGCAGAGGAACTCAAGGCCGAACTACAGGCCGTAGAAGGCAAGTTGGAAGCCATGAGAGTGGCGGCAGAAGAAGCGTCATCGGGAACTGGGGGCGAAGCACAAGTAAAGATGTTCCGCCAGATTGAAACCTTGCAGTCCCAGTATGCTTCGGCCAGAGAGAATTGGCAAGGCATCGAAGCGTCACTGATTGCCAAATCAGCAAACCTAGAGAAGGAGAGAGACGAGGCACAGCGCCGAGAATCAGAAATGAGAAAGAAAGCACGAGATGCGGTAAGTCTTCACGTGCGATTCGCTCCGAGAGTTCAAGCCGGCCCGAATATTTATATATGCTTGCTTGTCTAATTTTGCTGCCCATAGGCCGTGCGGCTGAGACATCTCGAAGATGAGCTTCAAGACGTGCAGCCGTCTCTCGCTTCTGCTCGTCAGGAGTTGAATTTCTGCCGAGACGAGATGGCGGAGCTTCAAGCTTCGTACAAGTCTTGTCAGGCCTCTTTGGCAGAGGCTCGGCAAGAAGTTGAGAGGTTGAAACAACAAGGTGTTACTGATAAGGAAGACTCAGTTGAGGCGGAACGACGTCAGTGGGTGGATGAAGTGGCAGGCGCAACGAACAGGGGCCATCAAAGCCGGCCAGAGTCACCACTCGTGTCCATATCCAGAACGTTCAGCTCAGACTTGCTGGGCCTCTCTGGCCCAAGCAAATCACGGAGATCCCACACGCCAGGTAGTATTTCTGAAAATAGTCCTGCAGACATCATGTCACCAACACGACGGGCCACGAGCCAGACTCCTATTCGAACCAGGGAGCCGTCTTATGCTGGGTCCGGCGCACCGCCAACCCCTTTCTCACCCTTTGAAACGCCCAGCGAGACTGGGCATTTCCCATCTCTCGTTTCTGTAGAACGAGACAATGGAGCACTGGAGACTATACCTTCTTCACCTCGTCACGTGGCCCAGGATATGGTCTCGGTGTCAACGGTAGCTGCTGGGCCATCAGTACAGCTCGTCGAAAGAATGAGCGCGGCCATTCGACGACTAGAAGCCGAGAAGGTTACGGCCAAGGAGGAAATGGCCAGGGTTTGTGGCCAGAGGAACGAAGCGAGGAGAGACTTGGTTGCACTCATGAAAGAAATAGAAGAGACAAAGGCCGCTGCGTCAAGAGTACCACAACTGGAGCAGGAGGTAGCCAATCTTGACTCGAGATACCAGACAACATTGGAAATGCTGGGTGAGAAAAGCGAGCTTGTTGAGGAACTAAAGGCAGATGTTGAGGATGTCAAGACCATGTATCGTGAGCTGGTCGAGCGAACAGTGAAGTAACGGAGGATGCACGAACAAGTACAGCACGATGGGGCAAGGCAGGGTCGAGCCAGCACAAGGCAACAAAATGTGATAGATTAGGTCTACATAGTGCCGCGCGATCCGTTCACGGGGACAGCTCAATACCCTCTCGTTCTGCGTCGCGCATGATGTATGAAAGAACCTGTCAGGGGGCCGTTAGCGACGCTATAAAGTCATAGAAGCGAGTTTATTCTTGACAAAGACTTGCCTCCTTATCTGGCGCCAAGTCCAAGGCCGACTTGTCTTCGGCATTTTTGAGCGTGAAATCGGCACCCTCTTTCAGCAAAGCAATCGCCACGTCTCCTTATGGGCAAATTAGCTGACTCGGTCACTTCATAGCAATATATATCAAGTTGCTGTACATCGATAGCTGGCTTACCGTGTCCTTCTGCAACCGCATGGTGGAGAGGCGTGTAGCCCTCAATATCTGTTGGGTTCAAAGGACTCCGGTTCTGAAGTAATAGTTTGACCATGGGAACAGATCCAACTGCAGCGGCGCGGTGTATAGGATATTGCCCGCGACGATCGCGCACCCTTGTGGACGCAGGTGGGTTGGATTCTAAAAGTAAACGGGCGACGTCCATGTTCTTCTTAGACGCGACGAAGTGGAGGGCCGTCTTTCGTCTAGTTAATAAGAGAAGCAAAGCTATCAAGATGAGCCTTGAGCGATCCGAGTTTCCCGACATACCTGCCCGTTGGAATCTGAATTTTTTTTTTTTTTTTTTTTTTTTTTTTTTGCTGTTAGACCTCCTCTTCACATCCTAGGCCAAGCTCTGTGGGTGGGGTGTTCTCACTCTTCTCATTGACTTCCGCGCCCTTTTGAATCAAGACTCTTAAAATGGGCTCGCTGTCCGGAACACTAGCGGATATCATGAGAGGCGTCCATCCGCTGCCATCCTGTACAGGTCGATAGTAAATACCAGACCGTCGACCTGATAAAGGGAGGAGGGGGTTCGGGCTGACGTGTTCGTGTTGGAGCAGGTACTAACTTGGACGTCTGGATCGAAATCCTTCTGGTTGGCTAGCATAGTGACGATGTCGAGGTTATTGGACGACGCTGCCCAATGAATAGCGTAGCGCCCATCTTCATCCTTCTTTGTAGATAGCTTTGGGTCTGTCTGTGTGCTGATGTAAGCTGGCTGGTGATGGAAATAAGGATATCTTGAAGTCAGACTTTGAGGTGAGAGAAGATGGACTTCTTACTTTGAGTAGTGCTTCGGCTTTGGCGACTATACGGAAAAGTAAGCAAGATGGGGTTTTATCAAGGGGCCAGAATATGTGCTTGTTTTTACCATTTCCCTCTCTGGCAGCTGCGTGCAGAGGGAGCCGATCACTGTCGTCTTCCATCTGATTGGTAGAGATGAAATCAAAAGCTCTGCCTTCGAAATAGTGCCTGGATATATGCTGCAAAAGATTGAAAGGGGACTGCCCGCGACTGTGTTTGGAAACCAATTTCGTGAATGTAGAGGGTGCTTTGTGGTGTATTATCAACAATCTAGAATGCGTGAGTGAGTGAATGGGTGAATGAGTGAATGAGTGAAGCAAGTCGAGCATTTGGCCTTGAATTTGTGGCGCTGTGGTCTGTGGGGCTGGCTGCATGCCGGCGCCACATGAGGATCCATACAACGTCAAGCCTAATAGAACCCGGCCAGCTTTTGAGCCTTCAGATCGCGAACCTTCCAACTTTTCCCACCAACCAGACAATTGGGCAATTGTCCGGATCGCCCACGCCGCCCGCCCGCAATGGAGACACAACAGCAACCGCAGGATTTGTTGCAACTTGGCGATCTGGTCTCTCGGAACGCGCTTGTATCGAGGAGCTTGTACTCGAAAGCCATAGAGCAGCAATCATCCAGCAGCAAGCGACAGAAACTCGAGGACGTGTACAGCGACCCCGTCATGAAGCGCCGATTCCAAGCCGAGTACGCCAGCGTTCAGACTCTACCCGACTCCCTTGCGGCCAAGCAGCCATCAAAGCAGCCGGGCAAGAAGCCGGGTTCTCGACCAAAGCCCGGCGGACCAGCACGGCCGGCACAGAAATTGCTCGAGGCTGGGCCCAATTCTGCAGCCGGCTCAGGCTCGACTGGAACCGCATCGCCGCAAAACAACATGAGCCTCACCTCGGGAGGACCAGGCGCCTTTCAACAACCGAAACCCGACTGGCATCCCCCATGGAAGTTGATGAGAGTCATCTCAGGTCATCTTGGCTGGGTACGAGCCTTGGCCGTCGAGCCCGGGAATAAATGGTTCGCCAGTGGCGCGGGCGACAGAACGATCAAAATATGGGATCTTGCCACGGGCTCCCTCCGGCTTACACTGACCGGGCATATCAGCACCGTTCGCGGCCTCGCCGTGTCGCCCAGACACCCGTACCTGTTCTCCTGCGGTGAAGACAAGATGGTCAAGTGCTGGGATCTCGAGACGAACAAAGTCATTCGACACTACCACGGCCACCTCAGCGGCGTCTACACCCTCTCCCTTCACCCGACTCTCGATGTTCTTGTCACTGGTGGCCGAGACGGCGTAGCTCGAGTCTGGGACATGCGGACGCGAAGCAATATCCATGTGCTCTCCGGACACACCGGCACTGTCTCCGATGTCAAGTGCCAGGAGGCCGACCCCCAGGTCATAACAGGCTCTCTTGATTCGACCGTCAGAATGTGGGATCTAGCGGCCGGCAAGACCATGGGTGTTCTGACTCACCACAAGAAGGGCGTGCGAGCGCTCGCCGTGCACCCTACAGAGTTCACTTTTGCCAGTGCCAGCACCGGAAGCATCAAGCAATGGAAGTGTCCCGAGGGGGCATTCATGCAGAATTTCGAAGGTCAGAATGCCATCATCAACACGTTGAGTGTGAATCAGAACAATGTCATGTTCTCAGGAGGTATGTTTGCTCACTCACTCTATTGTTGCCCAACGCAATTTCATCGCTTCCGGGTGGAACTCTTGCTGACTCGTTATTGATCCAGCTGACAACGGCTCCATGGGCTTTTGGGACTGGAAAACCGGTCACCGCTTCCAGTCACTGGATACCACCGCACAACCTGGGTCTTTGGATGCAGAGGCAGGCATCATGAGCTCAACATTTGATCGCTCTGGCTTGCGTTTGATTTGCGGCGAAGCTGACAAAACGAGTGCGTATTGCTCCCTATTGTTGCCTTGTCTTCTACACATTCTGTCAGACGAGCATGTTGCTGACCTTTTTATTTTCACATAGTCAAAATATGGAAACCAGACGAGAAAGCCACGGCGGAAACCCATCCACTTCAATGGACACCTACGTTGGGCCGGCGCAAATTCTAAAGCTACGCGCTGGCAGCCATAATGAGACGAAGCAATTTGAGGACAAGGGTTTATTTCGTGTTGACTAACATGTTCGGCGTTATTGATAAAGAATTGGCTGGCTTGAAATACCCTGAAAAACTATTGTACATTATACTCCAATTCCCATGGCCCTCAAGTCTCCATCGTCCCGAAGTGCCATTTTCACCTCGTCATCCGCAATCGCCAGACGCAACTTGCTCGATCTCTCAGCTCGATGTGCTTCTAAATTCACTAATCCAGCAGCGACGAGGTCTAGAGCAGCTGTATGCACATAACTTGGTCGCCCCAAGTGTCGCTGGCTGGTTCCCGGTGTTCCCTGAAGGCCATTGTCCAAGATCTGCGCCATGCCTGGCAGCGCAGGTGCTGCATGAGCTGTTGCTCGCTGCAGTTCGTCAACGGTTTCTCCGAATGTCGTTTCAGCAAGACCTGTCCGCCTTATTCTCAGAAGTAGCGCTGCCATCAGCAGCTTGGACATTAACGGGAGTGCCCGCAGGTGCTGTTGCACAGGATTGGTTGTCGCCTCATTGATCGCCTTTTTGATCGTGACAATTGTGACTCTTCCGCGTTGCATCAGGTCCTGCGTGCCGCGCTTGCTCGGCGTTGTCGGGTCCCCTTGGAAGTCGTTTTCCGCAATCTCCACAGCCCGCCGGCAGATATCGAGAGCTCTTCGCGCATCACCGCTGACGGCAGCTACTTTGCGACTGGCGAACTGGACAGCATCTGCATCGACAACGTCACCAGGAACTCCCCCTAGACGAGACTGTATGATTCTCATAAGCTGCTCGTGGGTGTAGCCTGGGAAAGTGATACGGGTAAGGCCTAGTAGGGGGAGGTTGTCAGATATTGTGATAGCTATCATACAGGCAAAATCTGGTTCATTCGGTCTAGAGTTGGAGAGCCAGCGACAGATACATACCAAGACGACTGCTGATTTTATTGCTGAGCGTTCTTTCGGGAAGGTCCATAGTATTCGCAACTGCAAGCACGATGAGACGACTGTGTCGCAGAGTCGGCCAATTGAAAAAGTTGTACATGACTGCCTGGTTTTTGGTAACGAGCTGGTCAAGCTCATCCATCAGAACAACACAAGGGACACGTCTGGGACTAGGATTGCTGAATTCTCGCTCTAAGAGATCTAGAGCTTGAGAGGGGCTCGCTCGCTCGCCTCTCAAAGCCTCCCATAATAAGGTATACGATTGGTGAGGATCTGTGATTTTCATGCCGTTTATCTCGACGAAAATGAAATCATCCAACTCGTCAGAGCCCACAGACTCCTCAAGACGGGCGATGACTTCCCGAACGGTCGCAGTCTTCCCTGTACCAGGTGTTCCCGAGATGTAAATGCAGTTTCCAGTTCCCTCGGATATAGAAGCCTCGAGGTGCGAGTACACTAAGGAGAACTCGCCCTCTCGACACGGCAAACTCGTCGGAACAGAAGACACGTGAAGGAGAGAGCGGGCTATTTGGAAAGGTGATCCTTGAACGGCGCTCGGCGATAGCTTACGGGTTGCTAAAGGTGTGAATTCGAGTTTCTTGCCCGGTCCGCTGTCAATAAGGGTCAATACGGTTCTGTTGCAAGAATGAACACTTTGGTCTGGGTACACTTGCCTTCTTTGAGCACGTGAGCCCGGTTCAGAATGACCTCGTTTTGATTGAGGTGTTGTGACGGCGGATCTGGCCCCTTTGGTAGGTGTCTGTGGTGGTAGATAGGCTATGTCTTGAGGTGATTGCTCACGGACTTTTCGTCGGCCGCGGACAGCTTTTGTTCCCTTCTCGACAAACTCAATCAGTCGAAATAAGTCGTCAACACCTGTGTATAGTTCCTCCCAGACAAACTCGTCTGTATAAGTCGCCGTCCTCGTGTTGCAGCCCCTTCGGCAGATGAAAGTTTTTCCAAAGTCCTTGGAGTTGCGAGCTATCTTTCCCGATGGGTGACTCGACAGGAATGACTCTAGGGAGCTGACTTTTGCTTTGCCATTGATCGATGCTAGTGGGTTGATATCCCAGGACGGGGAGATGTAAAGCTCATTCTGCGAAACAGACTATCAGTATTTGAGGGCCCAGGATGGTGAATATCGGGTGAGCCAGTATTTACCCAATTAAAGTCGTTCCTCTTTCTGTCCTTGTTACGGATCTCCTTCTCGGTCGAGAACCACATAAAATTGGCTGCTTTTTCGCCTTCGCCATCGTCCTCAACAAATTCGCAGATGATGGCCACCCAAGCCTCGTTGGAGCCTTCTGCTTTGAGCAAGACTGTATCACCAATCCGACATTCAAAAGTTCCTATCCGAGCTCCGACAATCTTATTACCGGTGACTTTGCGTCTCTTTCGATCGTTTTGCGTATCATCGCTCGCTCGGTCTGAGTTCTCGACATTGTAAAGCCACTCCCATGGCAAATCATCACTGCCTAATTCATCATCAGAGTCGTCGCGGTTTACACCAGGAAGAGCTCGTTTTCGCCTTGAAATCGTCTCGGTGGGTTTGGGCTTGGCACTTGGCGACGCCATAATGTGCAGCAATTGCCTAGATGGTGAAGGGATGGACGGACACCCGTTGTCCATTTACGCGACTCGAGAACGCGACTTAATACGGCAGGACCCCTGTTGACTTCATCTGCCCCACCTTGACCGTCATCCTCTCACTGGCAGACTTGTTGATGTTGTACGTCTGAAATCGGGAATCTGGGAAAATAGATGTCTACTATTCACACGAAGACACAATACTCTGCTCCAAAAAGTGTGGCACTAAACAAGACTGATCCCCAGTTGAAGATGTATAACCACTTACCTGGGTGGTCTTCCACAAAAACTGGGCGACCCGCGTCCTGGCCTGGTTAGTCAGCACCGCCCTCTCTGGTCAAGTGCTTGAAATGGGTGGCACCTGCCCTCGGCAAATCATACACTAGCAATTCGCTGGCGTCCACTATTGCATCCGGCGCGTATGTACCGTTGTAGCACTTTCATCAAGCGATCTTCAGTATCACACGTATGGGATACACCTGACTGGAATATAGACTCTTGATTCTTTCTATCTACTAGGGAAAAGGCTGACTGCTACATAGCCGTAAGCCAGCGAGGCTATCTTCTGTTGGAAGAGATCATGATAGTGCTAGAAGGTGCTGGAATAAGCAGGGGTATGGTGATCGGAAAACTTTATAACGTAGAGAGAACCAAGAGTCTTTTTCTACCAAGAATTAGTCATTGGTCTACACTGAACACTCATCAGTGCAACATTATATAATCCCTAAGCAACATGAGTCGCTGCCTTCCCATGCATGATCAAACTTGACGCTCCGAATCAGGTTTGCATGATTCTCGCTTCTTGGCCGGATGTCATAGGGATATTCCGCTGGGTGAGTGATGAGGCCAGGTGTTGCCTCTACCTTTACTTCGACTTTATTCCCCTGTGCATCGACCGGTACTTTGATGTCGAACGTAGCCAGCAGTCTTGAGATAGTCAAGAAGAGACTATCATCTGCAAAGTGGCGACCGGGACAGACTCTACGGCCGTATCCAAAGGCTTCACCAGTCGGGTCAGGCTCGTTTCGCGGCTCCAAGTATCTTTGGGGATCAAATTCAAATGGATCTGCATAGGTCAAAGGATCATGTAAGACTGCCCAAGTGTCAGAGAGTATGTAGGCCCCCTTGGGGATGCGTAGTCCTTCGTATTCGATGTCTTCTCCAGCAACATGTGCCGAACAGATGGGGACTACGGGCATCCAACGCTGAGTTTCCCAGAGCAAGGCATTGACGTATGGGAGGCGAGCTCGGTCCGTGTACTGTGGGAATCTGATGGAACCTAGAACATTATCGATCTCCTCTTGTGCCTTTCGCTGGACCTCCGGAAACACCATCATAGCCAGGACGAAACTCATTATGGATGAGACAGTAGTGTCCGCGCCTCCCCCATACATGGTCCCTGCTGCTTGCTTTATATCATCCTCGTCGAGCTTGTTCAGCGCCTCGTCTCCATCGGCACCTTGGCTATGCTTTTGGACCAAGGAGGCCACAAACGATGGGCGGTTGGACCTTGTCTTCATTTGATCGCGAACGAAGGAGTAGGGAGTATTCATTGCTCTTTCGGTGATGGCTTTCCACTGCTGTCCTGTCTCGTGGAACGAGGTACCCGGAAACCAAGTCGGCAAGTATCTCAGAAAAGGAATCACGTCAACGGCCCAGGTCATTGGAAGCATGGCGATAGAAAAGTTGGCCATCATGCGTTCAATCAAGTTGACTAAAGGATCGGGTTTTTGTTGCTCGACTGAATAACCGTAAACAATCTTGAGGATGATTGCGCTCGCCTCCCTTGACGTTGGTCAGTATGCTTTCATCGGTGATGGATTACAGCTGCAATGCAATTTGTAACTACGAAGTTACCTGGACTCGCATAAAGAAAATAACTTGCTGCACTATCAACTCACAACTTGATGTGCTCAACGAGTCTGTCAGGGTCCTCGAGAATATGCATTAGGAAGCGACGCGATTCCACATCTTGAACATTGTGGAATTTAGAAGCAACGGCCTTGGTACCAAGCTGTTGATGTATCAATTTTCGTTGTCTTCGGTACTTGGCGTCGTATGGTCGAGTCGCCAAGAATTTGTCAAAGCCGCAAAACTCATTAGCGAATAGAAGGCTTGGTCGTCCATAGGTTTTCATTGAATTCTTCTCCAATATCTCCTGTGACGATTGACGATCTTGGAGTAAGATGATGGTTGCACCCAACACACTCACAGAGCTGACAGGGCCATATAGGTCCTTGAACTTGCTCCAGTGTTGGAATTCTGGCTTTCCACTTGGGGGGAGGTCTCTGATGTTGCCGACAACGGGAAGAGGCTTAGGACCAGGTGGAAGAGGGAGCTTTTGGCTCTTGCGAAAACCCACATAGTATACGAGTAGGGTGATGGGAGCAAGAATGCCCAGTATGAGAGCTGAGTTGGTCATGATGGATACAGTCAAAGGTAGAGTGGGAATTTTGACTAGTTGATTACGGAGGGAACCCCAGTGGCGATGTAAGACTATGGGAAGAAGAAGCTGTATGAAAGATATGTCAGCCATATAAGAATAACCAACCCCTCATTTGCCTACCAAGTGTTGTGAGACAGACTCGGGCTGAGTCACTTAGCCAATGTGCGTCACATGCTTAATCGAAGTGTGTCACAAGTATGGTTAGGGCGGCTGCAGTAAATTCTCCAATGATAGATATATATGTCATTGAAAAGACAAAGAACTAGAACCGCTTCTACCTTCAGCTAATATGAAATCCCAAAGGGGTAATATCGCCACGTTTGATTAAAGCTCGTCGATGGATCACAGCTACTCACCGATTGCTGATCCCCAGAACTGTAATTAATCACTTACCGAAGCCCAGTAGTAACAGAAACCCATCAGCTAACAAAGTGGCGTTGTCTATCACGTAGGAGTGATGGTCCAAGTAATACGGAGAGTACGGAGTCAAAAGGGTGACATGAAAATTGTGACACCCAGAAACCCGAGTGTCATGGGTTAGCATGGATGAACCCTTATAGCTAGCTGTTGCGCTCACATTGATTACTATTAATGCGATCAATGCCCAATCTTTTGCCCAGCAGTGTAACGGGACGAGCGGCCGTAACACATGCGTGCTATAATTTTTCCATTGGTAAGACCTGAAATGTAATATCAATGGTCAGCTCAAGTCCGTGGGTGGGAATAGTGGCAGGTGGCTTACACCCACTGTACGCATAAGCAGCTCAAACACCAGCTCAAGTGTAACCTGGCTTATCTTTACAGTTTGCTCACGCAGCAATTCTCATCACAGCAATGAGAAGAGGGACAACAGTCGAGGTACCATGAAAACCTAATATGCAGTGTTAAGCTTGCTTAGTAATAGTGCTCCATGTGACACCAAAAACTTTGCTTTGAGGCTGATGGCAGTATGTATTGGGCATTGATCGCAATTGTAGCAATCAATGTGAGCAGCGCAATAGCCAGCTTTAAGGGTTCATCCGTGCCATCCCATAACAGCATACGGAAGTACACCTCCCCCGTATGTCAATTGAACTCGCTCAGTTGGAGAGTGACTGCTTTTCTGCTGCTTTCTTCATTTACCTTTGACGGATGCGCGTTTAGTTGTCCCTTTGACGAGGACGCAAAACCTCCCTCCTGGAGCCGGGAATCTTAGCAGCAGATGCTACGAGGAACAATGTTGAGATGGAGGTTTGCGTGATTCACAGCCAGACTGTGCGCAGTTGTTCGACAGGTGTCAGGGGTGTCACGAGTGTCAGGCACGCACCTGCCATCTTGTCGTTTGCCGAACAGCAACGCCTTTTCAGTTCAAACTCTGGCAACTTGCATACAACGAATGACACATAATCCCGACTTCGAGTAACTATTCCTCCATCCCCTCATGTCCATAGAACAGTGGTTTGAGATTCAAACTCCCATAGTGAGCCAATGGAGTCCAGCAAGGGTCGTCACCAACGTCAAGGCAATCAAGTCGCGCGACGAGGTCATGCCTTCGCGAGACATCCAACAATGCCAACCGCAAAATTCGACATGGACCAAGACCGTCGACAAGCTATCGTCAAGGCTGAAGAAGAGTATCTTGGACAACCTCCCCCAGATAAAATTCTATTCGAGGTATCTTCCTAGCTCATACCTAGCCGTGCTGCTTAATCATATGTTCACGGCTGATCATGGCACAGACCATATTCATCCTCCCAGCGATATTCGAGCTAGCTGATGCATCATGCTTTGATGCTCTCAGGAAAGCCCATCAGGTTTGGATCGTTCAAGAGAATCCAAATACCATACACATGTACAGTCAAACCTCACGCAATTTAGACAAATGTCTCAAAGAGATCAACTGGGCTACTCATGATATGAGACTGGCTCAGCATAACTTTTCAAGTCTTTTCCTGGTTCAGCTCCCAGTTAGTGGAGAATGTCCGGTCAAGGTGGACTTGGACTGCCGCCCGCAAGCATGTCCACAGATTCACTCGGAACAGCTGGTTTCTATACAGGAAGCTTCTCATATCGCCAATGATATTATGAAGAAAGTCAGACAGAGTTTCATATCATCTACAGATGCCTTACAAGGCCGTCTCAAACAAACACTTCAAATGCGTGTCGATTTCGGTCATGTGATAATTCGGCGACGAAAGAAGGTCGCCCAAGGAAACGGAAACGAGATGCCCTACACCGATTTCGTCGACATGGCATCGCAGTATGGAAGGAGAGGTGGTGCTGACTTTGAGGCAAGGCTAGAGGGTTCCAACCTTGCTTCAAACACTATTCGCCATCTTTTGCAACCGACCACTGGATTTTTTAACAGCCATCAAAACATAACCTGCCACGACACTATATCGATCAAGCTGCAAAAGGATATTCTGGCAATCGATGTTATCTGGGTTGACAGCGGGCCAGCAAGATTGAAAAATGCTCGTTTGATGACGCCAGGTCAGTAGCCTATACTCAGATGGATCGTCATTGCCCCTGACCGAGAGTATGACTGGTGTCTTCGAGTCGATTCTGGCCACACAGTTCAGCCAATCCCAACGCAAATCTTGAGTCTAGTCAACAGTATTATAATCACTAGCGACGGACACAAGGAGTCAACAGGAGAAGCATTCTTGCAGAAACCGATCAATATCAGAATCGATAATCCCCAACTATGGAAAGGAATGGTCGATGATATCCAGATCAGCACAAATGTTGCCATACCTTTTCGTGATACTCCCTATGTGATGGAAGTTTCTATAAACCGCCTATGGAAAGGTGTTGATACTCAAAGGTCTCCTCAATCATGGCAGAGCTTGGGGTTTTATGGAGTTCACTGGGCAGCGGAGCTCAATTCCACAAACGCCAATGGTACAAGAAAGGACTGGGGGGCTCACCAGAGAGATGTCTGGCGCGGCTCAGCAGATTCCACAGAAGGCCAATTTAGAGAGTTCATTTGCTATGTTTTAGAGGGTTTGTCGGCTTTGGAGGGAGCTCTTTAATGACCGTAGAGAAGCGGCAGTATCATCACGGATTACGAAATGCGCTGGGTCTGACTCGCAACGAACTAGCTTTCATCGCTCTTCTATTAATCATCGCGAATGGTAATTGTGTTTCTTTTTGCACTCAGATTTAAGCTTCTTGTGATTGAGCTGCTTGTGCGGCCATTATCTTTTGCCGTAAAACTATTTCAAACGTGGGTCAGAAACGATCATCACACACAGAGGAGGTAACATGACGACGGACATACCTTCTTCCACTGCTCTGACGTTGGCCTGTTTTCGCTGTACAATTGCCTCGAGCTCCTTCAAGTTGTTACTTAATCCCGTCACTTTATCTTCGTAGAATTCATGGGATGCTTTCAATTTCTACATGCGCATTATTAGTGTCTGTCTCTAAGCTGGAGAGCAGTTTGGCACTGCATTTTCGGCACACGAACCTTTTCGATCAAAAATCCAGTTCCGACATCCACCAACACCGTTTCGTTGTTTGAAATCTCTCCCTTGACATACAGCGAGTTTGTCAGAGGAACAAGCACCGAGTTCGAGGAAGCTGTTTTGGCAAATTCCCGCGATTAGCAACCAACCCATTCAGCAGCCTGGTCTAAGTCGTGACATAAGAGCATATCCTTTGAAAAGCATACCATCGGCCGCTTTTGTTCGAGCTTCAACGCATCGTAGGCAATCTTTAAACTTGTTCTGCGCTCCGTGAAGCTGGGCGTACGAATTCGTCAGGTGCTCGAGCTCTTCGTCAAGCTGCTTCTTCACCTGCGCCAGCTGCTGTGGCTCGAGTGTATCGAGGTTGACTGCCACGAGGGTTAGTTGTGAGTAGTTCGATGAGTATTGCAGCTGCGGCTTACTTGTTTCTCTGTCCCCAGACATTGTGTCGCGCTGATGTGTCGTTCACGCGACAGGATTGCTGAGGTTGGACTTTTGAAAATTGAAGCTTGGTTGGTTGCCCCTCGGCGGACGGTGGGGTCAAATTCTAGTGAACTCAGATCAGATGGTGCCTGCCTGCATGTCACAGCGCGACTGGTCAATCAGACCAGATGGGATTTTGTCATAGAATTACTGTATTCCCGTTTTGAAGTTTCACTCATGATACATAGCCTTTGGTATTGACTTGTTGGTTTGGCTTCGGACCAGGGTTGTTCAGTAGCTCCCTCTTACTAGTACATAGTGATACAGATACCAGAAAACTAAACACTTGTTCACGGCTTCATAATCGCCTCAACACGGTGTTTAGGTAGCTTGGGAGATCCCCGACTGCGACATTCTCCTTCAATGAAAGACTTCGACATTGCACCTCACAAATGCCCTTTTCTCGCCATGCTTTTCCGAGCACAATTGTAACGGGGTATCCAATCAAGTCGGCATCTTGCATTTTCCACCCAAATGTCTCTTTACGATCATCCAACACCACGTCAAACTTGTAGCCAGACGCTGACTGGCAGGTCAGGTCATCGTAGAAACCGAGCGTGGCATCTGTGAGTCCCGAAGTTGGGATCACGACGATCTCGAACGGTGCAATGGCTCTCGGCCATATAAGGCCTCGCTCATCTGCCTTGTGCTCCGCAACAGCACCAAATATTCGCGACACTCCAATTCCGTAGCATCCCATCTCAACCGGCATGGGATGTTTCGAATCAGGAAGGGTTACCGAGAGCTCTAGAGGTTCCGAGTAGCGAGCTCCCAAATAAAATGTGTGGCATGGGATGTTTCGAATCAGTTACCGAGAGCTCTAGAGGTTCCGAGTAGCGAGCTCCCAAATAAAATGTGTGGCCGAGTTCCAGTGCTCGGTGTACGCGAAGTTGACCGGTCTCGCAACGAGGGCAACCGTCTCCTTGTCTCGGACGCAATAGATTCAGTCCCTCTCCATTATGTGATGTTATGACTGGAAGCTGGCAAATCTCATTCAGGTACTCTCCAGCTGCTGGCACAATGGGGAGCTCCTTCGCCAATTCGCTGTATGAGCTTGCAAGCCTCGTGTCAACAATGTTGATCACCTTGATGTCGCTGTGGTTTCCACCTTCTGCACCAGCAGACAAGGCCTCCATCCAAGCCTCAACCGGGTCGTTGATACTTGTATCCAGATCCACGACGACTTCCTTCACGACATGTGTGTTGATTTCAGTTCCCCCGCCTGCAGGATACCATGCATTGACCAGCGTTTTTCGGTCCTTGGTGATCCCACGCCAGACTTGCATATCTTGCACCCGAGTGTTTTGTGTTGACACTGATGGGGGCGAAGAAGGTATTTTTCGCGCTGTGGCAACTTCGTCATTTGCGGCATAGTCACAAGAATCACAACTGATGACTGTGTCTTCACCAATGGGATTTGGCAAATGATACTCGTGGCTATGATCACCTCCCATATCGCCTGAACTGGCTTCCGCAACCAGGATCGGTATTTTCAAGTCTGCGAAAAATGCACGGTAGGCTCCAGCGACGTCGCGGTAGGTGCTTATCGCAGAGTCAAATGATTTGTCAAAGGTATAAAGATCCTTCATGACAAACTCACGAGACCGCAAAAGCCCATGACGTGGACGCATTTCATCCCGATATTTCCTCGCTGTCTTCAGTATCAGCTTATTTCCGTACGACGATATAGTGAACTAACTTATCTGATAAAGACGCAATGGCAGATCTTTGTAAGATTTCAGCGTACTTGCCACCAGCGACGTTATTTCTTCCTCGTGTGTTGGGGACAGCATCATGGGGAATTGCTTGCGATCAGCCAGTCGAAAAAGCTGCAATTGTTAATGCATGTCCGAAAAGACAAATTTGAGAACGGGCATACCTCTGAGGATACTTGATCGAACCTTCCGCTTCGACGCCATAGCTCTTCGGATGTTATTGTTGATAATGATAGCTTCGATGCGCCTGAAAGAAAGTGGTCAGCTTGATCCCCAAGTACGTGCCTGGCCGCGACGCTTACCAACAGACTCCATATGCTTGTCAAGTAGAGCTTCTATTTTATTCTGAACGCGCAGACCCAGAGGTAGCAGCTGAAAAACACCAGATTGGGTCTTAAGAGCAACATTAGACTCGAAAAATGATACCATGGGAGGGAGGATGAACTCACCTGACGTAGAAACCCAGCCCGGATAAGCTTTTTATGACCAGCTACCGTACGTGTCAGCTGTTATTTCTCACAATGAAGTACAACCGACCTTACTTTCTCCTTCAGTTTCTGAAACTCCACCAGTTGGAACCCATAGTTTCGAAAGAGTTGAACGGGCTCTTGCTCCGATATTCAACCTGATGTGAAGGAAGGGTTTGGAAACATTAGCATATGCCGATCGCGTTACTGCATGCCTTGCCAAGTTCATTTTCTGAGACGGCATCGCTTTGCAAAATTCCACTGGCGAATCATCAATCATGCACACATTTTAAAGAGACAAGCTGCAGCATATAAGCGACAATGCGGAACATGTGAAGGTGAAGGCAGTGAGTGAGTTGGCCATTGGCAGCAATGGAAGCTAAACCTGTTAGGGAAAGATGCCCTGGCTCCAAGTTATAATACTCGTCTTAATAATATAAACTGTACATAGATTCACTACCTTAGTCTACGGACTAGACTACGTCTAGTGAATTCTAAGTACTTTCTTAAAATGTAGATTTATACTCTATTTAAAACATTTTCAAATTTGAAATTATGCTTCTGGTCGAACAAACTTTGCAAGCGACAAAGGTAAATGCTTAGTACTTACCGTGTTCGGGTGGGGCTACTGATAAGATATGGCGCCGTCAAAAAAAGTTCGAGTGTCCGAGCCTCAATTTTTTGTTAGGATTACCCAACTATCGGACAATCACCTGCCATTCAGCTTTTTCGAAATGGCCAAGCCGCAGCGAAAGGGCAAAGGCCCTCGGGGCCACAAAGAGAGGCAAAGTTTTGACGACAACGCTCTCGCTCAACTTACATCCAAAATTGACCAAAGTCTCAATTCTCACGATCACAAACGAAAACTCCGTCTCCGCAACTTGCCGTAAGCTTCACATTCAAGCTGGGTGTGATTTTCATTGGCTCCGTTGCGTACAGCAAAATGTACCTGGCTTGGTTTTATCCAGCCCTGGACCCTGTAAGAGTTTTCGGGAGCTCTACATGGTGCATGACCCAATTGGTTTCTGCCCAAGTACAAGATCTGGTACTGTGACAGGGGTCTGATGGGTAAGCTGATTATCGTACGGTTCGACCCACGGCGAGGTTGCATTGAAGGCTACCAATTGTTGGCAGTGAGCAAGAAAAAAACATTTGAGCAATGGTCAGCGGACAGTGATGTCACGATTCACGGATTCGAGCCGCAGGTCAAGCTGCACTTGGACAAACCTGTCCTGCAACTCAACATCCGAGACAGGCAGGAGTTTCGACGTCATGCCACAAAAACCGGCGCTCGTCACTTCGCTGCCGAAATACCGATGATGCTTGGAGATCGCAAAGATCTCATGTTCAGCAACTTTCTGCTCACACGACCCATGGACCCCGAAGCAGCGGATGCGAAGCTTAATCTTGATTACCCTTATGACTTTGTTTGGCCTCCACCGACTGTGCCGGCCGGTCAGCACGTATCTGGTGCGAGATCTGGTCAAGCTGTAGCAGACCTTTCACGGGATGATCCCCCCCGGTCCAGAAATGAAGTTTCCGACCAGACCTTCCGAATTCGGCAATGGATGCAAATGCCTGGGACGCCATCGCATCCGAGTCTGATGGGTGGCCAGACGGGAAGATTTGCCGGGATGGCACAAGTTTTTAACGCGCTGAGCGACGTGGTCAACGGCACCGCTATACATTTCGCCGGCGCCGGCGGTATCCACACTGGTGAGGAAGTCATCACGTATTCGACATTGGATCCAGTACTCTATACGCCAACAGAAACTAAGCCATGGCGAGGTATTTGGGTCGGCGATTACAGCGGACACGGATGTGAATTTTTACTCATTAATCAGCCAGACGGTCCTCCTGTGACAGATGCAGAGCTTGGTTTAGTACGAGAGATAGATGAGACGGACGAGGCTTGGGGAAAGCGCCGAAGAGAAACTTACATGTATCGTGGCCGTCTTGAGGCTATAAAATTGACCGGGGATTCCAATGTTCCCCGGGGAGAGTATACATTTGTAGCCGATGACCTTGGCCCAGACGGCTATATTGGGGTAGCCTCAGGTCTTCCTTTTGCAGGAGCAAGGGTAGTGAAGAGCAAGGGACACATTGCTGCTACGGGCTTCGTGCAAGGTATGTGCGAACTCAGCTTGCCGTTCCTGGACAGATTGGTTTCATTTCTGAACCTACGGAACTAACGATGTTGGCTCGCGCCCTTCTACAGACAAGTACATCGAGAGTCAACTCTTGCTCATCGGACCCAACAGACTTGCCCAGTATTGGGTGGGATTCGGTCACATCAGTTACTTTGAAAGGGTTCAAGTTGATCAGTTCATTGTGCCGCCATGATTGGCGTTGAATCCACGGCATGCCAGCAAGCCATATTGTTGAGAATAGTCTTTCTGGAGTACTATTCGGCGCAAATACCAGTAGACCGGATTTTGGAAAATAGCATTGTTGTAAGTGATGGTTGGCTGTCATGGCGCGCATTCTCGATTGCCTCGTACTCATGTTGGCTGGTACCCGTTTCGAGGGCACAATTAATTGTGAGAGATCGAAATGGTGTCTGCGGTGAAACGACCTACCTGTCCTATTTACCTACGGAGTAGGGAGTTTGCTATTGTCTTGCTTGTCGCACAAATGATCGAGGGAGCCAGCAAATTACTCCGTAGCTATTAGTCCGCACAGTAACATCAAGAAGTCACCTGTGCCTTCCTTTGACGTGAAATGGCAAGGGTGCCAGCGCCTGACCCAGCTGACCGCCCGACTAAAATCCAGGGTGACACCGCTCAGGGCAGAAGACATGGCAACCGTCGGCCTCACAGGGGAGGAGGGGCACGCAACGCAACATACTCCGTACAGTGGGTATACAAAGCATCGTACGATGTCTTGCGTGTCTGTTTCTGGTATCGTCGGGTGACCGGCCACCCCTTCTTCATCTCAATCAAGACTCAATTGCTCTTCTGCAGATGCCTGGTGCGCACCGGAACCAAGCGACAACCATTTTTATCCCAAAGCACCAAGCAACGACTCGGTGCCCCGCCGCAACCTGCAGACACCCACCCGTCTACTTTCGGAAGGGGCTCCGTGTCCAAAATTTTCATTGTGCTTCAATCCCAGAACAACATCTCGATGCTAAACGGCCTGCGAGCAAGTCGAACCAGACTTATCCTACCCCGAGCCTGAAACCGCTCATATGCAGCCTCTGAGACGCTACAGCTTACTCTCAATTCTGAACGGAGGAATTCTCGGTGCTGTGATTTCGCCAGCCATCAGAGGCCACGATTATTAGCCTCGACATTGAACACCGAACGTTCTTTTCGTCTTGCATTAACTTTGTATCTCACGGGGGGGGGAGGCTGGATCTCTCCGCACATGATATTCACAACTTCTCCAACAACAAGAAGTTGAAGTCATTCGATGATCTGTCTAGGCGCTTGCTGGGTTAGCATTTGGCCGTTCTAACCGACTGACCAACTCACGGTCGATGTACTGCCCCGGTAATATCCCGCCATGAACTCTCGTCAAGCTTGCTCTGTCGCTCAACGACTCTTCAGCCTCCGCACACCTCAGCTACGAGCAACCTCAGAGGTCGCATCGACGATCATTACTCGACGTGATTTTCGATGTTCAACGAACAGCGCGGGAAATGGTTCTAATAAGGACCGGTCGATCCCCCGCGTCCGGCATTCGGTCCGGCCCCGTTCTCACATCGCGGCTCTCATAGCCGGAGCTGGCTTGCTTTCCTTTGCAATTTATCTGCATCCCGCTTCCCGCACAACATTTGATGCTCATTATGCGAGCTCCACCCCAGTCACATCCTCACAATTCAACCGTCAATCGGGGCTTTGTCAGATCAGTGCCGCCGACGGCCGGGATCCAACTCTTCCTCAGTTTCGTTTGGACGAAATACGTAAACACGGCGCTGACTCTGACAATCCGTGGGTCATCCACGGCGACAAGGTATACGACATCACTGAATGGATACCAGCACATCCTGGAGGCCAAGTTATTCTTCGAGCTGCTGGGGGCTCTATTGACCCGTATTGGGACATTTTTACAATCCATAAAAACCAATACGTCTACGACATTCTGTCGCAATACCTAATTGGATATGTTGATCAAGAAGATCTAATTAATGGAAAGCCTGCCCAAGACCAGATCGAGGACCCCTTCCAAAATGAGCCAGAACGGCATCCTTCCCTCATAACACGCACAGCCAAGCCGAGGAATGCAGAGACGCCTAGTGAGGCACTCAGCGCGCAGTTCCTAACTCCGAACGAACTTTTTTATGTTCGTAACCACATGTGGGTGCCCAATATTCAAGCAACCGAGTCGGATAAATATCGCTTGACTGTAGAACTTCTGGACGGCACCATCCAGGAGTATACACTCCAAGACTTGAAAACAAAATTTCCTCGTCGGAAAGTCACCGCAGTACTACAATGCTCTGGAAATCGCCGAAGTCATATGAATGAAGACTCGGGGCGAAAAACAAATGGGCTACCGTGGCAAGCAGGTGCCATTTCAAACGCATCGTGGGAAGGTGTTCTTCTGTCCGATGTGCTAGCAGATGCTGGATTTGACCTGAATGAGGCTAGAAATGGCCTATGCGAGACAAAACATGTCCAATTCATGGGGCTGGAAGCCTATGGTGCATCTATACCTCTCAAGAAAGCTATAGATCCTCTAGGGGATGTACTGCTAGCTTACAGTATGAATGATGAGCCCCTTCCACGTGATCATGGCTTTCCACTTCGAGCCATCGTTCCAGGACACGTCGCCGCTCGGTCTGTCAAGTGGTTGAATCATGTCACACTTAGTGACGAAGAGAGCACTAGTCAGTGGCAGCGCAAGGACTACAAATGCTTTGGCCCCAACCAGACAAAAGTTAACTGGGAAGATGCCCCAGCCATCCAAGAAATGCCTGTTCAAAGCGCCATCACGACGCTACAGCTAGGAAAGTGGAAAACCCCAGGCGCAGAAAACAATGTGCTAAAGAATCACAATGACACCGCATCTTCGCCGCAGTGCGCACCGGAACAAGAAATAACCATGAGCGGGTATGCATTCTCGGGGGGAGGACGGTCAATTATCCGAGTTGACGTATCCCTGGATGGCGGCAATTCTTGGGATCAAGCGTATCTGTTACCCGACTGTGTATCCAAGAATGGGGCTCCTTCGCCATGCCAGGGGCATGGGGCTTGGGCCTGGAAAAGATGGAGCTATGAAGGACATATTCCCCTCGATAAGTTGAGGGAGAGACCCCGAAACAGGTCTGGCGATACGACTGCAGAAGTCACACGTGCTCACAGTATAGACATAGGCGACCAACGCTGTACCACCGTCTTAGTCAAGGCGACTGATGACGCGTACAACACACAGCCAGAAAGTCATGCGGCGACGTGGAATTTGCGTGGAAATCTCGCATCGGCATGGCATCGAATACAAGTATGCACAGACTGCTCCCGCGCGTCGACGAGTAATGCCAGGGTAGTCAAGTGATGAACATTGTCGTGAGAGATGCCACCATTTCGAATTCATAAATCGAGCACGTCGATTGTTTTAGTAAGTTTTTCTTTGATTTTTCATGTATAATACACGTTTTTATCAGTGGCTGTGGCCAACGCATTGGGTTTCTAATAACATATTCTCACTTCTCGTAACTGGCTGTACCCAGCCAGCCAGGGGGATGATTGACATCCGCGTAAAGACGTAGATTTTTTCATCACTATAGATCTGTATTATACTAGGCTTGGGCATCTTCTTAGCATTTGACAGTTTGTTCGTTATAAAGGAGCGATTCAACTCTCAAAAAGAATGCCTCCGCAGTTCGTTTCTGAATTATCAGTGTGCTTGCACTACCTGTCCTATCGAAGTAACTCCGATTGGCTCCATTATTTTCATCAAAGAGGCATATCAGAAAATTCCTTCTCCACGATGCACCGTAAAAAAAAAAAGTTATTATCTTCGAATCCGATCTGATAGTGATACATGTCGAATACACGCCCTGCGTGCCGAACGTGTTCAGCCGGGTGGAATAAAGTACAGTTTCCTCCCACCTTTAGTCTTCGCTAGATTCAGCATCCGAGAAGTACTCGAATTCCCCAGGAGTCTGCGCCTCCTCATCTCCCTCGCCGTCCTCGTCAACTGCTGTCAGCACACCTGCTGCTGCTGCTGCCCCAACGCCGATTCCGAGATTTCCAACCCCACCAGGAGTTTGAGGGTCAGCTACCCCGAATGGAGATCGTGCTTGGCTACGTAGAAGCTGGTCCATCACTTGAGTACCAGTGTTCGATCGTGGCCGTCCCGAAGCACCAGACCTGCCACCAGCGCCATTTCTGCCTTGGCCGGCGACAGGAGCCCGCTCGGTAGTTACCTTCTTCAATTTCTCTTCTATAAGTGTTTTTGGCTCATTCGGCTGCGTATCATCGAGTAGAAGAGGACCTCCGGTTGGCTTGATTCTGAGTCAGCAAATATAGTTCAAGTCAAGACTGGCAGAGGGGATGAATAGATTACCTTTTTGACGGGCCTATAACGGCCACCTGAAAAGCTGACAAACTTCAATTGACCAGGCACAACTCGAGTCATGTTCTCAATATCGTAGCCCATCTTCTCTTTCTCGGGCTTCTTCTTGGTTTCGGCCGAGCTAATGTCCTTATCATCACCTTCTTTCTTCTCCTTGTCATCCTGGTCATCGTTCTTTTTATCATCGTCCACGTCCATTTTGTCACCCGCCTTTAGGCCGGTATGGTCGAGATCCATACTCTCTCGTCGTTGGGCACGCTCCTTCTTTTGCGCTCGGCGTTTAGCTTGAGCCGTTGTTGACAAAATAGCAGTAGCTATCAGAGCTGGCCCCTCTTCAACCTTGATTTCCTGCTCAGGTGGATAGTCGAATAGGCTCTGGCGAGTAGCGCAGTGAAACTTGATGTCAGGCATCTCCAAGTCGTGGTCAAGTCCAATGATCGCAGTAGGGGAGAAGCTCAAAGACAGGAAGTGGGTAAATGGAAACCAGTACCAATATTGCGTGAAGACAGCCATACCAACAATGCCTGCCATGTTGAGATTGCCGGTCTGGGTTTGTAAACCAATGGTGCAATTGCGGCCACCAGCGTCAATGATTCCGACAGCGAGAGCCGCACCAAACTTGGTCATTGCATCTTCGTGACGATCACCCACAACCTTTTTTAGGGTTTTGCGAATAGATGACACCTTTGGATTCATGACGTCATTCTGTTGAACCATGATCATCGATAGGGCGATTAAAGCACCTTGTCTAACAAAATCGGTAGGATCCTTCATCATGGGCTCCAGGAGGTCAATGGCTTCATCAAGCCCGGTTCCAGCACATGAAATTCCGAGGGCCATTGCAGAACCGTAGCGAACGTGAGGATTGTAAGACTCTGAGAGCAGTTCAACCATACGAGGGACACTACCCGGTTTTCGGAATAGAATAAAGCCCAAGCTCATGACGGCAATTCGGCGAACATCGTCGTTCACATCACTGACAGCAGTATGCAACAACTTTCTTATGGCCTTGTTGCTGCCAGTTCCGCAATAAGCCATTGCAACAGTCATGATACCGCCATATCGCAAGGTGGGGTCGGGGTCATTGAGCAATCCGTCAATGAGTACATCGGCACCTTCCTGTCGGCCAAACATGATCAAAGCCATTCCCAAAGCAACGCCACGAACAATTTTTTCATGTGTGGTCTCGTGAGCATAGGTAATCATGTCTTCTAGAGCTTTCACATTGCCGGTTCCGAGCATGATGAGACCCATGGACAGCCCAACAGCCTCACCATTAAGGGCAGAATCCTGGAACAGTATTTCTTTAAGCTTCTCGAAAACATCACTGTCGCCGGTTGCCATGCCAGCAATTCCTAAGCCGAGGGCTCCTCCATGTTGCACGACTTCTTCTTCAGCTTGACTGAATTGACCTTTCAAGTAGTCTAAGGCATCTGCGCCGTGATTAGCATGAATCAATCCATATGCGTACAGAGCGCCGCCCTGACTAAAGATAGAGCCGCTGCTGAGACCTCCCTGCCGAGGGAGATAAGGCTCGAGGAGCTTCCTAGATTGCGACAAGTTGCCTCGATGAATGACTCCCAGTGCTGCAGTAGCTGTGAACTTGGACCAGTTGACCGCCTTGCCTAACCATTCGAGGTTGTCACGGAAGAATTTGTCATTGGTGGTACCTTGATTCATAAAGGCGTTGCAAAAAGTGACGGCGGTGTGGAAAATGGAATTGCGTCCTTCAAGGCTGTCGCGAACCTTGTTCAAAATACTCAGATCGGTATGATTATTGCGGTACAAAAATTCGAGATTCAGGCGGATGGTCTTAGATCCGTTGAGGATGGAACGGATGTTTCTATAGACTTTGGCATCGTTTTCGGAAAGATTGTCTCCAGAGGATTCTCCTTGCTTTTCAAGTAGCGGCTCGCTTTCCGATGGCGGCTCGGACGCCTCAGCATCCTTCATAGGTTCCTTGGGAGCCGGTAAAGATGCCAAGACCTTAATCAGAAACTCTTGGGTCCCGTTGTCATAAAGATCGAATGCTATTTGGTAGGCATTGGCAATGGACGTACGATCGTCGTTGGCAATGAGGGTTTTAAGCATGCGAGATGCCTCATCGTCGGAATTCAGATAGACGACACATCTCGCGATGGCGAAATAATCGGGATTCGGAATCTCGTTCAAAAGATCGAGGATAAGTCGCAAAATCTCGGTGCGGAAGCTTCGTTCTTGTACAATGTCCATGCAGATACCCAGTATGTATTCCATCAGTTCCTCAGCCGGACCTTGGAGGCCCCCTTGCGTCTTTGCTTTTGATGTCTTTTCATCTTCACTGGCTTGCTTAATGACACGTCGCAAAACCTCCAGGTTTCGGGCTTCTACGGCGATTCCAACTACTTGCCGATAACGACCTTGCTTCAAACAGCTTTTGAATAGGCGGTCGATAATGCGCTGCAGGGAAGCTTCAGTGGCTTTGTCGGGCAGATCCGTGATCGAGCCAGAGCGGCCCTGTTTGGCAATGGGCTGAAAGGTGGCGTCAAGGATAGTGTTGTCAAGAGAGGCACGCGAGAGCAGAGACTTGGGCGGCAAAGTTGTGTGGGAGAACGGCGTTGTAGGAGACATCACAGCACCGTCGGACGCACTGGAGAATGTTGTTGTGAGTTCGGGAAGGTCGGTCTTCTTCGCAGTTCGTGGCTTATTATTCTTTGCAGCAGTCGTAGCAATATATCGATCGACGCACTTGGAGATGATGGTCTCCTCGAATTCGCCAGGGGCGTCTAGCTTGAAGAGATCCCCAGCAGCTAACGCGAAGACCATGCTGTCGTTATATGCCTGGAGATGGTAGTAGACTTTGGCCAGAACAAGAGCAGCCAGCTGACGCTCGGGAAACGAGTTGTCTTCATACAAGGCCTCTCTGTCCATGGTATCAATACTGACTTGTTCGATGGTTGTTTGCGGATCATATTTAGGTTGAATGGGGACTTACATTTGGCTCAAGGAACTAGCAACTTCAGTCCAAACCGTATCAATATCATCATTTAAAGTCTGAAGTGCGAAAATTTTGAGTTCAGGCTCTTCATCTGCCAGGAAGGCCAGAACGCCGGTGGCTGATACGAGTCCAGGCATGATAAAAGAGTTGATGGCGAATGAAAATTAAGAGTAATTTCCAATATCGACAAGACGTGGGCTGGCCGAGCCAAACGCGAGAATCAGGCAAAGATATAGTAGTACACGGAGGATTTTGGACAATATGTGTTCGCCCTGGGGGGCAGGAAAGGGCGTGGTTGTGCTGGAATTGTTCTTGATGAACAAGCTCAGGGAAGTGATGGATGATATGCGCACAGCAACGCAGGTGGCCGAAGGTAAAGAGAAGGCAAGGATGATCCACGTCAGGCGCAGCTCTGCCTTGATGATGCACGGACCATTGTGCAGCTGCTAATAAACGGCGCCAGAGTGTCAAGGGCGTGACCCCTCACGTGATGACGTATTTACTGGCTCTGGGTTGGAGGTTGCGTCGCTTGCTAGTGATTGGTTGTCCATGAAGATTAACCAGTCGGTTTGAGCATGCGCTAGGCACTCGGTTTATCCATAAATTAAAAACCACATTCTTATACGATTGGTCATCGTCGTGATTCGGAGAGGTGGTTTCTCGTGCTTCATTTGCGGAGCGATATTATGTGAAAAGGATGCCGCAATCCATGGAGCCCAGCATACTACCAACGTTCGCAGTGACCGGATGTCGCTGTTGACCTTCTCATGGAGGAAAGTGTCGTCATTTCAGAAACAGGCGATGGCAAATATACATCTGCTATATCCATGACAGGGGTTCTACGTTGCTTCTGGCGACAGTATCAACAGAAAACTATCTATCGGGTAGGTAGGTGCCCCTGAATGCGTCCTATCGCGAGACAATTCGAGCATTTATTGCAGACCCCGAATCGATCTTGGAGGCAATTGTAAGACTCTTATCGGACACGTATCCGGCCTACCCGGCGCTTTTTTATCATTGTTACATTTTGTTGTCAAGTCAGTCAACGTCATCCGGATGGGAATAGCTTTTGGCCGGCATCTCTTGCGTACAAATACTGTTTATTAAATTCAACGTTTCAAATAAAAGCCGATGAAAAACGCAGCATTACCTCCTCTTGAATAAATTCCTTGTTATATTTTTCGAAGAGCCCGTTGGAAATGTCGTTAGTTGCTTAACAGTGGTTCCAGCCCGAATCCAGTCCGCACCTGCGCCCGGTACCACAGCCCGGAAAAAATGTCAAGACCGGCGCATTCACATATTTGCCCGACTCCCCCCATCTGTCCTCAAATCATCCATCCCGAACCTCAGCCACTATACACTACCATACAACGTACTACTTCATTGCCCTCGTCGTTGCCCTCGTCGTCATATTAACCAGCCGTCATGCCCCTTCCAGAGTCGACGTAGAAGCAGCGAACTTATTGTTCGCGTCCGGCATTGCGACAGTGCCGCCGTTAGTGCCGCCGTTAGTGCCACGACTGCGTCGAGCTTTGTTCTGCCCCCCCGCGCTAACGCCACGTCTGCACATTAAGACATAGCGGGCAATATATTTTTTCGATCAATTGCCGCGACAAGGTGACGATGTCAAATTGCGATTCCGACTCGCCGAACTCCTCGCATCTGCTTCGCGCCCGATGACTTACTGAGCTTGACTCCCCTTCCACTGTCAATAACGTGTGAACACGAACTCGACCAGGGAGCACATCGAGCGCGCTCTTGACAGCTGCTGATTCCCATTATACCCCCTTGTTGATCCTAGACCTTGGTCAACTGGGACAGCCACCTCGATCGACAACTTCCAGACCACTCATCGAGAACTATCATGGACCTTCGTTCGGTACTCAATACATCAGATAATAGCGATGGTGGGCCGCCCAAGGCTCCGCCTACGCCGCAACAACAACATCAGGCCATACCTTCTCGAAACCCAGCTCAAATCGCCTATCGCGAGTATGCTCAACCGCCGCTCCATCCATCTCCTGGCAAAGCAGCCGGGCAGGAATATCCTCGCCATGTGCAACAGCAGACACAGCAGACACAGCAGACACAGAACGCATACCCTCCCCATCCTCCTTACCAGAACTCCGGCCCGCAGTTCGCAACGCCTGCACCGCAAACTCATCATGCCCATCACTCTGGACCGTTCCACGATGCACGATCTCCCGGAGGCATGCCAGCGCCGGCGCAGTCCCCCTTTCGTCCAACACATATGTCAAGTAATGCTCCAGGCGGCGCATCAGGACATCCATTCCCTCCAAGCCAAGGCGTTCAGGACATTTCCAGCCCAAGCCAACGGCACCACTATCTCCCAGGACATTACGCGCACCAACATCCATCACAAGATGGCTATATGCAAAGAGAAGCTGCGCATTCGTCAGGCACCTATGTGCAACAGCATCAAGTCCCACAAACACCTCCCATAAGCACTGCTACTGGGCCTTCGCAACAATACTTGCACCAACGATCTCAATCTGCACACACAACACCGACTCCAACGTCGGCGCATAGTCAGCAACCATTTGGCCCGACTCCAACTCGCGGAAGCCCAATCCAAGGGGCGCGCGCCAAATCCGAATATCGGCACCCTTCACAACCGCCGACACCACTTGGACCTCCTCAGTCAACCAATTCTCGTCCACAGCCTGGACCACCTACAAATTTCACACAATCCCCAAGCCCATATCAACAGCGGATGACGTCTGTTGGCGGTGGCCAGCAGCCACAGTCCCCAGCACCAGCGAGCACGCATCTTCGTCGAGTGTCTGGATCTGTTCACCACGAGTCCTCCGCCACTGAACCGCACCGACGATCCAAGTCTTTGCACTCGCGGGAACATAGCTTGTCTGTAAGCCCACGGACTCGGGTCGCCTCTGTCGCCAGCAACTCTGATCGCGCTATGGCTTCTCCAGTCGAGAGCGGCAGAAAGCCCCTACCGGCAGCACAGGGCGGCACCGGAGACTCAGACCGCGCGTCGACGCCGGCGAAGCGCAAGCTAGATGATCGCAAATTGAGTCCAAAGGAGCTGGAACACAAGTCTTTGCGACCACCACCAGGCGAAATGAATGGCGGCAGTTTCACCAACGCACAGCCTTTGTCCTCCCCCGCCGAACCAAGAAACAAACGTCTCCGTCGATCGCATCCGCCGATATGGGCCCAGAGTGCTACCGTTCTTGGAAATAAAATGCCGAACCAGGCGAACTTTGTTCTTCAGAAGCGAGCACACTCTCATATAAATGGGAAGATTGATGGGGTTGCCAAGGCTGATCGACGAAGCCCGCATACATCGCCGGAAGCAGCAAGAACATCAGCTTCGAGCGCGTCTAAACCGCCGCCACCACCACCACCGCCCGTAGAGCCTGGGCCTCAAGACATTCTGGGGCCATGGGAAGCTAGCATTACAGGTGTCAAACCGTACGAGGAGATATCAAAGACAGTCGCCGACTTCATATTTATTCACGTTATTAACAATCCTGACATCAAAGAAATCATTAGTCGAGGTATTCAATTCGAGATTGAGGCAAAACTTGGAACACTTATCGACAAGGACACCAATTTCCGTGTGGACAGACTCTTGGACACAGAATGTGTGCTGCATGACAATGGCCGCGTGGCCTTTAAAAGCAGCATGACAGAGGTAATATACTCCGCGTTTGCTGTACTGAAATTGACCAAGTAAGACCGGCCACTCTTAGATTACGAACTGACAGGTTTCAGGCGCATCATAAAGCGTTCAACGATTTCCTGAACGATGTGGTTATCAAAACCGATCCCCGGGCCCCAAATGGAACCGGCCGCGTTCAAGTACACTACAAGCACAGGCGCGAGGTTGACAGGTATTTCGAGCTCACCCCAGAGCTGCAAAATCGGCTTCCGGGCTGTGTCAGATCCAGACTAGGGTCGCGTGTGAGGAATGTCAAAGCTCGTGTGACTTATGATCAAAGAACTGGGGAAGTGCTCAACAAAATTGTCAAAGCAAGAATAGCAGATATTGACATACACATGCCGACAAATCCAATGGACTGCCGACTAAGCATCAATCTAGAAATGAATTGGGAGGGTCCAGTGCAAGAGTTGGAGCAGCTCGGACCAACCCAGAATGACAAATCTTCGGATAGGCAGAAGGATCGTCTGAGTTATACACAGGGTCACTACCAGATTGATTTAACACAAGTCACTTTATCAAATTCGGTTCCGGGGGTAAGCTTCTACTACGTTTGTGGACAACGAAATGTACTTTCCCGCTAATGCCAAACTCTAGATCGCACAAAAAACGGACAAGGAACACGAACTCGAAATCGAACTGGCGTCTCCGATTGTACTAGATCAAGGTGCAAAGGCCATGAATGGGGCACCTCACAGGTACCAAGAGTTAATCGAAGGTTTCTTGGACAATGTTCGAGTACTGGCGCGGAAAGCCAGAGATTTCGGCTGAATTACAGGATTTCGCCACTGTGTTTAGGCTCTCCAGATGCAGACAATGCTTTACGATGTCAGAGGCGTTGCTTTCGCGAGCGGCCCGGCCTCTTACATGGCGGCGTAGCATTAAGGAAAAAAAAAAAGACGATCCAGATGCCCATTGTATCGCCCATTAGCAGCGATACGTCGCATTTGATATGCTCCAAAGTAAGGTTAGGCGGCATGAGGATGAGGTCTTGTACATAAGGAACGAATGGATATGTCAGCTTGGTTAGTTAACGAAAAGGGAAAGGATTGATTCAGGTCTTCGACGGGTCACAGGCATATGCCGAATTCTCGTTGGCGCACGAATAGCGTTATCGCATGTTCGTTACTCAATACTCGTGTCTTTTCATATGGATGCTCGGAAGCCCCAGAAGTAGCAGCCTCTTTGGCTTTCTACGTCGAGTTTCCTGCCGTATTCAGTAGACCAGACACTTCATCTGATGCTTGTGGTATGAAAAATTGCCGCTCCAATCACCCATCTGTCACTCATGTACAATGTGGGTTTGCAACCTCGTCGCCCGGACGCCGCAGTATGAGCCAAGCGGCTATTATGTCTGGCTTGTTCTGCCCGGGCTAAATATCGACTACTGCTTGAACGGTTGACGATCCAGCTGATTTGAGTGAGCTGACGACGAGCTCGTTGAGAAGCTGGACAACAAGCTCGTCAAAATCGCTGATATCAAGATGCTGCTTTATTCGGGCAAACACAGGGCTCTACTTCTATTTCCGCGCCCGATGGTCTTCACTCCCACATTCAACATTGGGCCAGTCGCTGCGTTCGGCGCCAGTGACCCATACAATCCGGTGGCTACAAGCCCCGTTATCGTCGTTGACGGCCAACCCCGACCCAGCAACAACATTGTCAGCATATTTCGTCCCGTCGGCCCCGGCCATCACCGGCGGGAGCATTCCTGTTGCCGAATAAGATAAAAGACGCTCGGTGATGATAACGCTACACTTGGGGTACTCTGACTTCGTAACTGCCCAAAGGGTTCAGAGATCATCAGCCTCAGCACCGAAGAGATGAAACGGAATCGGCCTTCCTGCCGACCTGACTTTGATGGTACGATACTCTCTCTGGTCACGCTATCAGAACTCTGCTCCATGATTGACATCAGTTCACACCTAGTTGGCTCAATTCTTTGCATGCAACGTCACTTCTGTCGGCAACTGATATTCTCTATCAGACTCTTCAGTTTTGTAGTCACCTTGAATCTGCGCCATGCATATCAACTTCCTCGTAAAAGGTTGAATCATCTACCAAGGTCAATATTACACCAGAAGACTTGTTCCAGAGAAGCAAGTCTGAAGTGAAGATGAAAGAGAGAAAAAAGGCTCCCAAGTGACAAAAAACAACTTCAGAACCAGATACAAGGCCAACCGGACAAGGGAGGCCACGACCTTGTCCCGGCTTCAGCAGGTATCCGGGCAACAACGGCTAGGATTCAGCAGGCTTGCCTGATAAATTACGACTTTTCTTTCAAGCTCCAACAAGACCACTCCAAAATTTCTCTCTGGTGGCCAAGTGAGAGCGCGACAATACCGCAACCATGGACGAAGATCAGGGACCGGATACCATCATTCTGCATAAAAAAAACAACAACCAACAGATAATGGCATTATGGATCGAGTCAAGGGTCGTCTTCGATCAGTGTTTCGGTCATTTACCACGCGAGATGGCCTTGTCGGCGATTACGACTATGTATCCCTACTCCGACCAAATCTTCCGTTCATGACCAAGAGCACATACAGAAGCCCCTTCAAGATGTGCAAATCGCAAGGCTGGCCTGGCGTGTTGCTTCTTTCTCGTTATCGTGGGCATATTTGCCAAGTTTGCTGCAACCTTGGTAGCCATTCCATCGCCGGTTCTGGGAGGCATGACCATCTTTCTATTTACTGCAGTGGCAGTATCTGGAATGGCCATTATCAACCGTGGAACTTTGTTTGATCGACGCACTCGGTTTATTCTCACAGCTGGCCTAGTCCTTGGGCTACGGCGCGACGTCAGTTTGTCGAATGGGATAGTCAGCCATGAGCTCGCTCAGACCCTTCAGAACAACCTTTCCTCAAAAGTAGGGGGCATTTGCTCTTTTCCCCCTTGTCCAAATTGTCGGATTCAGAGTTAAAAGATGAGGTGTGAAAAGATGTCCCCATATCGTTGAACGGCAAGCCAGGAAATCAACGCCAGGTTGTTTGCCTTCTTCTCTCTCTGACCAGTTACATAATAATGTGTGGTAGATTGACCATCTACCTAGGTAACTTGATAAACCGACAATTGAAGGTATCTGACGAGCGCGTCAATATGAGAGTCCTGAGTCCTGACAAGCCCGTTGACGTGAGGGAAAGTGGGAAGCTGCCACATAGCTCCCTTCTTTCCCCGACTTCCACAGCTCCGAAAGTGCAGGATGGTGTAGTGGTGGGCCGACAGTTCTCGGGGGAGCAGCGCCGATCAGCAGAAATAGAAGTATCACCGCGGGAGTGACTGCGTGCGCAATTCTCCCCCGTGAACTTTATTACATAATGGGGGGACCGTACAGACTACAAACACCGAGACAACCTCATCCTGCGCATGGTCCTTCATGAGTCAAGCAAAGAAATAATCGTAGTGTTCGTTTCACCGGATTTGACTAGAATTGGACATTTGAGAAATTGCAGTAATACCAGACCTTCAAGGAGATACATAGTTCTGTTTCCGTGCGCTGTGTGGGCCGTTGCCACACAGGGGCGGAGAAAACATCATTGTATCGTGGAATGGTATTCCAACATGCCTGAATGAACAAAGCGACTTCTCCAGAATCATGAATTCCTGAAATGCCAGCCGGAAGAGCACCATGCAGCGACATCAGCATCCTGCCGGACAAGATGCTCCTTTCGCCACTGTCACCTTCTCCACTCATCCTCTCACACCACCAATCGCACGCCTCGGCTACCTGTCCAAAACCTGCCATGTGCCTCGGAGAATTCTCCGTAAGCCCCTACATATGTATCCTCGCCACTTCGGATTTCGCGCTTTGCCCTTTTTCATCGTTAGATCCTCGGGCATTCTTGCTTGTGTGGCCTGGGCTCGATCTCCGGACCTTCCACCAGACCCGAGGATCGAGAAGCCATTTCCGCTCCGTTCAACCTTCAATTCACCACCGAACAGACCATTGAAACGCCGTGAGCGAGTCCGAAAAGAGTGTCAGTCTGTGGAACCAGTGATGAGACAGACCCCTTCCGCCTAAGGGTTATGAATACAGCTGCCAAACCGTCCTCAGCCGATGAGAATACCGCATCAACCTTTTCGACAACAACTTCGCCAACTTCGCCTTCTGCACCGGCTTCGAGCCGCCTCTCTTCCGAGGGCGGGGAGCTTGCTGGCAGTGGCAGTATAACTGCTGCTACTGCTGCGACTTGGCGCAAGAGCTCATCATCGACTGGATCTGGACGGCAGAGTCGGAAGTCGTTAGTTGGGTCGTCATCAGGCTCATCCAGAACTACACCGACCGAGCAATCACATTCAGAACTTGCAATACCTCGAATAGTGTATGGTCCAGGCAAAATCAGTCGTCTACCCACCGAGCTCGGCCGTTTGCGCGTTTCCGCACCACTCATCGTTTCTAGCCCTTCAAGAATATCTCTGGCCCGCCGCATCCAAAGCTTCATCCCAAACCTCAACTCTCGGATTCTCGACTCTGCTGTGGTTAACGTGCCGGCCCATGTTGTGGACGATGCTGTATCTCGCATAGACGATCGAGACGTGGTTATTAGTGTCGGAGGCGCTTCCGCTGTTGGACTGGCTAAAGCCATCGGCTATCGAAAGTGTATCCCCCACGTCTGTATTCCTACCACCTACAGCGGGTCCGAAATGATGCCTCTCTTACTCGACGCGTGCCCTGCGAGACACAGCAGCATGATTCAGGGTATCAGTCAGAGTAGCAGCAAGTCAGAGAAGCCCAACCGCCGACATCGTGGACGGGAATCATCAAGCCACAGCAGCCGCAAAGGGCCGCGTACCACTTCCTTTCGTGATCCAAAAGTGCTACCGGCGGTTGTCATTTACGATGATGATCTTACCACGAGCGAATCGAAACGATTCTCAGCGCCCTCCGACGAGGTAGCCATGGCACGATCAATTGAAATAAGGAAAGAAGACGAAACCTCTCAATGGAGCTATCTCCATCTTCCAGGAGTCTAAGGCAGACTTGAATCTCATCATCTGAATAATTTTCTCAAACATTGATACTCGGTTACGTAACATTCACCCTGTTCCGCCCCACTGCAGCTCGTCAGTACTCGACGATGGGCCTAACTCGAATTTGTTTCGCGCTGTTGTTGGATACTACATCAAAGCGCAGTTTGATACCACTCGACTTCAACCACAGAATGGGAGGAACACATACGACTACCTCCTTTCCTGTCGCGGCTCACCCTCGCTTCAGCGGGGCTCGGCGGCTTGCCAGAGTCAGACGTCCCTGTTCTGAAGCAATTTGAGTTCAAGTTACAGAGCAACAGGCTTTATTAGAAGCAGCTCCCGGTATCGTGGCAAGTTTTCCACTGGGTACTTCAGCATCAAGTTCTGTGAAATAAATGTCCACGAGCATGCAAGCAGTGCCTCGACTCCCTCAGTCAATATCAATGAGAGAGTGACAGCTTTCGCCTCTAAGCTTGGCGCTGTTTGTACTCTTGGCAGGATTCAAGTTACGAAAGACAATGCGTCCCCGGTGGTACGGCAACTCTTCAACTATTACGATTCGATGGCATTTCTGCTCATCCAGAACTGCTACGGGACGAATTTTTTCTGAAATCTTTGCATTCTCGGTGGCGGATTCTTGTGATGATTCCTTCCTAAGTGATGACACAGCGGTTGTTTATGAGAAGCGTTCGTAGACACTGGAGTACTGACTGGGTTGGAAGGTAAACCAAGGCAACAAAACTGTACCATGTATTTTGGGTTGAATATGAAGAAATTGCTTGTCACATGACTCTTGACTGTCAGTCACTAGTGTGTATGTCTCTGTATTGATGACGTTCGGAGTGTTTGCTATCTATAATCATGTATTCTCTACACGTGCAACATAATTCGTTTTTTGTTTCTGTCAATGATTGAAATCTTGGTCTATTTCTTACCCGTGCTTGGCCAAACCGCGAAATGCAAAAGAATCAACCATTTCTTCTTCCCCATCTCGCACCGGATCGTCAACATTGCGTTTCTGTTTTTAAACCGAACTCAATCTAGTCCGTCAAACCCCATTACACCATGTGCGCCCATTGGTCCTAGTTTGTTCTTCTGAATATTCTTGCGTCTCTTCGCCCGTTGCTTCATCTCTTCAACCCCGTCGCCATCACTGTCGTCGCTGTCGTCCCCATCCTTGTCGTCGTCTGCCGACCTCTTTCGGTTGTCGCTAGGCTCCTCTTCATCGTCCTTCTCATCTTCGCTATCCCCGTCACCCTGCAGTTCGGACAATTCTTCCCACACCTTGACGGTCCGACCACCAGCGGTGATTAATCTGTTGTGGCTATCGAACCCAAGAGATACCACAGCCTCGATGTCATCGTGTCTCAAGTTGGTCGACCCGTCCACCTCTCTGCGAACGAGGTCAATGATTCTGAGGCCGCCATCACCCATTCCACATACCAATTTCTTACCGAGCCCCATGTCCTGTGGGACTCTCACCATGGCATCGATGCTTTCGCCTCCTCCTTTACCGCCGTCAACTATGATACGCTCCTGTTGGTCGTCCCATGATCCCTTATCCCAAATCGTCAGGACTCCGCTGCCAGAGCCAACGGCAACGACACCATTGTTGCGATTATGCTTGGGTCCCAACCCCGGCATGAAGCAAGCACTCAAAAGTTCGTCTTCCTGGTCTTCACTGCGCACTAGTACGCCACGACGCACATCAGTCACGGCCAGTGTCGTACCACCAGTGCTGACCCATTGCTTGGGAAACCCGCTTGTGCTTTCGTCCGAGGCAGGCAGGGGCGTGATCGATGACACATAATCAGAATGAGGAAAATGGGACTGGGCTGGTTTTTTCCCTGGAGCGCCGTCCCGCAAATCGAAGATGTGAAGAGCTCCAGAATCGGTCGCGAGGAGGAGATTCTGAGGATTCAGGACATGGAGCAGGGTCGGGGCATCAGGTACAGATGTTGTGCTGGGGATCGATACTTTCGAATCGACCTTGCCGTTTTTTGGGTCGAAGTACTTGACTAAAGAGTCAGTTCCGGCTGAATACATGGCTGCAAAAAGGCATGTTAGCAAAAGAACTGGACGGAGGGCCATGCCCTCGGAAAGCAACATACCTTGACCGTCATGGTTGTACGCCAAACACCGGCAGCTACCCTTGTGTCTCCTGGTCTTCCAGATCGTGTCCACCGTTGCCCGGCCATCGCTCAACACGCTATTGTCACCGTCGCCATCGTCGTCTGAAGAATTGCTCTGGGGGAGTTTGAATGTCTCAACGTGCCCATTAGAGAGGCCGACAGTGAGAAGCGGCTCTGTCGGGTGAAGGGCTGTTGCAAATACATCCGACTCAAGAGGGAGAGTGCACAGATTTTCAAACATGGTGGCGAATTGTGTGGCGGCGTGGACAACGCTGCCTGATATGCGTTGCGACTTGGTGGCTATAAGCCGATGCACCTCCAGTGAGACAGGCAGGCGATCGAAGTTGCAATGGGTTGCAATGTATGAATTTCTCAGCGATTTTTAAAAACGGAGTGTTCTAAATACGATAGTGGAGCAGCCAGATGAATTGGCGAATCTTGTCGTTAAGCAATCCAGCTTGTGGAAGTTTTTCCCCCATATTTTCCTGATACAAATCTTGGAGCTCACCCGACGTTGAAGCTTTATTATACTTAGCTCCACTTTAGGCTTACAGTGCCAACGACACAAATTAACACAGTTCGCACTGTAGTTTTATACAAAGCTCCAATGCCTCCCATTCCACATCTACCTCGCTTTGAATACTGAAATAACCCTCTATACTCCTTAAAAAGTCGGTCAATGCGGGAATCCACATGAAAAGTGTACGATAAGCACAGGTCCTTCCATTCAAAAACCTACGCAGGAATCGGTAGCAAGGAACGCAAGAATATTAGATGCTGCAACGAGACAATCGTGTGAAATGAGCATCTCGGCGATCAATGCCGTAGTATGGCTTTTTCTCATGCTGGCGATTGCAACACTTGCTTCTGATATATCCTCTCTCCGATGCATCATGTACCTTACTGGGTGAGTGTTCACTTGTTGAACGCGATGGCACCATAGATTCTCAGGTCTGACATCTGCATAGCCAGCACCCAGATTTTCCGCCAAATGTTGGCATGCAAAAGGATATAACACACGTCGTCTTGGCGTTTATGAAATCAGACATATTCAATTCCGAGGAAGAAGCCCCCGAATTTCCCTTGTTCACCACTGTGGAGAAGACTCGACAACGATTTGATTCTGCTACCAATATTATGATAGCAATTGGTGGATGGGGGGATTCTCAGGGCTTTGAAGAAGCTTGCCGAGACGAGGCATCCAGGAAACTGTGGAGCAACAACGTGAAGAAGATGATGGACTTCACAGGGGCTGATGGAGTGGATATTGATTGGGAATATCCAGGGTGAGCTGCTGAGAGGATTATTACACCCAATACTCGAGGCTTTTACTGACGGATATGTACATAGGGGTAATCGCGACGACTATAAGCTCATTCCCAACAAGAAGCGAGAATGGGAGATTGAGGCTTTTGTACAGATGTTGGCCGATCTACGCGGAGCGATTGGCAAGCAGAAGATCTTGTCCATTGCGGTGCCAGGACTTGAGCGAGACTTGATGGCCTTCACCGCCACTACTTTACCACGCCTTGTCAAACAAGTCGACTTCATCAATGTTATGACGTACGATCTCTTGAACAGGCGCGACACAGTTGTGAAGCACCACAGTGGAGTTGCGGCGTCGTCAGCATCCATCCGAACTTATATGGAACGAGGAGCTCCCTCAGAAATGCTCAACTTGGGCCTCGCCTACTACGTGAAATGGACCAAGACTCAAGACTGTGATCCAGATCAACCACTCGGCTGCCCTACAGAGCTATTGGAAGACCCAAATACTGGAGCTGACTTGGGCAGAACGGCAGCCTTCAGCTGGCACGATGAAGTACCAGACGATCTGAAGCCATCGTTTGCACGTGCCACATCCCGAGGGAGGTACTTCGAAGATGGCAGTTTTGGCTACTGGGATGCCGAAGAGAGGAGGTGGTGGACTTTTGATACACAGAGGGTGATTGGCCGCAAATTCGACGACATTGTTGCGCCACTGAGACTGGGTGGTGTGTTTGCATGGGGCTTGGGAGAAGATGCACCGCAATTCTCCCACTTATTCACCACGTTGAACAGTTTGAGAGACTTGAAAGGTATTCAGAGTCGGGACGAATTATAGTCTACTCGCTTTGCACGCTTTCTGTTCCATTACAGGGTTTTTTTTTTTTTTTTTTTTTTTTTGAAATGACAAGATGCAGGAGACCAACTTTTGGCAATATGACACCACCTCGTGGCATTTCCGTACCGGGATTACATTCATTCAAGTTCCCACTAATCTGGACGATTCGTTGCGCAGGAAGTATGTACATGTATGATGCCCTCGCATGCAACGCTCGACCAAGCTAAGGTTCGGTCAAGCCCACGTTCTCGTTAGCTTTGTGGAAAAAAAAAAAAAAAAAAAGGAAAGAAACCATGTCATTGTTTGGCAGCCTCTTTGTGTCTTCTTTTCTTCATGTGTTGAAGTCTTAACCCGCGATGCATTCCGTCGTATCGTCACTGCTGGTTGGCTTTGCCGCCATCAGCCACGTCTCAGGGTCGCCTTGTCCGACTCGTCCCAACAAGCCCGTCAAGCACATCGACTTGGGCCCAAGACCCTATTTCTTGGTGAACGACATGAGCGATGGCCCTCTCAAGTCCAAGCTTGAGTCGTGCAAAGAGATGACAGCGAAGCCATCGACCTTTTCCATCGGCCATCGTGGAGGAGGCTGCCTGCAATTCCCCGAGCATTCAAAGGAGTCCAACATGGCTGGGGCTCGCATGGGAGCCGGTGTGCTCGAATGCGACGTGACATTCACCAAGGATCGTCACCTCGTCTGCCGCCACAGCCAGTGCGACCTGCACACAACCACCAACATCGTCGACGTGCCGGCCCTCAACGCAAAGTGCACCAAACCATTCGCCGCCGCCGCAGAGGATGATGGTCATGGTGGCAAGCCCGCCTCCGCCAAGTGCTGCACCAGCGACATCACGCTCGCCGAGTTCAAGTCTCTCTGCGCCAAGATGGACGCATCCAATGCCACGGCCACCACCCCCAAGGACTACCTCGGCGGCACGCCCGGCTGGCGCACCGATCTGTATGCCACCTGCGGCAAGCTCATGGACCTGAAGGAACACATCGCCTTGGTCGAGGCTCTGGGCCTTCACCACACACCCGAGCTCAAGGCCCCCGAGGTGCCCATGCCATTCGCCGGCGACTACACCCACGACATGTTTGCGCAGCAGATGATCGATGCCTACAAATGTGCCGGCGTCCCCGCGTCCCGCGTCATGCCGCAGAGCTTCGAGGCCAAGTCACTTCGATACTGGCTCAAGAGCGAGCCCGACTTCGGCAACAACGCCATTCTTCTCGATGATTCGGGCGACCTGGGCGACATGACGGAAGCCGTCGACAACCTGATCCTATATGCCAACGAGGGCATCAAGTCAATGGCTCCCCCCATGCACTACCTGGTGGAGGTTCGGAACGGGACCATGGTGCCCAGTGCGTATGCCAAGAAGGCCAAGGAGCTGGGGCTGAGGCTGATCACCTGGAGCTTGGAGCGATCTCCTCCTCTGGCCCTGGTTCACGCAAAGGGGGACTACTACTACACCAGTATCCAGGACGTCGTGACCAAAGACGGAGACATGTACAACTACGTTGATGTGCTGGCAAGACAGGTTGGCGTTTCTGGCATGTTCTCCGACTGGAGTGCCACAGTCACGTATTATGCCAACTGCTTTGGTATCCAGCTCGTCTAGGCCCATTCTTCATTCTTGTTGGTTTACTATTTTTCGGCAAAACTTCTCTCTGTATGTGCTAGCCATCTATTTTTGGGCAGAGACAAGAAAAAATGAAAAGAAAAAGAGCTAGTTCTGTGAAAACCAAACCATGTGGATTGCAACAAAGTTCATGCAAATTGGCATGGGCTCGTCCCAATCCAATTGTCCAACAAACGCGCCTCTATGCCGCGTCACAGCGACTGAAGCCGTCCTTACTCCGTATATGCGTGGCGCGAGAAAGCAAGCGCACGAATGAGGTCCATCTGCAGATTTACCTCCGTGGAATCAGACAGGACGAGTACTCGGACGTCTTCTTCTCAATTCTTTTCGTCACCGTTTCCCCGTTTTGCCGCCGTGTGCTGTTGCCCAATCCAGTAGTTGCTGCGGAACGCCATATGCCTCCTGGCCAGGAACGCAAGGACACGGTCATTCCCTCGACTTGATCTTGCAGCACCGGTCGACGCCCAACAAGCTTGAATCTCCTCCTGCACAGCTTCCGATACGAACACTTCAAGTCTCCTTGATTCCCGCCGCGTCTTGCTTACTACGCGTTTCATCTGGAGAACTGCGACCAACATGCTCAGCGCAACCAGCGGCATTGCAAAGACTGCAGCATTTGCCGTATGAAGCGGCCCGCTGCCTCTCGCCTCTCGATTTTTTTTTTTCCCACCACGTGACCATGTGTATCGGTTTGTGCGCGTTCTGGCATCGGATGTGAAGGGGCTCGGATACATCCAGCCTAGATTATGTGACCCGTCGTACAGCCCTCGTTTGTGTGGATCGCTCAGCGCCTCGCCCAATCCCTAGTATCTCGTATGGTGTTTGCTCCGGAGACTTGGGCCAGCTGGGCGAGGCCGCCCTCTTCGAGGGTTCCGATGAATTCCGCCTTTGTAACGTGGAAGGTCTTCGGGCATAGCATAACGGATACGCTCTGTGCAGTGTCCTGGCAGTGAACACGTTGCTCGTTGTAGTACAGGGCCGTGACTTTTTTTTTTTTTTTAAAAAAAAAAAAAAAGGGGGGGGGGGGGATTGTTTGAGGTAAGAGCAGCAAACATTCTTGAAGAGTCTAATCGAACCCAAGTAATACTTTCCCAATGCAATTTATACCCGCATATCAAAGGAGAATTGATGCCTTTTTCAAAGGTCTGGGATAATAAAGCGCTTCCATCCTGCGATGGGCGCCTAGTAGAAGCGACGATCTGTTTGACAGGATTCGTTACATCCATTATTCATGTGAATATAAAGCTGCCCGACTAGTAGGTATATGAGGGGATATGGTACTTCAATACCATGATTATTGACGCTTTTCTCCTACACATCGACACAGCATGTATTTGACTAGACACACATCTCGGATGTCTACTTCTTTGTTAAAAAACCAACGAGCATACTTCATGTTTTGAACTTGAGCAGATTGTGATTGGACGAAGATTGCCTCGAATTGCCGCAAAGTCGGCAAAGTGCTCCCATAGCCAACACACTTCAAATGACATGCAGGCCGATCGTCTTGGAGATTGAAACGGGCTCAGTTTCCAGCTGCACTTTAGAGCAAATCCATCGGAACGAAGCCGTAAATAGTCGAAACCTGGAGCCGATCCGGTCTGGCGTCAAAAAGGCGAAAAGCTACGTCACCACAAATGATCCTCCAACAAGCTGTCATGCCAGAGTTGTAAGAGATTGCAAGTTCTTTTGAGTAAAGATAGCTGTATGGCTACTAGATACGAACACTCAAACGTTGTGAATCAGTCAAGTGCGCTGACTTGCATCATCACCTACACGTCTCTTCAAGGCCTCCCACAAATGTGACTGACCAAGACCGGCACTTGATGCTATAATTTACTTCCCTTAAGCCTCTTTACAAACGAGCCGAGAGTCTAGAATTATTGCCGCTGCAGCAGGCGCCAGATGGCGAGAACGCATTCCTAGAGGAAGCGTCGTTCTTGATCTGGGAAGGTGGAACCCACAAGGCTGGGTTCTTCTGGAAGAAATTGCTTGCACGAATCATGATGCCGACAGGCTCGGCGGGCATGATGGGGAAGTCCTCACAGCGCGGGAAATGAGTGAGACCGAACTGCAGGTAGCACACGATATCTGTATTCTTGATGGACTCATCCCGGTTTGACCAGTCGAGCACAGTGCCGTTGTGCGGATGATTCTCTTCGCCGTTGGACTGGCAGACATAATCGCCTGCAGGGAATAGCTCGTAGTCCCTGTACGGCACTACCCAAAGACTCTTGCGGGCAAAAGCGGCTCTGTTATACACGACGCTGCCAGCCTTGGCTAACAACGGAGGGCAGCTGTTGTTGATGATTTTGTAGCCGATTGGCTTCTTGCACGACTCGTTGATCTTATTGGGATTGATGATATCCCAGGCTCGCTGAGTCTCGTGACAGTAATTAGCAGCGCCCTCTTTGGCCGTTTTCAGGAGTGTCTTCTTGCAATAAAACCCATTGCCGTAGAGATTCTCTGGTGAGCCGACTGGGGCATCGGACGATACAGCATCGCTCTGTAGGATAGAGTTGTTGGGTCCGTCGATTTCGGGGTCAACACGAAGCGAGAAGATGTGTTGATGATTGTGAGCATTGATGCCAGGGGCGACTTCAGTACCATATGGCCCAGCAGTCTCAGACGGATGCATGCAGTATGTGTTGAGGATACCGGTAAGCTTCATCTCGAGCTTGTAGGTGCCATCAAGCGTAAAGGTGTGGTAGAAGCCGTACTCGTAGTTGGCAGCGGTGATGATTTGCGAAATGATGAGCTTGCGGTCACGTGCAGAAATGACGTTGGCATCGCGGAAGTCAGTGTGCTTATACAGCAATCCGTTGTCTTCCTCGTGAATGCAGATGGCGTTGGGAATGACGGCAGCCTGACCCTTGGAAGTAGAGACCACGCCGTCAAGATAGTGAATGGCACCCTTGCAATCACATCCAAGCTTCAGAGAGTTGGTCATCAGCCCAGAGCCATATTCACCGACATCAAAGGCGTGCTTTTTGTGGTGAGGAGGGTCTGGATTGCCGTATGGAACCACCATTTCTACAACACTGATGCGGTTGAAGAGGGTGCGCTCGTGGTTCTCATAAGGGTCATGAATGCGGACGTCAGAGAGAACAATTCCTTCGCGATAGTTGAAGCCAATGTGCATCTTGTGGTTGGCCCAGTGTATCTCATTGCCTTTCATTTGGAACGACACACCCTCAGGCTGGGTAACGTCGATGGGATTGAGCTTGTGTGGCTGATAAGTGCCGCTGATGAATTCCGGCAAGTAGTTGTGCTGTCCTAGGGGAATGTTGGTGCGC
This sequence comes from Epichloe hybrida, assembly GCA_019022495.1. Lineage (NCBI taxonomy): Eukaryota > Fungi > Ascomycota > Sordariomycetes > Hypocreales > Clavicipitaceae > Epichloe > Epichloe hybrida. The sequence continues at coordinate 112,826 of JAFEKR010000030.1, forward strand.
TCTCCGTTGACTCGGCGAACGTCGACAGCCAAAACCTCTTCGGTCTCAGTGTCTACAACGACGTTGAAGTCGAGCGGATGGGCATACTGATTGTCGAACTCGGAGGCTCGATAGTAAGGGAGACCTTGCTGAAGACGGCGCTCAAATCCCCATCGACGATCAACACCGATGGCCCATGCGTCGAGATACACCTTGGACATGTCGGTGATGCCGATCTCAGCGCAAACTTCAATGACGCGAGGGTCGACACGAGCGACACGTTCCATGACATCAAGGTCCTCTAGAGTGAGAGTTGGCGCAACATCGCTTACAGGCTTCCAGTCCTCAACCTGTGATTTTGTCAAGTTGACAATGACCTCGGCGACAACGGGATTTCCCTGCTCAATGATGATGGCGAAGGCACGCCTGTGCGGGCGTGGGCCCGTTCTTGATCGAAAAGCAGCATACTCGTTCTTCTTGGGCTCACGCAGAGTAATGCAATTGAACTTCAATTGCTTTGGGCTTGTAAAGTCTCGGATCAGCTTTGCAGATGTGGAGATTTCTTGGACCGAGAGTTGGTCTAAAATTCCGAAGTCAGTGGTGGTCCTATCATCTATGAATGCCGAGCCCGAGGGGTCCAACTTCACTTACCAAGCGGATGAGCTCGCGAACGTGGTGCAGCTCCGGCTTGCGGTGCCATATCATTCTGTTCCGGAAGGATTACATAGCCCGGTATTGACGTAGTGTCCAGTTCCTCTTGCATGGCGGGGGCGGCCATGATATGCGTTTCAAGTTGAATGTCTTGTCCTGTACAAGGCTTTCAGTATTCTCCGTTTTCTATCGTATGGTTTTAGAAGTTCTTGGAGAAGCAAAAGGCTGAGGAATGGTAGATTCCGGCCATGTTTGACCCAGTCGGTCAAGGGCACAAGAATATATACCCCAACCTGAAGACAGTTTGCAATCTTCATGTTTGCATGAAAAGCTTCCCCAAGCCGTTCTCAATTGGGACGTGGACCGGTAAAGATGGCGTCCTACACCATTGGCGTCGAGATGGCGTCCTACACCATTGGCGTCGAGATGGCGTCCTACACCATTGGTGTCGAGATGGCGTCCTACACCATTGGCGTCGAAATCTTATGGGGACCATGATCCAGCAGCAAGGCAATCCATGTGCATGACCGAAACGTTCCATGTAAGCCCGCCACCGGTATCAACTGGCGCTGTAACATTTGCTGTACCTCAGACCCTGTTGGTTTACCGTAGCACCGTGACCGCCGCGAAGCCGTCTGTTCCCAGGATGCCCGGATTTCGGGTGTCCGCGGATAGCGCATTGGCGATGGCTGCCTTCCGCGAGATGACGGATAACGGCGATCATTACTCCATGCCACCTTGTACATAGTCCATACTGCTCAGCAGCTGTGGGGAAGGGGATCAAGACGCGCAGAATCCAGATGTCGTTTCTTGTATCATGGATTTTCAGTTCCTCGAAGTAGACACAGACTGGAAAGAAGCCATCGTGAAAGGCTTGGTGGTGATTACTGGTGACGTAACAAGTCCACTTCGCCCTGTCCAATCGGGCTCGCCCGCAGTAGCAGCTAATGATGATTCAATTGTCGTGACACGGTTGCATCGCGGGGGACCCGAGACAATGTTTGTCTTCTTTGCCGCCACGTTTGTTTAAACTCTAATGAGCCGTGTGTTGCGACGAGCCGACGAGGAATCAAGACGGACGATACAATTCTTCATCACAGTTTGATCCCGGACTCCACGCCCACCTGCGTGTGTGTCGCTCCTTCCTTCCTTTGGCTTCGGCTTCGGGTTATAGGCCCGCTTTTGGACGCACACCAACACCAATACCCCAATATCAATATCAAAATTTCGACGGGCTGAGAGTAATCCGTACGTGCGCTTACTCTTCTCTCTTCTCATGTCCTCCATCTTGATTCCTGTTCTCTTCCAACTTGCAAGCGGCGCGATTCGCTGTGGCCCCCTTAGACCCTGCACCTGCACCCCCCCGCGTTTGGGCATTCATCACTGATCACTTGTGATAAGCCATGACGGCCAACCACTTTGCGTCGTGGACGAAGGGCATCGTCGCGATAACGGCGCTGCGTTTGGTCTGGTGTGCTAGGGGGCTGTGACTCCTTTTCAGTCACACATTATAAGATGGACCAAGACAAGCCCGCCCTATTCTTACCTCGTTGAGAGTTACACAAACACGCCCAGCCCGGCCGGACTGTTCATGGCACACCCATTGCGGATTACCCGTGGCTTCATTGTATCTCGTGGCTTTTCTGCGACTTTCGTCTCTCGCATTCAGTCCCCGACCAGCGTCTGCAGCCCGATTGGGGTTCTTTGTCGCACGCAGCAATCATTCCCAAGTACTTAACTAGACCTGGTGGCCAATTTGTCAACTACAAAGCTGAACCAGCAAGTTCTCCTAATGCCACCTGGCTGAAGATTACTGACGTGAGCAACCAAGTCGTGTCTGGAGACGTGGTTCATGAAGTTCAGTGTCTTTGCCCGCAACCCGCTTCTCTCTTCTTTCATACATACCCGTCAGCATATCTAGTCATTCTGGACCAGACACTCCCGAGAACACATAATCAGAGAATGACAGCGGTCCTATCCTTGAAAATAGCATGGAGCAAGCAAACCAGGTGTATCAGGAAGTCATCCTCGACTTGAACGACCAAGCCACCCGCGATGCACAAGATCTCGCGGCCTTGGGCCATGTCCAGACCCTTTCACGAAAATTCGGCCTTTGGAGCATGCTTGCTCTGGCGTTTTGCGTGTTAGGAACATGGTCTACTATGGCACAGGACTTGGCCACTGGCCTGAGTAATGGTGGCCCGGTCGCCATTCTCTGGGGTCTTCTGCTCGTCACGGCTTGTAACACTTGTGTTGCCGTTTCTCTGGGCGAGCTAGTGAGCAGTATGCCAACAGCTCTCGGTCAAGCCTACTGGATCTCTTCCCTCTGGAGTACACCGACCGGCCGATTTACATCGTATTTGTGCGCATGGATCAACACGTTTGGATGGTGGACGTTGGCGGCCTCTCAAATTGCTTTCATGACACAGTTTCTCCTATCCATGAAGCTCATGTTTGATCCAAACTGGGAGGGTACCAGTAAAGGATGGCTGCAGCTCGTTGTCTACGTGATGACAACTGTCTTCTGCACCCTTATAAACTATGGCGCCTGTCGAAGGGATTGGGTTCTTCCCATGTTCAACAATTTTGTCGGCATTAGCTTTGGTGGTCTCTTCATAGCCTTCTCGCTGGCACTCCTTATCTGTGTTGGAACGACCAGCAACCTCTCATTCCAATCAGCGTCCTTTGTGTTTGGACAATGGATCAACCGGACAGGATGGGGTGATGGTGTCGTATGGTTCCTCGGCCTCGTCCAGAGTGCATACGGCCTGACAGCTTTTGATTCTGTCATTCACCTGGTGGAAGAAATTCCCGCGCCAAGACGTAATGCCCCTAGAATAATGTACCTTGCGGTTCTTATTGGCGCCTTCTCGGGCTTCATTTTCATGGTCGTCTGTCTCTTCTGCATTCAGGACGTAGAGAATGTCCTGAAACCGGCTTCCGGCAACCCATTCATCGAACTTCTTTTATCTACCGTTGGGCTGGTCGGCGGGGCTGTCATGGTTGCACTCTTCATCTTCAACGGCCTAGGCCAGGGGTCTAGTGCGCTCACGACGTCGTCCAGACTGACATGGAGTTTTGCTCGTGATGGCGGACTTCCCTCCAGCGTTTGGTTTTCAAAAGTGGACGAAACTTGGAAGGTGCCTGGACGCGCCCTCTGGCTGCAGTGCTTCATCATATGCCTTGTCGGCATCCTTTACCTGTTTTCCAACACTGTCCTTCAGGCGATTCTCAGCGTGAGCACCATTGCACTCACAATATCCTACGCTTTGCCCATAGGAGTGCTCATGGTCGTTGGCCGTGACAGACTTCCCAGCGGAGGGGAGTTTCAACTTGGCAGACTCGGACCCTTTGTCAATTGGGTCTCCGTCATCTACTGCTCTGTCACTACGGTTTTCTTCTTTTTTCCAAGCGCTCCATACCCTGCCCCGAGCGACATGAACTTTGCCATTGCCGTATTTGGCACTATGATGGTCCTCTCCCTAGGCTTCTGGTTTGTTCAGGGGCACCGAACCTTCATGCAGATTGCAGAGACAGCGGAAGATATTTTGTACGCGCAAGACTGCGGATCGAGCCAGAAGAGCAATCTCAGCGCTGTTCCCCAGCCCAGCAAAGGTAAAGGACTTGCACGACAGGACCAAGATCCAAGCATACATCGGGGACGGAGCAGTCAGACGCCTGCCTGACAACTAAAGCCCGAATGTGGAGTTTTCTAAACGTCGTTTGGCCTCACGTGAGACCAGACTCATTTGCATGTGCTGTTTAAGGCAACTAGCTACCTGTCGAGGTATGAGTTGGGGGCTGTCTGTCGTTCTCAGACGAGGCGAAGGACATGACTGATACTATTTTTCATTCATTGATCCATTCATGGTAGCTTTGTGTGCCAGTGTCTACTCAAGCATGTATTTCCAGGATGACCGTTCTAAACAAGCGGTCTCTGGTACCCTTTCCAAGCGAAGTTGCAAAATGATGCAAAATTTTCACAACCTTGATCCCAAATTGACGTGCACTGCCTTGGTCTCAGTATAAGCAGCCAGACCAGCCTCTCCCAACTCACGACCAATGCCGCTCTGCTTCACACCTCCAAAGGGGACTTGAATTTCAGAGTCGTTGGACGAATTGACCCATACCATGCCCGCTTCCAGCGCCGCAGCGACTCTGTGCGCGCGCTCAATGTTCTGGCTGAACACGGAGGCGGCCAGGCCGTACATGGACTCGTTGGCCAGTTCCACGGCATCACTCTCCTCCTCGAACGGGGTGATTGTCACAAGAGGCCCAAAGACTTCCTCTTGAAAGACCTTCATATCCTTGGTGACGTTGGAGAAGACGGTGGGCTCGATGAAGAACCCCTTGTCGTTGCCGGCAGTCTTCCGGGCCGACGAACCGCCCGTCTCGAGCTTTGCGCCTTGGGCCTTGGCTGACTCAATGTAGCTCAGAACCTTGTCATACTGGACTTGCGAGACTTGAGGGCCGTGCGTCGTCTCTTGGGCAAACGGGTCGCCAATGCTGACAGACGTGTTGACGACTCGGATGAATGCCTGGACGAACTCGTCCACGACGGACTTTTGCACCAGCAGCCGAGAGGTGGCGGTGCACACCTGGCCTTGGTTCCTCATGATGCCGACGTAGGCCCATTTGGCAGCCTGCTCGATGTCCGCGTCGCCGAAGACCAGCAAAGGTGATTTGCCACCAGTCTCGAGAGTGACGTTCTTCATGCTAACGGCGGCGTTCTTCATGATGTCGCGGCCAGTGAGGGTCGAGCCCGTGAAAGCAATCTTGTTGATGCCCGGGTGAGAGGCGAGCGCGGAGCCGGCTTCGCGGCCGAAGCCATTGACGATGTTGATCACGCCGGGAGGGAAACCAGCCTGGCGGACAAGGTCGGCCACGTACAAGATGGACAGCGGCGTCTGCTCAGCCGGCTTCAGGACGACGGTATTGCCCGTGGCCAGCGCGGGGCCCAGTTTCCAGGCAGCCATGACGAGGGGATAGTTCCAGGGGATGATCTGAGCACACACGCCGACGGGCTGCTTGAGCGTGTAGGCGAATTTGGCAGCGGTGGTTGGGATTGTCTGGCCGTGGATCTTGTCTGCCCAGCCGGCGTAGTAGCGAAGACAACCGATGACCTCTCCGAGATCCTCGTGGTAAGAAACGCGGTATGGCTTGCCGTTGTCCCAGGTTTCGATGGTCGCAAGCACGCGCTGGTGTTGCTCAATCAGGTCTGCGAGCTTGTGCATCAGCGCTCCCCGAGCACCGCCGGTGATGTCGCGCCATGACGGATCTTTGAAGGCTGCTCGAGCGGCGGACACGGCGCGGTCGATATCTGAAGACGACGCTGCCTCGACGGAGCAGATTTCCTCTCCGTTGCTGGCAGGTTGTTAGCTGCGCTGGCACTGATGCTGAAGGAAGCATGGAAGCAAGCAAGCAGAGTGGCTGGGTGAGCGAAGAGCGTACCTTGGGCTGATGCTGGTGATTTTCTGAGACGAAGTCGATTTCACGAAATCGTTGTTAATGAAGAGGCCCGTTGGCAGGCTGAATTCCACGCCGTTGGGAGCCTTGAGCTGGACTTTTTGAGCCATGGATGGTTCTTTGATCTGGCAACAAGATCGCGTTGGGGTCATGGGTCCTTTCTTGGTCGTCGGGATGTTGGACGAAGAGAAGAGAAGAGAGGATAAAGGTATGGCCCATTGTCGAATTGTTGTGTTCGACAATATAAACCGGATATGGAGCCGTTGGCTGACTTGTCTGGCTGGGGTCGAGCTCCCTACTCGGGATGCTACACGATGCCACATGATGATGTCATGATATGATAATGCCACTTTATCCCCGTCTTGCAAGTTGCCCCCTCGAATATCATTCCTGTGTGCCAGTGTGAATAGATGAATTGTTCTGCGGCACGGCTACTGCACATGGACAGGAGGAGGGTAGCACAAGCTTATTATTCGTAGTGTGAGTGGAGAGAGACGAGTTGAAACTTGATGATTCGGGACTGGTGGCTGGGGCACGGCAGCGGCACGGCAGCGTCCTGCGGAGGGGAGGGGGCGCCCCAATGCATCGAGGGGGAGGCGGGGAGAAATATAGGACAAGTGGCACCTGCCTTTCGTCTTCGTTCGTTCGAGACCTGGCCACTATACGCATGCAGTTCGTGTAATACGGATCCGTAACTATTCTCGAGTTGTCGTACCCATGTCGTAATTTAATCTACACCACCACATCTCGTATACAGCTGGAGCAGCACCAAAGTCCGGCAGGCAGGAAGGAGCAAATCCGTTATTCATTCTGGATCAGACCGCCCGCGAAGGCGCCGACCCTCTCGTTCATACCATGCAAAACACCCTCTTCCGTCCAAAAATGCCCTGCCCGAGGTATTTCATGCCCAGTGAATCGAGACTCATCCCTAGAAGAAAGCTTCCTCGTCCACGTCCGGAGCTTCCCGACCGGCACGAAAACATCATGATCCCCAAAGACGGCCAACGTCGGGGTTTCCACCAGTTTGTTCTCGGCCGCATCAGCCTCCCGTGTCTTGTGCCTCGATGGGTAAAGAGACATGGTGGCCAGGTGCATGACTAGTCCCTGCAGAGGAGACACCAGGATATATGCCGGTCGAGGATACACGAAATTCGCCATGGCGGGGAGCCTTTCCAGCTCTGTCTCATCCGTCGCATCGACGGGCTGTTTTGGGGATTCTGATGCCTCCGGTGTCTGATGCCGTAGAGATGGCCCGGCATCTTGGGGTTCCGAACCACTCATTGATCGTCGCTGGGTCCAATTGAAGTGATGTACGCCGTGCTTCGCTTTCCTCTTGGCCATGAATTCATACACTCCTCTTCGAACCCTGTCTTCGGCATCCAAGGAGAAGCTTCTCCGGCCGGGACTGGAGATGCTTCTTCGGCCATGACTGTCATGGCTTTTCCTGGGCGAGCGGTCCCCCTCATCGCCCCCGATTCGTACGCCGCTTGAACGCTTCCTGGGGCTGTGTGGGTTCTTCACCTGTAGCATGGCGGCTCGCGTGCTCCCAAGTATCAAGCTCTGTTGCTCTGCCAAGTGTTGAGCTCGAAGTCGTATCTGGGAGGCGTTGGAATCGGTGTCTGGCGCGGCAAATGGGGAGAGAATGTCCTCGATGGGAGGTAGTTGTGTCGTCACCATTGCGCCGTATGAGTATCCCGCCATCAATAGGACCGGGGGCTCAATTGTCTCCGAGGAAGAAAGAGTTGTCGTCGTCGTCGTCGTCGTCTCGACCTCGGCGGTCAAGGGTATTGTTGAAAATGGATTCAGGAAATGTACATAGTGCGCCACAAACCCAACAATGCTCGCGTAGTCATCTCGCTCGGGTTTCGCCGTCCACGAAGTTCTTCCCGCAGAGTGCCCTGCGCCTCTTTAGGGAAATGCAGTCAGCAGTGGATGATGACCTTCCCTCCACATCGCACGCGCCTCGCGCTTGAGCGACGCCGTCTCTCAGACATACCGGAAATTAAAGGTCCCCACGAGGTACCCAGCGCTCAGCAGCCTCGCGGCAATGCTCTCCAAGATGGCATCATCGTAGCTTCCGCCCATGGGTGCATACGGGTGCGCGACCACAGCCGCGTGCTTCTTCCATGGTGGAGCTTTGGTGTTTGTCGCAGCCAGCGACGCGGGGTGGTAGACGCGACAGTCAAGGCTTGTTCCGTCGTGGAGACTGGGTATGGTGAAGCTCAAAGCTGGCTCGGGCAGCATTGTCTCGCTAGTATCATTTCACATCGTGGTGGAGAGTGGCCAGTATTGAAGCTGCGGCTCGCACCGTCGCCTTGTTGTTGAATGAAGCCTTACATGTACACACTGCTGCTAGCGGAAGTGCGTAGCGAGAGTGGAACGTATGTACCTGAGGACGGCACGGTCCGAGACCCAATCACGTGCTTACGATAGCGACGAAATATTGTACATGCCAACAGAAATTGGAAATTGAACGTGATTCCGGGAGTCATAAAACGCCCGTCGTTCGCATCGTTTCTTGATTTATGACTACGTCTAGTTAGCTTTCTTTTCTTTAGCCTCCTGCGCTCTCTGCTTCCGTCTCTTAATCCAATTCTTGACCTCATTAATCAGGCCGAGCACTAGTGGTACTCCCGTTGGTCCAAGTAGAGGCAAATATACGGCAATTTTGTGCTCATCTGGGAAGTAGAGCTGGCCAACCATGCTCTTTTCGAAAAAGGCCCTTTCGGCCTCTTCTTCGGCTATCCGCGCATGCAGCAAGCCCTCTGCGCCAGCGAGATTGGCGCAGGCTTGCTCTAAATGCTGCAGCGAGCTTGACACCCCATCCGCAACGCTACGAGGTATGGAAATTGAAGGCAGACTTGGAGACAGACGGGCCAAGGAGCCGAGAGAGGATGCAGCTCTGAGCAGCAAATCTGTCGTCCGTATTCGAGCAAGAGTGGACAGTCGCAAGGGAAGGGAACCAGACTGCGGTGTGCCCAGAAGAGTGAGGAGATGGCCGCCGAACATCAGCATGGGTTGCTTGAGAGCCTGAGTTGGAACGTGCTTCTCGCTGGAGGGCATGTGCAGAAGATATACAGAGCCCCATTGCGGTATCATCCATGACTGTGAGTTCTCAGCTTGTGCGTCATTGGAACCAATGGTTTGGTTTCCCACAAAGATGATGAAGTTAATTGTCGGCGCCCCACCGATTGACGGCGACAGTGGCCACTCTGCAGCATTGACAAATGAAGCTAGGTGTTCCTTGTTCAGGGTCTGAGACTGTACGCCAGGCGTGGCATACAACTGGACTTGCGTGTCTATTGTGAAATTATGAATCGGCCCAAGCACATCCAACATTGGTTTCATATATTCACTAATGGCGGCGTCGATGTCCCATGTGTTGGGAATGGCGCCATCTGTGAACAAAGAAAAGCTCAGGTGGTAAGTTGGTGCGTAGCGAAGCGACCTCGTTGTTCGCTTGGAGAGTACTTCTGCAGTCTCCGCCGCCAAAGCTTGCTGTCTTGCGGTAGAAGACATTGAAGATGTGGAGAGCAGATAGGAAATAATCGACTGTTCCTCAGAGAAGGTATGTTGTAATTCGTTGGCTATGAACGTGGCCAAAGTGGATGAGGCGGAATTTGGAGACGGAATCGAGTGTGGGGCATACGTCATGTCGAGGATTGGCGACTCTGGACTCAATGAGGCCGAGTTGGCATCACCCGGTGTGAGGTTGATGGTGAGTGTCGAGTCAGGATCGTGCTGTCTCGAGCTGGTGGATTCCTTGTTCCAATTCTGGTCAAGCTTGAGGCGCAAATGGTGACCAGGGAAATCATTGAGGTCGTCGAGGGCATGTTGCGTGAGACGAACCAAATGTTGGGCATCTTGATCGGCTACTGCATCAGCACGGATGGAGATCTGCAGAGGGAACGTCGGACGGCAGGCCTGTAGCGTTTCAAGCCGAATTAGAAATTTCTCGCGCGCGCAAACTCTCGTCGGTGGCATAAAACACCAATGACAACTTACCTTTCCATTAGCCCATTGCAACATTCTCTCCAGCGGCAAATCTGCTCGATAGATTGTCGTCGTTCTCCACCATATAGGCAGACCAAGCACGAGAACGATGAACCAAAATGAGAGAATAACGTATGTTCTTCGGCGCGTCTCGCTAGGCTTCTCTGGAGGGGGCTGTTTGGGTGTGGACTCTGCTGGTGGCAGGGCTGCCACCTCGGCCGGCGGCGATGTCATCGTCAAGCTGCAAATAGAGACGTGTCTTGCTCGTGAAGGAGAGCTTCAGCTGATACAAGACTCTGAGATGTCAGAATCGCAATGATGGGGCGCGCAAAGATGTATCGACAAGAGCGAGCGGTGCGTATCGGGATGCCGACCAGTGAGGTAGGTACGACCTGGTTGCGCTCGTATGTTGCTTGTCTTTAAAGCAGCCAGGGGCCTAGTATGGACGATGTCGCTTGAGCGGTGGCATTCGAATTGATGCTCGTCAGCAATGCGCAAACCCGTCGTCGGCTGAGCTGTCATGAAGCTTCGTGGCATCAAATCATGGCCAACAATTATTAACGAAGCTCCCATACAGACAGCAAGCATGCGGCGTTTGACCCGCCCACAGCCCCTTCCTTGTCTGACGACGCGCCATCACGTGGACCAGCGCTCCACACCAGTCTTCACATTCAAATCAAGCGCATTCACCATCATCAGCTGCGGCATCAAACTGCCAGCTTTCTACAGTTCTGCTTATTCATACAGAAGCTCAGTTTCCATCGACGGCGACGTCGTGACATGCCCAGCCCTTCTTCACCCTTGCTCGTGCGGGTAAGACTGGGCTCGATGCCGTCAGGATTGTCAGGTTTTATCGTCACCGGACAACAGCAGACAGACACAGGAACTGATACAGCTGATACACTTGCCAAACCCTGACAATCCGAACCTCGACCAGCTCGCTCGGACTTCTCCACAGCCCATCTATCTCCGAAGCCATGCCACAAGTTTTCCCCACCAAGGTGATACAACGTTGCGAGCCGAGGCATCTTTCCATCGTTCCGTCCGTCAAGCTTGCAAGCGGTGCGAGATGATGCTAGGCTAGGCTAGGCTAGGGGCATGGATCCCAACAAAGATTCCAAAGATTCCCGTCGCCATTCTCGATGAGTCCAAGCGCTGCCAAAATGGACCAGTCACGAACCGACGACCCCTTGACATCAAGGACGAATCTGTGAAAAAAAAGAAAAAAAAACCGAGGCTTTCCGCGACGTGTTGCTCTATCTAGCAAATCCAGTTCTAGGTAGATGACCACTGTCAACTTCCCTTGGCTTCTACGCTGCTGCGTCTTCCCAGCCGCCACATGGCTAGCAGCCACAACATGTTGCTCATGGCGTGGCACATGGCGTGGCACATGGCATGGCACTGTAACACTTCAAGCCACCAGCTTTTTTGTCCGGGGAGGCGATTGCTGTGGTGTAACAAATTAGCAACGCGACGCAGCGCAGCGCAGCGCAGCGCAGCGCATGGCATATCCGGGCGCAATATTTAATTGCCGGTGGCTCTCCCATGGACCGTTGTTGAGATGTGAGATGCAGACTGCCGTGGGCTGCTGTGTCGGGTTCACAATGTGGGCTGGGGGGGGGGGCTGATGAATTGCCCCCGCCCCCCTGTTCGCCATTCGCCGCTGGTCACCGACTCACCGGAGACCCCCGTTTTCACATAACCCGTTTCCCCGTTTCCGTGCCCCGTGCCATCTGCTGGGCACTTTCAAGCCGTCCCTCGGCTGCCCCATTGCGCCGGGCTTTTCGTCGCTTCGTTCCGGCCCATATCAAAGCTCACTTCTCCCACCACCGCCTCTTGTTCCTCACTCCTCGCTCAATCTCTGCACATTCGCTGCGGTTGTGTTTCGAAATGCCGCGTACGTCTCGGCGCATCCATTGCATCCATTGCATCCATTATCCCCATCAGTGTTCTGAGTGTCCTGGTCCCTGGAAATTACTGACTGAGAAGCAGTTCCTCTGGTCGTGGCAGCCCCGGCGGCCGCTGCAGCGCTGGCCTACCTCAATGCCAGGACCTCATTCGGGTACGATTACATGCTCTTCAAAGCCGCCTTCAAAGCCCTATGTCGCGTGCTCCTTCGCCAACGCACTGGCCGCCTGTCCGTCTTCTACAACCTTGAAGAACGAGCCAGGCACCCGTCCACCGCGAACAAGGACCTGCTTATTTTCGAGGGGCGCAAACTCACATATGCTCAAGTCTACGACAAGGCTCTTCGTCACGGAGCATGGATGCGCGATACGCTGGGTGTCAAGCCCAACGATGTGGTGTCCATGGATTTCGAGAACTCGGACACCTTCATCCTCGTGTGGCTCGGGTTGTGGAGCATTGGCGCAAAGCCCGCCTTCATCAATTACAATCTGACCGGCAAGTCGTTGTCGCATTGCATCAAAGCTTCCAAGTCGAGCATCTGTCTGGTCGATCCCAACGTCGCCGAAAACGTCACGGACCAAGTGCGACGAGCTCAGCCACGTCAACTTTGTCGACTTCACCCCCGACGTGAAAGCTCAGGTTGATGCCACTGCTCCCAGGAGAGTGCCGGACTCGGACCTATATCAGGATGACCTGGCCAACCTGGCCATCTTGATTTACACATCAGGCACCACGGGTTTGCCCAAACCAGCCGTTGTCTCGTGGGCCAAGATCATCGCCGGGGGTACAGTTTCAGAGACGCTGCTGGCTCGCGGAGGAAACGACATCATGTACACGGTAGGGACCACCCCTTTCCGAATCTTCACACTGACAAATGGCTCATCATCGTCTTCACAGTTCATGCCGCTCTACCACTCGGCAGCTTCCTTGCTTTCCTTTTGCTCCACCATGTTGGCCGGCAGCACACAAGCCCTCGGCCGCAAGTTCTCCACCGAGCTTTTCTGGAAGGAAGTCAGGGAAAGCAACGCGACAATGATCCAATACGTCGGCGAGACGCTGCGTTACCTGCTGGCAGCGCCCCCTGAGCACGACCCCGTCACCGGCGAATGCATGGACAAGTCCCACAAGGTCACCACGGCTTTTGGCAACGGTCTCCGCCCCGACATCTGGAATGCGTTCAAGGACCGATTCGGCATCGACACGGTCCTCGAGTTCTACGCCGCTACCGAAGGTCCGTTCGGCCTGTGGAATCTCAGCCGCAACGACTACTCAGCCGGCGCTATAGGCCGCAGCGGGCTCGTGTACGGCGGCCTGCAAGCATTCAACCTCGCCATCGTGCAGGTCGACTGGGCCACCGAACTGCCAAGAAGAGACGGCAAGACAGGCTTCTGCGCCAAGGTCAAGGTCGGCGACCCCGGCGAGCTGATCTGCAAGCTCGACCCCGAGAACATCAACAAGCGATACCAAGGCTACTACGGCAACCAGGGCGCCACGACCTCCAAGATCATGCGCGACGTGTTCAAGACCGGAGACGCGTGGTTCCGTACCGGCGACGTGACACGCTGGGACGCAGACGGCCGTATGTACTTCATGGACCGCATCGGCGACACCTTCCGCTGGAAGTCGGAAAACGTGTCCACCGTCGAAGTCAGCGAGGCCATGGGCCGTCACCCTTCGGTCCGCGAAGCCAACGTCTACGGCGTCCACCTACCGCACCACGACGGCCGCGCCGGCTGCGTAGCCATCGCCTTTGACGAGAAGCCGGACGAGGACGTGCTCCGCAGCCTCGCAGGACACGTCAAATCAGCACTACCCCGGTACGCCCGGCCGCTGTTCCTCCGCGTCCTCAAGGAAGTCGGCGGCGCGGCCCAGACCACGGGCACCATGAAGCAGCAGAAGCACATGTTGCGCCAAGCCGGCGTCAAGCCGGGTGCTCAACACGCCGAGGGAGACGTGTACTGGCTCAAGGGAGACGCCTATGTGCCGTTCCGGGACCAAGATTGGCGAGAACTCGAGGCCGGTCGTGTGAACCTGTAGTCCTCGGAGGGAACAAGGGAAACACTTTCAAGCATCAAGAGCCAGCCCTCTTTATGTTTCTTATTTACTGCTTTTGAGCATCGCTTGCACACACACACACACACACACACACACACACACACACACACAGAGTTCTCTCTCTCTCTCTCTCCTTTTATTTATTTATAAATATTCAACACCTTTTTGCGCTGTTTCGAGCTTGAAGCCAGTGGCAGCATCAATTTTCTTCTCAACGCCAAATCACAAGATACATCGAGTCAGTCAATGTTTAGCGTACACTTCTCGATACAAGATTAGCATTGTAGAATGCAGCCTCTAGAATAATTCATCATGAAATGACTGCAAGTTTGCATGGGAAAGTACAATTGAGTAGATTCTAAAAAAAAAAAAAAAAAAAAAAAAAAAAAGTAGGAGCATATTTGCTGCATGCATGGACCCAGTGGAACCCCCCTTACATCTCCATCCGTGTAGATAACCCGAGTTATATACACCGATATGGCCTCCTATATTTAAAGCTAACCACTCGTCTACTATACTTGTTCCGTGTACGGCTTCTTTTCATGTTCTTCTTCGTTCAAATCGTCGCGTCTATGGTGCTGTAATCTTGGTCGGTCGTGATGCGGTGCTTCCTCCTGGACATCCGGCACATTGGCCACTCGAGTCGTCTCACCCACCCCGCCGCAGCAGCAGCCTTGTAAGAAACCTGAAATTGCATCTTGTCGAATTTCAACAACGTATCATCAAGATCCACCTATGCCCAGGCCAACGCGTTGGCCACCGCCGCCGCCTTGCTGGACCGCCGCAAAAGGCGAGGCTCCTCCCGGGGCGGCCATTGTGGCTGCGTTGCCCGTGCCGGTCCTTTCACGCATTCGTCGTCCCTCCATCAAGCCGCGAAGGCCGCGCTTCTGCAAGCCGATGACGCTACTCAGCGCCCCACCCCAAATGAAGTTGTTGTCGCGATCACTGCCTCCGAGTTCGGAGCCCCATTCAGAGCCGCTCACGCTGGTTGAGGCTGAAATCTCGCCACTCAGTGGACGGGCGCCCGTTGTTTGCACATTAGTGTTTATAACAAGGCCCCGTGTTGCTGCGGCCAGGTCTGTAGATGACTCGTTTGCAGTCGTCCCGCCTAGGGAGAAGTCGGATACCGATGTGGGTGACCCAACGGGGTCAGACGCACTGACAAAGAAATTGGGGTTCAGAGAGCCATCTATCCCGCGTCCACCCCCAACAACCATGGCCGTAGCGTTGAAAACGGCTGCCGCATTGCGGCTGTCGAGAAGCCCGTGCAGTCGCTCTACCACAGCCTCTAAAAGGCCATCGATGCGATAAGGTCTCGAAATCTGCAACAACGAGCACAATATTTGAGGTGTGCACAAGGGTGATGTCGGGGGAGGCAGCGAGCTTGTATACAAGAAGTGAAGCAGAGCCTGCACAGTCAGGTATGTGTGAGGAAGATACAGGCATCTCGGCCTCGAGTTTGGCGGCAACGACCGAGGTGTTGGAGCGGCGTTCACGGCAGCTGGATTGGGGCCATCACCATGCCCAGACACATCAGCTGTAGAATCGCAGATACCGGAAGCCCCAGCACGACTGCTGGGGCCAGTTCCGCTGCTTGATGTCGACAGCATGCCGGTACCACTCGACGAGGACGGCGGCTGCGTTGCATCCTTGGAGTTTGGCGTTATGGTCAGTGCAGAGGCACGGAGAGGGTTGCTTGAGAGGCCTGACCGTAAAGTCACCGCGTCGCTGCCATCTTGAGTTGCAGTTCCCTCGCGCAACAGCTGGACAAAGTATGGACCCCATCTTCGAGAAACAACGCGTGAATTCACCGGGATTCTCTCGCCACCAATGCACAAGATCTCCATGTCGGCGAGCTCGCGCATCGCAAGGGCTTTTTCTCCAAGTTCCTCGCTGGCTCTTGAATGAAGGCGTCCACCAGCAGTGCACCCTGCTTTGCGCGCGAGGCTTAGACCAGGACCAGAGTAGGGACTGCTCGCAGAAATGAAGCCTGACATTGGGCTCGTTTTGCGCGGGTTGTCGTAATACCCAAAGGCTTCTAGTTCCACCATACACACATTCGAAAAGTTGATCCGCCTGTGGTTGTAGTCATCGACGAGGCTGCGCTTCCCGTTCCCTAAAACGACAAAGGTATTCCGTCGGTTCCATAACACGCCGCGGTTCCAGCTGCCCTGGCTGAACACACTACCACCGGCGTCAATGCGGCTCCAGACCAGTGTGCGAAGGTCGAGCGCCCACAGTGCGTACTCTTGCTTCGACGATGTGAGATATGTTCCACTGACAACAAAGTGGGTGTCAATCACACCGCCGTTGGGGAATCGAAGTCCTGGCGGGGAATACGTCCCTGTCATGGGCTTCTCGGCCAACGTGCCATCAGATGACCGGATTTGCAGCTCCAATTTGACGTCTAAGAAGTTGTAATTGGAGTATATTAGCATGGACGAGCCAGTTTCTGGAAACTCTTGGCTGATGCCGCTCCCATCATCTCCTCGCTGACCGCCGTTGGTATATGCCATGCCAACTTTCGCGGACACGGACGGGGGCAGAGGGGCAGCAACACTACGATAAGCGCCACAGCTTTTGCCAAGCGGCTGCGTTGATGTCCATTTCAAGCTGCGGAGGTTGAACACACTGATCTGTTCAATGTAATGGTTCGCGCCATCTTGTCCTCCAACAACCACCATCTCTGCACCACCGGATCCGTCGATAGTAACACCGATTCGACCCTCGTTCGGGTTGGAGGATGGTGGGTTGTGTTGCAGGGCCGCCAGTGGCGCGCGAGTTGAGGAGAAGGAAGCCGCAGATGGCAAGATACAGGCGCAATGTGCGTAACGACCCTGAGGTGCATCCTGGGCTGGCAGGTAGGTCCACTTGCGGCTCTCGACATCGTATATATATATGTCGGACATGACGGAGACTTCGGGTTGTTGTTGTTGTTGTTGCTGATCCGCTGCCGATGCAGTCTGATTGGTGTTTGAAGCAGGTGACATGCCGCCGTAGCAGACCATCTTGGTATCTCCCAGAGCGCACATGGAATGAAAATATCGCGGGGGAGGGACGTCTCCTCCTGTTTCCAATTTGGTCCAATGACGTGAAATCAGGTCGAGTTCGTAAAGATCTGACGTCAAAGGCGCAGGGCGACTGCGAGATAGAATCCGGCCGCCAAATACATAGAGCTTGTCTCCAATAATGGTAGTAGTAGCACCAACCAGGGGCGGCGGCTCACGACCCGTGGTACGATGTACATTGCACATCAAACCTGACAAGTGTGTTGAAGAACCTTGTGCAACGTTGCCGGCTGTTGCTGCGCCAGCTGCCCTTCCTCCCTGACCGACGGCGGGTGAAGGGACAGCTGAGGCAGGGCCAGTGCTTCTTGGTGTCAAGCCGTCTCTGTTGTCTTCGCCGGTTTCTTGTCTAACTGAGCTCGCCAAGCTACTCATGCTGCTGTTCATACCTTGCGAGTACTGGTCCTGTCCACCATATATTTGCCCTGCAGCAGCGGAGCTCGACGAGTCCATTGTACTCGAGCGACTGTCCATATTCGATTCGGCCGACCGCGACTGCGGTTCCTCGCCAGACTCGAGTCTGCCAAATGTTGAGAAGCCCGAGGAGTTTGAGCCAAACGGCGTTTGTGGAAGCGGTTTTGCGAGACTTTGTTGCAGGCTCGGTTTTCTCGCAGGCGCAGGCCTGGATGTAGGCGACGACGACCTCCGGCCATCCGACGACGACCACCGATGCGTCGAGCCGCTGCTGCTAACGTTGTTGGGATTCACGTTGGAGGTGAAGCGATTCTTCAAGCTGAGAATCGACGGTTTTCGCGCGAGCGTTCTCGTCGGGGGGCTTGGCGGAAGGCCTCGATTTGCGCTCAGGAAACTGTGAGCGGTATCAGGGTTGGATATTGTTCCGTGGTTTTTGTCAACTTTGGGTTCTGATGAGGACGAAGGGTGGCTTTCTGCGCGGGAAGGAGCACGTCTATGCGAGCCAGTCAGTCCTGAGCCCGAGGCCATGGTTACTTATTTTAGGTGTCAAGTGGCCGCCAGTCCGTTCTGTCGCCGCAGCTGGGCGTACTGATCGATGCACGGGTATTCGATTGGGTATGGTTTGTGATATGCGGGTAAGAGGGGCTGGTGTGAGGTGAACATGAGGCTGTTGTAGAATCTTGTTGATGTGTTCTTTGCTGCTGCGCGGGGGGGAGATTGCCTCTCGCTGGTTGGAAAACCGTGATATTGCCAAGATGATTGATTGCTCAATCAAGATAGCTCACATCCGCGCGATTCGTGTTCTAGTCTCAGATCTCCGGGATGAGCAAAGAAGTAGATGGATAGAGCCGCCCAGTGTCATGGAGACATTTGATGATGATAAGCCCTTGGCTTAAAGAGACAAACCAGGCCACCAGACCAAAAGCTGACACTAGCAACTCTTCGACTTGGGCCGACGTGTGCTCAGGTCCGTTGATTGATTGCGCGATGAAGTTGTCACAAGCAGACTACTTCTTCGAGCGAGAGAAAGGACCAGTCTTGCGGGAGTGAATGACGACGACGATGACGATGACGATGGGGATGGGGATGGGGACGGCACATCATGGCACGTTGTCGACCATGACAATGCAGATGCCGAGGGGGAAATATGGTTGACGATGGCACAAACGGGTCGGTAAGAGAGGTCATGAAAGAATGAGCATAGGGTTGATTCAAGAGAGTAAAGTAAGCAGGTACAGTGACTGTAGGTCGCATATAGCAACGAGAGAAGCCGAGTCTACTCGAACCGGACAGGCCGATCCAGGTTCCCAGGTTCCTCAGCTAGCCGCCGCCGTAGGGGTCATGGGCGGTCATGGGCGGTCATGGGCGGTCATGCCATGGCTGGTGCTGCGGGCCCTTGGCCGCAATGAGCAAGGAATGTGTGGCACGTACATGCAGTAGTTTTGAAGGTACGGGATAAGACGCCAAAGTTTGTCTCGAGTCGGAGGGGAGGCCGAAAGGAGTCGCGAGCGGACAAAGCGAGAGAAGAAGGCTTGTGTGCTTGTGTGCTTGTGTGCTTGTGTGCTGGCGGATGGCGGATGGCGTCGGTTGTTCGAGCTACAGTTGTACCAGGTACCGTTTCGACAAAGAAAGAGGAGCAAAAGCAAATAAATCACCGTCTGTGTCTGTGTCTGTGCCCCAGCCCCCAGCCCAGTGTGCTCGGCTGCGTGGATCGTGGATCTTGCCGTCGTTTCAATGTGTGCGTTGGTTCAAGCACTGGCCAGAAATGAATGGTGGGCGCGTCGTTGAAGTCGTTGAAGTCGTTGAAGTCGTTGAACATGAAGGCGCGTGGAAATCTGCTAGGAAAAGGACCAATATGGCCGGCCCCTTGCACATGTCACCTTGTGTATGAGTTCATCTCCGGACGACGAAAGACAAAAGAGGCCAGATTCGTGGCGGCGAATCCATCCATGTCAGAGATTTTGGCCGAAACGGACTTTTTTAGAGAAGGGTCTGGTGGGGTCTGGTGGGGTCTGGTACACACACCCCACTGTACATCTGGCACCACCAGGCACCTCTGGTACTCCGTCCGGCAGGCAGGTTTTACCGGGGTTTTTACCAGGTTTTACCATCGCTCGTGTGCGCCAACAAGACATAATAAAGAGACTACAATTTGTCACCATCACGCCCGTGCTAACATTGAATCCAGCATCACCCGTCTTCTCTTCATACACACGCTCTCGGGTCGTACATTCTGCCCAAGTACACATCTTCCTACGTCTTTGAACTCCAAAAATCCTTTGCTGTCTGCGCTTCCGGCAATTTCTGGGCCGCGGCAACGAGCCGCATTAGCCATGTCTTTCTTGTTGTCTTGCATGCGTAGCCGTTCGTATTTACGAAAAGTCTCCGGCATCCACACCTGCTGCTGCTGTCAGTTGTCAGTGCGCAGATCATTCTGCAATGGCAAGTCCGCTTCTCGGCACGCGTAGCCGCATTGGCAAAGGCGCAGATGTGCTTGAACAATTTGGACAACTCGCAACCCGTGTTGACGTCATGACCGGAGCGATTCCCACGGCTGCCACGGCATTCCCAAACACAGGTTAGGGCAACCAGCCAATTTCTAAACTACCAAATGGAGAGTTTATTATTGGTCTCGCTGGATTGCTTCTAGTACCGCGTCGGCCTGGTTCTTGCCCGTCTTCGGCCCGGGTTCCCCCAACATATCGGTCTGTCTGTCTGTCCGTCTGTCTGAACTAGTAGCTGTTCGTGTACCGTTCCAAAATTGCTCGCAACCACATAATGGAAGATGCCTACACCATAACAGAAATCACAGAATTTCCTTCCGCTGTCTCATCGCAATCTTCGTTTCTCACATCGTGCGCTTTGTCATGTCAAAAGAAAACAGCAATGGTCCTCCCCGAGCTCTTGACCCGGCCAGCGCCGAGCCTGCAGTTCCAAGTGTCAACATGAATCACAATGCAGAAATAGAAACATCGACAGACACCATCGGCGAAGACAGCTTCGACTCGTTCGACGAGTCCAAACCCGAAGAGCTCGATGGCCATCGTCCCACTTTACGCGAGACACGTTCTCACACTTCACACTCCAGCAGAAAACGGCGCGCAGGATCGTCTGCTACAACGACAGGAAGCCTTGTGAGGGCAGTCAGCCGCTGAGACACTGTCCTGTCGACACTTCGATCGCGCCCTGTCCCTCGCTTTACACACCCTCTGGCCCATGTTCCGACTAGCGAAGCCGAGCTCGTTGACTTTGACGGCCCAGACGATCCCTATCACCCACTGAATTGGGTGAGGCGCAAAAAGGTCTTCACCACATTGCTGTATGGATTGACCACCATGACGGCGACATGGGCATCGTCAGCTTACTCTGCAGGCACGGATCAGATTGCGAAAGAATTCAATGTCGGCACGCAAGTTGCTGTACTGGGCACGACCCTGTTCCTCTTTGGCTTCGGCATTGGCCCTTTGCTCTGGGCGCCATCAAGCGAGGTATTTGGGCGACGACCAGCTGTCATTGCGCCCATGTTCGTAGCCATTTGCTTCACCTTTGGGAGCGCTACTGCAAAAGACTTCCAAACATTGATGTTGACTCGGTTCTTCGGTGCTTTTTTCGCATCCGCGCCGGTGACAAATACCGGTGGCGTTTTGGGCGACTTGTATACTCCTGCATGGAGAGGCATTGCCATGGCGGGTTATGCCATGGCTGTTGTTGGCGGTCCTATACTTGGTGAGTCTACTCATGTGCGGCGCCTGAAAGGCAACATATCACCCCGATGAGGACGCAAGTGGACTCTAACTCCCCCGTGTGTAGGCCCGATCGTTTCCGCAGCAGCGGCGCAGCAAGACTCGTTGGGTTGGCGATGGACCGAATACCTGACGGGCATCCTGCAAGCCGTCGTGCTCGTCTTCGCCATCATTTTCATTGACGAGAGCTATCCGCCGAAACTGCTGGTGTACAAAGCCCGGTGTCTGCGTCACGAAACTGGTAACTGGGCTTTGCACGCCAAGTTTGAAGAATGGGACGTCAGCATATCCGAACTCGCTCACAAGTTTCTGCTGCGACCCATGCAGCTTATTCGCACTCCCATCTGTTTCCTCATGGCATTGTACGCCAGTTTCTGCTACGGCATTTTATACATGCAGCTCGGCGCGATCCCCATCATTTTTGGCGAAATTCGAGGCTGGAAGCCCGTTGTCGCAACTCTACCATTCCTGTCCATCTTCATTGGCGCGGTCCTAGGATGTGGTCTGAACGTCTACAACCAGACCGTCTATAACAAGTATTACCACGCAGCGGGAAACAGAGCCATCCCCGAAAAGCGATTGCCACCCATGATGCTAGGGTCTGTGCTGTTCAGTGGTGGACAGTTCCTTCTGGGGTGGACTTCAGAACCGAATGTCCACTGGATCGCTCCATGTTTTGGTCTTCTCTTAATGGGCACGGGGTTTTTCACCATCTTCCAAGCTGCTCTGAATTACTTGGTTGATACGTTCCAAGCCTATGCGGCTTCGGCCGTCGCAGCAAATACCTTTCTGCGATCCTGTTTTGCCGGAGCCTTCCCCCTCGTAGTTGGGCCGCTATATCATGATATCGGCGTAGGACCAGGGTCAAGTATAACTGGCGGATTTGCGGCGTTGCTGATTCCTGTGCCATTCATATTTTACAAGTACGGAAGAAGTATCAGGGCCAAATCCAAGTGGTCCAGGAAGTCTGTGTTTTGAGTTGTGGCGCAAGCGAAGCGTTGCTGAGAGAGACTATGATGAGAAAAGCAAATTCTATAGTGTCCAGTCCACAGATACTGATCCATGTCGAAATGTGCCGGAAGAAAAGTAAAGACAATGATCGGGCATATTTTAAGCCACGAATTCCAATAGCAAACTGCTAACCATGTTGTAAGGGCCCTGAACTTCCACACGGCAGCTAAATCGGTTTCAATGGCTCCAGCGACGGCAAAGGCCCTGCTGATTTGGGCCACCGGTATGCTCACCGTATCACGCTGCCGCTGTTGACACGATCTCCTCGCACCAGCAATGCAAAGTGGGAACAGAAATGGCACCGGAGACAATGAGGTTTCGTCTAGGCCACGTTTTTTTCCAAAGCCAATATTGTGTGAAGAGATGGTGCATGACAGCCTGATGATCAAGTGATGACACTGCGAGACCAGCGCGGTGCCAGTGAACCACATCGTAGCCGAACACGCCCGACAAATAGATGCTGATCGATGCATAGAATACACGGCATAACAGAGTACTTGGTCCGTTGACTTGAGTATCGTTGGCCCCTCTGAAAGGTGCGTGCTCCAGAGACGTCTCCAAATTTGGCAAACACTGTGTTATGACCTTGGCCGAATATATGTTGATTAGGCATTTACGCAGAACTCCAGCTTGCCAGTGCATCTCTCAATCTGAAACCGTCCTCTGAAATGGCGACAGCCTCAGAGCTCGGCGAGATGAGATGTTGTTCGACGAACGTAGCTGCGCTACACGCAAAGTCAGCAACATCGAGATTCATGACGGGCTGATATCGCCATGTCATTTCGAGGCACTGAGTCAATATTAACACCCACCGGACTCTTAGATCGGAGCACATGACCATTATGCCAAGCAATGAATCCAACGGTGACCAAACATACACGCTCTCGTTTGAGCAAGCACAAATAATGCTGAAGAGCAACAATCATTGTCTCCCGACGAGCTGCTGCATCCGCAAGATTTGCGCTTACCAGCTGCCGCCGACTGCCAACATTGCAATGTAGAACATGGTTCTCCTTGCGCGAGTGCAGCTGCGTCGCCTGCTTCGCTTCATCTCGAATGGTTCTATCCCTGCCTGTGAAACTATTGCTTTTTGCAAAAAAAATGTCAAAGAATGAAAGATACCGGGAAGTCTCATCTGCCGGCAGTCCCCGGTGGTTTTAGCCGCCCGCTTGGTGGAAATCCACTAGTTGCTCCGGGTTTCCGAAGATATCTTGGCAATTCGATGCAAGCCCATTTGCTCGAATGGGATCATCTTTGACGCATCTTGTTGAACTGACTTCAGACATTCCAACACCCTCTGACTGCTCAAAAACTTGACACGTACAGGCACTGTTGCTATGGTCGGTGCTGGCATCTGATCTATATCCGTGACAGGTGCATTTCTTCCAAACACGGTGACCCCAAAGACAACGTCACTGGAGTTTGTCATATGGCCCGAGACAAGTGCCCAAGCAGCACAGAGCAAGCTTGCCGTCGTAATGTCTGTGTTTGCAGTCTCCTCGCCTTTCAAACAGGTGCGTGATTGCTTGTTGCGCGAGTGGCTGCCTCACAGATACTGGTAGTGCTGGAAATGGAGCCGTCTCGTAGCCTCCCATAAGCTTTCGCCAGTGTTCTTGGGTCTCGACGCCCTGCTGGCTTAGAGCGTGCCTGGATGAAGAGCTGGTGTTGTGCCGGTGCGTTGACAGACTCTCCATGGTATGTATGCCTTGTTGACCGCGTCCAGAATGAGAGACCATCGACCAGCCATCATAGAGCGCATGATGTATAGTCAGTACAAACCACTTATGCACACGAAATTTGTCTTTCACAAGTGCAAACAGGATCAGTGGCTCCCCAACACCCATTGGTGTTGTTCTGTCGGCATCAATGTACTCGTCCAGTGCATTCGAATCAACCCATTGGACGTCCTCGTCCAAAACAACCTGCAGTAAACCGAGCGTGTTATGATTGACGATCCTTGGGCGCAAG
The DNA here is from genome assembly GCA_019022495.1 of Epichloe hybrida. Classification (NCBI taxonomy): domain Eukaryota; kingdom Fungi; phylum Ascomycota; class Sordariomycetes; order Hypocreales; family Clavicipitaceae; genus Epichloe; species Epichloe hybrida. The sequence continues at coordinate 137,079 of JAFEKR010000030.1, forward strand.
ATTGGGTAGGCTCGAGCCACCGTTTCCCATGCACTACGGAAGGATGAGATTGCGACGTTCAGAGATAGTTTCAAGACCGCCTGCATCATGTAGCCTCCCTGTTTCAAAGACGAAGACATGAAGCCTCTTGAAGTGGTGTGCAGGGGAAAGCGTCTTGTATAGGCGTATCTCCCCGACACACTGCGATGAAATTTCCTTGATGAGTGACGGGATGCCGGGCTCATCACATACAAGAGCAAATGGTGCGACGTATTCCGAGGAGCATCCCATCAGAGGAATAGCTTTCTTTGATACGTGAGACAATCTGGAATCGGTGAAAATGTCACCCACTGATAAAGAAAGACCGTTCTTCCGAGCAGCTGCGACCACTCGCATGGCCGAAATCGAATCTCCTCCGATCCAGAAGAAGTTGTCGTCCAACCCAATGAGCTCTATCTGAATCGAGCCTGGGACCATGTATGAAGGAAACGTGGCCCGCAACATGGTCAAGAGCTCATCATGTAAATGTGGCATTGTTCGTTGCGAAAACCCGGCTTCATGCAGGGCCAGAGGCTGCACATCTATCTGTGGCTCGATATTGCGCGTGGTGACGAAGGCGGCGAGTCTTATTCATTCCTTCATCTCGCTGTTGTAATACAACCACTGCGTCGTTTACACTGCCATGCTTTCGTAAAACCTGCTCAATCTCTGCTATTTCAACTCGATGGCCTCGGATCTTGACCTGCCCGTCCATTCGGCCCAGGAAGTCTAGTTGCCCCCATCAACGGGGCGGTAACGGGCGTAGTCTCCAGTTCGGTAAGCCCTGGTTGGCTGCCCATCAACGGTCACAGAGACAAATCGATTGGTATTGAGCTCCGGAGTTGTATATCCTCTCGCAAGTCCGTCACCTACTAGGACCAGTTCGCCGACGATGCCAATGGGAACGGGTTGTAGATTTGAATCCATGACATAAGCACCTGAGTTGATGACTGACCGGCCGACTGGCACTCTATCGGTGACAATCTCTTCTTCCGGGCAATACACACTGTACTCATACAGGTATCTTCGGTTGGCCCATAACAGTGGATGACCGTACCGCTCCCAAGCCCACAAGCCCAAGCGCTGCGTTCAACACTGCAGAGTCACAAAGCTCTCCTCCCGTGCACACTGTGTGCAATTTTCTGAAAGGTTGGGGGTACTGAACGTGTTCCTGCAGTAGAGCTGGTGTAAAAAAAATGCATTCTGGACGTTGTTTTGAGTGTAGATGTTTGTCAAAGCTTTCGCATCCATTGCGGCAAGGTCATCAACGCATATGAGGGTCCCCCCCCATTCAGGAGTGAGGTATAGATTTCCCAGGTTGAAGCATCAAACGCTATATTGGAGATGTGGCCCATGTTTTTCTCGGCATTCAGGCGTTTCAAGGCGTTTTCTTGCTGTGTTGCCAGCCGTATTACGCCCCGATGCTCGACGACAACCCCTTTTGGTCTCCCTGTTGAGCCCGAAGTGAACATTACGTACGCGATGCTCGAGGCCGTGGGAGTGAGAGTCGCCGTCTCTGAGATACTTGCAGTTTCCAATGTTTCGTCATTCAAAATATCCGAAACTAGGACCAAGTCGACGTTGCCTCGCTCAATTGAGGGCAAGTTCAAATCGTCCCCGGCAAGTATGAGCAATTTGCCTTGGAAAGCTGAGAGGATACTCTCGATTCTCCTCGGCGGCAACTTGACATCTAGTGGCAAATATCCTAGGTTTGCCTTCAGAATACCCAAGAAGGTCACAATTGTCCGAGGACATCTGGTTGCGTAGACACCAACCAGCGTTTCCGGCGCCAATGACCGTCGACTCAACCAACAACAAAGCCTATCCGATTGCCTGTCTAACTCAGCATATGTGAGACAAATCTTCGAGTCCTTGACGGCGATTTTGTGCGGGTTGGCAGCAACTTGCTGACGAAAAAAACATCGACAACGCTGGAGTCGCGAGGATAGTCGCGTCGATTGATGCCCAGCAGTCCCATTTGCTCTAGTTTGGCTTGGCAGTCTGGCGTCAATAGAGGCAAAACACAAATCTTTGTCTCAGGCTCATGAAAATACTCCGATTCCAGGAGATCATAGAAGGTTCGAGTCAGGTTCTCGATTGTCTGTGGCTAGTAAAGATCTGTGGAGAAAACAACCCGTCCTTGTAAACTCTGTTTCTCTTGAAAAATGTGACATTCCAGGTCGAATCCTGACGTGACAGACGCGCTTAACGGTTCGCTTTTGAACATCTGGTAACTTGAGATGACCTAGATCCAGCTGAGAATGAAGGGCAAACATGATTTGAACCAGTGGGTTACGGGAAGCGTCTCTACTTGTTTGCAGGCGCGAAACAATCGTCTCAAATGGAACGTCCTGGGTTGCAAAGGCAGATGTTGCTGTGGATTGAACGTTTCTGGACCAAGTCTTCAAACGACTTATCATCAATATTGATGCGCATACATTGTATGTTGACGAGGAACCCAATGATCTCTTCGAGCTCCTGGCGGTTTCGATTCGCAGTTGGGGTACCGATAGTTGCATCTACTAAGCCAGTAAGACGAAAGTGTGTTGCCCTAAACGCAGCAAGAAGCACGATAAAAGGCGTTATGTGGCGACGCGCATTGCAGAACTTGATCAAGTCATCATAAAGAGAACCTGCGATTTCGAACTCCCGTGTGGCCGCTCTGCCAGATAACGAGGCTGGCCGTCGTAGATATCACAAAAGAGTTCTGCTGGTCTGCTGCCGTCCAGATGCTTTACCCAGTTATTCGAGCTGTTTCTGGTGCTCTTCCGCCTGGTCTCCTCTCTTTTGCCATGTAGCATAATCCTGGTACCGGACAGGCAACTGCTTCACCTCCAATTGAAGGTTCTCTGCTCGACGGGCAGCTGAGTAAAACCCAGCCAGCTCTCTCTGGAGAACATCAATGGACCACCCGTCGGAGATGATATGGTGCATGACAATGGATAACACATGATGATCCTCGTTCAGTCGGCAGAGCTTTACTCGCCATCCCGTCTCCCTCTCAAGATCAAATGGTGTGGTTTGTTCTTGGTGAAGAAATTTTCTCAAAGATGCCTCCCCTTTCTCCGTTTTCATCTCAATCACGTCGAGTTTCCTTGGCTGGAATGGCTGCATAATCTGTATTGCGACCCCATCTTGTTGTCCGAACGTGGTTCGGAGAGTCTCGTGACGTTCTTCAAGCGCACGCAACGAAGCAGTGAGAGCATCATAGCGGAGTGGTCCTCGAAGCCGCACAGCAAAGGGGACAAGGTACCATGTCGACGCGGGATACAATTGCTGCAGAAACCACAGACGCCTCTGCGCAAAGGATTGTTCGACAGGTTCAACACTTTCATTCCGCGGAATGGGAACATAGCGGCAGGAGCCGGCGGACGTTCCTATCCTGTCAGCTAGTGCCGCCACAGTTGGACAGTCGAATATATCCTTCACCGTGATGTTGGCGCTTAACTGGGTGTTCATGCGCGAAGCAGCTCTTGTGGCATTAAGTGAATGGCCCCCATGTTCGAAAAAGTCGTCATGGATGCCTACAGTCATACCGAGGACCCTGGCGAATTCCTCGCATATAACTCGCTCCAAGTCGTTCCTGGGAGGCGCTTGGATATTCTGCGCTCTGCTCAACTCTGACCTCTTGATCTCTTTTGCTAGAGCCTGCCGATCTAGCTTGCCGTTTCTGTTGATTAGCATCTTCTTAAGTACTCGGATCAGCCTTGGTACCATATAGGATGGCAGCTAACTCTTGATGACCTCGTGGACGTCTTTTTCGACCTTTTTGCTTAACCGTTGCCACAGCGGCTGGGTTCCGAGTAAATAAGATGGGTTGCTGTGATTTTCGGTAGGGAATCGAAATTTCACTCTGCTTTGGCCCTCTGCGGGCCGAAAACGGTGGAAAACGGCGTCTAAGCCGCCTCGCTGGGAATACTGTCGCGCCCAACTAATCTCAACGCGGAAGCCTGACAATTTGGCGAGCCCAATCAAGTCAGTTATGGAGAGTGAGGGACAAGATTGCGCCTTTTCCCTCACATATGCGTACCAATCGTCCTGTGGTATGCTGGCCATGTCCCCATCAAGGGCGTCCACGACGCATCTTTCTAGGATAGTTTTACTATTGGGGATGTTGCTGACGGCAACCAGGGCGGAGGAGTCGTGCGAGCGTGAAGATAAAATGTCCAGAAGCAACGGATAGTCCAATTTCTGAGCCATGAAATCAATCCAATCTTCATCGGGCACCTCTCTGATCTGAAGCTGCTGGCCATGGCGCTTCACATGTACAACGGCAGAATACCGATAGCAGCTCAGTTCATTCCTGGCCCTCATTTTTTTCGGCAATATTTCGACGTGTTCCACTAGGTCAGGGAATTGTTTCGCTAGCGCAGTGAAAAATGACGGGTCTATGAGTAGCTCCTCTTCCGACTTTTCAATCTGAGCCATTTGCTCCAGCATCTGGGTCATGGTAGCCGCGCCCCCGACACGGTGTAATATCGTGGAAGCCTGGAAGTCTCTGTACAGAGCAAAGGACCTAATGTCACCGAAGAAGAGTCGCTCCGTGCCTTGGAGACGGAGAAGGTCTTCCACTACACTCGAAAGATAGTCGAGACTAGGGAAGTACTAAACCACAGAATTCACAATGACAAGGTTAGGTGAGTTCAGCTCACCAAGTTCCTTGATGTCTGTGGCAGTGCCCAGTTGAACACGAGTTTTGTCAGCCAGGGCGGGGATAGACTGGGCCATTGTGTGAACAGAATCGACAGCTCGTTGGGCAGGATCAAGGCCAACATAACTTGTTAACCCTTCGACAATATTGAAGAGAATCATGCCGGTGCCGGTTCCAATCTCGAGGACGGCACAGGGCTGGCCACCGTCTCGTATTGCGGCAACTGTGTCGTCCAACCACTCATCCATCTCTGTCGCATCGATAATTTTGCCGTCATACATGGACGTCCATCCCGTGAAGTCCCTGCCAAGTTTGTCTTTCTTGGTGTGGTCCAGAACAAGATACTTGTCTGCATTGAACAAAGCTCCCCACCCTCCAACTTGGTTCTCCTCCAAGCCTTCGACCTGTTATTGTTTTTTGTCGTCGTCTTCAGACTGAGCCGCCACCTCCCCCAGCGTGACGAAACCGACAAGGTCGCGCCGGTCTTGCTCTGTCTCCTGAGACACCAACACAGCAGCATCCTTGACTAGAGCACAGCCACGAAGGGCTTGCTCAATCTCTCCGAGCTCAATTCGATGACCTCGGAGCTTGATCTGTCCATCTATTCGCCCAATGAATTCCAAGAGTCCATCTCCTGGTCTGCGGCGGACATAGTCCCCAGTTCGGTAGGCTCGAGTTAGCTTCGCATCGATTTCAACAGACACAAAGCGCCCAGCGTCCAGTCGAGAGTCAGTGTAGCCCCTTGCGAGACCGTCCCCTATCACAATAAGCTCGCCTATCACACCTAGCGGAACAAGACGTAGTTGTGAATCCATCACATATGCCCCCGAATTGCTTACAGGGGGACCAAGAGGCACTCCATTGGCATATGTTTCCGTCCCCGGGGCGCTAAATATCGTGCTGATGACTGTATTTTCAGTTAGTCCGTATGCATTTAACAGTTTTCCTCTTGTCAACTGTTAGGCCGTAACAAAGTCCTCAGGATCAACTTTCTCACCGCCGACATATATGGCATGTAGTGCGCAGAAAATTGTGGGATTACTGACGATGTACTCTTTAAATAGAGCTGTAGTGAGCAAGGCATTTTGAATATGTTCGCGTGCGATGATCTCCTCAAGTGTGTGAGGGTGCAACACTGCCATTGCATCAATACAAACCAGGATACCACCGTTTAGCAAAGCGGCGTAAATCTCCCAGGTAGACGCATCAAAGGCAATGTTTGACAAATAAGCTGTGGCTCCTTTAACATCCATGTGCTGCACCACATTGCTGTTTTGCACGAGCCGCACAATGGCCCGGTGTTCGATCATCACTCCCTTTGGTTCAGCGGTTAAGCCCGATGTGAACATTACAAGAGCGAGGTTCGTTGGTGAAGCCCGAGTCACTTGCCCATGCTTGATGGCTTGCTCTTGAATTACATCTGTGATGGAGATGAATTCAGCAACATCTTGCTTGATTTTCGGTCTTCGAACACCGTGGCTGCAGAGCACCAACCTCCGGCCTCCAAAAGATAAGAGAACTTTTTCAAGTCGACCCTCTGGCTAATTGGCATCCAGTGGTAGGTATGCCATATTGGCCTTTAGAATCCCTAGAAAAGCAACAATCGTCTCACAGGATCGAATTGCAAGCACTGCAATAACCGTCTCAGGCGCAAAGGATCTGTTTGACAGCCACCAAGACACAATATCTGACTAGTGGTCGAGCTAACGGTATGTTAATTGACCAGACGCATCTTTTACGGCCACAGCATCTGGACATTTGTCAACTTATTGCGCAAAAAGGTCAGTGATACTACACTCTCTTAGATAATCCGATTCATGCATCCGAATCAGATCAAGATCCCTGAGCATCAGGAGTGCTGTATCTGTTAACAACGGTAGAGAAGCAACTGTAGTGTCTGGCTGTTTCACTCCCTGCTCCAGAGTAGTCTGAAAAATAGACAACATGTTACAAATTGTCTCAGAATAGTAAAGATCTGTGGCGAAAATAGCCTCGCCGACAACGATTCCGTCTCTCTGATGCAGATGTAACTCGATGTCAAATCCAGAACTGATTAGAAAATCCATTACCTGCGCTTGGGCATCCTTAAACGCATACTCGTCGATGTGCATGTCGTGATGCATAAATAGAGCCACTTGAATAATAGGGTGGCGAGATAGATGGGAAGTATCTCTAGTCTTTTGTAACTCGGACGCAATCAGTTCAAATGGGATACCTTGGCTATAGCTCGAAGCTGTTATAGCAGTTTGGACGTGAGAAACCAACTCCTTGAATGATTCGCCCTCGACTATACTTCGAAGGAGTTGGAGATTAGCAACAGGTCCTATATTATTTTTGAATTCGTTTGCTTGGCGACTCTCATCAACAAAACCCAGTGTGGCATCTTCCGACCCGGTCAGACGGTAATGGGCCGCTCTGAACGCTGCAAGAAGCACAACGAACATTTCAGTATTGTTTTGGCCACAGAACTTCTGCAATTCTCCATGAAGAACAGGCCCGATCTCGAAACGTTGCTTTACAACCCTTCCAGATAATGCTGCCGGTCGAGGCTTGTCACCAGGCAGCTCGACTGGGCGGCTCGTTCCAAGTTCATTGGCAATGAAGCGAAGCTGGCGTTGTTGTTCAATGATCTCGTCATTCGTCGACCCACAGCTGACGAGGTACTGATATTGAAGCGAGATTGGTTCTCTTTGCAGTGGACCTTGTCCTTGAAGCGAGGCGGAATATAAAGTAGCTAGCTCTTGAAGAAGAACTCTGGGAGATCGAGAATCTGAGATAATGCAGTGCATAACAATGAAAAGAATGTGCCTCTCCTCACCCAGCCAATACAGAGAGACCCTCCATGCCGTTTCATTCTCCAGGTCAAATTTCATGGCCAGGTCTTCCTCCATCCACTTTAGAACAGCTTCTTCATCGTGAAGAAGGTCTATGACATCAAGTTCCTTGACCTTGAATGGATGAACCAATTCGGTCAAATTTCCTCCCCCGACTGAGAAAGTTGTTCTCAAAATTTCATGATGTTTCATCAACGTATCCAGAGCAATTTGGAGCGCCTCTCGTTGGAATGGTCCTTGGAGGCTGACCCCAACCGACGTGTGGCTCCGCGCCAAATGAGGGTTCTGGAGCAAGATGCGCCGTCGTTCGTGGGCATACCATTGCTGAACAGACTCATTTGGATGGAAGCCATCGACATCAACGATCATGCCTTGCACTTCTCCTCCAGTGCCATTAGACTTGTTGTCCAGAAAATTTGCTGGCACCACCTCCTGAACAGCTGGAGGAACCCATGGCCGGACCTTTGGGATCGGAGCTTGCATTTTGCGGACATGCTCAGCCATACCGAGGCTATGGTTTTCATGCGCAACCATTGTCTTGGTAAGATATTCGAGTCTGTGGTAAATACAGAAAAATAAAGGCAGCGATTAATGTGGGAGGGTTTGTCAATGTCCGGGTAGCATATTCTCCTTGCCAGGAGGCCATATATGCCTTTCCGCCTGCGTGGCACCGAAACACGTCCACGTATAACACACTATTGGCCCAAACCAACATTTAGAAAATTCGTGACTATGATTTGGTAGCTGTTAATTCCTCGTCAGTGCTCTGGATATGTTCGATCCGTATATGGCCCCATACAGACCCTGTAAATCGTGCTGACCACAAATGTACGTCAATGTATTTCTGGGCGCAAAAAGGCGACATCACCTACATATGTGTGAGATATGTCATCTGTATCTCTTTGATTGCCCGTGAAAGCACCTGTGGCTTTGTGTTTTCTTCGTTTACTACTATCCTATTGGTTAGATGTCCCCGTCATTACGTGTTCAGAGATATTGGGTCGGCTCAAGCGATCGTATTTGCTGTTGTACCACGAGACTTGAAACTCGTTGTGTTCAGGAGCCATGGGTGTGACAGCATGGATCATGGATCGGTTTACGAGACTAGTCAAGCTTTGTTGTACCACCGGGCCATGTCTCACAACGTGTCGGAGACGTCTTCACTTCCAGGCAGCCACAGGGTCACAGTAATCTTCACTGTTGAGGATATCGCAGCCTCGGGCACCACCCTCGTTATGCTCTCTTCGTTTAATAATGTAGTTTCCCACATTGCGTTTGTTATCGCGTTTTGTTAGAGGCTTTATTTAAAAACTTAGATTTACTAATTAATAGATTTAAAGCTTATAATAGCTTCCTTTTCCCTTAATTAGATTCTAGAATTCCTAAATAGTAATTCTATATTATCTTATCTTCTAATTACTTTTTACTACTATTTATATCCTTTTATAAGTTATAAGCCTAGCGCTTTTAATTATACCTTTTCCTTTATTTTCTTTCTTATCTAACTATTTGTTATGACTTCGGTCCAAGGGTTAATGAACAGAATGAAGGCTGAGATTCGCAGTCACTACTAGAAAGGTGCTACCTAGGGGTGGGTGCGTGAAGGTTTCAAACTCTGACCTGCCACATACTGTGGAGGGATGAAGACAGAGGCAAAGAGTAATTAGAAGCGAAGATAATATAGGATTACTATCTAGGAATTCGGATCTAATAAAGGGAAAGGAAGCTATTTATAAGCTTTAAACCTATAAGTAATAAATTTAGGCCTTTAAATAAAGCTTATAATAAAGCATAATAATAAGCGTAATATATCCTCTCCTAAGCACGAGGTAAAACTACTTAGTATTTTATAGCCTAATACCCTATTCTTTTATTTTCTTCTTATTTACCTTACAAATCTTATTATTTATATTACTCTTACTTTTTAGTATTTTTTCCCTTATATTATAAATACTATTAATTATCGTTAGGTTAGATTTATCTTTGCTTTCTTTCCTTTTACTTTTTTTAACTATATTATTTAATATTTTAAATAAGGTAATATCCTTTTTATTATCTTTAGCTATATTATTATCTAATTAGTTAGGGGTTAATTAGTCAATTATTATATAAAACTTACTTAGTAATTATAATAGGTATAGTATATCTATTAGGTTATATATATCTTATAGAAAGTATTAATTATATTTACTAATTTTAAGTAAAGTAAATTAAATTAGAGATAAGTAATGATAAGTTATATTTAGTAAGAGAGTTTAAGTTTACCTTAGAGCTTTAAAGTATAAGTAAAAGAGATAAAATAAATATAGTTATAAAGGAAAGGGGATTATATTAATTTATACTATAAGTAAAACTTAAATAAATTTAAGTTTAACTATAGTTATAACTTATAACTCTTATACTAATATAGCTATAAAGTTTATTATAAACTTTGATTTAACCTTATAGCCCCCTATATTTATAACCTTAGAGCTTATACTTATTAATTTTTAGTTTTTTTTGCGTTATTAGTTATAGCTAATGCATTTAATTTATTATAATATATATGTGGCTTCATTCAGACCTTCGGACAATAGTTAGTCTAACCGTGACCAAAGGATAAAGCCACCAAATGAATGCACGCAATGCGATTAGTTACATCGCGAGCTACCCCGCACCGTTTATAGTAGCACTACACTATAGCCTTACTTTTCCCCCTTTTCCCTCCTAGCTAGACTCCTCTTCTTCTCTCTCTTCTTTTCTTTTCTCTCTTAGTTATTAGCTATAATTATTAACTTTATTAAATTTAACCCTTTGCACTAGTGTAACGTTCCTTAGTGTAACTAACACTAATTAGTAGTTAACTATAACTATAGATAAGTTAGGTATTATAAGAAAAGATATTTTTATAAACGCTATAGCCCCTTACCCCTTAAGCTAATATATAGGCTATTTAGGCAAAGAGGCATAACTATAGAGTGTGCTAACGGAAAATGAACTAGAATCCTAGTTAAAGGCTTATTAGACTTCTAAGGGATTAATCTATTAACTCTTAGGCCTTTAGGATATTTAGTTAATTATTATTCTTATTATCTATTATAAGAAAACTAACTAAATAACTAATCTATTGCCACAAGGCATTTTATTTAAACCTAACGTTAAATATCACCCTTAGCTAAGCTAGCTAATTTATATAACCTTCTCTTTTTACCCCTTTTCCCTTTTATTTATGGTTATTTACTATAATAGTCTTAGCTTCTCTATGTTTCGTATACATAACATATAGTTAAGTTATTTCTAAGTCTACGCTATCTTTTCTAAGTTTGCGTTATCTTTATTACTTATTTTTCCTTTTTTACAAGTTTTCATTATTTCTTCCCTGTTTTTCCTATTTATCTTATTTATCCTATTTGTTCTGTTTATCCTATTCTATTTATCCTGTTTATTTTGCCTATTAACCTATTTTTCCTATTTATCCTATTTATTTTATAAGCAGAGCTCTAGGCTTTATTATATTAATTATATTACTTTTACTAAAGATAGTAAAATCTAAGTCTAGACCTTTAATAAGAGAAAAAGCTAGTAATAGTAAGGCTCTAATAATTACCCTTAAAAGACCTCTAGAGAATAAATTACTACTATGTCTATAACCACTTACTTATAACCTTATAAGAGATTAGAAAGAGCCTATTAAGCTAGACCTAGAGACTACTATATAGTCTAAGCTTAATAACTATATTATAAGATTTATTAATCTTAGTAAGCGTTAAGGTAAGAGAGATAATAATCTCTAGGAATTATTCGAAGAAGACTTTAAAGACTAGTCTAAAGATAACTTTAAAAGGGTAAATAAGGATATTATTAAAAAGCTATATAACTCTCTATAAGATTATAGCGTTTCTATTAAAAGAGGCCTAGGATATCTAATCCTAGTATTGCTTAAAGAAGTACTTTATTAAAACTTAATACTACCTTAGCTATAAGAAAAGTTATAATCCCCTAAACTACCTTAACCATAATTTCCCTAGGAAACTACCCTAAGGACTTTCCCTTAACCCTTTAACCCTTAGTATAAATAGTTACTATACCCCTCTAAGAACCCTTACAATAATCTTAATTATATTAGGAATTTAAACCTTAAGAGCATATTTAATCCTAATAGCTTATACCCCCTCCTTAATACCTTCCTTTTAATAAATAAATAACAAAGAAAATATCTAAGCTTATAAAGATATATAAAGATAAGAACTATTATAGTAAAAAACTATATAACTTTCTCATACTAAAGCTTACTCTCTTTAAGAGTAAATATCACTAAATTAACCTTCTAAAATTACACTTTAGTAAAGTATTCCTTATTATACTAATAGGAAATACTAAATAACACTTCCTTAACTACCTTTCTAGTAATGTGTGCCGTGATACGCGCGCCCATAAACGCGCGTATTCGCGATGACAAGCACAAGGGATACAGGGGATCGCAGGGATAAATAACATAACAAGGGATAACAATATTAGTTATCTAGGCAAAGGGACTATTTAATCTATAAAGAGATCACCTGTAGCTAGATTCTTTTAAGGTTCTTTATGCACGCTTAACTTTAGATTTTTAACTTAAATGCCTAGCGCTACTATAGCCACTATTGTGTTTACCTTAATAAGATAAATTAATAAGATTATTTCCCTAACTTAACCAAAAAGTCACTTCTAATCTAACAGACTATTTAATCTAAATTGTCTCTATTTGTAAAGACTAATTTAGCCATTATTGTAATTGCTGCTATTAAGTTAATTAACCCTTCTAACGTAAGCAAACATTACCGCTACCTATAACTATAGGCTAGCATTATGTCTTTTAGGGTATTATTTTCCGCTTAACAAAACTAGTGAAAAAACGCGGTTTTAAACCCCTAGGACCTTTCCGCTTTCTAGTTAATCTACTACTAACTAAGATTAATTAGAAGCAAGCTAATAATTACGCTCTTAGCTATCACTAAGCTAACTTACGCAAAGACCCCTTTATTTTACCTTCCCTACACTAAGATATAAATCTAAAGCCTTAACCTAACCTCTATAATAGTTATAGCGTAAAGAAAAAGCTAGCTAAGCATACTAAGCTAAGGTAAGCTAAGAATACAAACTAGCATTATATAGAAGCGTGGAGAAGAAGACTAGATAGTTTAGAGGTATACCCTATAAACACTAGCTAAACTATTAACCCTTTGCTAAAAGTCTCTAAATATAAGGCACTAGGATAGAAAGCACTACCTAGTATTATAGACTATTTAATCTTAGGGCCTATAGCTAATTTCGCTATTATTTAGCTATACATAGGGGTCTTATAGCTTATTACAAAGAGCTATATAATTGTATTAGTAGCCTTTACTTATAGGTTACTTATTACTATAAACATTACCCTATTAAAAGTCTTTCTTTAAGAAATTCTTACTAGTATTATAATATTTAGTTAAGTAATCACTCTTTTATAAGATTAATTAAAAGCACTTTTTACTAAGCCTATATCTAACCTTACACTATCTCACTCCTAATAGCTAAGTAAAGCAAGACCTAGCAAATACCTAAGTTACCTAAAGGACCTTTAGGACTTACTATTACCTAGTACCCTAGTTACTAGTTAGGAACTACTTAATCCTAAGATAGTTATTAGCCTAGCTTAAACTTAGTTTAATAACCACTTAGGTAAAGACCCTAATAATAAAGGCAAGACACCTAGATCTCTTAGAGGGCTTAATATAAAAACCTTTGTAAAGCTTCTTAAAGAGATAATAGCGCGTTAAACTTCCCTTATTACTATGTAAAATAGGTATAATATTCAGCAGTTTTTAGGGGAAAACATAGCTAATTTTATTAAGAACTTTAAGGCAAAGATAAAAGTAATAGGTATTCCTAAAGCCAGAGCTTTGTACTACACTACACTACATTTTGTAGTATTTGTAGTGTAGTGTAGTATACTACATACTACATTACACTACACTACACTACATACTACACTACAAGAATTTTTTTTTTACTACATGTAGTATTTGTAGTATTTTGTAGTATTTGTAGTATTTTAAAAAAAATAACTTATAATAACTAATAATAGCTTATAATAACTAATAATAGCTTATAATAGCTTATTATAGCTTATAATAGCTTATTATAGCTTATAATAGCTTATTATAGCTTATAATAGCTTATAATAGCTTATTATAGCTTATAATAGCTTATAATAGCTTATATAGCTTATAATAGCTTACAAATTTATTAGCTATTACTAATTAGTATTAGCTAGTATCTCCTTTAAGTAAAAATTATATATTAAAGCAAGAAAGCTATAGATAAGTTATAAACAGGTACTAAGACTCACTTTTATACTTACTTTTATAAAAATCTCTCTCTCTAAGTAAAAATCATATATCTAAGCATAAAAGCTATAGATAAGTTATAAATAGGTACTAAGAGTCACTTTTAGACTCACTTTTATAAGAATCCTACTTTTTATGTAAAAATCATATATTTAAGTAAGAAAGCTAGAAAGAAATTACTAATATTTATAAGGACCCACTTATAGACTTACTTTTATAAAAATCCCTTCTACTAAGTAAAAGTTATAAATATAAGTATAAAAGCTATAGATACGTTACTAATAGGCATAAGGCCCACTTTTAGGCCCACTTTTATAAGAATCCCACTTTTTATGTAAAAATCATATATTTAAGTAAGAAAGCTAGAAAGAAATTACTAATATTTATAAGGACTCACTTATAGACTTACTTTTATAAAAATCCCTTCTACTAAGTAAAAGTTATAAATATAAGTATAAAAGCTATAGATACGTTACTAATAGGCATAAGACCCACTTTTAGGCCCACTTTTATAAGAATCCCACTTTTTATATAAAAATCATATATTTAAGTAAGAAAGCTATAAAGAAGTTACTAATATTTATAAGGACCCACTTATAGACCCACTTTTATAAAACTCCCTTCCACTAAGTAAAAGTTATAAATATAAGTATAAAAGCTATAGATAAGTTACTAATAGGTATAAGACCCACTTTTAGACCCACTTTTATATAAATTTCTCTTTTAAAGTAAAAATTATATATTTAAGCAAGAAAGCTATAAAGAAGTTACTAATAGTTATAAGGACCCACTTTTAACCCCACTTTTAGACCTTTTTTTAGACCTGTTTTTAGAAAAAACTATATTACTAAGTAAGAAAACTAAAGATAATCTATATTATTTAAGTTACTTTTAAAGCTTATTTTTTAATAACTTTAATACTAAGGAAAATTCATTATATATATTTATTAAATCTATAATTAAATATTTAATTTCTTCTTAAGTAACTTTACTTAGTACTTTTACTATTCCTTTTACTAAAAAAACCCTTAAAGTTAATATAATTATTTATAACTCTAATAAAATAGCTATATTACTAGGAACTTCTTTATTAGTTAAATTTTAATATTCTCTTATTAATAAGATAGTTATATATATATATATAATATTATTAGAGTTTTAGTCTTATTTATATATAATAAAAAATGATTTCTTTAGGGTAATTCCTATATTTTAAGCAAAAAAGCATACTAAAATAAATAGTAAATCTAAAGAAAAAGATATTAAGATAAAGTAACCTCTATAAATAAGGGAAAAAAATAGGTTATAATTATAAACTAAAATATACCTTATTTAGCTTCTATATACCTATAATTAGCTTAATAATCTTAATAATCTTAAACTTTAAGAATTTATAACTAAATAACTAAATAATAATAAAAAAAACAGCTAATATTAACTTAATTAAGAAAAATCTAAGGAATATTATAAAACTATATAATACCCCACTTTTTTTTCCACTAATACTATATTTGTAGTATTTGTAGTGTAGTGTAGTATTTACTACACTACACTACATACTACACTACACTAAAATCTACTACACTACATACTACAACGAAAGCCAAAATACTACATTTACTACACTACATGCAAAGCTCTGCCTAAAGCAAATTAGCATAAGATACTTAAGCGTAATATTAACCTAAAGCTCTAATAGGTAGTTAAAATGCTAACTACATCACAATCTTAAAAGGAGTCTAAGGAAGAGATACTCTTATAGTTTAATGTAACTAGCTAGGATTAAATAGAAAACGCTAGAGGATAACTCAAAGACCTTAATTTAATGTAGCTAAAGACTATTAAGGAAACCTATTACTAGTTACAAAAGCATTGTGCTCTAATGTCTAATGCAGACCTAATAGGATAAAAAACTACAATAACCTAGTCTAACTATATCTATAAAGCCTTACTAGAACACTTAATCTTAAGCTTTATAGATAAAAAGGGGTTCACTTATAAAGAAATCTTAGTTATATAGTATAAACCACTTTAGATAGCACTTAACGCATATATTCGTATATAACTAGAACTTAAAAATAAGGACTTAGAATTAGCTAACATAGAAAATCGTGCTTTAGGTAAGAAGGACTTTAGCTTTAAGATATAGATACTATTTAATTAGGCTGCCTTTAATAGTTACTAGGCTACTTAAAAGAATCGCTTAGCACTAGGTAATTTAAATAAGCAAGCTAAGAAAACTATCTTATTTAATACTAACGCAGGATAATAAGGGGCCCTTAGATTAGCGAAATACTAAGATTAAATAAAAGATCTAATAAAACAACTAGCAGAGCTAAAAATCATAGTTATCGCCTAGGTAGTAAAGGAAATTAATATAGCAAAGCTACTTAAGGAGAAGTATAGTAACCACCCTTAATATTAATAGCAAACTTATTAGGCAAACTACATAGGTTTATTTAATCTAGATAAGAAGCGCTATTTTAAAACAAACGCAATATTAGGAAGAGGCCACTAGTTAAACCATTATTACTACTACAATAAAGAATCGCATATTGTGACAAAGTGTAATACTTTAAAATATAATAAGATATTAAAGTTTACTATATATAACCTAGTAGTTTACATTTTAGCTATTAGAGATAATACAAGATATTAAATCATGCCTCCATTCTTACTCACAAAATTTCTCTCTATTAGTAGCTATACACGTAGACTAGCCATGTTCTAGGTTAAGTACTTTAAGGACTATAAGATTACATATATAATTCTAAGAATTAAGGAATATAGCCCTTATAAAGGATTAAGCTAGGAAATAACACTAGAAGAATGGGAAGTATTTAATTAAATAAAGGGTATGTTTAATCTAGTAGAATTTTAACCTAAAAGAGAGATTAATATAACGTCTATCTTAAAGCATAAGATATTAGGCATAGTATTTACTATTACCTTTAATAAGCTAAGCGCAAGGGAGAAGGAAAATAAAGAGATTATTATAAAGTTTATAGCTATTAGTAAACAGTTAGTAAAATGCCTAAGGATTAAAGACATTACAGAAAATAAGGCAAAAGACTAGTAACCTTACACTTAACCTATTTAAGACAATTTAGCAGTAACTAAGGGTAAGAAAGAGCTATTAAACAAAGTTAGATAGAGGATTCTTAATTAATTATATAATAAGGTCTTTTAGAAGAAAGTTAGAGTGCCCTTTTAGGATATCTATTATATTATACTAACACTAGCAGAGGCAGTTAGCAATAAATATCTCTTATAAGCAAAAGGTATAGAAGATATCTACTACTATAACAGAGATACATTAAGGCTAGCTCCTCCTTTAAAAATATTTAGCGTAAAACCAAACCTAAGACTAATTAATCTAGGGAACTAGATTAACTTAATTCTTTAATTAATAAAAGAGACCCTTAAGGAAGATAAGAAAAATAAAGCTATAGCTAAGAATAGCTCACTAATAATACCTCCACTAGAGATTAACATAGCCTTATAGGAATAAATTTAGGAGAGACTAGAAGCTCGCTTAGAACAGGGCAAACCTTAGCAGAATTTAATTAATCCTACTTAGACAAACTTCATGCTTAATATAATTTTAGAATCATAAGCTACTATTAATTGCCTATAAGACTTACTATACCTCTAAGTCTAGCTAGATAACCTAGAAGGGGAGCTTCTCCCTAGGCTTATTAATATAGGATTATAAGGGAATATAATTATAGAAAGCATAGCTAGGTAACTTAGACTAAGGATTTACCTAATAGATATAACAAATATAATATTATTCTTATTATATAGCATTAAGATAATTAGGGAGGTTTAGACAAGACTATATCTAGGAAATGTCTAGATACCCGCTAATTTCTATATTAGTCTAGACTTAGTTAATATTAGCCTAATTCTTAGAATGCTATTTTTTAAACTATCCTAAATATAGTTTAACTACTTAAGAAGTAAAGAGCTTTACACCTAGTGTTACTTTAGGGATATTATTATTATCTTAAGAGTTATAGGAAGTATCTAATAGCAGTACACTAATAAGCAGCTAGCCTAGTAGCCCTCTATTAATATTATCTTATTTAGTCACCTAGAAACAAAGGAAGATTAAATAGTTTATAAAGGGTTAGAGATAGAAATAGATAATAATAAACAGTTAATTTCTCTTATAATAAGGGAAGGAACTAATATCTTCCAAGAGGTAATTAAGGATATAATAGTAAACCACACCTAATAACTTAAAGTAGTTATAAAGGATTTCAAGCCCTAGTAATAACTAAAACCACCTAATCTTATAGTAAACACAATATATAAGCAAAAAGCTAATAAAATACATCCCTAAGATAACATTCCCTCTAATAGATTAACACTAGAAGGGGACTTAAAATAGAAGATAAAGAAATAGAAAGAGGCTAAGTTACGTCTAAATACGTCTAGGAAGTATAGTAAATACATCACTAGGAGATTTTACATAGATCCGCGAGGTTTTAGAATAACCTAGTAATATTTAAATTAAATAGTTAAAGGGGTATAAGAACATTTAATATAAGAAGGAGTTAATGTTTTTAAGGAAATTCTTTATAACTAAGAAGTAGCGCTAGCCTAGGACTTATTAAAATATAGGAAAGTTAACCCACTAGTCACGCTGCTATAAGTTATAAAGGTTATTAAACACAAAGCATAGCAAGCAAGCTTAATCCTAATACCTCTTAGGTTATAAGGGAGATTAGTTAATCTTCTAAAGAAAAAGCTAAAGTATAGACATTTAGAGAAGAGTTATAGCTCTTATAGGAATCCTTATTTTCTTATTATAAAGAAAGACAAAGGGATTTGCCTAATTCTATTTGCCATAAAGTATAATAAGGTAATAATACAAGATACGCTAATTCCTCAAGGCATAGAAGCATTTAGCAAGAGCTTCGTAATGTGCAAGATCCTATTAATAGTTAACTTATTATCTAGATATAATTAGGTAGTATTAGCAAAGAAGAGTAAGGACATAATAACGATTTCTACTATAATTAGACTTTTATAGCTCTATCGCTTACTATAAGGAGCCACTAACTTAGTAGCTTAGTTTATTAGGATTATCAGATAAATCCTATTTAATTTAATCCCTTATATCTACGCACCTTTCCTAGATAATATTATGGTAAAGGGACTAATAATAATATACAATAAAGAGAAGATTATACTAGGAGTACGCAGATACATAATAGAGCATTTAATTAACATTAACAAAGTTTTAGTTAACATTAAGCTCTCTAGTTACATAGCCTTAGCATCTAAGTTAAAGTTCTACTAGAAATTAGCAGAAATCATAGGATTTATATGCAAGATAAATAGGCAAAAGCTAACTAAAGCGAAGATTATAAAGATTTTAGACTAGAAGGTTTATTAAGATTAATCAAAAGTGTAATCCTTTATTAGGTTAATAGGAGTTTACTATATCTAGGTAAAACACTACATATGGAAGGCAAAACCACTAGTGATTTTACTAAGGAAGATAAAGGATTAGGAATAAGGACTAAAGCAATAAGAAGCCATAGATATCCTAAAGAAAGCAATAATAATAGCCCTAATCCTTATTTCACTTAATCTTAGACTAGGCTTTAGAGAAATTATACTAATAGTTAATATAAGCTTACTTAGATAAGGGGCTGCATTATTACAAATTATTAATAGCAAATAGCATCTAGTTTAATATAAAAGCAGTACTTAGACTATTACTAAGGCTAAGTATAATATAACTAAGTAAGAATATTAAGCAGTTATCTATATATTAAGAAGGCTATAAATTCACCTCTATAGAGTCCTATTTACATTAGAAATAAACTTATAAGTTCTTATACATTAGCTTAACAGCGCGGTTAATAACATGCCTAGAGCTCTTATTACATAATAGATTAGTTATATCCTGCTTTTTAATTTCTCTGTATAACATATTCTAGGCGAAAAGAACCGCATTATAGATACCTTATCTAGGAAAGGCCCTAGGGCTTCAGATTAATTAAATTAAGAAGTTAAAGGGGACATTAAAGATTTTATTAACTTATATCTTAATAGCGTTAAGATAGAGGAGGATAGCAAGAGAAATTACTCTAAAGAGATGCAATAAGTCATTAAATTCTTAATAACCCTTTAAAGACTAATTAATCTTAGCGCAAAGAACTATAGAAAACTATATAACAAAGTAAAGAAGTTTTACCTAGAAAAGGGTTATCTTTAGAAAAGGCTAATAGGAATCATAAAGGGACTAGCGCTAGTTATTAATATGCTTAAATAATAACAAGTAATCATTAAAGCTATCTATAAGGAACTTAGCTATAAAGGAGTTAAAGTGGTTTTTTAAGCAATAAAGCAGCAATACTAGTGGAAAGGGCTCTAGAATATAGCTTAAGAGATATTAGTATGCTATAAGATATATTAGAAATTCGCGCCTTAGTAACTATGAGAACTTTTAGTGCTAGACGCGCTAGGGAACCTAATAAGTAAGATCTATATTAACACTTAGCATCTTCTAATTAATCACGGATATAAGTATCTCTTAGAAGCTAGGTGTAACCTAACCAGATAGGTAGAGGCTGCGCTAGTTAGGAATATAACAATACTAGCAATTAGGAAGTTCCTTTCCTCCTTAATTAGTAGATTTAGGCTTTTCCGCTTCGTGGTTTATAATAAAGGCCTAGAAATACAAGGAAACCTTAAAGAAGCACTAGTAAATATTAGTATTACAGGGATTCAGATATCTAGGTACAACCCAAAAGCAAACTCGCCTATTAAAGCTAGACATTAGTCCCTTGCATCTACTCTAGTAAAGCTAGGAGAATTAAATAGGCAATAGTTAAAGCATCTTAACAAAGCCCTCCTTATAAACCATACCGCTATCTAAGAATCACATAGGAAGTCTGCCTTCTATTTAATCTATAGATAGGAGCTAATTCTGCCACTAGAAGTAAAATTCCTAACCTAGAGACTAATTAATTAGGACGCAATCACTTCTAGACAAGACTTATTTAAGGCATAGGTCTAAATACTTAAAAGGAAAGCTAAGGATATTAAGAAAGTAAGGAAAAAGGTATTAGAGTTTAGGCAGCGCCTCGCAAACTAAACTAACAAGAACTAACCCACTTCTCTTAGGAAAGATTAATTAAAACTAGGGGATCTTATCCTAGTATACAACGTCCAAAGGAATATTAACATATCTACCACAAAGAAACTCATAATAAGGTAGAATAAACCATTTCGGATTCACAAACACGCGCTAGTCTCTAGAGCCTATTACCTACGAATATTAGATAGGATCTGCCTCTTAAAAACAATCTTAGGAGATTATATTAAGAAGTTTGTCCTAGACTTAGAAGGCTAGTAAACGTCCATAGTAAATAAATAGTTACATACTCCCTAAGGTAGCTAGACAAAGGAAGTAACCCCTAATAAGTATAACAAAGAAGTCTTAACTATTATACTATTAGTAGCTTAGCATAATATGTCTAATTAAATAGTTAATAATTAGTATATAAGCCAGTAGGAAAGATCTAACTAGAAAGCAATAATCCTTAAGGAAAAAGAAGTTAAACTCCTACCTTAGAGAACTCTATACTATAGGATTAAGGTATAGCTACCTTAACTAACAAACAAATAACGTAAGGAGTATGCAAAGTACCCTCCTATACACTAATAGTATATAGATTAAGAAACGTTTTCTTTGTATTTCCTAAGTTTTATTTCTAAAATATATAAACATTAATTTAGATACTAAAGATTAAGTGATTAAGGCATAGCCTAGTGGCTAAATTATTTATTTTCCTTTATTCACTACCCTTTTCCCTAATAATTAACCATATTTTCTTTCCTTTATCTTATATTTATAAGCTATTTAGAAAAGAGGGAGGCACGTTAATTACTAGGTAAGGAGAGTTTTTAAAGTTAATAGAGTTTAGATTAAGTAAAAGGGCTCCTACTACCTTTATAAACTATTCCTTACCTAAGAAAGGAGCTAGAGCTCTTTCTTATAATAACTAAGGATAATACCTAGAAGCAAAACGCCACTTATAGCTTACTACACAAGACCTATTCTAAATATAATTACTATAAGCACTTTCGCAGACCCTAGGAATTAAAACATAGCTATAAAACAGAAAGCACATATATTTGTTATAGAATATAATATGCTATATATATAAGTTTAAATAATTAAAATAGAAGATACTATTTAATCTTCTATACATAAACACTAGCAAGGCCTAATAACGCTTAGGACACTAAGAAAAAGCGTGTAGAAAATACCTATTAGGATAAGCCACTTCTACGGGAATAAGGACCTAGTGGTAATAACTATTTTTAATAGTAAGGGCTAAAGCACTATTAGCCTTAGTGTAGCTCCTTATAAACTCCTTTAAGAGGTTTATCTTTCTTATAGTTATAATAAGGTAAGGAGAAGCTCCCTTAGGGATATTATTATTATTATTAGTAGCGTAAAGAGAAATCTCTGCGTACATTAAAACGCCACTATAGCTAATGTTAATCCTACTACGCACCTAGAATGTAAATAGAAACTTATACTATAGTAACAATAACTATTAGCAAATATTAATTATAGGATTAAATAGCTCCTAAACCTATATAATCTCTGCTAATAAAAGGAGGGCAAAATTTAGCATAGTTAGACTAATTAAGAGTTTTTATTAACAAAAGTTTATGCTCTAGAACGCTTACCCTCACAATAGCGGTGATATTAGGGAGTCTCTAATAAGCTAGATTAAGGGATTTTACTATAATTAATTAGTTATAAGAAATAAGGGTTTAAGAGAGAGAAAGAGAAAAGGAAAAGAGGGCTAAGAATTAGGTCTATAAAGACACTGCCTAAATAACAAATAGTAATAACTAGCAAGCAACGGCTGCTAATAACTAATTCACAACACCATAAAGGTATAAATCACAGGAGCCTGCTAACCTCTAAGGGGCACCTATAAACAGCTGCTAATAACTATTTACATAGCTAATAAGGACTATAAAAGCGAGGCTAAGACTGTAGGAACTATTTAATCTTACTAATCTCTATATTATTACACTACTTAGACCTTAAAAGCACTTAGCCTTTACTATCTATTTACATCTCTTTTCCTCTCTTTTATTACTCTAACCTAGCTTTGCTAAGTAAGTTACTATTCTCTATTTCTCCTTCTAAAACACACTATTAATAATTATACTATTTAATCCAGTTAAGAAATAGCTAATTACAAAGAAAATACAGTTAACAAAAGCGCTTACACTAATGTAAATAGCAGCACTATTATATACTTTGCTTATAGCAAATATCTCACGCTATTTCACGTCTATGTTTTAATCTATAGAACTAAGGGTTCTTTCTTTAGAGATAAAGAAGGAAGCACTATAAAGCTTAACCTAGTTAACCTCTATAGTTAGTAGCCTCCGCTATTCTATCTAAGATAAAGCTAGCTATAACCCTTAACTAGGTTTAAGGTCTATTAAGATAGTAATAACTTTAACTAGGTAACGCTAATTAGACTAGGGTAGGATTAGTTAAGCTAGCGAAACCATTTAATAGATATCTATAAATTCCTAAGAAAAGCCTATAAGACACCAAGTAAAGACTAGCTTAACTAGTTTATACTAACTACTATAGGTAAGATTATTATACGTAGCCTTAAAGCAATAGTGGCTATGCTACTGCAAACGTTTGTAATTAAGCTAACAGAAGATTTTAACTTAAATGCTTTGCGGTAATTAATTAGTTTAAAAGCTAGGAGACTTTATTCTAACTACTAGCCTATTAATATTAAGTATAGTTTAAAGTATAACCTTATTAACCTCTACTTAGACATAAGCTATTAATGCCTTATCACAGGATTTATGTTCTTTATAAACTACTAGATATGCTTTCTATTTAATTAAAAGTAAGGGTAGCTTTACTACTTTAATAGCATAGAGAAAGGGCAAGTAGTAAGGTTCACTAATTTCACTGCAGGATAGGGGCAAATTATATAGTTACTAAACTACCTATATGATTTTAAAGTAATCGCAGTTCTAGCAATAGAATAGAAAAGGAACTAGGAGTGTAAATATACTTATCTAGGGTTTCTATTATAAGTAATTTATTACTAAGTCAGACACTAAGCACTTAATTTGCTTTCTAAAGACTAGAACACACTAAACTAATATAATATTAAATTTAAATAGTTATATATATTTAGTAGGGATTTAAGTATTAGTTATTGCTTTAAGCTCTATTTAAGAGACTAGATAATTACTAATAATATCCTAGACCTAAGGTACAGTTATACTAGAGCTCTTATAAGAACTATAAGAGTCCTATAAGATATAGCTATAAATAAATTAGGAGTTAGAGACTAGTTACCTAGGGAGTTATCCTACTAGAAGGACTTTAACCTCTAATACCTAATACGTAACATAACGAAGCGCTAGCTACCTTGTTTTATAACCTAAATAATTAGTGAAGGTTTACCCATTAGTGTAGTAATTATAGCCTAGGAGAATAAAGTTAGTAATAAGAACTAACTAATTAAATAGTATACTAAAACAGCGCGAAGTAGCAGACTTTATATCTAGGATTATTAGCAGCCTATTACACGTACCTTTACTAAGGATCCTAAAGTCTTTAACATTAGTATTTAAGAGATATTATAAGAATAAGAAAGGCAAATGCAATAAGACATAGACAATAAGTATTAATAGGAAACTAAGGAGTAAAGATTAAGTAAAAGGGTAAGTTCCTAGGTATTATAAGAGTCCTTATTAAAACTATTATCTTTAACTAGATATAAAGAGATACTACAGTCCCTAGCTATAAAACTTAAGGCACTCTAGCAAGGCAAGCAGGGATAAGCACATAGTATTACAGACTAAACTCTTTAATAATAGTAAGTAATAACTAATAAGTTATTCTAGATAGACATTAAGGATTAGCTAAGGTTATAGTAAATCCATAGAGTTATTAAGGAAAACTAGGTATATAACTATAGAACTCTAGTTAAGTAAGCAGAAGAGAATACTATACGCCACCCCCTTAGAGATATAGGATAAGCTATAATAATTAATCTTCTTCCTTTTCTTAAGTTAGAATAAGTAGCTTAAAGGAAAATAGTTACACTACTACTAACATTATTTACATATACTTTAGTAGTGCTACCTAGCTTAGTTTCCCATAGAACATAGCTAGAGATTATTAAAGCTTACTAGCAAGAGAAAAGGCATGCTATAAAATCAATTAATTAACGTAAGGATTAGGGAAAGAGAGCAAGCTAGCGAGATTTAAAGTAACCTACGCTACGCACTCCCTTACTAACGTTACCTACCACTTACCTACGAACGCTAAAGACGCTAAAGCTCTCTAGGGAAATAAAAAATCTAGGTCTCTAGCTAGGGAGGTTTCTTTTCTATCTTCTCTTTTTTTTCTTCTTTCTTTACTATCCTTTTGTTTTTCTTATAAAAGCTTTAGACCTATATATGCTAGATTAAATAATGCCTTCCCTTAAAACATAGCACCTTACTATTAGTTACACTTAAGAACACTTTAGTTATTACCCTTTTTTATTACTATTTTCCCTTTCCTAGGGGCTAGGAAAGGAAAACAGTTAGGGAGGTGTTATATGCTATAATACGCGCGCCTATAAACGCGCGTATTCGCGATAATAAGTACAAGGGATACAGGGGATCGCAGGGATAAACAACATAACAAGGGATAATAATATTAGTTATCTAGGTAAAGGGACTATTTAATCTATAAAGAGATCACCTATAGCTAGATTCTTTTGAGGTTCTTTATGCACGCCTAACTTTAGATTTTTAACTTAAATGCCTAGCGCTACTATAGCTACTATTGTGTTTACCTTAATAAGATAAATTAATAAGATTATTTCCCTAACTTAACTAAAAAGTCACTTCTAATCTAACAGACTATTTAATCTAAATTATCTCTATCTGTAGAGACTAATTTAGCTATTATTATAATTACTGCTGTTAAGTTAATTGACCCTTCTAACGTAAGCAGACGTTACCGCTACCTACGACCGTGAGCTAGCATCGTGTCTTTTGGGGTGTTGTTTTCCGCTTGACAAAGTAAGAATCTCTTTTATAAAAAGATAATTATAAATATTTATTAATGCTTTAAAATAGAAAGTAATTAATAGTTTTACTATTATAAATAAAGTAATATAACCCTTAAGAATATTATTACTTAAAACCCTAATAAAACTAAGCTTAAATACCTTAAGATTCTATTAACTACCCTAAAGAGAGTCTATAAAGGGCTATATCTCTCTAATATAGTAAATATAAAGCTTTATAAGTAAACCTTAAATATAATCTTTATTATTCCTAAATACTAGGTAGTAAAGTATATATATATACTAGGCTTTAAGAACCTTACTAGTAACCTCTATAAATTGAATATAATTATAAAGAGTAATATAAGAAGTACCTAATACCTTTAGTAATAAAATAAAGACCTATTAAAGGCTATATGTAAGGGCTTAGGCTTTGCCTAAGCATTGTCCGTATAGCAGTTAGAGAGGGGAGTGGCAGAAGTAGTTAGGGTAAGGAAAGGAGGCTTACATAAGTAGCCTAAGGGGTATAAGGGGCACCACTAGGGATAGTCTCTTACCTTTCCTCCTTTCTCCTTAAGTCTCTTAATACTATATTAACGCCCTATTATAGTTACCTAGGGGCTAGTCTATAATAATTAAGAGACTTCCTTTAGTTCTTTTTAATAACTACTAAAAGATATAATAGAAACACTAATAGATATATTAATAGATATAGTAGACACACTCTAACTATAAGACTAACCTAGCTAGGGGATAATAACTCCCTTATCTAACGCTATAGCACCACTAGTAGCTTAATAAGCCTAATTTAAGACGCTCTAACTTATACTTAATAAGTAAATAGCAGAACTTATATACCTCTAATAATAAGTAGCTATAAATACTATAAGACCCTTAACCTAACTACCTATTATAGCCTAGCCTAATACCCTAATAGTAAACCTTACTTTACCTCTTACCTCTAACTTAGTCTTAACTATACCTAGGGTAAAACAAAAACCTATCCCTATAGGTAACCTATATAATAGTAATAAGGCCTTATTTACCACGTAGAGGTTCCTAATAAAATATAAGCTATAGGCAAATAAGGACTTTATTAAAACTAATAAGAATAAGTAAATATTTATTTACTAGAACCTATTCTCTAAAGTCTAGTCCTAGGTAGCTACTTTCTTTAAATAAAGTAGTATTTATAATTTTAACCTAGCTAAATTCCTAGAATACCTTAGGTCTATGTTCTCTAATTTATATAAGTAAGAGATAGCCCTTATAGAACTTAACTAGATAAAATAAGGCCTAGGGGAGCTATTTTCTATATTCTTTATTTGCTTTATAAAGAAGCTCTTATTAGTAAGAGAGGATTATTAAGGGGATAATATAAAGCTAGTAAAGCTTTAATAAGCGCTTAATAAGCGTTTAAGAGAAATTAGCGTAGGCTAGGGTATTAGCTAGAGCGTGTGGCACATAGCTATTATATAGTATTATAAGATTATAGTTAATATTAAGGCCCTTACTATAGAGAATAAGTACTAGTCCTAACGCGGACTATAGCTAGCTAAACCTATACCTTAGACTAATTACAAGGGTAACACGCTAATAACTAGGGTGCGTGTAGTAAGGACTTAATTAGGAAGATAAAATAGGCTAGTTAAGAAAAAGAAAGGTCTAAAGCTAGCCACAAATATATAATAGGCTAAATAGGTATTAGAAGTAAAGTTAGCTAAATACTATTAAAAGAGATACTACCTATAATATAAATCTAAGGACCACTATATTTAGGAGTGCTCCTTCCTCCTACCCTATCCCCTATAGGTTAGTATTAACTTACATAAAGTAAATAAGGAAAGCGTAAATAAGGAGGTAAACATTCCCCCTATAGAAAATAAGTAGCCCCTAAGTAAAGTCTTATATAAGGGTAAGGAGGCTAACTATATACTATAATATAGGATAACTATTTAAGCTATATAGAGTTAGAGCGGGATATAGTATAATATATAGACTAACTACTATTCTTAATTCCTATACTCTTTAATATATATTATTATATTAATATCTAGATTAATTATAGTTATAATTATTATAGTGCTATAAGTAAGTTAGTAGTAAAACAGTTTAGCCTAAAGCTTATATAGTTACTAAAGAGAAGGCATGTTTAAACTATAGTAAAAATAAAAAAGAGGGGAAAGAGAGTATAGGAGAATACCTCCTTAATTACCTATATAGTATGCACTAGAATAGATATTAATAGCTAGGAGTTATTAGTGTATTTATATATTATCCTAGGCCTTACACAAGACATTATACTTAGGATGCCATAGCTAGAATATTATAATGTGGTTATTTATATAGCAAAATAGTAATTAGTTATTAAAGTAGTAAAGGGCTTATATATCTTTAAAGCCTTTACGCGTAAGGTGAAGACTCTAGTATAGGGGATTATTAAGTCCTTATATACTACAGAAGCGCGCTAGGCACACTATAAGAGAGACACTTCTATAATATTTATTACCACAAGCCTTAGGGAGATAATAACAGTACTATAAATTATAGTGCCTAAGACAAAACCTAATAGCCTAAACACATTAATATTACCTAAGGAGTTAGCTAACTTTACAGACCTTTTTAATAAGGCTAGAGCTAATAGCTTACCTCCTTATTAGGGGTCCCTTAATTACCACATACGCTTATATAAGAATTAGGACAGGTCTAAACTAACGCTCCCTTAGGGACTACTATATAATATACTAAGGGACTAGCTTCTAGAGGTTAGGCGCTAGATTACGGACTTAATAGATAAGGGTTAAATCTATGCTAGCTTATTATTAGCTATAGCTCTAGTCCTTCTTATTAAAAAGGCTAATAGGGGTTAGCGTTTTTACATGGACTACTACGCTCTTAATAAGATAATAGTATAGGATTACTATCCTCTCCTATTAATTAAGGAGACACTCTATTCCTTATCCTAGGTATACTAGTTTATAAAGGTAAATGTTTGCGTAGCGTTTTATAAGCTATAGATTACTAAGGGCTAGGAGCACTTAATAGCGTTTTAACCTAGGTTTAGGCTATTTAAGTGGCTAGTTTACCCCTTTAGCCTAGCTAGCGTACTAGTAATATTCTAATATTATATTAATAAGTCCTTAGAGGATGCGTTAGGGGACTTTGTTATAGTATACTTAGATAATATCTTAGTTTACTTAGGGGGATTAAGGAAAGACTATATAGCTAAGGTCTAGTTAATATTAGGCTACCTAAGGGACATAGGTTTATACTTAGACCTTAATAAGTCTATGTTTGTAGTAAAGGAGGTTTAATACCTAGGATATATTATTATAGCAGGTTATTTTATCTATCTAGACTTAGCAAAGGTTATAGCTATTAGGGAGTAAGCAGCCCTAATGAAACTTTAGGGGGTCTATAGCTTCCTAGGGTTTGCTAACTTTTACTATAACTTTATTAGTAACTTTTTAAAACTAGTAGCACCGCTAATATAATTAACTAAGAGAAATGTCCCTTTTTAATAGGGACCTAAGGAGAACAATGCCTTTAATAGACTAAAAGAAACCTTTATTATGTACCTAGTACTAGCATAATAGGACCTAGATCTCCCTATAGTGGTAGAAGCTAATTATTTAGGAATAGCTATTAGAGAATGCCTTTCCTAGCAAGGCTAGGATAGCGTTATATACCTAGTTACTTACCACTTCACTAGCCTTATAACCTTATAAAAGAACTATATAATTTATAATAAGGAATTATTAGCTATTATCTTATGCCTTAAGGCGTGGTTAGCTAAGCTATAGGGCGTTTCTAGTCTATTTATAATCTATATAGACTATAAGAACCTAGAGTACTTTATAACTCCCTAGTTAATATTAGAGCAGTAGGCTTAATAAGTAAACACACTTACGCTATTTAATTTCCACCTCTAGTATAGACCTAGTATATAAGCATAGTAGCCTAATGCTCTTTCTTAAAGGGAATAGGACTAGGAAGAGGCGACTTCTAGAATAAAATATATTCTATAACCTATTACTATTACATAGCTCTTACTAACACTAGATAAACAGTGGGATAATAGTAGCATAGCACTACTACTAGCTAGTAAGGTTCTCTTTACTACTAAATACCTTTAGACCTTATAGGACTAGGCTATTATCTTAGACCTTATATATAGCATCTAATTAAGGGCTATCTAGGAAAGGGCCTAGAGGTTTCCTATTAAGGCACTTATAAGAGAGCAAGTAATAGATTATTTTATAAGCGCTTATAGGGCGCTCTAGTTTAGGGGCTATACCTAGGTCCTAGCGTAGGAGCCTCTTATAATAACCCTAATATAATAATACTATAATTCGCTAGTAGTAAGGCACCTAGGCTATAATACCACATTCTAAATCTTATAATAGTAGTTTCACTAGGATAGGATGTTATAAGATATCACTAGGTTTATTTATAACTATCACTACTATAGTAATTATAAGAGCTATTAATAGCGCTAGGGCTTACTAAAGCCTTTACCTATCCCTAACTAGTTTTAGTTATAAATCTTTATTAACTTTATAACAAACTTACTAGCACTATCCCTAGAAAAGCTATAATACCTAATAGTTATTATAGATTAACTCTCTAAATTTATTTAGCTTAAGGCTATAACTTCTATAGGAGCTAAGGAATGTGTGAAGAGGTTTAAAATAGTTTAGTAATAGTTTAGGGGGTTTTCTTAATTAATTATCATAGATTATAGTTTAGATTAGTTAGGAAAGTTTTAGATAATATTATGCTCCCTAGTTAGGATTAATTAGTTACTTTCTATATTATACTACCTATAGACTAATAGTAGTATAAAGCAAGCAAACTAAGAGGTATAGGCAATACTATATATTATAGTCTCCTTCTTGTAGTTTAACTAGCTAGAATATCTAGCTACTTACTAGCTTATAATTAATAATAGGCTATTTTCTATAATAGGAGTTAGCCTAAATAAGCTACTATATAGCTATAACCTAGAGCTAGTCTAGGCACT
This sequence comes from Epichloe hybrida, assembly GCA_019022495.1. Classification (NCBI taxonomy): domain Eukaryota; kingdom Fungi; phylum Ascomycota; class Sordariomycetes; order Hypocreales; family Clavicipitaceae; genus Epichloe; species Epichloe hybrida. Next base: position 168,047 of record JAFEKR010000030.1, read on the forward strand.
ACTAGATATATTTGCTTCTATAATAATACTAAAGGGGTAAGTAGTGTGGTTTCTTAAGCACCTCTAGGAGGGTACTTATCTAGCATAAGCTATAATAGCCTATATATAATAAAGGTAGTAGGACACTATATTTACTTTATATTAGCTAGTAAAATAGTTCTAGGTTAGAGATAAGGTATAGCTTTCACTTAAGAATATTAAAACTAACTACCCCTTATAGAAACTTAATTAAGTAGTAGTAAAGTATATTTAAACTAAGTTTTAAAGTATTATTTAAAAGCCTTTACTTACTTTAATTAAACTAATTAGGCTAATAACCTTTTAATAATATAGTTTATATATAATATAAGCATTTACTTAACTTATAGCTATACCCTAGCTAAGGCACTATAAGGCTATAACCCTAGGGGACTATAGTAAGTAATTATAAATATTCCTATAGTAAATAACTAGGTAAAGACTTATACTACTATACTAAGAGATAAATATATAGTAATTAAGTAGCTTCTAAGTAACTTATAGGCCTAGTATATAAAATACTATAATAAGAAGTAAACCTTAATAAGGTTTAAAGTAAGTAACTATATTTTATTATTTATAAAGAATATTAACTTATAGTAACCTAGTAAGAAGCTAAGTATAAAGTATTTAGGCTCTTATAAAATTAAGAAAGTAATTAGTACTTATAGATTAGTGTATTAATTAAAGCTATTACCTAGAATATAACTATATAATATTTTTAATATTACTAACCTTAAACTATTTATAAGGGACTTATTTAGTATAGAAAATATATTCTTACTATAAGAGAATATTATAAATAATAAGTAAGAGTTTAAAGTTAAAAGAATTATATTATATTACTATAATAGGAGATATTAGAAGTATTTAGTTAAATAGAAGGGCTATAATGCTTTAGAGAATTCTTAGGTAAAGAAAAGAGATTTCATTATAATAGATATTATTAAGGATTATAAGTAGTAATTAAGTAGCTAGTTTATAGTTATAAAGGTATATTTAGTAAAGTATAAATAGTAGTAGTAATGTACAAAAATTCTAGATAATTTCTTAGATAACTTAACTTATAGCTACTTTATACTAATTACTCTATTAACATATTAACTACTTATTCCTTAGTCTTCTTATTATTAGAGAAATCCCCCTCCTTATATATATATATACAAAGCTTACTAGGAAGGTCTAGTAGCCTAACATAAGTAGGAAGTATAAATATATTAGTAATAAGCTATTAGTAAGTTAGTAAAGCTATAGGCTAGGACATAGGGAGTATATATAGATAGAAGATTTTACGTAATAAAATATAAGCTATTAGAAATATTAATCTAGACTTCTAGATTAATAGTGTTATTTAGTAGTAATATAGTAACTTACTTATTAGCATTAGCCTTATATATAACTTTTACTATAAGCTACGCTTACCTTACCTAACTATACTTATTAGTATTTTTAGTGGATAAAAGCGTATTATAAAGTTTATGTTTTATATATATTAAATACTAGTAGTACATTAGTAGTAACTAAGTCTTAGAAATAGTAAATATTATTATGGACTCAAGCTGTGAGCTTGGGTTAAGTCTAGCTCCGGGAAGTATTCGTACTCTATGCGGCTAGGTTAGGGCTCTACACGTGCTACGCATAGACTACATATAAGGGACTATATATCTAGATACTATATAACTACTAGTATAATCCCTTCCTTTTCCTATAAGAATAATATTCTTATTTTAAATGCTTATATATAGTAGCTATAAGGCTAGTTTATAATATATATTATTCTTTACTATAGAAATAACCTAGCTAGAGAAGGCATTATTGCTAGTAAATATAATAAGTACTAATAAGCTAGCACTCCTATAATAATAGGTATAATAGTAGGCGGAATAAATCTAGTACTTAGCTAATACATAAAATATAGCACCTATACTAATCTAGATTAAATAGAAACCCTTACCTATAGGCCCCCCCTTTAATAGTAATAAAGTCCTATTTATAGCCTAGAAAGGCCTTATAACTTATAAGCTACTAGTAAATAGAGAGTTTATTAGTAATAACTAGGATTAATAGTGCTTTATTTACTAGAACCTATTACCTAAGGTTTAGGTATAAGTTATACCCTTCTTTAAGAAGGGCTACTTAGAGAACTTTTACCTATTAAGACTTCTAGACTATCTAGTGGAAATATTTAATAACCCTTACTACTAGGAAATAGTAATTATAGAACTTAACTAGTTAATATAATAATAAAATAAGAGGTTTAGTAACTTCTATATTTACTTTAAGTAAAAGCTAGCCTTAGCTAGGGGGCTTAGGTAAGCAGACTTAGTAAAGTTATTTAAGTTATATATAGTGCTTAATAAGTAAATAAGGAACTATAGCATTAGGTAAGATATACCCTAGGCTAATTCTATAGTAGCTATAGCTTGCTATTAAAGCATTATATTAGATATTAAATCCTACTAACTAGAGGAGAAATACTATATATAGAAATAAGGTAATTTAGCGCCTAACCTAGCTAAAGCTAGGCTATAAGATAAGGATATGCTAATAATAGATATTTATGCTATAAGTATAATAAGGACTTAGTAAGGCTTTAGAAATTCTATAGGACACTAAAGGATAAGTAATAAGAAAGGTAATAAGTAAGTAAAGTAAGTTACTTAGGATATACTTAACATATACTATAATAAAGGCTAGTGTTTATAATATAGTTTCTCTAAGTACTTTATTATAGTATACTTATTATATCCTACTATTTACTTATAAAAGAAGTCCTTTATTAATGCTTATAATATAGAGAATACACCTACTATTAACTTAGATAATAAGTCCACGGACTAGTTAGGAAAAGAATAACCTTATTATTAAGTTATTTAATAAGGGATAAAGGAAGGAAGCGTAAAGAGGCTTTATAGTATATAGCTATTACTAATAAGGACTTTAAGAAGATCTAGGGAAATATAGACTTAACTCCTTTCTTAGTCCTTACTTTAATTAATAAGACTACTTTTATAGACACTTAAGTTAACACTAGCTATAACTACTATGCTACTATAAGTAAACGCCTTATCTAAAAGCTTTAATTAGAACGCCTCCCTCTTCTAACTAAAAGGTTAGTTCGCATAGCTATTAGCAGAGAATTGTATGTAGTGTAATTAATGTAGTTTTTGGGGGGTAGCTTGTAATTGTAGTGTAATTATTCCTAGGCTGTAATTAATTAATTGTAATTGCTAGGTATATGTAATTAATTGTAGTTGTAGTTGTAATTATTACAACTACAACTACACAACTACATGTAATTGTTACTAAAAATAGAAATATTATATATAATTAGGCTATGTTTTTCTTAGATATTCTCTTATTAATATTAATATAAGCCTTTATTTATTTACTATTTTTCTTAATTAGTTATTTAAGTTTTAATATCTAACTTTTTTAAAATTTTTACTATAACTAGGGTTATATATAATATTATAACTTTATAATGGTATTATTATAGTTAACACTTTATTTTACTAATATAACTTAAAGAAAATCCTTCTTATTATATTATTTACTATTACTACTGATTATTTAATTATTTTATAAATTATTATTATTATTTTAAATAAAAAATACCTTAAACTAATATAATAAAATTAATTAATAATTTAAAATAGTTTACTAGAAGTTAGTAAAATATATACTTAGTTCCTAAATATTAATAGTAATATAATAAAAGCTTTTAAATAACTTTAACTATTTATTTACTATTTAATTAATTTAATATTACTTTTAGCGTTAAAATACCTAAGGTTTAGTAAATTATATATAGTAATTTTATATTTCTTATTACTATAATATTTAAAGAAAGAATATAATATACTAATATTTATAAAGTATTAATATATAACTAATAGTATTATTTAAATATATATATATATATTATTTACACTAGTTAGCTCTATAGATAGCTATTGCTAGTACTCCTACTACTAAGTTAAAAAGGAAAACCCTATACTAGGAAGAAAAACCCCCTTATATCTATATACAAGCTAGCGCTAGCCTTATAATAAGCCTACGCTACTTAGTGTATTTCCTACTATAAGTGTTTATTACTAGCTTATACTAGCCTTATCCTATTAAAAAAAAAAAAAGAAAGGAAAATATATAAAATAAGCGTTTAAAGGCCCTTTCTAGTTTTATTCTAGTGTAATAATATGCTTACTCTAGGTCTCTTTACTTTAGGCTAGGGTAAAGTAAATCCGGATTTATAGTATTAATTTACTTTTTATTTACTTTTATGCTTACTCTTCTATAGCCTTACTTTTTAGCTACCTTTAGCTTATTTTTACCTTATATATCTAGTAAAGTCTAAGCACCTAGTTTTCTTTAATTAGTATAAGGGGAGGGTAGTTATAGCCCTAGACTAGGGTAGTCCTAGGTTAAGATTACTTATATATTATTAGATTTATTAATCACGTTATGCTTTGTTTTTAAGTAAGTTATCTGAATTATCCCCCCCCCCCCTCCATAGGTATAAAAGAGAGCTCTCCCCCCCCTAGGGTCCTAGGCTCTTTCTTCCCTTTATATTAAACTTCCTATAGGTTCTTCTTTTCTTTCTAGCTGTTCAAGGCTATATTTCTAATATAATAACTATAATAACTTTAAGAACCTTAATTATAATTAGTTAAGCCTATTTATAAAAATAATATAAGACCCACTTTTATTTAATATACTATATTTATTATTATAATACCTATAATAAGTCTAATATCCTTAATTACATTTAGTTTAACCTATTTTTAGAAGTAATACTAAGATTTACTTTTATTTTATATACTTATTATACTAATTTTAACTCTAAAAACCTTAATTATAATTAGTTTAGCCTATTTATAAAGATTATATAAAGACCCCCTTTTATTTAATATACTTTAATTATTATAGTAACTATAATAAGTCTAATAACCTTAATTATATTTAGTTTTAGAAATGATTTTAAGACTTAGTTTTTTTTACTATAATATAATTACTTTAATTACTATAGTTAGTATTATTATAATGTTTAAAAACATAAAAAAGAAAAGTATTTTATTTTATTAATAATTTAAAAAGCCTTAAAATACTAAATAACTAAAAAGTCTAGCCTTTTCTATAGTAATTTACTTATACTTACTTATGTTTATATTTTATTTATTTATTACTTATTTATTTTTTATTAAACTTTAATACTAATAACATTTTAAGTAATATAAGTAATATAACTATAAGTAATTTATACTATTATAAGCTATTATAAGCTATTATAAGCTATTATAAGCTATTATAAGCTATTATAAGCTATTATAAGCTATTATAAGCTATTATAAGCTATTATAAGCTATTATAAGCTATTATAAGCTATTATAAGCTATTATCGGCTATTATCAGCTATTATAAGCTATTATAAGCTATTATCAGCTATTATCAGCTATTATAAGCTAGTATAAGCTAGTATAAGCTAGTATAAGCTAGTATAAGCTAGTATAAGCTAGTATAAGCTAGTATAAGCTAGTATAAGCTAGTATAAGCTAGTATAAGCTAGTATAAGCTATTATAAGCTATTATAAGCTATTATAAGCTATTACAAAGATATTATAAGCTAAGATAAATATTTTTACTAACACTATAAATGTAGTATTTGTAGTTAGTGTAGTTTATGAAAATAAATTTATAGTGTAATATAGTATAGTTTTTTTCCCCTTATAGTTAGTGTAGTTTATAGTGTAGTGTAGTTTATAGTGTAGTAACTACACTATACTACAAAAACTACACTATAATACACATTGTAGTGCAATGCTCTGCTTAGTAGTAAAAGAAAAAAGGGGGGGGGTAAGTAAGGGGGTATGTTATAGACTTAAGCTATAAGCTTAGGTTAAGTCTAGCTCTAGGAAGTATCTATACTCTGTGTGGCTAGGTTAGGGCTTTACACGTGCTACGCACGGACCACGCATAAGGGACTATATATCTAGATACTATGTAACTACTAGTATAATCCCTTCCTTTTCCTGTAAGAATAATATTCTTATTCTAAACGCTTATATGCAGTAGCCATAAGGCTAGTTCATAACAAGGTTATTTATATAAGAACTATATAGGAAATTATACTTTTTACTATTAAAGAGAGCCTTATTATTAGAGTTTCCTTTTAAAATATACTTACTAAGGTAAGTACCCTTAGGTAAGGTAAAAGAAGGTAAAGGAGAGAGAGAGGGTATACTAGTAATAAGTTAGCTTAAGATGGAAATAATATTACTTATAATAGGAGGTAAACTAGAGGTAAGAAAAGGGCTTTAAGGTTATAGGATAATTAGTAAATAAAGGTAAAAATAATATAAAGAGAAAGAATTATAATAATATAAAGATAGAAAAATATAAAATTAAAGAAAGGGAAATAAGTTATTTATATTTTAGGATAAATAGGTTAAGCTTTAATTAAAGTATAAGTTATTTATATTTATAGATAATAGCTAGGAGTAAGCTAGGGTAGTATATTATATAGTAAGGGGTTAGATAGTTACTAATAAAGGGGTTTTTTAAAGTAAAGTTTAATTTTAGTAAGTAATAAAGAGAATATAAGATTAGGATAAAGTTAAAAAGCTAGATAAGGTAAGGAGATAGCTATTAATAAGGGACTATAAAAGAGGTAGCTAGTGTTTTTAAAGGTAAAGCTAAAGTAAAGTAAGTTAGTCCTATACTAAAAATTTTTTAGATTTATATAGTAAAGACATAACCTTACTAAGTAGCCTATATTACTCTAATATGTTTTTTAAGGGAGGCTAAGTAATAGGGGTTTATAGTTAATATATGCTTACTTAGTAATAAAAGAAGGAAGGGGGGGGTAAGTAAGGGGGTATATTATAAAGTTAAGCTATAAGCTTAGGTTAAGTCTAGCTCTAGGAAGTGTTTATACTCTATATAGCTAGGTTAGGGCTTTACATATACTACATATAAACTACGTATAAGGGACTATATATCCAGACACTATGTAACTACTAGTATAATTCTTTCCTTTTTCTATAAGAATAATATTCTTATTCTAAACGCTTATATGCAGTAGCCATAAGGCTAGTTCATAACAGGACGAGCCCTTTTAGAGGCCTTTTTAAGAATATTAGTACCTTCTAGGCGTATAGATGTGAGCTAGCGCAACCTGCGAAGCTCTGCTAACGTATGGCGGGCTTGGTACTAAATAGTAAGGGATTCTAATTAGGATCCTAGTTAGGCGGTCACGTTCACGTCGCTAAGCTAATTGATATTAATGGTGACTTTGAGTGGTGTGCTAGCTGGAAAAGGGGGTATATCCGTGATATTAAAGACTCTGAGCAGAACGTTATCCTTTACTTCCAATTCATCCCCTTTGTAGACTTTAATCCGCAACCCCTTGTAGTTATCTGCCGGAGTAAAGAAGATCTTGGATGCACTCGCTGGCAAAGCCCTGTTTTAAGCTAGGATAAAACCTATCTAACCCTTCTTTACCTTTATTTTAATACTACGCGGGAGGACGTCGGTAGTGGTTATCTTCGGATTGGAGGTAATACACGTAGCACCCTGCCTAGAGCATTGCACTACAATGTGTATTGTAGTGTAGTTTTTGTAGTATAGTGTAATTACTACACTACAAACTATATTACACTATAAACTATACTAACTATAAGGGGAAAAAACTATACTATATTATACTATAAATTTATTTTCATAAACTACACTAACTACAAATACTATATTTATAGTGTTAGTAAAAATATTTATCTTAGCTTATAATATCTTTATAATAGCTTATAATAGCTTATAATAGCTTATAATAGCTTATAATAGCTTATAATAGCTTATAAAGCTTGTAATAGCTTATAATAGCTTATAATAGCTTATAATAGCTTATAATAGCTTATAATAGCTTATAATAGCTTGTAATAGCTTATACTAGCTTATAATAGCTTGTAATAGCTTATACTAGCTTATAATAGCTTATACTAGCTTATAATAGCTTATAATAGCTTGTAATAGCTTATAATAGCTTATACTAGCTTATAATAGCTTATATATATATTACTTATATAACTTAAAATATAATAAGTGTTAAAGTTTAATTAAAAATAAATAAGTAATAAACTAATAAAATATAAGTATAAGTATAAATAAGTAAATTGCTATAAGAAAAGCTAGACTTTTTAATTATTTAGTATTTTAAGGTTTTTTAAAATATTAATAAAATAAAATAACTTTCTCTTTTATATTTTTTAATATTATAATAAAGCTAATTAGACTTATTTTATAGTTATTAAAGTTTTTATAGTATATGAAATAAAAGTAAGTCTTAGTATTATATCTAAAAATAGGTTTAGCTAACTATAATAAAGCTTATTAAAGTTATTATAGCTATTAAAGTAATCATAGTATATAAAATAAAAGTAGGTCTTAGTATTCTATCTAAAAATAGGTTTAACTAACTATAATAAAGCTTATTAAAGTTATTATAGCTATTAAAGTAATTATAGTATATAAAATAAAAGTAGGTCTTAGTATTATATCCTAAAAAGGGTTAAACTAACTATAATAAAGCTTATTATAGTTTTGTAGTTATCAGAGCTTTGCACTCGTGTAGTGTAGTATTTCTTGTAGTATTTCTATTTATTTTTATATCTAGCTTATAATTAAAGTTAGTATCCTAACAATCACGTGATCTTATAGTCGAAGAATCTAAGAAAAATAATATATATATAGGTGGGTCTCAAAGTGGGTCCTCGCTCCACAAATCACAAATACTACATTTGTAGTATTTTTTTAGTACTAAAATGTAGTAAAATGTAGTTTTTCTATTTTGCGGCCTATGGGCCAACTTTTAGACCCACTTTTATATATAACTACACTGTAGTTTTTAAGTTATCTATTTAAAAATTAAAGTTTTATATCTCTTTATATTTTCTAAGATTAGATATGAATTATTTGTTAGATTATTTGTTACAAAAAAAAAACTACAAGATGTAGTGTAGTACAAAGCTCTGGTAGTTATTAAAGTTATTATAGTATATAAAATAAAAGTGGGTTGTAGTACTATATCTTAAAATAGGTTATAGTAGTTATTGATTTTTAATTTTTTTTGGGGTCATTGGCTGTGGCTAATGCATCTAATTTTCAAGGAACTAAAAAAATTACTAGTAATACCTAGCTAGTGCTATATATAATAACTAAATTTAATAATCACTATAGTGTTAGGTAAAAAATAAAAGGAATAAGCTTTAAGCTGTAAATTTAGGGGCTAAAAAGTTAATATAAAGTTTGTAACAAACTTTGTAGCTATAATTACGTAAGAGTCATAATTTATGACTGTAGTTAAACTTAAATCTATTTAAGTTTTACTTATAGCATAAATTAACATAATTCCCCCTTCCTCTACGACTGTGTTTGTTCTATCTCTACATCTCTTCTATCTTACAACTTATCCTTCAAAGCTCCAAGGCAAACTTAAACCCTAAAAAAAAACATAACTTATCCTCACTTAACTCTACTCTAATTCATAACAAACACACTACACAATCCATAGGTAGGTTAAGGGCTACTAATTAACTAATTAATGACTAACTAATTAGAAAATAGTATAGCTAAGGGTAACTATAAGCTAGGGGCTATAACCACTAGGCTATAAAACCTAATAGCTATTTAAAAATCTAAGGAAATTCTAGATAAAAAGGAAATTCAAAAAACCAAAGAAAACATTAAGGAATTTAGGAAAAGTAAGAAGAAGAAGGGAAATAAAAAGCTAGAGAAGAAGGCTAGATATTTAGAAAAGGTGTTGAAAAATAGAGATCTATAATTTAAGCAGTTTTACCTCGTGCCTGGGAGGGGGTTATAGTAGTTATAATAAAGCTTATTAGAGTTATTATAGTTATTAAAGTAGTTATGATATATAAAATAAAAGTGGGTCCTAGTATTATATCTTAAAATAAGTTTAACTAACTATAATAATGCTTATTAAAGTTACTATAGCTATTAAAGTAGTTATAGTATATAAAATAAAAGTGAGTCTTAGTATTATATCTTAAAATAAGTTATAGTAGGTATAATAAAGCTTATTAGAGTTATTATAGTTATTAAAGTAGCTATAGTATATAAAATAAAAGTGGGTCCTAGTATTATATCTTAAAATAAGTTTTAATTATTTTAATGACTTAATTTAGTTATATAGCCTAATTTAATTAATACTATTAGTTATATATAAATTCTTTATAAATATTACTATCTTTTATACTTTCTTTATGTATTATAGTAAGGAGATATATAAAGTTAGTATATATAACTTCTTAAAGCTTTAGAATTATAAAGCTAAAAGTAATATTTAATTAATTTAAATAGTAAATAAATTATTTAAGCTTTTTTTAAATTTTTATCCCATTAATTATAATATATAAGTACTAAGTATATACTTTATTAACTTCTAGTTATTTCTTCTAAGTTACTGATTAATTTTATTATATTAGTTTAGGCAAATGGACATATCTTCAGCGTTCGACGGAGTTAGCTACCTATACCTAATACACCTGCTCATAAAGATAGGAGTCCCGCGATGGCTAATAGTAGTAATACAAAGCTTCCTCGCGGATAGAATAAGCTAGCTTAGCTTTAATAGAGAACTCTCTAGACTATTTACAATTAAGGCTAGCACCCTATAGGGTTTATCCCTCTCCCTAATTCTCTTCTTACTTTACTTAGCAGAGCTCTATGTTTACCTCTAGGCTATTCTAGGCATAGTAGCTATAGGATTTATAGATAATATAAATATAGTAGCCTTTAGTAAGAACATAGTATAGACCTAGAGAAGACTAGAAGTTATATAAAAGATTTATAAGGAATAGGTAAAGTAAGTAGGAGTTAAGTTTAATCTAGCTAAAACTAAACTTATATACTTTAGTAAGTCCTATAGACCTCCCTAGGCTAGAGTCTAACTTAGAGTAGAGAAGATAGCGCCTATAGAATTATATAAATTCCTAGGAGTATAGGTTAATAGAAAACTTAACTAGAGCGCCTATAGAAATATCCTTAAGGGTAAGTTAGCCTAGTAGTAGCTTACACTCTCTAAGCTAGTAGTATTAGCCTAGGGATATAGCTTTAGAGATACTAGACTTCTATATATATAAGTAGTTTAGCCTATCCTTACCTATAGAGTAAGCGCTTATTACACCCTTACTAAGAAGGGAGGAAAGCTAAGAGAAGTAGTAAAAAGCTTTATAGTAAATTAATTAGCCTGCCTCTAGATTATTATAGGGGCGTTTAAGGCTATACTTATTATATAACTAGAGGTTAAGACTTACATCCCCCCCCTTAACCTCTACTTAAATAAGATAAAATAAAGGTTTAAAGATAGAATTGTTAATAGTAGGATAGTAAGGATAATCTAAGCTATAGCTAACTTAGTTATAATGGTACTATACCGTAGAAGAAGACCCCTATCTATTAATAATAAGCTAGACATAAACATAGATAAGGAATAGAAGAAACGTTAGGAGAACTAGTATAATAAGGAGAGGCTAGCCTAGAGTAAATATATTAGAGAACTAACTAAAGACTAACCACCCTCCTATAACCTAAAGGAAATCTAGGAATTTCACACTAATATAGATAAGCATATCTCTTTAATAATTATCTAACTATACATAGGAAAGATAGGCTTAAATAAGTTCCTATTTTAAAGAAAGGTTCCTAGGGTAGTTTTACCCTTATGTAGCTATAGTTAAGCTATAGAAGACTAATACCATATACTAGTTAATTATAGTAAATATAACCATAGGTAACCTTAGTAGTAATAGCCCGCTAACACATAGGAGGCAAGGCTAGCCCTAAATAAACCTTAAAAAGCAAAATATTTAGCTAAATAGTTCCTTAGTATAAGATAACTTTAATATTACTTATTAGCATAGGAGCTAGCTATAAGATGGCTTGGAATACCTCTGGACCTAGGCTAACTTTATTAATAGATAGAAAACCTCCTAATTACAAATCTAGTATAGGGGATAGAACGGATAGTGTAAGCACGGAGATAGGCTAGGGGAGGGACTAATTTTATAATTCATAATCACAATAGAGAATATTCAGGTCCGGAACCATTATTAGATTAATTTCAACTACAAACTCCAGGTATTATAAGTCCTACTAGCCCGCCGCCGCCCCTACTCCGAACCAAAATTAAGCCGCCACCTTATTCCTCCTCTGGGACGGGGGTTGCACCTGACGTGTTATCGCACCGGAACAGGACTAGAAGGGGCTCATTCCACACATTTTTCCTTTCCCTTTTTTCTTTTCAACGGGATAAGGCTAGCGTAAGCTAGTAACAAACACCTACGATAGGAAACACACTAAGCGGCGCAGACCCGTGACAAGGCCAGCGCTGGCCCGTACACAGATATAAGGGGGTTTTTCTTCCTAGTATAGGGTTTTCCCTTTTGACTTAGTAGTAGGAGTACTAGTAATAGCTATCTATAGAGCTAACTAGCGTAAATAATATATATATTAGTTTAGGGTATTATTATAATTAAAAATAATGATAATAATAATAAAAATAGTAAATAATTCTTAGTAATAGTAAATAAAATAATAAAAAGGGTTTTCTTAAAGTTATATTAGTAAAGAAAAGTATTAAGAATAATAGTCTTATAAAAAAGTTATAATAGTACTTATAACCCTAGTTATAATAAAATCTATAAAAGGTTATAATCTTATAACTTAAATAACTAATTTGATAAAATAGCTAATAATATAAGTATAAGAATAATAGCTTTCTTCTAATTAGTATATTAATACTACTATATAAAAAGACCCACTTTTTATTTACCTAACACTACATTTGTAGTTTTTATAGTGTAGTGTAGTTAGTGTAGTTAGTAACTACACTAACTATAAGAAAAAAAAAACTACACTACACTAAATATAAGCTAGAAAAAACTACACTATAAATACAAAATTTTCCTAAAAACTACACTAACTACACTACAAACAATGCTCTGACCCTGCCTAACGGCCTTAGACAGGCTGGAGTAATGTATCTGAGCGTCGGGTAGCATATCTTTAATAATAGATCTGACGTAGGGTATGTTTCCTGTGCCTCCTGCCATAAGAATGTTCGTAATAGTTGTCCTCCTGCCTTACTAAAGAACTTCTTTAATTAACCTTCTAATAGACTTAATCTAGTCTTGCTAGGCTTCTTCTGCCTCTTCTAGGCTGATTTTCACCTCTATTATTTTGTTACTAGACTTGTCTTTAAGGGAGACTATAGTGCTTAAGCTCTAGGATAACTCCTCTTTAGCCCTCTTATAGGTAGTATATAGTCTATTATTATCTACCATAGAGTTATTGGCATTATCTAAGTTAGGGTGTACACGCTTGTATATAAAATTAGCTAGAGCCTTGTTAAAATTAGTTCCGCCTAAGGCGTTATTACTGTGCGTAGCATTTATAACATAAGAATGCCGTGACTTAGACCTCTTAACATAAGCGATAGTAAAGTCTGTAGTTCCGCTGCTAATATTAATAATAAGCTAGTAGCTATCCTGGCTTGAGGTGGCCTTCTAGCTTTTGCCCTTAATATAAGCCACTAGGGCAGCTAATGGCTTAGGCACTAGGTAGATGTGTTTACGTTTAAACCTAGCGATCTTAGCTGCATTGAGGGTGGCCTTACGCTGCTAATAGGTGAAGTATGCTAGTACTACTAATACATAGCCCTTTAACTTGGTGTTTAGTGTGAGAACCAAGGGTAGCTAGGCAAGAGGTATGGGGGCGTTCATATATTGACTAAAGCTTGCTAGGTCTAAGTGTATTATGCGTGTAAGTCACTAGCTTATAGCTAGTAACTTACTAGTATTACATAGACCTAGCCCTAGGGTATAGTATGCTTATCTAGTAGTATACTAGCATACTAGTATTATAAGTAAGGCCTTATAATTACCCCCCTACTTTTAGCTAGGCTTCTAAATAGCTTTTAGTAAGTACTTTATAGCTACTTACTAAGTAATAGCTATACTAAAATAATAATAAATAATATTAGTGTTTAGGTATAAATTTACCTATAACTCCCTATTATATTACTAACTTTTCCTTTTCTTATCTATAGTAAACTTTTTCCTTAAATACTATTATATTATTAGTTACTATAAGTTTACCTTTACTACTTACCTTATTATTAGAATAGAATTAAATAGGGAAAGCATTAAGAGTATTATTATTATAGCTATCCCTAATATCTATTTAAAAGGGTATACTTATATATATTATTTACATATAGGTTATATAAACTTTAAGAAAAGTCCTTTAGTTAAGCTTAATATCCCTTAGATTAACTATTAATTCCCTAGTATACTAACTACTATTATTAAAGGGAAGTATTTAAAGCGTTATATCTAATATATTAAATATAGTAATACTTTTAAGATAGTAAGTATATTATATTCCTTACTTTTTTAGTCCTTAATTACCTATATCTCTCTAGGTAATACTAACTATATAAGGGGATTTTCTAGATTTTCTTACTATCCTTAATTAGGTAAAAACTTTAATAAATACCCTAAGTAATTAGGACCCTAATAATCTTAATAATTATATATTTTCTAAGGTAACTTACTACTATTTTAGCACCTATTATCTAAACCTTATTTTAGGGTTTAATTATACTAATATAGCTTATTATATTTCCTTTAGTTTAACTAGGGCTACTAAGGTCTATTAGGTATATTTTATTATATATTCTCTAGACCTTTACTTACTCCCTAAGTAAGCTACTTTAGCTATATATAATTAGTATATTATTTTATACTAGTAACTTTTAGTTACTATATTTCTTACTTCTATCCTAAGGATTATAAGTTATTACTTCTCCTTTACTACTTATTTACTAACTTTTATAGCTAAACTGTACTATATATTATAATTCCTAGAAGGTAAAAATAACTTTATAGCTATAATATTATAATCTAGGATTTATACCCTAGGGGGTAGTAAAGCACTAGTTTTTCTAGGTAATATAGGTAATAGTTTAGGAGAATAAGAGTAAGAGCACTAAGTACTTTCTTTATAATAGTATTATTTTAATATATAAGGGGGTAACTATAGAAGGGTTTCCCTTAAGACTCCCCTCCTTATAAGTATCTTTTCTTTTATTATTTAGTAAATAGTTTAATAAGGTTTTTAAATAGAGTATAATAGTAGCTAATAAGGCTAGGCCTTTTTTATAATTATCTTATTCCTTATTAATTATAAATTACTTATATCTTATTATACTTCTTACTTATTTTACTTTAATAGAAAGCCTAAATTATATATTAAGTGCCTTCTATATTTTCTACTACTACCTATTAGTTATATTTACTTAGCTAGCCCTTTTATTTTACTAGGTATTTATTACCTTTATATATCTTCCTATAATCCCTAACTTCTTTAACTTTAAACTTATTATTATTATCTTTAAGATTAGGTATTAGTATATTCTTATTTAAGGTGTTTTCCTAGTGATTCTATAGCTTTAATAAGCTAATATAAAACATGTTATATAGTTAACTATACTTATTAGGTAATGCTAGTTAATATACTTATTTACTTATAGTATTAAGTATTTAAAATAGCCTAATAAATCTTAGGTTTAGCTTTTATTTTATGTCCTTAAGCCTAATATTCTTTACTAATAGTAATACTAAGTCTTTTCTTTTTAAGGTTATTAGCTAATATCTCTAGTTATAGTACTTTACCTATGCTTTAGTAGCCCTTTCCTAGTTATATACTAGTTTCTCCCTAATCTTATATAGCTTTTAGATATATATATAAGCTTCTAGGACCTCTCTCTCCTTACTCTTACCCTCAAGAGCTAAGCAAAACTCTAGTAAATAGCCTATAAAGGCGTAGTTAAGGGAGTAGCCTATTATTTTATTAATAGTATTATTATATATAAATTAAGCTATTAGAAGTAGCTTTAGCTATAGCTACTAGTTTTCTTTAATAAAGTATTATAAGTAGTGTTTAAGTGAGTTCTGCTAATCGGAGCTGTACGGAAAAACCGCAATGATCCGTACCCATAATTGTGATGCGCCCACATCCCACATCCCACCCCTTCGCACCCAATTTATATGGGGCGCCATGGCAAAAAAAATATTACCTAATATCGCAAGGCTACGCAAGGCAGTCCGCCTACCTACCTAGCTAGGCAAATTTCTTCCTCCTTTAATATTAGAAATCGCGTTTTTAAGCGAATTAGCTATAGTTATAATTGAATTAATAAATATAACGGACTTCATTATATGTATAGCGGTAATGTGCTATAACTATAGGTGTGATTTACGTGTGGGTGTGTGGCAAGTAACCTTTCCATCCGAAAACGGCTAGTCACAGCTGTGACGGTTTTTCCGTACAGCTCCGATTAGCAGAACTCTGTTTAAGTACCTAATTTATTCTCTTTATTTACCTATTAGTTTAGGAGTAAAACACTATTAAAAGCCTTTACTTTATATATAACTAGTAATATACCTCTAACTAGAATTAGCTTATAAATACTAACTCTCTATTAGATATAATACCCTTTAGCGCTCTAAATTATAGCTTAATTTCCTTATAGAATAATTCTACTAATTTAGCTATATTAATTATAGTCTTTATAAGAAGGAAAATAAAGTACTTAGTAAATTAGTCTATAATTACTAGGATTATATTAGTTTCTTACTTACCTAGCTATACTAGTAGTAAACCTATAATAAAGTCTATTAAGATCTCTGCCTATAGTTACTTTAGTATTAGTAGTAATTTAAAGCTTCTATATAAGTAGTGCTATCTAGCTACTATATACTAGTATACGCTATAGCTAGATATATAGTCTAAAATAGCTTTACTTATTACTAGCTACTAATAGTAATACTTTAGTAGCTTAAGAGTGTGTTTAGTCCTAAAGTAACTTACTAGTGAATTATTATAGTGTAGCTATAAAAGCTCCTATTATAAGATAGGCTCCTACGGAATAACTACCTAGTCTTTATATATTAAGAGGCCCCTTATACTATATAACTATAGACTAGCCTTTCCCCTCCCTTTTACTTAGGAGTTAACCTTATCTTTATATTTTTATAAATCTAGATCTTAGTCTTATGCCTTCTATAGTAGTTTTACTAATAGTTTATTTGCTATAGATTAGTAAGGATTTAGTAATATAATAGCCCCTTAAATTACTTATACTATACTAATATCTTAGATATATATTACCTTCTCCTTAAAATTACTCTTATTTAGCTAACCTATTACTAGATTTATAGCAGCTAACTAGCCTTCTATATAGGCTACTCTTACCTTAGTAGGTTCTAAGACTAGTATTATACTATAACTTCTTTAATATATTAGTACTTTTTCTTTTATTATATAGATATTTACTATCTTTCTTTAAAGCTTTAGTAAGAGCATATTATTTAATATAGGTTTGCCCTTATAATTAAACCTTCTTAATAGTGTATTTATAGGGTTACTTTTCCCTAGTCTATACTTAATTATAAAGTAAAAAGAGTAAAGGAATATATACTATTATACCTATCTTCTATTTAGCTTCTACTACCTTATAAAGGTCTATAGGTTATAATAGTTTAATAGGACCTTTATAAGTATCTTTACTAACCTTATATAATCTAGGACTTACTTAATATATTTAGTATGCTTCTCCTTTATCTTAGAGAAGATTAAGATATTATCTAAATATACTATATAAATAGTATTAACTAGCCTATAAAGCGCCTTATAAATATAGCTTTAAAAAGTAGCTAGAGTATTAGTTAACCTAAAAGGTATTATAAAGTACTTATAGTGCCTATAACACATATAAAAAGCTATCTTTTACTTATTACTCTCTTTAATATAAATTTAGTAGTATATGTTATGGACTCGAGCTGTGAGCTCGGGTTTAGTCCGGCTCCGGGAAGTATCCGTACTCTGTGCGGCTAGGTTAGGGCTCTACACATACTACGCACAGACTGCGCACAAGGGACTATATATCCGGATGCTATATAACCACTAGTATAATCCTTTCCTTTTCCTATAAGAATAATATTCTTATTCTAAATGCTTATATATAGTAGCTATAAGGCTAGTTTATAATATATATTATTCTTTACTATAGAACCAACCTAGCTAAAGGAGGTATTATTACTAGTAAACATAATAAGCACTAATAAGCTAGCACTCCTATAACAATAGGTATAATAGTAGGCGGAATAAATCTAGTACTTAGCTAATATATAAAGCGTAGTACCTATACTAATCTAGATTAAATAAAAACCCTTACTTATAGGCCCCCTCTTTAATAGTAATAAGGTCCTATTTATAGCCTAGAAGGGCCTTATAACTTATAAGCTACTAGTAAATAAGGAGTTTATTAGTAGTAACTAGGATTAGTAGTGCTTTATTTACTAGAACCTATTACCTAAGGTTTAGGCATAGGTTATACCCTTCTTTAAGAAGGGCTACCTAGAGAACTTTTGCTTATTAAGACTTCTAGACTATCTAGGGGAAATATTTAATAACCCTTACTACTAGGAAATAGTAATTATAGAACTTAACTAGTTAATATAATAATAAAATAAGAGGTTTAGTAACTTCTATATTTACTTTAAGCAGAAGCTAGCCTTAGCTAGGGGGCTTAGGTAAGCGGACTTAGTAAAGTTATCTAAATTATATATAGCGCTTAATAAGTAAATAAGGGACTATAGCATTAGGTAGGATATACCCTAGGCTGATTATATAGTAGCTATAGCTTACTATTAAAGCATTATATTAAATATTAAATCTTACTAACTAGAGGAAAAACACCACACATAGAAACAAGGTAATTTAGCGCCTAACCTAGCTAAAGCTAGGCCATAAGATAAGGACACGCTAATAACAGATATTTATACTATAAGTATAATAAGGACTTAGTAAGGCTTTAGAAATCCTATAGGACACTAAAGGATAGGTAATAAGAAGGGTAGTAAGTAAGTAAAGTAAGTTACTTAGGATATACTTAATATATACTATAATAAAGGCTAGTGTTTATAATACGGTTTCTCTAAGCATTTTATTATAGTATACTTATTATATCTTACTATCCGCCTATAAAAGAAGTCCTTTATTAACGCTTATAACATAAAGGACACGCTTACTATTAACTTAGATAATAAGTCCGTAGACTAGTTAGGAAAAGAATAACCTTATTATTAAGTTATTTAATAGGGGATAAAGAAAGGAAGCGTGGAGGGGCTTTATAGCATATAGCTATTACTAATAAGGACTTTAAGGAGATCTAAGGAAATATAGACTTAGCTCCCTTCTATCACGACTTCGGTGGGGGAGATATAAACGGAGTGAAGGCTAAGGTTCTTAGTCGTAGCTAGAGAGCTACTACTTAAGGGTAGGTGTATAAAGGTCTCAAACTCTAACCTCCTATATCTCTTATAGGCAGTCCTTGTCTAAATACCTTACTATATGTATATAGCTATCTTATAGCTACTTAGTTATTTATAGAACCTAAGGCTTATCTAAGGGCTCTATTATGTAACTATCCTGTCTATAGCCCCTTAGCCTCTATGCTCCTAATATACTACCTCCCTAATATATAATTATCCTTAATTAAAAAGAGCTACTTAGCTAGTGTGTGTATGCTATGCATAACCTATAGTAATGCCTATGTTACTAGCTATACTATTAGTGCGTAGCATTACGTTTGCTTTAAATAATAAGATAGATATTATAGGGTCCCTAGGGTGATCCTTCTCGTGACCCCTAGATTATAAATAGCTACATACTTGCTGCTTTATTACCTTTAATATATATATCTCTATCTAGTAAGTTATTAGCACTAAGTAGACAAACTACCTATATTAAATTTTATAATTAGGTTAAATAGATAGGGTAATGCGCGCTATTTAAAATAAATAACTTCTTGTCTAATGTTAGGGATGTTATATTAATCTTACTAGGAGTTTGTAGCTAGTGTGCGTATTTGCTAGTAGTAGCTATAACCGTGAATATTATAATTCCTAGATTAGCTATATATAGCGCGTAGATTACTTAGGGGTCTAGGGCTAATATAAAAGAGGCTTACTTTCCCTTACTTCTATATACTTTTCTTCCCTTTATATCCTCCCTTAGTATTATAAGTTACCTTTACCTATAAGCTAGTAGCTTTATAGCTTCTCTTATAGTAGTTACTAACATCCTATAGTATTACTTTATTATTTATATCTACCCTTATCTAAAATATCTAAATCCTCTTAAACACTAAAAAGTTAGTTACTTATTTTTTACTTATGAGTTTCTTATAGTGTATTACTGCTAACTTACTAGTAGTTAATAATATCTTTAATGTAAGCTACTACTCCGCTACTATTACCTCTCTTTAGTAAGAAAAATTCCTTAATATCTCCTTTAAAGTCTCCTAGTAAGAAGCGTATATGTCAGGAGCACGGAGGCCAAGGGGCCATGGACGGGATAGTCATATAATAAAGCCCTTAGATAAGCCTCAGGTTCTGTGAATAACTAAGTAGCTACAAGATAGCTACGTGCACGTAGTAAGGTATTTAGATAAGGACTACCTATAAAAGATATAAGAGGTTAGAGTTTAAGACCTTTATATACCTACCCCTAAGTAATAGCTCTCTAGCTATAACTAAGAACCTTAGCCTTTACTTTATTTATATCTCCCTTTACTATAGTTATAATAAGTTAAACTCTTAAACCCTTTAGGGAAAATAAACTATTAGCTAGATTTAAATATAAAGAAGCTATAGAATATTTACCTAAAACACACTTACACTACTTAGTAAGGAAGCCCTAACTCTATAGTATCTAGGTAGTAACTAGAACACCCTAACTATAGAATATAAGAGAGTATAGTAAATACTACCTAACTAAAGTAGTAACACTAAATCTAGTAATAATAATAATCTAAATAAGCTATAAAGGTAATATAAGGTTATATAAGCTAAGCTATATAATACTTATATAAGAAAGGAGATCTTAGATATAGAAGCATAGCTTAAGGAAATAGAAGCGGATCTATAATTAGCTAGATTAGGTAAAGAACCTATAATTACCCCTTAGATAAATATATAAAGAATTCCCTTATTCCTAGATTTCCTACCTAACACTAAGTTTATAGTAAATATATACTTATAAAGCTTTATTAAGATATAGTATAAGGTACTTATATATAAAGGTAATACCTATAAGAATCTATAGGCATACCTAGTAGATTTAAATATGCTATTTAAGCTAGACTTAAGAACTTTTTAGAATAATAAAATAAAGGTAGTATATACTAGTAGCTACTTAGCTAATAATATAAAGTAATAGTAAATATATTATATAATAGTAAATAGGATAGTTAACTACTTAGCTTACACCTAGGATAGATTTATATCCTAGCTAAACACTAGAGTAATAGATAAAGATATATAGTACTTAGAAGCTACTAGGACACTACTAAATCTTAGGTAAAAGAGTAATTAGTCTTTTTAATCTTTCCTAAGACTTTAGATAAAGGTAAAAGTAAAATTACCTAACTAAATCCCTATGCGCTTAAGAATAGTAATTTTTCTAAATAGCTTAAATAATACTATAAGAAAGTATATAGTTAGCTAAGAGTTCCTAATATCTTAGAGTTACCTATAGGGTTAAGGAAAAAAGGCTAAAGTTATAATAATATTTATATTAAGTAATTATAATAGAAACTATAATAAGAAGGGTAGGAGTAATAAGAGATAACACTCTAGCTTCCTTATAGATAACTTATAGTAAGGCTTATAGTAACCTAGCATAGGCTAGAGACTATTTAAGTGCTATAAATATAGTAGCCCTAGATATAGTGTAAATAGATATAATATAGTAAACTACTTAATTTATAAAAGTAATAGGTATATTACTAAGAAGTATAAGAATAGTAGTAATAAAACCTTAGACTTAAATAAGATTCTAATTAGTTTAGCTTAGGCCTAGAATAATAGTCTTACTATAGAAAAACCTATAAATAAGAGAATAAGAATATAAGTGTCCTTATAGTAAGATAACTACTAGTTAGTAATACTAGCGCTATTTAATATAGGCGCGGAATATTTAATAATCCACCCTAAATTATTATTAAAATAGGATTAGAAAAACATAGAAAAAACAAAGATAACACTAAAAAGCGTAAGTAAGGATAAGATCTTACACTAGGGAATCCTATATAAACTAGTTAAGGTAAAAGATAGCATAGGCTATATAAAAGTCTACTAAGTTAGCTACTATATTACTAATATAGAAGAGGGAATACTCCTAGTGATAGACTAGACCCTAGAGTATAAACCTATAGTAATAGACTAGAAGCAAGGTTTCTAGAGGTTTCTAATAACCTAAGATTACATTACTTTTATAGTAAGCAAGCAATAACTACATAAGGTAGTAAAGTAGTCTTTTATTACACTATTACTAGCATTACTAAAGATTAAGGTAGTTAACCTAGAGATAATAGAAGAAAATACTAATAAAAATTCATTAATAGGTAATATAATAAGTAATAACCTAAGTTATAGTGTAGTTATAGTAATAGTAGTAGAATATACCTTTTATATTAAAGAAGAAAAACCTAAGAAATATAATAGCGCTCTAGGTAGTATTTTGTAAAGAATTAGTAGCATTCACATAAGAGACAGATAGTAATATACCCCTATAGTAAATTCTAGAAAAGTACACGGAATTCACAGATATATTTTTAAAGGAGCTAGCTAGCAAGCTCCTAGAATTAAGTAGTTACACTTATATAATTAAATTAGAAGAGGGGAAATAACTACCCTAGGAACCTATATATAACCTAGCTAAAAAAGAGCTAGAAGTGCTTAGGGAGTACCTAGTAAGTACGTAAGAGAAAGGGTGAATTAGAAGATTAATAAGCCTAGCAGGAGCCCTAATTTTATTTATCCTAAAAAAATCAGGGAAATTAAGGCTTTATATAGATTACAAGGGCCTTAATAGGATTACTATTAAAAATAGGGCCCCTTTACTACTAATCTCTAAAATCCTTAATTAATTAGCAAGTATAAAGATTTTTATATTACTAGATCTTTAAAAGGCATACCACTAGCTATATATCCGCAAGGGCAATAAGTAAAAGATAGCATTCTATTACTACTATAAGCACTTTAAATATCTTATAATACTATTTAGGTTAGTAAATACGCTAGCTACTTTTTAGGAATATATTAATAATACTCTTAAGGGGCTTATAAATAAATTTTACATTATCTACCTTAATAACACCCTAATATATAGCAGTAACCCTATAAGACACACAAAGCATATCAAAAGGGTACTGGAGTGACTTTAGGACGCAGACCTTTATATTAACCTTAAAAAGTGCTAATTTTTAGTTATAAAGGTAAAGTTCCTAGGTTTTATTATATCTAAGAAGGGCATTAAGATAGAACTATTATAGGTTAAAGCTATTATAACCTAGCTAATACCTAGTAGTATATTTAATATTCAATTATTCCTTAGGTTTATAGGGTTTTACTAATATTTTATAAAATAGTATAATAAGGTAGTAATCCTACTAATAAACTATCTAAAAGGTATCTAACTAGCGGAGTTTAAGCTAAAGCCTAGTAAACTTATAGTATTTAAAAAACTCTAGAAGAAGTTCTAGGAGGCACTAATTTTAGTGTACTTTAACCCACTTTATCCACTAAGAGTAAAGATAAACATATCTAGTTATAATTAGAGCTATACTTATAATATTAGTGCTAGGTAGCTAGCACCTAGTAGCGTATTTTTTAAGGAAGTTAACTAATATTAAACTTCGCTACTTAACCCTAGACACTAAGTTATTAGTAATCTAAGAGGCGTTTTAAGCCTAGAGACATTACCTTATGTATTTAACTTATTAGATTACGGTTATAATAGACTATCTAAATTATAAGTACTTAGTTATAAAGCTAAAGCTAACTAGTAGATAGGTAATAGTATTAGATAAGCTCTATTTGTTTAATTTTAGGATTAAATATTATACAAGTAAGTTAAATCCCACTAATACCCTATTAAGAAAAGTAAATT
This sequence comes from Epichloe hybrida, assembly GCA_019022495.1. Taxonomy (NCBI): domain Eukaryota; kingdom Fungi; phylum Ascomycota; class Sordariomycetes; order Hypocreales; family Clavicipitaceae; genus Epichloe; species Epichloe hybrida. The sequence continues at coordinate 192,158 of JAFEKR010000030.1, forward strand.
ATATTAGCAAGAAGTATAGGGTAAAGGCTATATCCTTATAGCTACCTAGCTTCTTATCTAAGTTTATAAATACTAAGTAGCAAGGATACTATATAAGTAATAGTATAGTTATAAGTCCTAAGATTATATTACTTAGCATAGCTAATGGTTTATTATAAGAACACTATAAGGGCTACACTAGCCTCTAGGGTTTTAAGAAGATATAACTTAATTATATTATTAAGAAACCTAATAGTCCTACAAAGCCTATAAGTAGTATGCTAACTAGGTCTGCTAATTATAAGTAATAAGGTTATGCCTTATCTATATTTATTAATATTTCTATAAGTCTAGCTAGCCTATAGGTTAGGAGTTTAGCTAGGTTAGTAGTTAGTAAGTAGTATAGGCGCCCCCTTAAAACACTACTTAGCTATAATTTATTTATAAGTCTAAAAGTATACTATAAGCTAGCTACTTATAGTAATATTATAGTAAGAATACAAGTAGTCTAGCAAACCTTTGCTAAGTTTACACATAATATATATCCTATATACATAGAATTAAAGACTCTAATTTAAGTTATATTATTTTAAGTATAGTAAGGTAATAACTTTACTATAGGTTATAGGAAGCTACTTAAGAGTAGTAACCTTAAAGTATTATAAATATAGTCTATTAGGCCCTCTAAGCTATTAATATTTTAAAATAAAGTTTTTATTCTAGTAGGTATAAGAAAGGAAATTTTACTACTTACCTATAATAACCTAGTAGTAAGCTACTAGGGAGTTAGTAAGACCCTCTATTAGATTATAAGTTAGTATTACTAGCTAATAATAAAGAAAGACACTAAGTTATATATATAAACTTATATAAGCTATTAGACTTTAAAGCTAAGGTACTATAAACCTTATAGTAAGCTAGCTACGCTACTAGTACTTAATTAGCCTTTTTAAGAATTATTAATAGATTTTATTATAAGGCTATTACCTATAAAAGACGCAAATTAGACTTATAATATAATCTTAGTCTTTATAGACTATTTCATAAAATATAGTATTTATATCCTTGTTTTAACGCGAATAACTAGTAATAGGTTAGCTACTATATTCCTAGAGTATATTTTTAGGGATTATAGTGCCCTAAAAGGTATTATTATAAACTATAGTTTAACTTTTACTAGTAGGTTTTAAATAACTTTTTACTATCTTATTATAACTAAGTAGTAACTAAGTACTATGTTTTACCTATAAATAAATAGTTAGATAAAATATTTAAACCAAGTTTTAGAATATTATTTAAGAGCCTTTACTTACTTTAATTAGACTAATTAAGCTAATAATCTTTTAATAGTATAGTTTATATATAATATAAGCGTTTATTTAACTTATAGCTACACCCTAGCTAAGGCACTATAAGGCTATAACCCTAGGGAATTATAGTAAGTAGTTATAGATATTTCTATAGTAAATAACTAGGTAAAGACTTATACTACTACGCTAAGAGATAGATATATAGTAATTAAGTAGCTTCTAAGTAACTTATAGGCCTAGTATATAAAATACTATAATAAGAAGTAAACCCTAATAAAGTTTAAAGTAAGTAACTATATTTTATTATTTATAAAGAATATTAACTTATAGTAACCTAGTAAGAAGCTAAGTATAAAGTACCTAGGCCCTTATAAAATTAAAAAAGTAATTAGGACTTATAGTTTAGTATACTAACTAAAGCTACTACCTAGTATATAACTATATAATATTTTTAATATTACTAATCTTAAACTATTTATAAGGGTTCTTACTAATATAGAAAATATATCCTTACTATAAGAGAATATTATAGATAATAAGCAGGAGTTTAAAGTTAAAAGAATTATATTATATTATTATAATAGGAAATATTAGAAATACCTAGTTAAATAAAAGGGCTATAATACTTTAGAGAATTCTTAGGTAAAGAAAAGAGATTTTATTATAATAAATATTATTAAGGATTACAAGTAATAACTAAGTAGCTAGTTTATAAATATAAAGTTATATTTAGTAAAGTTTAGATAGTAGTAGTAATATATAAAAGAAAAAATCTAGATAAATTCTTAGAAACCTAACTTATAGCTACTTTATACTAATTATTCTATTAATATATTACCTACCTAGTTCCTAGTATTCTTACCTATACTAATAAGGGCAGAGGATTTATCTTTATTATTAAAGGAATCCTCCTCCTTATATATATATATACAAAGCTTACTAGGGAGGTCTAGTAGCCTAATATAAGTAAGAAGCGTAAATATATTAGTAATAAGCTACTAGTAAGTTAGTAAAGCTATAAGCTAGAGCATAGAAATATATATAAATAGAAGGTTTTATATAATAAAACATAAGCTATTAGAAATATTAATCTAGACTTCTAGATTAATAGTATTATTAAGTAGTAATATAGTAACTTATTTATTAGCATTAGCCTTACATATAACTTCTACTATAAGTTACGCCTACCTTACCTAACCACGCTTATTAGTATTTTTAGTGGTTAGGAGCATATTATAAAGTTTACGCTTTATATACATTAAACACTAGTAGTATATTAGTAGTAATTAAGTTATAGAAATAAGAGATATATATATTATTAAGAAAGTATAGATTATCTTTAGGATTACTATAGGTATTAATATACTTAAAGAGCGTATAGTATAACTAAGTAAACTAAGTAAGATACTAGTAGTATATTAGTATATATATTAGTAGTAAGAAAGGAAGAATAAACCCTAGTATAGTCCTTATTATTATACGTATAATAAGCATATTTTATTAAGTTATTTACATAAGTTAGGAGTAACACACAGTAAGATAGCAGTAAAGTTATACTTAGAGAATTATTATATTAGGTTAGAATAGATTTGCCCTTAATAATATATTATAGCTCTGCACTATTACTATCTTTAGGTGTAATAGCTTATATTATAACTTACTATATATAGTAAATATAAGGAATCTTTATTCCACTAGCACTACTAGCTATAAGTTAGTAAGGTAAGCGCTAGATAAATAAAGATATTATACTTACATTAAAATTTTCAAAGCTAAACGCTTCTTACTAAGAGACTTTAAAGAAAATATTAAGGAATTCTTCCCACTAAAGGGAGGTAGTAGTAGCAAAGTAGTAGCTTATATTAAAGATATTATTAACTACTAGTAAGTTAGTAGTAATACGCTATAAGAAACTTATAAGTAAAAGATAAGCAACTAACCTATTAGTATTTAAGAGAATTTAAATATTTTAGATAAGGGTAAACGCAGATAATAAAGTAACACTATAGGATGTTAGTAACTACTATAAGAGAAGCTATAAAGCTACTAGCTTATAGGTAAGGGTAACTTATAATACTAAGGGAGAATATAAAGGAAAGAAAAGTATGTAAAAGCAAGGAAAAGCAGGCCTCTTTTATATTAGCCCTAGACCCCTAAGTAATCTACGCGCTATATATAGCTAATCTAGAAATTATAACATTCATAGTTATAGCCACCACTAGTAGATATGCATACTAGCTACGAACTCCTAGCAAGATTAATATAACATCCCTAACATTAGATAAGAAGTTATTTATTTTAAATAGCATACATTACCCTATCTATTTAACCTAAATTATAAAATTTAACATAGGCAGTCCATCCACTTAGTGCTAATAACTTACTAGATAGAGGTATACATATTAGAGGCAATAAAGCAGTAAGTGTGCAGCTATTTATAATCTAGGGTTACAAGAAGGATTACCCTAGGGACCTTGTAATATCTGTTTTATTATTTAAAGCGAACGTAATACCACGCACTAATAGTATAGCTAGTAACATAGGTATTACCATAGGTTATACATAGCATACATATACTAGCTAAGCAGCTTTTTTTAATTAAGGATAATTATATATTAGGGGGGTAGTATATTAGGAGCATAAAGGCTAAGGGGCTATGGATAGGATAGTTATATAATAAAGCCCTTAGATAAGCCTTAGGTTCTATGGATAACTAAGTAGCTATAAGATAGCTACGTGCATATAGTAGGGTATTTAGATAAGGAATGCCTATAAGAGATATAGGAGGTTAGAGTTTAAGACCTTTATGCACCTACCCCTAAGTAGTAGCTCTCTAGCTATAACTAAGAACCTTAGCCTTCACTCCGTTTATATCTCCCCCCACCACAGTCGTGACAGTATAGCTTTAAAAATCTTAATGTAAGTATAACATCTCTACCTCCTAGCGCTTACCCTACTAACTTATAGCTAGTAATGCTAGTGGAATAAAGATTCCTTATATTTACTATGCGTGGTAGGTTATAATATAGGCTATTACACCTAAAGATAGTAATAGTGTAGAGCTATAATATATTATTAAGGGTAAATCTATTCTAACCTAATATACTAATTCTCTAAGTATAACTTTACTACTATCTTGCTATATATTACTCCTAACTTACATAAATAACTTAATAAAATACGCCTATTATGCGCGTAATAATAAGGACTATACTAGGGTTTATCCTCCTTTTCTTACTACTAATATATATACTAATATACTACTAGTGTCTTGCTTAGTTTACCTAGTTATACTATATGCTCTTTAAGCATATTAATACTTATAGTAATCCTAAAGATAATCTATACTTTCTTAATAATATATGTGTTTCTTATTTCTATAACTTAGTTACTACTAACATACTACTAGCATCTAATACGTGTAAAACACAAACTTTATAATACGCTCCTAACTACTAAAAACACTAATAAGCATAGTTAGGCAAGGCAAGTGTAACTTATAGCAGAAGTTATATGTAAGGCTAATGCTAATAAATAAGTTACTATATTACTACTTAATAATACTATTAATCTAGAAGTCTAGATTAATATTTCTAATAGCTTGTCTTTTATTATATAAAACCTTCTATTTATATATATTTCTACGCTCTAGCTTATAGCTTTACTAACTTACTAGTAGCTTACTACTAATATATCTATGCTTCTTACTTATATTAGGCTACTAGACCTCCCTAGTAAGCTTTATATATATATATATAGGGAGGGGGATTTCTCTAATAATAAGGATAAATCCTCTGCCCCTATTAGTATAGGTAAGAATACTAGGGACTAGGTAGGTGATATGTTAATAGAATAATTAGTATAAAGTAGCTATAAGTTAGGTTTCTAAGAATTTATCTAGATTTTTTCTTTTATATATTACTACTATTATCTAAACTTTACTAAATATAACTTTATATTTATAAACTAGCTACTTAGTTACTACTTATAATTCTTAATAATATCTATTATAATAAAATCTCTTTTCTTTACCTAAGAATTCTCTAAAGTATTATAGCCTTTTTATTTAACTAGGTATTTCTAATATCTCCTATTATAATAATATAATATAATTCTTTTAACTTTAAACTCCTACTTATTATTTATAATATTCTCTTATAGTAAGAACGTATTTTTTATATTAGTAAGAACCCTTATAAATAGTTTAAGATTAGTAATATTAAAAATATTATATAGTTATATACTAGGTAGTAGCTTTAGTTAGTATACTAAACTATAAGTTTTAATTACCTTTTTAATTTTATAAGGGCCTAAGTACTTTATACTTAGCTTCCTACTAGGTTACTATAAGTTAATATTCTTTATAAATAATAAAATATAGTTACTTACTCTAAGCTTTATTAGGATTTGCTTCTTATTATAGTATTTTATATACTAGGCTTATAAGTTACTTAGAAGCTACTTAATTACTATATATCTATCTCTTAGTGTAGTAGTATAAGTCTTTACCTAGTTATTTACTATAGGAATATCTATAACTACTTACTATAGTCCCCTAGGGTTATAGCCTTATAGTGCCTTAGCTAGGGTATAGCTATAAGTTAAATAGATGCTTATATTATACTTAAACTATACTATTAAAAGATTATTAGCCTAATTAGTCTAATTAAAGTAAGTAAAGGCTCTTAAATAATATTCTAAAACTTAGTTTAAATATTTTATTTAACTATCTATTTATAAGTAAAATATAATACTTAGTTACCACTTAGTTATAATAAGATAGTAAAAGGTTATCTAAAACCCGCTAGTAAAAGTTAAACTATAGTTTATAATAATACCTTTTAGGGCGCTATAATCCCTAAAAATATACTCTAGGAATATAGTAGCTAACTTATTACTAGTTATTCATGTTAAAATAAGGATATAAATACTATATTTTGTAAAATAGTCTATAATAACTAAGATTACATTATAAGTCTAATTTACATCTTTCACAAGTAGTAGCTCTATAATAAAATCCATTAATAATTCTTAAAAAGGCTAATTAAGCACTAGTAGTATAGCTAGCTTACTATAAGGTTTATAGTGCCTTAGCTTTAAAGTCTAATAGCTTATATAAGTTTATATATATAACTTAGTATCTTTCTTTATTATTAGCTAGTAATACTAACTTATAATCTAATAAAGGGTCTTACTAACTCCCTAGTAGCTTACTACTAGGTTATTATAGGTAAGTAGTAAAATTTCCTTTCTTATACCTACTAGAATAAAAACTTTATTTTAAAATATTAATAGCTTAGAGGGCCTAATAAACTATATCTATAACGCTTTAAGGTTACTACTCTTAAGTAGCTTCCTATAACCTATAGGAAAGTTATTACCTTACTATACTTAAAATAATATAACTTAAATTAAAGTCTCTAATTCTATATATATAGAATACATATTATATATAAACCTAGAAAAGGTTTACTAGACTACTTATATTCTTACTATAATACTACTATAAGTAGCTAGCTTATAGTATACTTTTAGACTTATAAATAAATTATAGCTAAGTAGTATTTTAAGGGGGCGCTTACGCTACTTACTAACTACTAACCTAGCTAAACTCCTAACCTATAGGCTTGCTAGACTTATAGAAATATTAATAAATATAGATAAGGCATAACCTTACTACTTATAATTAGTAAACCTAGTTAGCATACTACTTATAGGCTTTATAGGACTATTAAGTTCCTTAATAATATAATGAAGTTATATTTTCTTAAAACCCTAGAGGCTAGTATAACCCTTATAGTATTTTTATAATAAACTATTAGCTACACTAAGTAATATAATCTTAGGACCTATAACTATACTATTACTTATATAGTGTCCCTACTACTTAGTATTTATAAACTTAAATAAGAAGCTAGATAGCTATAAGGACATAGCCTCTACCCTACACTTCTTACTAATATAATTTGCTTTTCTTAATAGGGTATTAGCAGGGTTTAACTTACCTACACAATATTTAATCCTAAAATTAAACAAATAAAGCTTATCTAATACTATTACCTATTTACTAGTTAGCTTTAGCTTTATAGCTAGGTACTTATAATTTAGATAGTTTATTATAACTATAATCTAATAAGTTAAATACATAAGGTAATGCCTCTAAGCTTAAAATACCTCTTAGATTACTAATAACTTAGTGTCTAGGGTTAAGTAGTAAAGTTTAATATTAGTTAACTTCCTTAAAAAATACGCTACTAGGTGCTAGCTACCTAGCACTAATATTATAAGTATAGCTTTAATTATATAACTAGATACATCTATCTTTACTCTTAGCGGACAATGTAGGTTAAAGTATATTAAAATTAGTACCTCCTAAAACTTCTTCTAGAGTTCTTTAAATACTATAAGTTTACTAGGCTCTAGCTTAAACTTTACTAGTTAGATACCTTTTAGATAGTTTATTAGTAGGACTACTACCTTACTATACTATTTTATAAAATATTAGTAAAACCCTATAAACCTAAGGAATAATTAAATATTAAATATACTACTAGGTATTAGCTAGGTTATAATAGCTTTAACCTATAATAGTTCTATCTTAATGCCCTTCTTAGATATAATAAAACCTAGGAACTTTACCTTTATAACGAAATATTAGCACTTTTTAAGGTTAATATAAAGGTCTGTGTCCTTAAGTTACTTTAGCACCCTTTTAATATACTTTATATATCTTATAGGGTTACTACTATATATTAGGGTATTATTAAGGTAAATAATATAGAATTTATCTATAAGCCCCTTAAGAGTATTATTAATATATTCCTAAAAAGTAGCTAGCACATTCACTAACCTAAATAGTATTATAAGATATTTAAAGTGCCTATAGTAGTAACAAAATACTATTTTCTACTTATTACCCTTATAGATACATAGCTAGTAGTACGCCTCTTAAAGATCTAGTAACATAAAAATCTTTACACTTACTAATCAATTAAGGATTTCAGAGATTAGTAGCAAAGGGGCCCTATTTTTAATAGTAATCCTATTAAGGCCCCTATAATCCATATAAAGCCTTAATTTCCCTAATTCTTTTAGGATAAATAAAATTAAGGCTCCTACTAGGCTTATTAATCTTCTAATTCACCCTTTCTTCTATATACTTACTAGGTACTCCCTAAGCACTTCTAGCTCTTTTTTAGCTAGGTTATATATAAGTCCCTAGGGTAGTTATTTCCCCTTTTCTAATTTAATTACATAAGTATAACCACCTAATTCTAGGAGCTTACTAGCTAGCTCCTTTAAAAACATATCTATAAATTCCACATACTCTTCTAGAATTTACTATAGGGGTATATTACTATCTATCTCTTATATAAACACTGCTAATTCTTTGTAAAACACTACCTAGAGCGCTATTATACTTCTTAGTTTTTTCTTCTTTAATATATAAGTATATTCTACTACTATTACTATAACTACACTATAACTTAGGTTATTACTTACTATATCGCTTATTAATGAATTTTTATTAGTATCTTCTTCTATTACCTCTAGGTTAACTACCTTAATCTTTAATAATACTAGTAATAGCGTAATAGAAGACTACTTTACTACCTTATATAGTTATTACTTACTTACTATAAAAGTAATATAATCTTAGGTTATTAGAAACCTCTAAAAACCCTACTTCTAGTCTATTACTATAGGTTTATACTCTAGGGTCTAGTCTATCCCTAGGAGCATTCCCTCTCCTATATTAGTAATATAGTAGCTAACTTAGCAGACCTTTATATAGCCTATACTATCTTTTACCTTAACTAGTCTATATAGGATTCCCTAGTGTAGGATCTTATCCTTACTTACACTTTCTAGTATTATCTCTGTTTTTTCTATGTTTTTCTAATCCTATTTTAATAATAATTTAGAGTAGATTATTAAATATTCCACGCCTATATTAAATAGCACTAGCACTACTAACTAGTAGTTATCTTACTATAAGAACACCTATATTCTTATTCTCTTATCTATAGGTTTTTCTATAGTAAGACTATTATCCTAGGCCTAAGCTAAACTAATTAAAATCTTATTTAAGTCTAAGGTTTTATTACTACTATCCTTATACTTCTTAGTAATATACTTATTACTTTTATAAATTAAGTAATTTACTATATTATATTTATTTACACTATATCTAGGGCTACTATATTTATAGCACTTAAATAGTCTCTAGCTTATACTAGGTTACTATAAGCCTTACTATAAGTTATTTATAAGGGAGCTAGAGCATTATCTCTTATTACTCTTACCCTCCTTATTATGGTTTCTATTATAATTACTTAATATAAATATTATTATAACTTTAGCCTTTTTTCCTTAACCCTATAGGTAACTCTAAGATATTAGGAACTCTTAGCTAACTATATGCTTCCTTATAGTATTATTTAAGCTATTTAGAAAAATCACTATTCTTAAGCATATAAGGATTTAGTTAGGTAATTTTACTTTTACCTTTATCTAAAGTCTTAGAAAAGATTAAAAAGACTAATTACTTTTTTACCTAAGATTTAGTAATATCCTAGTAGCTTCTAAGCACTATATATCTTTATCTATTACTTTAGTATTTAGCTAGGATATAAATCTATCCTAGGTATAAGCTAAGTAGTTAACTAACCTATTTACTATTATATAATATATCCACTATTACTTTATATTATTAGCTAAGTAGCTACTAGTATATACTATCTTTATTTTATTATCCTAAAAAGTTCTTAGGTCTAGCTTAAATAGCATATTTAAATCTACTAGGTATGCCTATAAATTCTTATAAGTATTACCTTTATACGTAAGTACCTTATACTATATCTTAATAAAGCTTTATAAGTATATATTTACTATAAACTTAGTATTAGGTAAGAAATCTAGGAATAAGGGAATTCTTTATATGTTTATCTAAGGGGTAATTATAAGTTCTCTACCTAATCTAGGTAATTATAAGTCTGCTTTTATTTCCTTAAGCTATGCTTCTATATCTAAGATCTCCTTTCTTATATAAGTATTACATACCTTAGCTTATATAACCTTATGTTACCTCTATAGCTTATCTAAATTATTATTATTACTAGATTTAGTATTACTACTTTAGTTAGGTAGTATTTACTATACCCTCTTATATTTTATAGTTAGGGTATTCTAGTTACTACCTAGGCACTATAGAGTTAGGGCTTCCTCGCTAGGTAGTGTAGGTATATTTTAGGTAGATATTCTATAGCTCCTTTGTATTTAAATCTAGCTAATAGTCTGTTTTCCCTTAAGGGTTTAACTTATCATGACTTTAGTAAGGGAGATATAAACAGAGTAAAGGCTAAGGTTCTTAGTTGTAGCTAGAGAGCTACTACTTAGGGGTGGGTGCATAAAGGTCTCAAACTCTAACCTCCTACATCTCTTATAAGCAGTCCTTATCTAAATACCTTACTATATGCACATAGCTATCTTATAGCTACTTAGTTATTCACAGAACCTAAGGCTTATCTAAGGGCTCTATTATGTGACTATCCCGTCCATGGCCCCTTGGCCTCCGTGCTCCTAACACCTTCTTAGTCCTTGCTTTAATTAATAAGATTACCTTTATAGACGCTTAAGTTAATACTAGCTATAACTACTATACTACTATAAGTAAATACCTTATTTAAAAGCTTTAATTAGAATACCTCCCTCTTCTAACTAAAAGGTTAGTTTATATAGCTATTAGTGTGAAATAAGGGGGAAAAGAGAGTTAGGAGAAATAATTATATATCTTATATATTATTTAGTTTTAGTTAGATTTAGATAGATAGGAGATGCTAATTATAGCATATATAATCCTAGGACTAATAAGGCAACTTATCCTAGGTATACTATGGATAAAACAGAATAAAATTAGCTTAGATATAGCGTGACAATAGGTATGCATAGGATTAGCTAATGGGCTGCTTATATAGGCTATAACTAACAGAAAGGTTAACTAATCTATAGTGTCTATTCTAGGTTTAATATTTATAAGGATAGTATAATAAGTAAAAAGATAGAAGGAGAACATTTAGCTTTATACTATAAGTCTAAGGGAAATTATATCTATCTTACAGATTAATATAACCAGAGCTTTACATTACATTACATTACACCCCCCTTTTACACATTACATTACATTACATGTAATTATTTGTAATTATTTTTTATTTTTTATTATTAAGGTTAGATAATTAGAAATAAATAGTTATAAACTTAATTTAACTATAAGTAAGTTTATATTAGGTTTATAAAAATATAAATTAAGGTTTATTTATTATATTATCCTTAATTATAGCTAATAAGACTAATTAAACTAATAAAACTTATTTTTTAAGCTTACTTCTAAGAAAATGTTAAAAATAAGACCTATTTTTAGCCCTTTTCTAGTTAAAGAACCTTCTTATTACTAGCTTGCTTTGCAAATCTAACAGCTGCACTGCAGCTATTAATAGTCGCGAAGGTAGCTATCAATAGCTACGTCGCAGCTGTTAACAGCTACGTCCGACCGTGTGGATGACTAATTAGTTAATTGCGTTATGGCTGTAAGTGCAGCCACAACTACGCTACTAGTAATTAAGTAAGCTAGGGTAACGTAAGCTAGGGTGATGTAAGCAGGTTACCCTACACATAACTTACCCTATAGCTATCTTTAATCGTGATTTTCTCTTTAACTAGAGGTCGTACAAAAGTTTCACATATAGTAAATTAAAGCTTAAAGACAGGGCTTTCTTTTTATATAAGGTTATTTTTTAGACCAAAAGTTAGTGCATACAGGTTGCTAGCTAGTATAGTAATGAGTTAATTTTTTAGTTTTTGTATATAAATAAATTTTACGGAAAATTAAAAGTGGCCTATAAGACCCTGCTAGCGGCCTGGATCCTCCGATACGGTTAGTAAGTCTATAAGAGGAAGAATATCTTTTTAACTAGCTAGATAGCTAGTCCTCTTAACTAATAACAGCCGCATTACCTGTATAACGTATCTAAAATCAATTCTATTGCTTTATTAAATATTATAAAAGTAATTTAAATTAAATTCTATTAGTTAATAACTACTATAAACTTCCGTTACGTTGCGTTAATTGAATTAACGTTGCGGCCCTATCAGTCCCTGACCGTAGAGCTTGCACTTGTACAGCTGTTGCTAGCTAGCAACTAGCTCCCTACATTTCAATAGGTTATGAGCCCGGTGGCGCAGTGGTTGTGGCTCACTGCGTTTTCAGCCCACCATAGTGGAGCACTGCTCTGCGAGGCAAGGTTATGGAACTTATAGGCAGAGCTTTACATGTAGTGTAGTAAATGTAGTATTTTGACTTTCCTTGTAGTATGTAGTGTAGTGAATTATAGTGTAGTGTAGTATGTAGTGTAGTGTAATAAATACTACACTACACTACAAATACTACATGTAGTATAAGGCTAAAAATAAAGGTGGGGCATATTAATATCTTATAATATTCTTCAGATTTTTCTTTATTAACTTAATATTAGCTTTCTTTTTTATTAGAATTTAGTTATTTAGTTATAAATCTTTAAAGTTTATACTTATTTAAACTATTAAGCTTATAATAGGAATAGGGTAGCTAAGTATGGTATTTTTAGTATTACTATATAACTCTATTTATTTCCTAAATTCTAAAGGTTATTTTATCTTTCTAAATCTTTCATTAGATTTAATATTCATTTTAATATACTTTTTTTACTTTAAATCTAAGATTTACCCTAAAGAAATTATTTACTATTATATATAAATAGGATAATGAATCTAATAATAATATATTTATAAAGATAAGCTATTTATAATAAATAAAAATTTTTACTTTATATTATAGAAGGGTTTTTAGCTATATATTTTCTTTTATTATAATTATAAATAATTATATTAAGTTTTTAGGTTTTTTAAGTTAAAAGAAATGTAAAAACCCTTAAAAAGGCTTTAAAAAAGTAGCTAGAATATTATTCTTATAATATTAAAAAGAAATATAATATATTTTCCTTTATTACTAAAATTAGAAAAAAAAGCTTTAAAAGTAAGCTTAAGAATATATTCTATTTTTAGCTTACTTACTTAGCTATATATTATACTAAAAAGTAGGTTTAAAAGTAAACCTTATTAACTATACCTTTTATTTACTAATAGTTTCTATAATACACCCCCTGAATTATTTTATAAATCTACATACCCTAGTTATTTATCCCCTGCTAACAGCTGCGATTAGCTATATATGTAATATAACCCCTATATTATTTTAGAGAGCTATAAGGAAAATAAACCAGGGGGTGAACGCCACAAAAAGATACAATATTTTAGGTGTGAACTACTAAGAATTCAAGGTCTTTATTAATCCTAGCCCCTGTTACCTTTATTTCCCTTCTAGCATTTAATTAGCTTATTTACCCCTATTATATAGATTTGTAAAATAATTCAGGGGTTGTATTATATGCTTTTTCTATAAATTCGTCTAAAGAAAAAGATATATTAATAAAAGTGGGTCTAAAGTAAGTCCTTATAAATATACCTTTACTTACTAATAACCTTTATGCTTTTTTTATAATATAGTCTTAGAAAAAGGAGGTATTAATAAAAATGGGTCTAAAGTGGGTCCTTATAATTATCCCTTTACTTCCTAATAACTTTTATGCTTTTTTCTATAATCTAGTCTTGGAAAAAGAAGGAATTAATAAAAGTGGATCTAAAGTGGGTCCTTATAGTTGCCTTTTACTTAGAGTTTATACTTTTTTTTAATTAGTTATAGAATTATTTCTTAAAAAGAGATATTAAATTTATTATTACTATTACTACTATTACTACTACTACTACTATTATTACTATTATTACTATTATTACTATTATTACTATTATTACTATTATTACTATTATTACTATTATTACTATTATTACTATTATTACTATTATTACTATTATTACTATTATTACTATTATTACTATTATTACTATTATTACTATTATTACTATTATTACTATTATTACTATTATTACTATTATTACTATTATTACTATTATTACTATTATTACTATTATTACTATTATTACTATTATTACTATTATTACTATTATTATTATTTTAAAAAATATAAGAAAGAAAAGTATTTTATTTTATTAATATATTTAAAAAGCTTAAAATACTAAGTAATTAAAAAGTATAGCTTTTTCTATAGTAATTTCCTTATACTTATTTATATTTATGTTTTAGTTACTTATTTACTATTTAATTTTAATTAAACTTTAACACTAATAATATTATAAGTTAATATAATTTATTATAGCTTATAGTAGCTTATAAACTATAAGCTATTATAAGCTATTATAAGCTATTATAAGTAATTATATTACTAAAAATTACAAATACTACAAATACTACAAAATACTACATGTAGTGTAGTGTAGTAAAAAAATTCCCTTATAGTGTAGTGTGTAGTGTAGTGTAGTGTAGTGCAAAGCTCTGCTTATAGGTTCGAACCCTGCTAAAAAAAAAAAAAAAAACAACTAAAGAAATTCAATTGCTAGTATAAGCCTAACCTCCAATAGGGCACCTTAGATATACAATTCCAGGGGGAGTGTTAAAATATATAAGGCTTTGTAATCCTAGGTTCAGTTAGATCGGTCCACTCTTTTGATTTCAACAGGTTATAAGCCCGGATCTATCACTATAGATTCCTTTTAGGTCACTTTATGTACGATTACAGAAGACTTCCCTTCTATAAAAAAGGAAGGACCTGCGAGAAAGAAGCTTTTCCCTTCTATAAAAAGGAATCAATTATGGCTACAGAAGACTTCCCTTCTATAAAAAAGTGTCAGGGGCACGGAGGCCAGGGAGTCACGGACAGGACGGTCACATGATGGAGCCCTCGGATAAGCCCTGGATTACATAGATAACTAAGTAGCTACTAGGTAGCTATGTGCACGTAGTAAGGTATTTAGATAAGGACTACCCACAAGAGTTATAGGAGGTTAGAGTTTAAGACCTTTATATACCTACCCCTAAGTAGTAGCTCTCTAGCTATAATTAAGAGTCTTAGCCTTTACTTTATTTATATCTCTCTTACTATAGTTATAATAAGTTAAACTCTTAAACCCTTTTAGGAAAACAAACTATTAGCTAGATTTAAATATAAAGGAGCTATAGGATATTTACTTAGAATATACTTACACTACCTAGCAAGGAAGCCCTAAACCTATAGTACCTAAGTAGTAACCTAAACACTCTAACTATAGAATATAATAAGGTATAGCAGACACTACCTAACTAATGTAATAACCCTAGATCTAGAAATAATAATAATCTAGACTAGCTATAGAGGTAACATAAGGTTATATAAGCCTAGCTATATAATGCTTACTTAAGATAAGAGATCTTAGAAATAGAAGCATAGCTTAAAGAAATAGAAGCGGACCTATAATTAGCTAGATTAGGTAAAAGACCTATAATTACCCCTTAGACAGACGCACTAATAAATCCTATATTCCTAGGTTTCCTACCTAATAGTAAGTTTATAATAAGCGCGTACTTATAAAGCTTTATTAAGATATAGTATAAGGTGCCTATATATAAGGGAGATACTTATAAGAATTTATAGGTATATCTATAGGATTTAAATGTGCTATTCTAGCTAGACCTAAGAACCTTCTAGGACAATAAAATAAAGGTAGTGTATACTAGCAGCTACCTAGCTAATGACGCAAAGCGACAATAGATACGTCACGTAATAATAAATAGGATAGTTAACTATATAGCTTATACCTAGGATAGATTTATGTCTTAGCTAAACACTAGCGTAATAAATGAAGACACAAGGTGCTTAGAAGCTACTAGGACGCTACTAAACCTTAGGTAGAAGTATAATTAATCTTTCTAATCTTTCCTAAGACTCTAGATAAAGGTAGAAGCTAAATTACCTAACTAGATCCCCTTGTATCTAAGGATAGTAATATTCCTAAATAGCTTAAACAATACTATAAGGTAGCATATAGTTAGCTAAGAGTTCCCTATGTCTTAGAGCTACCTATAGGGCTAAGGTAAAAAAGCTAAAGTTATGATAATATCTATAATAAAGAATTGCGATAGAAGCTATAATAAAGAAGGTAAGAATAATAAAAGATAATACTCTAGCTCCCCTGTAGATAATTTGTAGCAAGGTTCCTAATAACAAGGCATAGGCTAGAAGCCGTTTAAGTGCTACAAATATAGTAGCCCTAGATATAGTTTAAATAGATATAAAGTAGTAGACTACTTAATTTATAGGAGCAATAAGCATACTACTAAGAAGCATAGAGATAGTAGTAATAAATCTTTAGACCTAAATAAAATTCTAATTAATTAGCGTAAGCCTAGGATAATAGTCTTACTACAAAGAAACCTATAGATAAGAGAATAAGGATATAGGTATCCCTATAGCAAGATAACCGCTAGTTAGTAGTGCTAGCGCTATTTAATACAGGAGCGGAATATTTAATAATCTACCCTAAGCTACTATTAAAATAGGACTAGAAGAATATAGTGAAAGTAGAGGTAACACTAGAAAGCATAAGCAGGAACGAGATCCTATACTAAGGAATTTTACATAAACTAGTTAAGGTAAAGGATAGCATAAGCTATATAAAGGTCTGCTAAGTTAGCTACTATATTACTAATACTAGAGAAGGAATGCTCCTAGGAATAGACTAGACCCTAGAGTATAAACCTATAGTAATAGATTAGAAGCAGGGGTTTTAGAGGTTCCTAATAACTAAAGAATATATTATATTTACTTTAGGTAAGCAACAACTACATAAGGTAGCGAAGCAGTCTTCTATTATGCTATTACTAGCATTACTAAAAGTTAGAATAGTTAAACCTAAAGTAAAAGAGAGGGATACTAATAAAGTTTTATTAACAAATAACACACTAAGCAACTACCTAACTTATAATATAGTTATAGTAATAGTAAAAGGTAATGTCTAGCCCCTAAAGAAGAAGAAACTTAGAAGCGTAATAGCGCTCTAGGTAGTATTTTATAAGAAGCTAGCAGCATCCACGTAGGAAATAGATAGTAATACACCCTAATAGCAAATCCTAGAGAAGTACATGGAATTTACAGATATATTCTTAAAAGATTTAGCTAGCAAGCTTCTAGAACTTAGGGGCTATACTTATATAATTAAATTAGAAGAAGGGAAACAGCTACTATAGGGACCTATATATAACCTGGCAGAAAAAGAGCTAGAGGTGCTTAGGGAGTACCTTATAAGTGCGTAGGAAAAAGGATAGATTAGAAGATTAACAAGCCTAGCTAGAGCCCTGATTTTATTTGTCCTAAAAAAATCAGGGAAATTAAGGCTTTATGTGAATTACAAGGGTCTTAACAGGATCACCATTAAGAATAAGGCCCCCTTGCTATTAATCTCTGAAATTCTTAATTAACTAGTAAGCGCAAAAGTCTTTATATCTTTGGATTTTTAAGAGGCATACTACTAGCTACGTATCCGCAAGGGTAATGAGTAGAAGATAGCGTTCTAATGCTACTATAGATATTTTAAGTACCTTATTATACCATTTGGATTAGTAAACGCGCTAGCCACTTTTCAAGAATATATTAACAACGCGCTCGAGGGACTTATAGACGAATTCTATATTATTTACCTTAATAACATCCTAATATATAGTAGTAACCCTATAAGACACACAGAGCATATTAAAAGGGTGCTAGAGCGACTTTAGGACACGGATCTTTATGTTAACCTTAAGAAGTGCTAATTTTTAGTATTATAAGTAAAATTCCTAGGGTTTATTGTGTCTAAAAAAGGCATTAAGATAAAACCATTAAGGGTTAAAGCCATTATAACCTAGCTAATACCTTATAGCGTGTTTAATATTTAATTATTCCTTAGGTTTATAGGGTTTTACTAACGCTTTATAAAATAGTATAGTAAGGTAGTAGTCCCGCTAATAAACTATCTAAAGGGTATTTAACTAGCGGAGTTCAAGCTAGAGCCTAGTAAACTTGCGGCGTTTAGAGAACTCCAAAAGAAGTTCAAGGAGGCACTAATCTTAGTGTACTTTAACTTACTTTATTCACTAAGAGTAAAGATAGATATATCTAGTCATGTAATTAGAGCTATACTTATAATATTAGTGCTAGGTAGCTAGCACCTAGTGGCGTATTTTTTAAGGAAGTTAACTAATATTAAGCTTTACTACTTAACCCTAGACGCTAAGTTATTAGTAATCTAAGAGGTGTTTTAGGCCTAGAGACACTACCTTGCGTATTTAACTCACTAGATTACAGTTATAATAGACTACCTTAATCACAAGTACCTAGCTACAAAGCTAAAGCTATCTAGCAGGTAGGTAATAGCGTTAGATAAGCTCTGTCCGTTTAATTTTAGAATTAAACATTATATAGGTAAGCTAAACCCTGCTAATGCCTTATTAAGAAAAGCAAATTATATTAGTAAGGAGTATAGGGCAGAGGCTATGTCCTTATAGCTACCTAACTTCTTAGCTAAGTTTATAAATACTAAGCAGTAAGGGTACTATATGTATAATAGTGTAGTCACAGGCCCTAAGGTTATATTACTTAGCGTAGTTAATAGTTTATTACGAGATTGCTACAAGGGCTATTCTAGCCTCTAGGGTTTTAAGAAGATATAACTTAATTATATTATTAAGGAACCTAATAGTCCTATAAAGCCTATAAGTGGTATGCCAACTAGGTTTGCTAATTATAAGCAGCAAGGTCATGCCTTATCTATGTTATTTAATGTTTCTATAAGTCTAGTAAGCCTATAGGTTAGGAGTCCGGCTAGGTTAGTAGTTAGCAAGCAATATAGGCGCCCCCTTAAAACGCTACTTAGCTATAATTTATCTATAAGTCTAAAAGCACACTATAAGCTAGCTACTCATAGCGGTATTATAGCAAGAATACAAGTAGTCTAGCAAACCTCTTCTAAGTTTATACGTAACGCTTATCCTAAGTACATAGAATTAGAGACTCTAATTTAAGTTACGTTATTTTAAGTATAGTAAGGTAATAACTTTACTATAGGTTAGAGAAAGCTACTTAAGAGCGGTAACCTAGAAGCATCACAGATATAGTCTATCAGGCCCTCTAAGCTATTAATGTTTAAGAATAGAGTTTTTATTCTAGTAGGTATAAGGAAGGAAGTTCTAATACTTACCTATAATAACCTAGCAGCAGGCCACTAAGGAGTTAGCAGGACCCTTCGCTAAATTACAAACTAGTACTACTAGCTGTTAATAAAGAAAGACACTAAGTTACATATGCAAACTTACGTAAGCTATCAAACTTCAAAGCTAAGGCACCACAAACCCTACAGCAAGCTAGTAGCGCTGCCAGTGCCTAATTAGCCTTTTTAAGAATTATTAATAGACTTTATTATAGGGCTACCACCCATGAAAGACATAAACTAGACTTATAATATAATCTTAGTTATTATAAACTGTTTCATAAAGTATAGTATTTACATCCCTATTTTAACGCGTATAACTAGCAACGGGTTAGCTACTATATTCTTAGAGTATATTTTCAGGGATTACAGCGCTCTAGAGGGCATTATTATAGACTAGGGTTTAACTTTTACTAGCAGGTTTTAGACAACCTTCTGCTACCTTATTATAACTAAGTAGTAACTAAGCACCGCGTTCTACCCGTAAATAGACAGTTAGATAGAATATCTAAACTAAGTTTTAGAGTATTATTTAAGAGCCTTTACTTACTTCAACTAAACTAATTAGGCTAATAATCTTTTAATGGTATAGTTTATATATAATATAAGCGTCTATTTAACTTATAGCTACACCCTAGCTAAGGCACTGCGAGGCTATAACCCTAGGGGACCGCAGCAAGTGGTTGTGAATATTCCTATAGTGAATAACTAGGTAGAAACTCATGCCGTTACGCTAAGAGATAGACACGTAGTAATTAAGTAGCTTCTAAGTAACTTATAGGTCTAGTATATAAAGCACTATAATAAGAAGCGGACCCTAATAAAGTTTAACGTAGGTAACTATATTTTATTATCTATAAAGAACATTAACTTATAGTAACCTAGTAGAAAGCTAAGTGTAAAGTACCTAAGCCCTTATAAAATCAAAAAGGCAATTAGTACCCACAGACTTACGTATTAATTAAGGCTACCACGCGGAACACGTCTATATAATGTTTTTAATATCACTAACCTTAAACCATTCGTAGGGGACCTATCTAGTATAGAAGATATGTCCTTGCTATAAGAGAATATTACGGACGATAAGTAAGAATTCGAAGTTAAGAGAATTATATTGCATTATTATAATAGGAGATATTAGAAATACCTAGTTAAGTAGAAGGGCTATAATACTTTAGAAAATTCTTAAGTAAAGAAAAGAGATTTTATTATAATAGATATTATTAAGGATTACAAGCGGTAACTAAGTAGCTAGTTTATAAATATAAAGGTATATTTAATAGAGTTCAGATAGTAGTAGCGACATATAAAGAAAAAAAATCCAGATAATTTCTTAGATAACCTAACTTGTAGCTACTTTACACTAATCACTCTATTAATATATTAGGCGCCTAACCCTTAGTAGTCTTACCTATGCTAATAGGGGCGGAGGATTCGTCCTTATTATTAGAAGAATCCCCCTCTCTATATATATATATATAAAGCTTGCTAGGAAGGTCTAGTAGCCTAACATAAGTAGGAAGTGCAAACGTATTAGTAGCAAGCTACTAGTGAGTTAGTAAAGCTATAAGCTAGAGCGTAGGGAGTATATATAGATAAAAGGTTTTACATAATAAAACATAAGCTATTAGAAATATCTATCTAGACTTCTAGATTAATAGTATTACTAAGCAGTAACATAGTAACTCATTTGTTAGCGTTAGCCTCACATGCAACTTCCGCTATAAGCCACGCTTGCCTTGCCTAACTACGCTTATTAGCATTCTTAGTGGTTAAGAGCGCATTATAAAGTTTACGTTTTACGCGCATTAGATACTAGCAGTATATTAGCAGTAACTAAGTTATAGAAACAGGGGACGTATGTCATTAAGAAAGTATGGATTATTATTAGGATTACTATAAGCGTTAATACGCTTAAAGAGCGCATAGTATAACTAGGTAAACCAAGTAGGACACTAGTAGCGTGTTAGTATACATATTAGCAGTAAGTAAAGGGAGAATATACCCTAGAATAGTCTTTATTATTTTATAAACAATATACACATTTTATTAAGTTACCTATGTAAGTTAGTAACAACCCGCAGCAAGATAGTAGTAAAGTCATACTTAGGGAATTAGTACACTCTATTAGGATAGATTTGCCCTCTATAAGATATTACGGCTTCATACTATTACTATCTTTAGAAGTAATTACCTATATTACTACCTACTATGCATAGTATATGTAAGGAATTTTTGTTCTACTAGCACTACTAGCTATAAGTTAGTAGGGTAGGCGCTAGGGGGACACGGATATTATACTTACATAGAAATTTTAGAAGCTAAATATTTCTTACTAGGAGACTTTATAGGGAATAGCGTAGGAGTCTTTACACTAGGGGGAGGTAGTAGTAGCAAATTAATTACTTATATTAAAGATATTATTAACTACTAGTAAGTTAGTAGTAATATACTATAAGAAAACTTATAGGTAAAAGGTAAGAAACTAATATTTTAGTGTTTAAGAGAATTTAGATGTTTTAGATAAGGATAGATACAGACAATAAAGTAATGCTATAGGATGTTAGTAACTACTATAAGAGAAGCTATAAAGCTACTAGTTTGTAGGTAAGGGTAACTTATAATACTAAGGGAGGATATAAAAGGAAGAAAAAGTATATAGAAGTAGGGGAAAGTAGGCCTTTTTTATATTAGCCCTAGACCCCTAAGTAATTTACACGCTATGTATAGCTAATCTAGGAATTATAATATTCATAGTTACAGCCACCACTAGCAGATACACACGCTAGCTGCAAACTCCTAGTGAGATTAACATAACATCCCTAATATTAGATAAGAAGTTATTTATTTTAAATAGCATGCGTTACCCTATCCATTTAACCTAATCACAAAACTTAACACTAGTAGTCTGCCTACTTAGCGCTAATAACTTATTAGATAGAGGCATACATATTAGAGGCAATAAAGCAGTGAGTGTATAGCTACCTATAATCCGGCAATTATAAGAAGGGCTACCTAGACCCCTATAATATCTATCTTACTATTTAAAGCGGACGTAACACTACGCACTAATAGTATAGCTAGTAACATAGACATTGCTATAGGTTATGCGTAGTAAACACACACTAGCTAAGTAACTCTTTATAATTAAGGATAATTATATATTAGGGGGGCAGTATATTAGGGGCACAGAGGCTAGGGAGTTACGGATAGGATGGTTACATAATAGAGCCCTTAGATAAGCCCTAGATTACATAGATAACTAAGTAGCTACTAGGTAGCCACATACACGTAGTAGGGTATTTAGACAAGGACTGCCTATAAGAGTTATAGGAGGTTAGAGTTTAAGACCTTTATACACCCACCCCTAAGTAGCAGCTCTCTAGCTACGATCAAGAGTCTTAGCCTTCACTCCGTTTATATCTCTCCCACCACAGTCGTAACAAAAAGGAAGGATCCGCGAGATAGAAGCTTTTTCCCTTCTATAAAAAGGAATAAATTTCAAATACAAAGACTTCCCTTCTATAAAAGAGGAAGGACCCGCGAGATAGAAGCTTTTCCCTTCTATAAAAAGGAAAATAGATACTAAAGGAAAAGGAAAGGGACCTGTAATCCCTGACCCTAGTGCGCAAGAGGTTCTAAATAACTAGCTAAAAGAGCAGGCTATTAAGCAATAAGCAACTATAGACTAGTTATTAGAGAAGCTAGAAAGCTTATCTATAACTATAAATAGTCGTATGGAGGGTGTGGAATCTAATAAGCCCGCTAGCAGAGCTTTGCACTACACTACATTACATTGTGTAGTATTTGTAGTGTAGTGTAGTATACTACACTACACTACATACTACACTACACTACACATTACACTACAAGGGAATTTTTTTACTACACTACACTACATGTAGTATTTTGTAGTATTTGTAGTATTTGTAATTTTTAGTAATATAATTACTTATAATAGCTTATAATAGCTTATAATAGCTTATAATAGCTTATAGTTTATAAGCTACTATAAGCTATAATAAATTATATTAACTTATAATATTATTAGTGTTAAAGTTTAATTAAAATTAAATAGTAAATAAGTAACTAAAATATAAATATAAATAAGTATAAGGAAATTACTATAGAAAAAGCTATACTTTTTAATTACTTAGTATTTTAAGCTTTTTAAATATATTAATAAAACAAAATACTTTTCTTTCTTATATTTTTTAAAATAATAATAATAGTAATAATAGTAATAATAGTAATAATAGTAATAATAGTAATAATAGTAATAATAGTAATAATAGTAATAATAGTAATAATACTAATAATAGTAATAATAGTAATAATAGTAATAATAGTAATAATAGTAATAATAGTAATAATAGTAATAATAGTAATAATAGTAATAATAGTAATAATAGTAATAATAGTAATGATAGTAATAATAGTAATAATAGTAATAATAGTAATAATAGTAATAATAGTAATAATAGTAATAATAGTAATAATAGTAATAATAGTAATAATAGTAATAATAGTAATAATAGTAATAATAGTAATAATAGTAGTAGTAGTAGTAATAGTAGTAATAGTAATAATAGTAGTAGTAGTAGTAATAGTAGTAATAGTAATAATAAATTTAATATCTCTTTTTAAGAAATAATTCTATAACTAATTAAAAAAAAGTATAAACTCTAAGTAAAAGGTAACTATAAGGACCCACTTTAGACCCACTTTTATTAATTCCTTCTTTTTCTAAGACTAGATTATAGAAAAAAGCATAAAAGTTATTAGGAAGTAGAGGTATAATTATAAGGACTCACTTTAGACCCACTTTTATTAATTCCTTCTTTTTCTAAGACTAGATTATAGAAAAAAGCATAAAAGTTATTAGGAAGTAAAGGTATAATTATAAGGACCCACTTTAGACCCACTCTTATTAATACCTCCTTTTTCTAAGACTAGATTATAGAAAAAAGCATAAAAGTTATTAGGAAGTAGAGGTATAATTATAAGGACCCACTTTAGACCCACTTTTATTAATACCTCCTTTTTCTAAGACTAGATTATAGAAAAAAGCATAAAAGTTATTAGGAAGTAGAGGTATAATTATAAGGACTTACTTTAGACTTACTTTTATTAATATATCTTTTTCTTTAGACTAAATTATAGAAAAAGCATAGAAACTATTAGTAAATAAAAGGTATATGTTGATTCCTTCGGATCTTCATCGGTTCAATCGTGGCCAAAGACCGGACCAATTGTGGGTCCGGCGCGATGCACGCGATATGATTGGCTGCATCAATTCGCCACCCCCTTTTGCCCTACATACGGATTTCGCCCACTTTCCTAGCATCTAGACTTTCCCTCTCTTCTCTCTCTTTCCTAGCTAGCTATCTAACTATCTATTATTAACTTTAATCATACGGGATTTATTACCTGCGCAGGACCTTAGTGCATCTAACACTGATTAGTAGTTAACTTCATAACTATAGATAAGCTAGGTATTATAAGAAGAGACATTTCTATAGACGCTACTACCACTACCCCTTGTTGTGCTATAATGGTTATTATAGTAAAGAGGCATGACTGCATAAGTGTGCTAAAGGAAGAGACTAGAATCCTAGTTGTAGGCTTGTTAGGCTTCTAAGGAATTAATCTATTAACCCTTAGGCTTAGGGATATAACTTCGTTATATCTATCTAGGATATTATTATTAATTATCGATTTTATCATCTATCACGAGAAAACTAACTAACTAACCAAATCTATTGCCGCGAGGCATTTATTTCGAACCTAACGTTAAACAACCTTAGCTAAGCTAGCTGATATATCTACAACTTCTCTATAAATATTCCCTTTATCTAACAGACCTTCAATCTCTCCCTATAAGCATCTACTACTTGTTTTTTTTGCCCCCTTTATTATTAGTGCTATTTACCCTGTACTTATTAGCAAGAAAGAGAGATTACCTCCTTCCTTTCTTTTCACGAAAAACAGGAAGTGGCAATTCCTATTATTCCCTTATTACTTTTCCTATCACTTTCTAGTTACTTTTAGAACTTATGTTACTTTCTTTATCTCTATTAATTTATTCTTATTACTACTTTTACTACTTCTGCTGCTTTTTCTTCCGTTTTTGCTATTTTTATAATCTTCTGATTTCATTAGAGCAATAACGCTCCTAAAATATAAAAGAAGAACCTCGCAATAGCAATAGGCAAACACAAGAGCTTAATTAGTAGTAAAAATAACAAATTAGTAACATTCCTTTTATAGTTAAAGATAGCAGAGGAATCTAGACCTTCTATAAGAGTAAAGGCTACTAGTAATAGTAAGGCTCTAACTATTACCCTTAAAAGACCCTAAGAGCATGAATTACCCCTATGCCTTTAATAGCTTACTTACGAATTCTCATATAACTAGAAAGAATCTGTTAAGCTAGATCTAGACACTACTACATAGCTTAAGCTTAACAACCGAATTACGAGATTTATTAACCTTAGTAAGCATTAAGGTTAGAGAGATAATAACCTATAGGAATTATTCTAAGAAGACTTTAAAGGCTAGTCTAAAGACACCTTTAAAAGGGTATCTAAGGATATTATTAGAGAATTACGCAATTCTCTATAAGATTACAGCGTCCTTATTAGGCAAGGCCTAGGATATTTAATCCTAGCATTACTTAAGGAAGTGCTTTATTAAACTTTAATACCTCTTTAGTCATAGGAAAGATCACAAGAATAACCATAATCTTCTAAACCCCTAGAACCTTAACATTAACAGCCCTGATAACCTACCCTAGAAATTAACCTTCCCTAACCCTAGAGATTGCTTAAACCCTCATAAGAACCCCTATAATAATCCCCATTATATTAATAGCTCCATCCAGATAATTATTATTAAGAACAACTAGTAGACCATTATTTATAATAAATTATGCCTTTATAGTAATTCCCCTCTAAAGATCAGATTATAAAGAAGATCTTAGAGCTTATAAAGATATATAAGGATAGTAACTGCTATAGTAAAAAGCTATATAACTTCTTAATGCTAAAGATCACGCTCTTTAAAAATAAGTGTAATAGAATTAACCTTCCTTAAATATATTATTAGAAGGCTTTCCCTATTATATTAATAGGTAATACTAAGTAATACTACCTTAATTACCTCTTTAGAAATAACTATTCCTATAAAAAGATAATCGCCTGTATTTGTTAATGCTTTAAGATAGAAAGTAACTAGTAATTCTATTACTATAAATAGAGTAGTATAATACTAAAGAGTATAATTAAGAAGAACCCTAATAAAAGCAAGCTTAAGTGCCTTAAGATTATATTATTAACCCTTAAGAAGATCTATAAAGGCTTATACCTTACTAAGATAGTAAATACTAAACTCTATAAGCAGGCCTTAAACGCTATAGCTAGTATGCCTAAATATTAGATAGTGGAATATATATACTCTATAGGCTTTAAAAGTCTTGCTAGAGACCTCCGTAAGGTAATCACTATTGCGAAATTAAATAAGAAGTCCTCCTAATACCTTTAGTACTAATAAGAAGACCCTCTAGAGGCTATGTTTACTAATCATTAGTATAGATAGCAATTATCCCCCTATGGCAGAGGAAGTTATTATAGACAAAGCCCTAGGCTAAGCACTAAGCGCTACTTTATATGTGGTAAAAGCAGCTGCTAGTCTTCTAATCACTTTACTAAAGAGTGTTAAAAGAAGAAAGACTACTAGTAGGCTAGTAAAACATATTATACACCCCCTTTAGAGAAGAGATTCTAGGTATTCCTTGCCTCCTATAAAGGGTAGGATAATAATAAGCCTAATAAAGGCTTAGGTTAGAATTAGGAATTATATCTTTTAGCTTACACGGAAGCCAAAGACAATAATAATAATATAGAGGAGCTACTATTAATAGTACACCTAAGTATTACACAATTCTTCTGCTCTGGATTATAGACTGACTATAACACTGCTAATATTAATATCCTTGCGACCCTTAATAATCAAGCCTTCTAACACGCATTCCTTAGGTAGGAGCTCTATAAGCCATAAGAGTGTAATAAAGGCTTAATTTACTATGTCTCTAAAGAATACTATTCTAAAGAGGTCTTTAGAGGGATTATACCTAACACTAGCGCTATAGGAAAGTTAACTACAAGGGAGGTATAAGTGAAGGCTCTATTAAGATTAATGCTTTTATTAAAGGTGACCCCCTGCAAACCCTAAATTATTATATTTAGCGCTAGATTAGTAGTTATAAGAGGAATCCTTTATGTGCCTATAGAACTTAGAGAGCTTAAATTTTACATCCTTAACATAGCTACCCCCTTCCTCTTCTTAATTACTAATATAGATAAAATATAAGTCAAGATTAATAACCTTACTAACATACTTATCCAAGGCAATAAGACTGTACCTATTATATAATAATAGGGCTATCCTTAGTGGTTACTAGAAGTAAAAGAAATAGTTGCCTTCTACCTTTTAGAAGGAGATATCTATTAATTACATTATTAGCTTAGTTACCCTTCTGTTTAACAACTCGTAAAGATCCTTCACTAAGCTAGTTACGAAGTTAAACACTAGGTAATTAAGGAATTAACTAAAGTCTGCTACTATTGCCAGATACATAGAAAGGCCCCTAGTTAATTTAAGTTTACAATTAAAGATAACCACGAATTTAACTACAAGATTATTGTTAATATTATGCAGATCAATGGCTAACTAGTGCTTCACATTATTAATTTAGTAATATTATTCTAGGTAGCCTAATTCCTTAATCTAAAGAAGCAGAAGGCTCAAGACATCTAGGATATAATCCGCGAATATTGGATTAATACTTATCTCAGACCTCTAGATTAGATTATCTATAATGCTAGTAATAACTTCGCTTCCACTAAATTTAGGCATTATACTTAATTAATATTAATTAAAACTAGTGAGATGCTAATCAAAGCCTATAATAGCATTAGAAAGGTTAAGAGATACCACAGACCTTTACGCTAAGCCTATAATATTATCATAGACTTAATTAGAACGGAGCTTGCCCTAGAGCAACGTCTCTAAATAGCTATTAAGGTAATTAATAACTCTGTAGGCCTAAATAGTATTATCCTAACTATGCTAGTCTTTAGAGGCTACCCACGGATAATAGATAAGTCACTGCCAAGCGTCTCTGTTATTTAATGTGCTAAAGCAATTTGCAAAGCCACTAATAAAGTCCGCCGCTATCTAGCTTCGTAGCAGGTCTATAACGCCCTTAGAACCCAGAATAGTCCTGATATAGCGCCTATATATTAGTTACCTCTACAGGCTAATATACGCATATAGAGAGAGAAAGGTAGCTAGCATAGCCTATATAAGCTGCTTGCTACTAATAGAGAGACCTATACTATTAATATACCCTATGGCCTAGTAAAGTTCCGCTTTATAGTAGTGAAGCCCTATTATAAAGACCTATATACTATAGAGGGGCTAGAGTAGTAGGAGATAAAGCCTTATAATCCGCTAGAGTAATAGCTAAGCAATATAAAGGAAGAAGGAGCTATATAACTAACTACTACTAATAAAAGAGATCCTCTAATAGAAGATAGTAAAGAGCTATAGACACTAACTAAGAGAAAGTAAGAGAGACTAAGAAAGGCCCTTATAGTGTAATTCATAAGTGTAAGAGAGTCTAATAAAGAGGCTTATAAAGCCTAAAAGGCTCTAAGGGGAAGCTATTAAGTTAAAGACTTGTTACTATACCTTAAAGGAATAAAAGTAAGGAAAAGAAAACCTTATAGCCCTAAGAAGGATGTTAGCCTAGTTTAGCTCTATATACTTATAAATAAAGATTAAGAGGAGGCCTTTATTTAAGAGGTTATAACTAGAGGGATGCTAAGTATAGCATTCCTTATAGTAAAGGAAGAGGCTAATTAGAACCTTGCCCTTTAGCTCCGCTAAGAAGGAAGGATTATAACCCTAGGAAAACCCTTTAAGTAGTCTAATTAAGCTAAGATTAATGCTTTATAAGCTTATGATGTATTTAAATTCGTTAAGTATAACCTAGCGAAGCACGGAGGTTATAGAATCTTTAATTATTATATAGTTAGAGAGATTAAAGGCAAAGGAACGGACTTACTATACAAGAAATCTTATCTTATTATATAAGGCTATAATAACAAAGGAAAGGAATTTATCCTAACGCAATCGCCAACGATTTAATAAGCAAGCTAATGCCTTATTATAGCTATCGCTCCGTTATTAAAAAGAAGAGGTATTTACCTTTAGATTCGTGATATTACGTAAGCTTACACTTAATCGCACACAATGCTGACAAGGCTGATTATTGTGAGACTGCTAAAGCAGATTATATATCTCTTTCTAGAAGGGACTGTAATTAAATTAATCAGACCCCTTTATAGGATTATAGAGGCCGGAACCTACTAGTAGGTAATGTACTTCCATCACCATAGGGATAACCTTGATATAATGACTTTAACCTATGATCCCTGCTTGTTAATCACGGCTCTAAATAATAAGAACCTCTTTAGCATTGTTAGAATGTAAACCGATGATATATTAGGCCTAAGTAATAATAACTTCTTCTAAAAAGAAGAGAAAGAGCTCTAGAAGGCTAATTTCATAGCTAAAGAAAAGTAATAATTAACTGCTAAGAACCCCCTTATCTTTAACGGCTATATCTTGACTTAGAATACTAATAATTCGCTAATCTTGACCTAGAAAGGTTAGAGTTAGAAGATTAAGGAAGTTAATCCTTAATCCCTAATGGCAAAGCAAGACTACGTGGAATAACAAGCCTAAGGAAGCTATATTGTAACTATGTGTTAACTAGAAGCTTCCTATGACCTATTAATTGTAGCTTAATACTAAGAACCCTCTAGGGAAGATATTATATGCCTTAATAAACGCCTTAAGTGGTAGATTAAGAATTAATAATACGGACTACGATACATTCCTTTGGTTCTTAAAGAGGCGAAGCTCTTTATGTTCATAGATAGATCGCTTGCTAATAATAAGGATTTAAGCTTATAGATTAGATACGTAATTATGATTGGCAACGAGATAATGTAAGATAACAATACCTTTATTATAAAAGGTAATATTATTACGTATAGCTTAATAAAGAGTAAGAGAGTTACTTGTAGCGCGCTTGCCTCTGAGTTATATAGCATGGTTTAAGGTGTAAATATTGCCTACGTGATTTCCACGACTTTACATTAGATTACGGATTGATTAAAGATGCCTTGAATTCCTATAATTCTCTGTACTGATTCTTTTTTGTTATATGAATATCTTATAAAGCTAGGAATTACAAAGGAGAAGAGACTAATAATTAATATTATAGCCCTTTGTTAATCGTACGAAAGGCATGAGATCTACGAAGTTAGATGGATTAATAGCAATGATAATCTGGCGGATGTAATAATAAAAGCATTGCCGAATTTATTACTTTTCTCTTTAATTAATTTGAACGAATTAATAATTTGTGTTAAAGGATAGGTAAAGAGACCTGCGATATTAAGGGACAGGAGCTTAGGCAAGGACTAACGAATTAATTTAATTAACTAATGCCATAATAACTAATCAGAGCAGCGGATTCCTATTAAGGGATTCACTAGTGTACACTTTCCTTTAATCTGATTTTTATTGCGTTTTTAAGCTCTTTAGCCACGAAGGAAAAAGAGAGATTGCTAGTGTTAATTCCTTCAGATCTTTATTGGTTTAATTGTGGCTAAAGACCGGACTAATTGTGGGTCCGGCGCGATGCACGCGATATGATTGGCTGCATCAATTCGCCACCCCCTTTTGCCCCACATACGGATTTCGCCCACTTTCCTAGTATCTAGACTTTCCCTCTCTTCTCTCTCTTTCCTAGCTAGCTATCTAACTATCTATCATCGACTTCAATCATACAGGATTTATTACCTGCGCAGGACCTTGGTGCATCCAACAGTATAGTTAATAAGGTTTACTTTTAAACCTACTTTTTAGTATAATATATAGCTAAGTAAGCTAGAAATAGTATATATTCTTCAGCTTACTTTTAAAGCTTTTTTTTCTAATTTTAGTAATAAAGGAAAATATATTATATTTCTTTTTAATATTATAAGAATAATATTCTAGCTACTTTTTAGTAAAGCTAAGCTAAAAATAGTATATATTCTTAGCTTACTTTTAAAGCTTTTTTTTCTAATTTTAGTAATAAAGGAAAATATATTATATTTCTTTTTAATATTATAAGAATAATATTCTAGCTACTTTTTTAAAGCTTTTTTAAGGGTTTTTACATTTCTTTTAACTTAAAAAACCTAAAAACTTAATATAATTATTTATAATTATAATAAAAGAAAATATATAGCTAAAAACCCTTCTATAATATAAAGTAAAAATATTTATTTATTATAAATAGCTTATCTTTATAAATATATTATTATTAGATTTATTATCCTATTTATATATAATAGTAAATAATTTCTTTAGGGTAAATCTTAGATTTAAAGTAAAAAAAGTATATTAAAATGAATATTAAATCTAATTAAAAAGCTAGAAAGATAAAATAACCCTTAGAATTTAGGAAATAAATAGAGTTATATAGTAATACTAAAAATACTATACTTAGCTACCCTACTCCTATTATAAGCTTAATAGTTTAAATAAGTATAAACTTTAAAGATTTATAACTAAATAACTAAATTCTAATAAAAAAGAAAGCTAATATTAAGTTAATAAAGAAAAATATAAAGAATATTATAAGATATTAATATGCCCCACTTTTATTTTTAGCCTTATACTACATGTAGTATTTGTAGTGTAGTGTAGTATTTACTACACTACATTACATACTACACTACACTATAATTCACTACACTACATACTACAAGGAAAGTCAAAATACTACATTTACTACACTACATGTAAAGCTCTGCCCGCTAGTTAGCAGCAAGATCAGCAGCCTATTCAAGAACAACAAGCTGAATCTAGCTCCGTACAAGCAACCTTTAATAATTCAATTATTAAGGAATTTAATAACAGGGTTTATAGTTTCCCAGAGACTGCTAGGCTTAAAGGAGCTGAAAATTTCAAACAATAGAAACAAGCCCTAACTATCTAATTTAGAGCTTTAGGCATGCCTAATTTTCTAGATAATCCAGAGAGTTCTAGGGCGCTAGGGGATCCAGATCAAGCTATTATCCTTACGTTACTAAGGGATAGTTATACAGAAGGACCCCAAGCCGCTATAACTTGGCAAAAATCACCTAAAGAAGCCTATAATTTACTTGTAAGGCAATATTCACATAGCGTTGAAATCCAGAGGGGGTCCCTATATTCAGAATTTCATAACCTGAATTTTCAAGAGTTTAAGGGGACTCTAGAGTCCTTTAATGCAGTCTTTAATAATCTACTAGCTAGATTATCGATTTTGGGGGTCCTAATTGCTCCGATAGATTAGGTTAATTAATATCTTCAATCCCTAAAATCAACCTTCCCTTAGTAGGCTAAGAGGCAATGATTTAGCATGCGTACGAATAGGGCTATAGGGGCTCCCCTAGATGCCCTAAATCTTTAATTCTTAATGGCAGACCTTCTAGCAGAACAAAGGGATAAGTTATCTACGGTATCTAAAGCCCTGAATTATAGGGCTAAAAACCTTGAAAAAGGTGCTAAAGAAAAAGAAAAGGCCCCTAAGGATTAGAAGAAGAAAGGAGGCTCTGAAGAAAATAAGGGTTTTTCTAATTCTAATTCTTCTTCTAATAAGAAGAAGAAAAAGAAGCAAAAAGGTTAAAAATCAGATAAAAAGGATAATAAAGAGACCTCTCTAGAGGGATCTTTTATGCTAGGAAATTACAACCTTTCTAACGGTGCTCTCAAACCGTACAAGAAGCCTAGCCTTCATAAGACTAGTTATAAGAGCTCTAGTAATAGTAGCTCTAATTCTAGCTCTTCTAAATCGGATGATGATGAAAATCAAGAAATTAAAACCTTAAATGGCTTTAATTATTACAGCAAAGATATGAAAAAGGCCTTATTATATGATACAGGTTTAACTGTATATATAGTTAATTCTAGGGAGGTCTTTAGGGATTATATCCCCTATAAAAAGGGGGAATCCGACCCTATTATAACTGGTGGTGGCCCTATTTACGCTAAGGGTCATGGTAGTGCTGTTCTTGAGGTCCTATATCAGAAAAATCCAGCTAAATATAGGACCTTAGTGCTTAAAGATGCGCTATATTTTCCTCAGCTTAATGTTAATATAGTTAGTGGACTTACGCACTATATATCTGGTGGTTGCCTTATAAAAAACCTACTTTATCTTAAAGATAGGTCTCTTATTACAACCTTAGATATAGAAAAACATGGTTTTTTCTTCCACGTTAAAAACCAATCTACGCCTAAGTTATCTAAAGGGCCCTGTAATAATTCGCATTATATCCGACCTTTTACCTACGCCGCTTTTAAGGGTCATAGCTATCCGATTAGCTACCCTATAGAGGTTCAAATTCCCTCTAAAAAGCTGGATTGGGCTTCTGATTTAGACGAAATCAACGAAAACAATAATGATATTAAAGAAATCGTACGGGATGATTTAGGGGAATTAGTCCCTTCTTCTTCGCTTATAGCCCCAGGTTAGGTCTCTTATAAATCTAAGGAAATAGATTTAGGGGTGTTAGAGGGCCCTAGTGGAGGAAAAGGGTCCCTAATACCTCTCTAAGAGGCCTGTGGTTCTCAAGGGGCCTAGCAGGGGACTAGTAAAGAGGGCCCTAGTCTAGATCCTAATTCAGACCCTAAGGATCTTCAATATCAACGGTTGTTAGAACTAGCTGGCCTGTGGCATGTACGATTAGGGCACCTAGGTCTTCCTTTGCTAAAGAAAACTAGCCTTATAACTAAAGGAATCCCTGATTTTTCTAAAATTAAGGATAAGGACTTTAGATGTATTGCTTATGATTAATCTAAGGCAGTTAGAAGACCTAGGAAGTTAGCTATCCCTGACCCCCCTAGAGCTCTAGATTGAATAGAGGGGGATACGCTAAAAATCAGTCCTACACCGTACAATAAACAGTTAATTTGCTTATTTTTAGTTAATCGAAAGACTAGATATAAGTGGGTTATCTTATTACCTAATAAGGAAGGCCCAACTGTTTATAAGGCTATCAAAGGCTTCTTCAGAGGGCTTAAAAATTAACTAGGTCAATATCCTAGGCACCTTCACTTCGATGGGGGCCAGGAAATCGATTCTAGTTGTCAAGCTTAGTTGAATTCTAAAGGGATCAAATTTACAACTTCTAGTCCCTATATCCATGAGCAAAATGGATTAGCAGAACGTTCAATTCGTACTATTCTAGATCGATTAAGGGCTACTATCTAGTGGGCAAAATTACCGTTATTTTTATGGTGTTTTGTATTACCTGCAGTTGTTAACCTAGTTAATATAACTACTAATACCACTAAGGATGAAAGCCCTGAACAGCTGCTATCTAGGGAGCTAAATCAGCCTTATACAACTAATATTAGCAGTATTAGAGCTATAGGATCTCACTGTGAGATTCTAATCCCCCTAGAAAAACGACCTAAAGCCTAGAAGTTAGCAGCTAGGACTATCCCTAGAAGGCTTTTAGCTACACTAGGTTCTAACACCTACCTAGTGTACATCCCCTCTAAAAGGCTAGTTACAAAGACTAGCTTTATCAAGATTATAGAACCTATAGGCCCTGTTTCTAAAGGCTTACCTAGGATTTCTATAGGGGATAACCCTTTAGAGGGGGAAAATAATCTAGATTAACAACATCTAGATCAAGGTTCAAAGGATTACCCTATAGACAACATAGGTATCCCTATAGGTCAAGAAAAACCACCTACAGGCCTTAAAGAACCCCCTAAAGACCTAATTCCAGCGGATTCCGTACAGGCGCAGCCTATAACTCAACCAGGAAATCAGATTTCGACTTCGGACCTCGATTTTGATAAAATTATCGATTTCAACCCTAATATTAACCCTATAGATGTTAATATTAGTTCCCCTTTTTCTCTAGATTTCATAAAAGAAATCTACTTTAAGGTACAGGAGAAGCTAAAAGAAAAGAATCCTATTAGCCCCGAGCCTAAGACCTAGAAGCAAGCTATATCTAGCCCTGAAAGGGATAAATAGATAGAAGCTACGTACAAGGAATACGAACAGCTTCTAAAGGCTAGTACTTTTAAATTTATAGGGAAAGACTAAATCCCTAAGGGCTGAAAAGTACTAAAGAATAGGCTTGTTTATAAGCTTAAAAAGGATAAAGAAAATAATCCTTTAAAATATAAGGCCCGACTCATTGCTAAGGGATTTATGTAAATTAAAGGCCTAGATTATCTAGAGACCTTTGCTACCACAAGCATTCCCCCAAGCTGGAGGATTTTACTAGCCCTAGCGGCTTGGAATAACTAGGAAATCGAATAAATCGATTTTATAGGAGCTTTTCTTAATAGTAAGCTACAACAACAGATTTATATGGTTATTCCGGACGGTTTTATCGAATTCCTTGAAGCAAATCCTAAACTAGCTAAATTAGCTAAAAGTTTTAGCTAGAAACCTTCTAAAGATTAAGTAATTTTATTACAGAAGTCTTTATACAGCCTAAAACAAAGCTCAAGGGAGTGGCAGCAAGCACTAATATTAGTGCTTAAATCCCTAGGATTTAACCCTTTAATATCTAACCCAGCTATCTTCTTTAATCCTTTAACCAAAACCTTCGTCATTACATACGTTAATAACTGCCTTCTAATTAGACCGGATTTATCTTATATCCAAAGACTTAAAAAGGAGCTTTATAAAGTCTATCCAATAGAAGATAGGGGCCCGGCTGAATTCTTCTTAGGGGTTCAAATCATACGAGACAGGCCTAATAGAATACTAAAAATCCACTAATCTTAGTATATATTAGAAGCCTTAAAACGATTTAATATGCTAGATAGCAAGCCTATTAGCATACCTCTTTAGCCAGGCGTTTTAGCTAGGCAGACAACTAAGCTTTTAATAGCTAGTGAAATCAAGCTTTATTAGTGTATTATAGGGACTATAATGTACCTAATGCTACTAACAAGGCCTGATACAGCCTTTACACTACAGTGGTTATTTACTGTACTAGCTAGTCCCTATATAGAGCATCTAAAAGTAGCTAAAAATCTGCTAAGGTACCTATTAGGGACTAGATTCCTTGCTATAATCTATAGGGAAGACCCTAAAGGTATAGCTAGCAAAAGCCTAATAGGTTATTACGATAGTGATTTTGCAGGGGATAAAAAGACCTCAAAATCAACCTATGCTTATCTATTCAAGCTAGCTGGCAGGCCTATTAGCTAGAAATCAAAGAAAGCTAGTACGATAGCTCTATCAACACTAGAAGCTAAAGCTAACGCTATCTACGAGACCTTCCGGGAGCTTCAGTGGCTTCAGGGCTTATTTAAGGAGCTAAAAACCCCTATATCTCCCCCTATCCAAATATATTGCGATAATCAAGGCGCTATAACTACTGCTTATAACCCTGCTTTACATAGTTGTACAAAGCATACCTTGCTAAAGTTCAACTATATTAGGCAACAGGTTTTAGAGGGTTTAGCTAAAATTGAATATCTAGATACGAAGTCAATGCCTGCAGACGGTCTTACGAAACCTCTTTCTAGACCTCTTTATTAGGCTTTTATTAAGCTTCTAGGGCTTAATAATTACTAAACCAATAACTAATTCCCTTCAATAGGGAACCAAAAATAACATTAAAAAGGGAGCTATATTTAACAATAGCTAGGAATTCAAAAAGGGGGTCTTTTATCTTTTCCTGTTTTTCCCTTTTATTTGTTATTATCAAAAGTTGTTATTTTACCTTATAGTCTCTTTGTACACTTCTAATTGCTTTAAATATAATTCTTTTGTAGAGGGGGTGTTAAAAATAAAACCTATTTTTAGCCCTTTTCTAGTTAAAGAACCTTCTTATTACTAGCTTACTTTGCAAGTCTAACAGCTACACTGTAGCTGTTAATGGTCGCGAAGGTAGCCATTAATAGCTACGTCATAGCTATTAACAGCTATGTCTGACCGTGTGGATAACTAATTAGTTAATTACATTATAGCTGCAAGTGTAGCTATAACCACGCTACTAGTAATTAGGTAAGCTAGGGTAACGTAAGCTAGGGTGACATAAGTAGGTTACCCTACACATAACTTACCCTATAGCTATCTTTAACAGCAATTTTCTCTTTAACTAAAGGTCGTACAAAAGTTTCATATATAGCAAATTAAAGCTTAAAGACAGGGCTTTCTTTTTATATAAGGTTATTTTTTAGACTAAAAGTTAGTGTATACGGGTTACTAGCTAGTATAGTAGTGAGTTGATTTTTTGGTTTTTACATACAAATGAATTTTACGGAAAATCAAAAGTGGCTTGCAAGACCCCGCTAGCAGCCTGGATCCTCTAATATGGTTAGTAGGTCTATAAGAGAAAGAAGATCTTTTCAACTAGCTAGATAGCTAGTCCTCTCAACTAATAACAGCCGCATTGCCTGTATAACGTATCTAAAATCAATTCTATTACTCTATTAGATATTATAAAAGTAATCTAGATTAAATTCTATTAGTTAATAACTGCCACAAACTTCCGTTGCGTTACGTTAATTAAATCAACGTTGCGGCCCTATTGGTCCCTGACCGTAGAGCTTGCACTTGTACAGCTGTTGCCAGCTGGCAACTAGCTCCCTACATTTCAATAGAAAATTTATAAGACTTAGTTTTAAATATACTTTTTCTAATAAAAAATAGTATAAAACTAAGTATATTAGTAAATATAAGTTATAACTATAATTAAAAAGACTTACTTTTAGACTTACTTTAAGATATACTTTCTTTTTAATAGAAAATTATTACTATCTAAGTAAATAAGCTATAAATTAGTAAGGATTATTAATCGGACCCACTTTAAGACCCACTTTAAGACATGGCTTCTTGTTAAAAGAAAATTATACATATCTAAGTAAATAACCTACAAATTAGTAAGGATAATAATTAATAAGACTTACTTTTAGACTTACTTTTTAATATAAGCTATATTAATTCTATATAATAACCTTATTATTTTAAATCTAGTAAATAAAGCTTTTTTTAAATAATATATATTAAATAAGATATTTAATTATATAATTATACTATTTTTTAAAACTTTTTATTCTTAAATTCCTATACTTTATTTCTATATTTTATGAAAGAAAAAAAGAAATTAAAGAAATTTAAAAAGTTAAATATTAAATTCATAAAAATAGATATTATTCTAAATATAAATTATATAAGTAATATTAATTATAAGGTATATAAAAGTTTAAATATATTTTCTTAATATAATTATTTAGATTTAAAATATATTATTTTATATTATTTATAAAAGTATATATAGGGTATTTTTTAGTAATAAAAAGTTTTATTAAAAATAATAGAGTATTAATTATTAGAAAATAGATATATAGCTAGTATAATATCTTATAATATAAAGAAAAATGTAAGGAATATAATAAAGCTTATCAACTTACTATATATACCCTATACTAGAAGATATAACTAATAGTCTAAAATATAAGAAATTTAAATAATTCATAGTAAATTTAATAAAATACCTATTATAAAAACACTTATATTAATCTAGTAGAGAAAAATCTAAAGTATATTATAAGATATTAATATACCCCACTTTTATTTCCTTCTAATATTACATTTGTAATGTTTGTAATGTAATGTAATGTAATTACACATTACATTACATTACATGCTCTGAATATAACCCTAAAGCCTATAAAGGAGGAGCTCCTAGCCTCCTTACTAAAGGTATTATAGGACTTTAAAGACTTATTTCTAGAAAGTAAGGTAAGTACCTTACTACTATACTAAGGGAAGTTAGACTACTATATTTACCTAAAGCATAATATAAATAGAAATAAACCTAACTTACTATAGGTGCCTTTATATAATATACCTTAGGAGTATTTATTAGAAATCTAGAAGTAAGTAATAGACTTAATAGATAAGGGTTAGATCTAAGTAAGCTTCTTATTAGTAGTAGCCCTAGTATTACTAGTAAAAAAGCCTAGTAAGGGTTAGAGGTTTTACGTAGACTATTACGCACTTAATAAGATTATAGAATAGGGCTATTACTTACTTCTACTAGTAAAGGAAATATTATATTCTTTAGCTAAGGTAAAGTAGTTTATAAAGCTAGATATATAATTAGCATTTTACTATATATATATAGCTAAGGGTAAGGAACACTAGACTATATTTTAGATAAGGTTTAGCTTATTTAAATAGCTAGTGTGCCTCTTTAGGCTAGTAGGCGCGCTAGTAACTTTCTAGAGATATATTAATAGCGTGTTAAGTAGTATCCTTAGTAATTATATTACCGTGTATCTTAATAATATGCTTGTATACTTAGGCGAATTATAAAAGGATTATATATAAAAAGTCCGTAGCGTGCTATCTAGACTTTAATAGGCTAGTCTAAACCTAGATATTAAGAAGTATATTTTTGTAACTAAAGAAGTTAAGTACTTTAGGTTTATTATCTAGGTAGGGAAAGCTATTTATCTAGATAGAGAGAAGATTATAGCTATTTAGAATTAGGAGGCACTAACTAGGGTCTAGGGAGTTTATGGCTTTCTAGGCTTTACTAACTTCTATTATGATTTTATACTAAACTTCTTAGATATAGTAGGCCCCCTTATTAACTTAATAAAGAAGGGAGCCCTATTCTACTAGTTAAAGAAGTATAATAAGGCTTTTAAGGCGCTAAAGTTGGCTTTTATGTTATACCTAATCCTAGCTTAGTAGGATCCTAAAAAGGACACTTTAGTGAAGGTAAATTACTTAGGAATAGCTTTAAAGGGTTATCTCTCCTAGTTTAGTAATAATAGTATTTTATATCTAGTGGCTTACTATTTAGCTTAATTATAGGTGGCTTAGTGGAATTACATAATTTATAATAAGGAGCTACTAGTAATTATCTCTTATCTTAAGGTATAGTTAGCAAAGCTATAAAGTATAAGTAAGCTATTTATAATACTTATAGACTATAAAAACCTTAAGTACTTCATAGCGCTAAGGGAGATATTAGAATGTTAGGTATAGTAAGCAAAGACTCTAGCATTATTTAATTTCTATTTATATTATAGACTAGGCACTTAAGCGGAATATCTAGATGCGTTATTGTGGCATTATCTAGATAGGCTAGGAATAGAAAAGGTAAAAGCGCTAATTATTTAGTTAGTAATAAGCCTTATAAAATTCTGCTTTAAGAGAGGATAGCTATGTGTTTACCTTAAACCTATTATAGTAATAGATAGGATTTCCCTAGAGAGTAGCCTAGCTATATTAAGGAACCCGCCTACTAGTAAGTTAATATTTACTAACAAACACCTGTAGTCTTTATAGGATTAGTCTATAGCCTAGGATAAAGCTTATAAGCTATAGCTAGATATAGTAGTAATAGGGGCTAGGAGGTTTCTAGACACTACTAATACTAGAGAATAAATTATAGACTATTAGATTAGTGTAAAAGGAGTACTTTAATTTTAGGGATAAATATAGGTTCCTAAGTAAGAGCCGCTAACTATAATATGAATATAGTGTGTTTATAACTTACCCTTATTAGGCCACCTAGGCTAGAATATAACCTTTAAGGCGCTTTAAAGAGACTTCTATTAGGATAGTATATTATAAGATATAGCTTAGTTTATATGAAACTATTACTATTTTAGAGGGTAGAAGAGCTAGTAGCTATAATAAGGCTTGTTAAAGCTAATCCCACTACCTAACTAGTACTAGTTATAGATATCTATTAACTTTATAACTAACTTTCCTGCCTAAGCCTAGGATTACCTATAATTCCTTATAGTTATTACTAACTGGCTTTTAAAGTATATCTAGTTAGAGGCAATGATATTAATAAAAGCTAAGGTATACGTGGAATAATTTAAGCACTATTAGTAGCGGTTTT
This sequence comes from Epichloe hybrida, assembly GCA_019022495.1. Lineage (NCBI taxonomy): Eukaryota > Fungi > Ascomycota > Sordariomycetes > Hypocreales > Clavicipitaceae > Epichloe > Epichloe hybrida. The sequence goes on from JAFEKR010000030.1 coordinate 233,700, forward strand.
ATAGGTTCCTTATATAAATCATTATAGACTACGGGTTAGATTAGCTTAGTAACTTTTAGACTAAGCTTTGTGATAAGGTTAGTATATAATAGTTGCTTTCTACTATGTACTACCCTTAGATAGATAGTAGTATAGAAAGGGCTAACTAGGAAGTATAAGCTATACTACGCGTAATATTATTATTCTTATAGTTTAAATAGCTAGATTACCTACTAGCCTGTTAGCTAGCCTTAAATAATAGGGATTTATTAGTAACTAGAATAAGCGCAAATATAGCACTTCATAGGTTTAATATAGCTATAATTTAGGATCTGTCCCCTATAAGGCTATTTACTATATTAGCAAAGGGAAGGGCTTAAGCCTTCCTATAATATCTAAAGAATAGTATAGATTTAACATAAGCTATAATAGCTTTTGTTTAGTAATAGTAGTAGGAGGACATAAATAGTAGTTATAGACTAGTAGAATAGTTCTAGGTTAGGGACTATATATGGCTTAGCCTTTATAATATTAAGATAAACTATCCCTATAAGAAGTTAGATTAGGTTATAGCTAAATATAAGGTGCTTAAGGTTCCTATACCTTTAATAGTTAAATTAGATATCCTAAGGGGACTATATCCTATCTTTTATATTAACTTAGTCTAGCGTATAGCGGATAACTTATTACTAAGCTAAAGACTAGCTAATAAACATTTACTACTAGAACTTATTATAATAGATACTAATAATAATCTCGTAGAGTATTAGGTAAAGGAAATCCTTATAGCTAAAAACACGCTAGGTAAGGGCTTAAATAGGAATATCTTAGTTAAATAGAAAGGCTATATATAGCTAATATAGGAGCTATTAGAGAGTATAATATATATAGAGGCACTTAACTAATTCAAATCATAATAGGGGGATATATAGATAAATAATAGCCCCTAAAGAGTATGTTTTAATTTAGCTATAAAAAATTAGGGCGCCTAGTTTAAATCTAGTGTGTATATAATCTAGCACTAAGTTTCTACTATAGTATAAAGTAATTAGAAGGGGGGGGGTATTATTAGTATTATTAAGCTATTAGCGAGTCTTAGCGATAGTATAGGCTAGCTTTATAATAGTCTTAGCTATTTATTAAACTTAGGTATTACCTACTTCCTAGGTAAAGATAAACTAGGCTAAGTTATTATTTATAGTTCTTATACTATAAAAGAATTTAGTAGCTAGGTTATTATAACCTTAGTAAGTAAGTATTATCTAGGTAAGTATAAGTTACTATACCTTAGAGGTACCTTAGGTGTAGGTTATACCTATAGGGGAAGAGGCTAGGGGCTAGGCCTTAGCTAGATTAATTTAGGTAGTAGTAAGCATATTATTAAAATATTTATAATAGTGGATAAAACTTTTTATAAGGGTAGTATATTACCCCTTACTATTAGTAAACTATAGCATAGCTAGAGTCTAGATAGCTTTGCTTATAGCTAAAAAGGTTTTAAGATATTTAAAGGTATAATAGAGTTTTAGGTTAGCGCTATATAGGTGCTTCTCCTAGAGGTATATATAATAGCTAGCTTAATAAGGAGTATAGGCTTAGTTTAGCCCTAGAGTATACTTATATATACCTTTATTCTAGAGGTTATTTATATAAGGATTATATAGGAAATTATACTTCTTACTATTAGAAAGGGCCTTATTATTAAAGTCCCTTTCTAAAATATACTTACTAAGGTAAGTACTCTTAGGTAAGGTAAGAGAAGGTAAAGGAGGGGGAGAGGGTATACTAGTAATAAGTTAGCCTAAAGGGGAAATAATATTACTTATAATAGGAGGTGGACTAAAGGTAAGAAAAGAGCTTTGAGGTTATAGGATAATTAATAAATAAAGGTAAAAATAGTGTGAAAGGAAGGAATTATAATAATATAAAGATAGAAAGATGTAAAACTAGAGGAGAGGGAATAGGTTATTTATATTTTAGGATAGATAGGTTAAGCTCTAATTAGAGCGTAAGTTATTTATATTTATAGATAATAGCTAGGAGTAGGCTAAGGTAGTATATTACGTGGTAAGGGGTTAGATAGTTACTAATAAGGGGGTTCTTTAAAGTAAAGTTTAATTTTAGTAGGTAATAAAGGGGATATAAGATTAGGGTAAAGTTAAAAGGCTAGATAAGGTAAGGAGATAGCTAGTAATAAGGGACTATAAATAGGGTAGCTAGTGTTTTTAGGGGCAAAGCTAGAGTAAAGTAAGTTAGTCCTACACTAAAAAATTTTTAAATTTACGTGGTAAAGACATAACCTTACTAGGTAACCTATATTACTCTAACGCGTTTTTTAAGAAAAGCTAAGTAATAAGGGTTTATAGTTAATATACGCTTACTTAGTAGTAGAAGAAGGAAGGGGGGGGTAAGTAAAGGGGTATATTATAGACTTAAGCTATAAGCTTAGGTTAAGTCTAGCTCTAGGAAGTATTTATACTCTATGTAGCTAGGTTAGGGCTCTATATATGCTACGCATAGACTGCGCATAAGGGACTATATATCCGGATACTATGTAACTACTAGTATAATCCCTTCCTTTTCCTATAAGAATAATATTCTTATTCTGAACGCTTATATGCAGTAGCCATAAGGCCAGTTCATAACAGTATATATCCTTAATATTAATCTTTAAAAAGAAATAGGCCTCTTAGTATTAATTAAGAATCTCTAAAATTAAGGGGAGAGTATAGTAATTCTTTTATATTACCTTATTAAGTCCCTAATAGTTCACGTATAGCTAGAGCGTTTTATCCTTCTTTAGTATAAATAAAATAGGTATGCTTACTAGGCTCTTTAAGGGTCTTATCTAGCCTTTCTTTAGGTTATTATTAATATATTCCTAGAGCTCTTTAAGTTTACTTTAGGAGAGAGAATAGATTAGTTTATATAAGGGTATAGCTCCTAGTATAAGATTAATTATATAGTTAGTTAACTTCTTTAATAGAAAACTCCCTACCTTATCTAATGTAAATATATCTTTAAACTTACGTAATTTCTCTAGGATATCTTTAATAGTTCTATATACTTTTACCTTCTCTTTATCTTTAAGAGGCATAAACTTATCTTTTATAATACTTATAATAGCATATACTATTATCTTATTATATATTACTTTTATAAACTTATAAGAAGTTAGTAGTAAAAAGGTTACTTTCCTCTTTTTAAATTACTATTCTTATAAGTATAAGTAAAGATATATATATTCTTTTATAAGTATGTGTATTCTAATTAATATAGGACTTCCCTTTACTCTTAGATCCCTATTAATAGCTATATATAGTAACTTAAGGTCTTTCTTTTTACCTTATAAGTCTTTAATTATAATAAGTACCTTATAAACACTATATTAAAGAACTATTAGAGCCCCTACTACCTTTAAGATAGGTATTATAGCCTTAGCCTAATTAAGCTTATAAGTCTATGTAAATTAGGTGCTTATAATATTAATCTTAGCATAACTATTAAGATTTACTACTATTTTAATATCTTTATACTTATAAATAGTAACTAGTATATAAAATTAGTATCCTACTAGTACCCTAGTATTTAAGGTAAAGGTAAGGGCTTTTACTTTTACTTCTAGGAGTTTTCTAAACCCTCTTACTAGTCTTTCCTTAGCTTATTATAATTATAAAAGAAATACTTTATACTACTATAATTATAGTACTATTTTCTTCCTTATAGTTTATTATTATTTAGGTAAGTAGCTAGGGTTCTCTCCTTATCCTTATCCTTATCTCTTTAGTCCTTATTTAGCTGATACTCTTATAGGGAATTATATCTTTAGTGCTAGGCTACCTTATATAAGCCTTTCTTTTTTAAATTATTTAGCTTTTACTTATTCTTTAATATTACCTCCTAGAATTACTAAGTAAGTTATATAATATTTTCTTATATTAGCCTAGTAATATCCGCGTGTAAGTTAATATAATCTTATAAGTTAGGAATTAACTTTATAAAGAATATAAGGGTATAAGTTTTCTCTAGAGCTTACTCTAGGTATTTCTCTAGTAAATCTAGGTAAATACTAAACTTAATAAGACTTTAACCCTCCTTTTATTTTATATTCTCTAGTTATATAGCTATTTATATATTATAACTTATAAAGTCCTTAAGTAATATAAAGGTTTATTCCTAGAACTTATCCTAGTTATCCTTAGGGTAATTATAGCTATTAGCTAGTTATTCTTTAATATATTAGTCCTATCTAGCCTAATAGTTTATATATATATATAGTTAAGTATAAAGAGAATTTTTTAGTTATCTTAATAATACTTTTTCTTTACCCCCTTAAAGGTATAGTTAAGGTTATTAAGCTATATCTTATACTTTTATAGGTTTATAAGGTATTAAAGTTTTATAATATTTTAAACCTTAATCTCTTAGTTACTAAGACTTAAGGATATACTATCTTTTTAGCCCCTTTTTACTAGCTTTCCTTTTCTATAAAGTTATATTAAGTTAATAAGCTTTTATTCTTACTTTTATAGCTGCTTAAGTTACTTAAGCTAAGTAATTTACCCCTTAACTACTATCTTTTTTAGCTTTATAATAAAGGATTTAGTCTTAGATAAGGTTTTTATAAAATATAGTATATTATTAGCTATAGTATTACCATTATTTAGTAAGTCCTAGGGAATATATAGTATTACTTTAGTAAATTAAGTAATTCTTTCCCTTATATTACTCTTAGGTAACTAGTAGGAGAAGCTTTAGAATTATAAGAACTAAAGATAGCTAGGTAAGAGATATAAGGGTATTTATATATTAACTAAAGCTTACTAGGTCTAAGTATATTATATATATATAAGTTACTAGCTTATAGCTAGTGACTTACTAGTGTTACGTAAACCTAGCCCTAGGGCGTAGTACGCCTATCTAGTGGTGCGCTAACGCGCTAGTGTTATAAGTGGGGCCTCACATTTAGTCTTGTGTTCCTAAGCTTTTAAATACGTCTAAGAATAAAGGTAGAAATCTCTTTAAGGAGGACTATCTTACTAGCGACACTAGTGGAGAACTTCGGAACGTTGCCTTTAATTACGTGAGGCACGAACTTAATGTTAAAACTAAGTTAACTGTTATCCGATGTTTGTCTAATGAGGCGTTTAGCAAGTGATAGGTGTATGCGTTGCGAATTAGCAAGGTCCGTAGGGCGTGGGATAGACTATTTTCCCTTTGCGACCTGCACGACGGAACGAGTGATGCGACTTCTATAGTGAATTTCTAACATGTCTAATTTGCTGTCCTCATTCACTGTGAAGGCACACGTAAAGGTTGTACTGAGGTCAATTCCGAGTTTCGTTATGGTCTACAAGTATGTAACAGTGGATACAAGTGTGGCGGGGAGATCAGTGAAGGCTAAGTGCAATTGGTAGTAATGGGTCTGGCAGCAGCACTTTGCACGCGAGCGTACGCGACGGGCACTGGCTATTTAACCAATTTCAGCTCTCGCGGTTAACCAATCGCAGATCTGTTGCCAAGGCTTGTTGACCAGTTGGCGTTCCCTAGCCCCATTTCTAATCCCTGCACGTAAGCTAGGCGGCTACCTCCTACCATTAGGCGCCCACTAGCGCACTTCTCTTAATTCATATGTTTAAATTCTATCCCTCACCTTATTAGACTTTCACCGTAGTTATGCCTTAGGAGGGAGGAGCGCCTAGTAGTATTTACTAAATACTTTGTTTGTCATAGGATGGTTATGAACTAGTTACCTATATGAAGAGAGGGGAGTATGCTAACTATGCCTAACGCATACAGACAAGGTTTGACTATATCCAAGCTATACGGAGTAATAATAACAACAAGCTTTGGGATATAAATAAGATACATAGATGGCTTTTTATTGAAGGGGTATTTAATATTAAGCAATTTGAATTAGCTTTAAAGCATAGCTAAGAGTGTTATTAGGTCTGTTACAATAGACTAGCAGCAGATTAGAACACCTCTTTAGGACGCAGGGCAGCTACACGTTTGTGGTATATGAGTGAAGAGTTATTAACAACCTTCTCTAGACATAGTTGTTAAAAATAAGACTTATTTTTAGCCCTTTTCTAGTTAAAGAACCTTCTTATTACTAGCTTGCTTTGCAAGTCTGACAGCTGCACTGCAGCTGTCAACGGTCGCGAAGGTAGCTATTAACAGCTACGTCGCAGCTGTCGGGGTTACAGTAAATCTCGGCTGCAACAAAGTTGATCTCGTATCCAGGGTGGGGCCTTGTGACAGGCAGAATAGCATATGCCTAGCATATGTAAAGTTATAGCACTATATTATAGGGCATATACTACCTATAGCCCCTATAACTAGCAAATTGATTAACGATTGACGAATTAATTAACGAATTGATTGACGAATTGATTGACGAATTGATTGACGAATTGATTGATGATTTGATTGACAAATTGATTGACAAATTGATTAATGATTTGATAATTTGACGATTTGACGATTTGACAAACTTCGCACTAATACACTGTGGTCTTTAGCATATGCTAAGATTCTTTACCGCCTGCCTAATCTAGACTCAGAGGCTCCACCCTGGATACGAGATCAACTTTGTTGCAGCCGAGATTTACTGTATGCCCGCAGCTGTCAACAGCTGCGTCCGACCGTGTAAATGACTAATTAGTCAATTGCGTTGTGGCTACAAGTATAGCCATAACTACGCTACTAGTAATTAGGTAAGCTAGAGTGACGTAAGCAGGTTACCCTACACATAACTTACCCTATAGCTATCTTTAATAGCGATTTTCTCTTTAACTAGAGGTCGTACAAAAGTTTCATATATAGCAAATTGAAGCTTAAAGACAGGGCTTTCTTTTTATATAGGGTTATTTTTTAAACCAAAAGTTAGTGTATATAGGTTGCTAGCTAGTATGGTGGTGAGTTGATTTTTTGGTTTTTACATATAAATGAATTTTATGGAAAATTAAAAGTAGCCTGCAAGACCTTACTAATAGCCTAGATCCTTTAATATAGTTAGTAAGTTTATAAGAGGAAGAAAATCTTTTTAACTAGCTAGATAGCTAGTTCTCTTAACTAATAACAGCTGTATTACCTGTATAACATATCTAAAATTAATTCTATTACTCTATAAGATATTATAAAAGTAATCTAGATTGAATTCTATTAGTTAATAACTACCACAAACTTCCGTTATATTACGATAATTAATTTAATGTTACAGCCCTATTAGTCCCTAACCGTAGAGCTTGCACTTATATAGCTATTACTAGCTAGCAACTAGCTCCCTACATTTTAATAGGTTATAAGCCTAGCTTTATCACTATAAATTCCTTTTAGGTTACTTTGTGTATAAATATAGAAGACTTCCCTTCTATAAAAAAGGAAGGACCTGTAAGAAAGAAGCTTTTCCCTTCTATAAAAAGAAAAATAAATACTAAAGGAAAGGGAAAGTAACCTATAATCCCTAACCCTAGTGCGCAAGAGGTTCTAAATAACTAGCTAAAAAAGCAGGCTATTAAGTAACAAGTAACTATAGACTAGTTATTAGAGAAGCTAGAAAGCCTATCTATAACTATAAATAGTTATATAGAGGGTGTGGAATCTGACAAGCTCGCTAGTTAGTAGTAAGATTAACAGCCTATTTAAGAACAAGCTAAATCTAGCTCTGTACAAGCAACCTTTAATAATTCAATTATTAAGGAATTCAATAAGAGGGTTTATAGCTTCCTAGAGACTGCTAGGCTTAAAGGAGCTGAAAATTTCGAACAATAGAAACAAGCCTTAACTATCTAATTTAGAGCTTTAGGTATGCCTAATTTTCTAGATAAACCAGAGAGTTCTAGGGCGCTAGGGGATCTAGATTAAGCTATTATCCTTATGTTACTAAGGGATAGTTGTACGGAAGGACCCTAAGCCGCTATAACTTAGCAAAAATCACCTGAAGAAGCCTATAATTTACTTATAAGGCAATATTCATATAGCGTTAAAATCTAAAGGGGGTCCTTATATTTAGAATTTTATAACCTGAATTTTCAAGAGTTTAAGGGGACTCTAGAGTTCTTTAATGTAGTCTTTAATAATCTACTAGCTAGACTATTAATTTCTAGGGTCCTAATTGCTCTAATAGATTAGGTTAATTAATATCTTTAATCCCTAAAATTAACCTTCCCTTAGTGGGCTAAGAGGCAACGATTTAGCATGCGTATAAATAGGGCTATAGGGGCTCCCTTAGAAGCCCTAAATCTTTAATTTTTAATGGCAGACCTTCTAGCAGAACAGAGGGATAAATTATCTATAGTATCTAAGGCCCTAAATTATAGGGCTAAAAACCTTAAAAAGGGTGCTAAAGAAAAAGAAAAAGCCCCTAAGGATTAGAAGAAGAAAGGAGGCTCTAAAGAAAATAAGGGCTCTTCTAATTCTAATTCTCATTCTTCTTCTAATAAGAAGAAGAAAAAGAAGCAAAAAAGTCAAAAATTAGATAAAAAGGATAATAAAGAGACCTCTTTAGAGGGATCTTTTATGCTAGGAAATTACAACCTTTCTAACGGTGCTCTTAAACCATACAAGAAGCCAAGCCTTCATAAGACTAGTTATAAGAGCTCTAGTGATAGTAGCTCTGATTCTAGCTCTTCTGATTTGGATGATAATGAAAATCAAGAAATTAAAACCTTAAATGGTTTTAATTATTACAGTAAAGACATGAAAAAGGCCTTATTATATAATATAGGTTCGACTGTATATATAGTTAATTCAAGAGAGGTCTTTAGGGATTATACTATCACGACTGTGGTAGGGGAGATATAAACGGAGTGAAGGCTGAGGTTCTTAGTCATAGCTAGAGAGCTACTACTTAGGGGTAGGTGCATAAAGGTCTTAAACTCTAACCTCCTATATCTCTTATAGGCAGTCCTTATCTAAATACCCTACTATATACACATAGCTATCTTATAGCTACTTAGTTATCTATAGGACCTAAGGCTTATCTAAGGGCTCTATTATATAACTATCCTATCTATGGCCCCTTAGCCTCCGTGCTCCTAACATGCTACCCCCCTAATATATAATTATCCTTAATTAATAAGAGCTGCTTAGCTAGTGCGTATATACTACGTATAACCTATAGTAATACCTATGTTACTAGCTATACTATTAGTGCGTGGTATTATATCTGCTTTAAATAATAAGACAGATATTATAGGGTCCTAGGTAATCTTTCTTATAACCTCTAGATTATAAATAGCTATATACTTGCTGCTTTATTACCTCTAATATGTATACCTCTATTTAGTAAGTTATTAGCACTAAGTAAATAGGCTACCTATATTAAATTTTATAATTAGGTTAAATAGATAAGGTAACACACGCTATTTAAAATAAATAACTTCTTATCTAATATTAGGGATATTATATTAATCTTACTAGGAGTTCGTAGCTAGCATACGTATCTACTAGTACCAGCCGTAACTATAAATATTATAATTCCTAGATTAGCTATATATAGTGTGTAAATCACTTAGGGGTCTAGGGCTAATATAAAAGAGGCTTACTTTCCCTTACTTCCATATACTTTTCTTCCCTTTATATTCTCCCTTAGTATTATAAGTTACCCTTACCTATAAGCTAGTAGCTTTATAGCTTCTCTTACAGTAGTTACTAATATCTTATAGCGTTACTTTATTATTTATATTTACCCTTATCTAAAACATTTAAATTCTCTTAAATACTAAAAGGTTAGTTACTTATCTTTTACTTATAAGTTTCTTATAGTATATTACTACTAACTTACTAGTAATTAATAATATCTTTAACACAAGCTACTACTCTACTATTACTACCTCTCTTTAGTAAGAAGAATTCCTTAATATCTCCTTTAAAGTCTCCTAGTAAGAAGTATATAGCTTTAAAAATCTTAATATAAGTATAATATCTTTACCTCCTAGCGCTTACCTTACTAACTTATAGCTAGTAATACTAGTAAAACAAAGATTTCTTATATTTACTATATATAGTAAGTTATAATATAAGCTATTATACTTAAAGATAGCAATAGTGTAAAGCTATAATATATTATTAAGGGCAAATCTATCCTAACCTAATATAATAATTCTCTAAGTATAACTTTACTACTATCTTACTATATATTACTCCTAACTTATATAAATAACTTAATAAAATACGCTTATTATACGCATGATAATAAGGACTATACTAAGGTTTATCCTCCTTTTCTTAATACTAATATATATACTAATATACTACTAGTATCTTACTTAGTTTACCTAGTTATACTATATGCTCTTTAAGCGTATTAATACTTATAGTAATCCTAAAGATAATCTATACTTTCTTAATAATATATATATCTTTTATTTCTATAACTTAGTTATTACTAACATACTACTAGTATCTAATACACGTAAAGCGTAAACTTTATAATATACTCCTAACTACTAAAAATACTAATAAGTATAGTTAGGTAAGGTAAGCATAACTTATAGTAGAAGTTACACGCAAGGCTAATAATAATAAATAAGTTACTATATTACTACTTAATAATACTATTAATCTAGAAGTCTAGATTAATATTTCTAATAGCTTATATTTTATTACATAAAACCTTCTATCTATATATATTTCTACGCTCTAGTTTATAGCTTTACTAACTTACTAGTAGCTTACTATTAATGCGTTTACGCTTCCTACTTATATTAGGCTACTAGACCTCCCTAGTAAGCTTTATATATATATATATAAGGAGGGGGATTTCTCTAATAATAAGGATAAATCCTCTGCCTTTATTATTATAGCTAATACTACTAAGGAACAGGTAGGTAATGTATTAATAAGGTAATTAGTGTGAAGTAGCTGCAAGTTAGGTTATTTAAAGTTTAAGAAATTATCTAGATTTTTTTTGTATATTACTGCTACTATCTAAACTCTACTAAATACACCTTTATAACCATAAACTAGCTACTTAATTACTACTTATAATCCTTAATAATATCTATTATAATAAAATCTCTTTTCTTTACCTAAGAATTCTCTAAAGTATTATAACCCTTCTATTTAACTAAATACTTCTAACATCTCCTATTATAGTAATATAATATAATTCTTTTAACTTTAAACTCCTACTTATTATCTATAACATTCTCTTATAGTAAGGATATATTTTCTATACTAGATAGGTCCCTTATAAATAGTTTAAGATTAGTAATATTAAAAATATTATATAGTTATATTCTAAGTAGTAGCTTTAATTAATATACTAATCCATAAGTGCTAATTACCTTCTTGATTTTATAAGGGCTTAGATACTTTATACTTAGCTTCCTACTAGGTTACTATAAGTTAATATTCTTTATAAATAATAAAATATAGTTACTTACTTTAAACTTTATTAGGGTCTATTTCTTATTATAGTACCTTATGTACTAGGCTTATAAGTTACTTAAAAGCTACTTAATTACTATATGTCTATCTCTTAGCATAGTAATATAAGTCTTTACTTAGTTATTTACTATAGGAATATCCGTAACTACTTACTATAGTCCCTTAGGGTTATAGCCTTATAGTGCCTTAGCTAGGGTATAGCTATAAGTTAAGTAAACGCTTATATTATATATAAACTATGCTATTAAAAGGTTATTAGCCTATTTAGTTTAATTAAAGTAAGTAAAGGCTCTTAAATAATGCTTTAAAACTTAGTTTAAATATTTTATTTAACTATCTATTTACAAGTAAAACATAGTGCTTAGTTATTACTTAGTTATAATAAGATAGTAAAAGGTTATCTAAAACCTGCTAGTAAAAGTTAAACTATAGTTTATAATAATACCTTCTAGGGCACTATAATCCCTAAAAACATACTCTAGGAATATAGTAGCTAACCTATCGCTAGTTATTTATATTAAAATAGGGATATAAATACTGTATTTTATAAAACGGTTTATAATAACTAAGATCGTATTGTAGGTCTAATTTACGTCTTTCATAGGTAGTAGCCCCATGATAAAATCTATTAATAATTCTTAAAAAGGCCGATTAGGCACTAGCAGTATAGCTAGCTTACTATAAGGTTTATAGTGCCTTAGCTTTAAAGTCTAATAGCTTACATAAGTTTACATATATAACTTAGTGTCTTTCTTTATTATTAGCTAGTAATACTAACTTATAATCTAATAGAGGGTTTTGCTAACTCCCTAGTAGCTTACTACTAGGTTATTATAGGTAAGTAGTAAAATTTCCTTTCTTATACCTACTAGAATAAAAACTCTATTTTAAAACATTAATAGCTTAGAGGGCCTAATAAACTATATCTATAATGCTTTAAGGTTACTACTTTTAAGTAGCTTCCTATAACCTATAGTAAAGTTATTACCTTACTATACTTAAAATAATATAACTTAAATTAAAGTCTTTAATTCTATATATATAGGACACATGTTATATGTAAACTTAGAAGAGGTTTACTAGACTACTTATATTCTTACTATAACACTACTATAAGTAGCTAGCTTATAGTATACTTTTAGACTTATAGATAAATTATAGCTAAGTAGTGTTTTAAGGGGGCGCTTACACTACTTACTAACTACTAACCTAGCTAGACTCCTAACCTATAGGCTTGCTAGACTTATAGAAACATTAATAAACACAGATAAGGTATAACCTTACTACTTATAATTAGCGGACCTAGCTAGCGTACTACTTATAGGCTTTATAAGACTATTAGGTTCCTTAATAATATAATTAAGTTATATCTTCTTAAACCCTTAGAGGCTAGTGTAGCCCTTATAGTGTTCTTATAATAAACTATTAGCTATGCTAAGTAATATAATCTTAGGACTTATAACTATACTATTACTTATATAGTATTCCTATTACTTAGTATTTATAAACTTAGATAAGAAGCTAGGTAGCTATAAGGATATAGCCTTTGCCTTATACTTCTTACTAATATAATCTACTCTTCTTAATAAGGTATTAGCAGGATTTAACTTACTTATATAATATTTAATCCTAAAATTAAATAAATAAAGCTTATCTAACACTATTACCTACCTACTAGTTAGCTTTAGCTTTATAGCTAGGTACTTATAGTTTAGATAGTTTATTATAACTATAATCTAATAAGTTAAATACATAGGTAATATCTCTAGGCTTAAAATACCTCTTAAATTACTAATAACTTAGCATCTAGGGTTAAGTAGTAAAGTTTAATATTAGTTAACTTCCTTAAAAAATACATTACTAGGTGCTAGCTACCTAGCACTAATATTATAAGTATAGCTCTAATTACATAACTAAATGCGTCTATCTTTACTCTTAGTAAATAAAGTAAGTTAAAGTGCACTAAAATTAGTGCCTCCTAGAACTTCTTCTAGAGTTCTTTAAACACTATAAGTTTACTAGGCTTTACCTTAAACTTTACTAGTTAGACACTATTTAGATAGTTTATTAGTAGGACTACTACCTTACTATACTATTTTATAAAATATTAGTAAAACCTTATAAACCTAAGGAATAATTAAATATTAAACATACTACTAGGTATTAGCTAGGTTATAATAGCTTTAACCTACGATAGTTTTATCTTAATACCTTTCTTAAATATAATAAAACCTAGGAACTTTACCTTTATAACTAAAAATTAGTACTTTTTAAGGTTAACATAAAGGTCCGTATCCTAAAGTTACTCTAGCACCCTTTTAACATACTCTATATGTCTTATAGGGTTACTACTATATATTAAGGTATTATTAAGGTAAATAATATAGAGTTTATCTATAAGCCCCTTAAGAGCATTATTAATATATTCCTAAAAAGTAGCTAGCGCATTTACTAACCTAAATAGTATTATAAGATATTTAAAGTGCCTACAGTAGCAATAGAATACTATCTTCTACTTATTACCCTTATAGATACATAGCTAGTAGTATGCCTCTTAAAGATTTAGTAACATGAAAATCGTTATACCTACTAGTTAATTAAGGATTTCAGAGATTAGTAACAAAGGGGCCTTATTTTTAATAGTAATCCTATTAAGGCCCCTATAATTCACATAAAGCCTTAATTTCCCTGATTTTTTTAGGACAAATAAAATTAGCGCTCCTACTAGGCTTATTAATCTTCTAATTCACCCTTTCTCCTACGCACTTACTAGGTACTCCCTAAGCACTTCTAGCTTTTTTTTAGCTAGGTTATATATAGGTCCCTAGGGTAGTTATTTTCCCTTTTCTAATTTAATTACATAAGTATAACTACCTAATTCTAGGAGCTTACTAGCTAGCTCCTTTAAAAACATATTTACGAATTCCACGTACTCTTCTAGAATTTACTATAGGGGCATGTTACTATCTATCTCTTATATAAATACTACTAATTCTTCGTAAAACACTACCTAGAGTACTATTATGCTTTTTAGTTTTTTCTTCTTTAATATATAGGTATATTTTACTACTATTACTATAACTATACTATAACTTAAGTTATTACTTACTATATTACCTATTAATAAATTTTATTAGTATTTTCTTTTATTACCTCTAGGTTAACTACCTTAATCTTTAGTAACACTAGTAATAGCATAATAAAAGATTACTTTACTACCTTACGTAGTTATTACTTACCTACTATAAAAGTAATATAATCTTAGGTTATTAAAAACCTCTAGAAACCTTACTTCTAGTCTATTACTATAGGTTTATACTCTAGGGTCTAGTCTATCCCTAGGAGCATTCCCTCTCTTATATTAGTAATATAGTAGCTAACTTAGTAAACCTTTATATAGCCTATACTATCTTTTACCTTAACTAGTCTATATAGGATTCCTTAGTATAGGATCTTATCCTTACTTACGCTTTCTAGTATTATCTCTGTTTTTTCTATGTTCTTCTAATTCTATTTTAATAATAATTTAAGGTAAATTATTAAATATTCTATACCTATATTAAATAGCGCTAGCACTACTAACTAGTAGTTATCTTACTATAAGGATACCTATATTCTTATTCTCTTATTCATAGGTTTTTCTATAGTAAGACTATTATCCTAGGCCTAAGCTAAACTAATTAAAATCTTATTTAAGTCTAAGGTTTTATTACTATTATTCTTATACTTCTTAGTAATATACCTATTACTTTTATAGATTAAGTAGTTTACTATGTTATATCTATTTACACTATATCTAGGGCTACTATATTTATAGCACTTAAATAGTCTCTAGCCTATACTAGGTTACTATAAGCTTTGCTATAAGTTATTTATAAGGGAGCTAAAGCGTTATCTCTTATTACTCCTACCCTCCTTATTATAATTTCTATTATAATTACTTAATATAAATATTATTATAACTTTAGCCTTTTTTCCTTAACCCTATAGGTAACTCTAAGATATTAGAAACTCTTAGCTAACTATATACTTTCTTATAGCATTATTTAAGCTATTTAGAAAAATTACTATTCTTAAGTATATAGGGATTTAGTTAGGTAATTTTACTTTTACCTTTATTTAAAGTCTTAGGAAAGATTAAAAAGACTAATTACTTTTTTACCTAAGATTTAGTAGTGTCCTAGTGGCTTCTAAGCACTATATATCTTTATTTATTACTCTAGTGTTTAGCTAGGATATAAATCTATCCTAGGTATAAGCTAAGTAATTAACTAACCTATTTACTATTATATAATATATTTACTATTACTTTATATTATTAGCTAAGTAGCTACTAGTATATACTACCTTTATTTTATTATCCTAAAAGGTTCTTAAGTCTAGCTTAAATAGTATATTTAAATCTACTAGGTATACTTATAAATTCTTATAAGTGTTACCTTTATACACAGGTACCTTATACTATATCTTAATAAAGCTTTATAAGTATATATTTACTATAAACTTAGTATTAGGTAGGAAATCTAGGAATAGGGGAATTCTCTATATATTTATCTAAGGGGTAATTATAAGTTCTTTACCTAATCTAGCTAATTATAGGTTTACTTCTATTTCCTTAAGCTATACTTCTATATCTAAGATCTCCTTTCTTATATAGGCATTTCATAGCTTAGCTTATATAACCTTATATTACCTCTATAACTTATCTAGATTATTATTATTACTAGATTTAGTATTATTACTTTAGTTAGGTAATATCTACTATACTCTCTTATATTCTATAGTTAGGGTGTTTTAGTTATTACCTAAGCGCTAAAGAGTTAGGGCTTTCTTACTAGGTAGTATAGGTGTGTGTTAGGTAAATATTCTATAGCTTCTTTATATTTAAATCTAGCTAATAGTTTATTTTCCCTAAAGGGTTTAAGAGTTTAACTTATTATAACTATAGTAAGGGAGATATAAATAAAGTAAAGGCTAAGGTTCTTAGTTATAGCTAGAGAGCTACTACTTAGGGGTAAGTATATAAAGGTCTTAAACTCTAATCTCTTATATCTCTTATAGGCAGTCCTTATCTAAATACCTTACTATATGTACGTAGCTATCTTATAGCTACTTAGTTATTCGCGGGACCTAAGGCTTATCCAAGGGCTCTATCATGTGACCGTCCCGTCCATGGCCCCTTAGCCTCCGTGCTCCTAACATATACCCCCTATAAAAAGGGGGAATCTGACCCTATAATAACTGGTGGTGGTCCTATTTACGCTAAGGGCCACGGGAGTGCTGTTTTCGAGGTCTTATATCAGAAACATCCAGCTAAATATAAGACCTTAGTGCTTAAAAATACGCTATATTTTCCTTAGCTTGATGTTAATATAGTTAGTGGACTTACGCACTATATATCTAGTGGTTGCCTTATAAAAAACCTACTTTATCTTAAAGATAGGTCTCTTATTATAACCCTAGATATAGAAAAACATGGTTTTTTCTTTCACATTAAAAACTAATCTACGCCTAAGTTATCTAAAGGG
Organism: Epichloe hybrida; assembly: GCA_019022495.1. NCBI lineage: Eukaryota > Fungi > Ascomycota > Sordariomycetes > Hypocreales > Clavicipitaceae > Epichloe > Epichloe hybrida. Next base: position 250,604 of record JAFEKR010000030.1, read on the forward strand.
CCCTGTAACTCGCATTATATCTAACCTTTTACCTACCCTGCTTTTAAGGGTTATAGTTACCCTATAGAGGTCTAAATTCCCTCTAAAAAGCTAGATTAGGCTTCTGATTTAGATGAAATCAACGAAAATGATAATGATATTAAAGAAATCGTATGGGATGATTTAGGGGAATTAGTCCCTTCTTCTTCGCCTATAGCCCTAGGTTAGGTCCCTTATAAATCTAAGGAAATAGATTTAGGGGTGTTAGAGGGCCCTAGTAGAGGAAAAGGGTCCCTAATACCTCTCTAAGAGGCCTGTGGTTCTTAAGGGGCCTAGCAGGGGACTAGTAAAGAGGGCCCTAGTCTAGATCCTAATTCAGACCCTAAGGATCTTTAATATTAATGGTTGTTAGAACTAGCTAGCCTATGGCATGTACAATTAGGGCACCTAGGTCTTCCTTTACTAAAGAAAACTAGCCTTATAACTAAAGGAATCCCTGATTTTTCTAAAATTAAGGATAAGGATTTTAGATGTATTGCTTGTGATCAATCTAAGGCAGTTAGAAGACCTAGGAAGTTAGCTATCCCTAACCCCCCTAGAGCTCTAGACAGAGCTTTACATGTAGTGTAGTAAATGTAGTATTTTGACTTTCCTTGTAGTATGTAGTGTAGTGAATTGTAGTGTAGTGTAGTATGTAGTGTAGTGTAGTATGTAGTGTAGTGTAGTAAATACTACACTACACTACAAATACTACATGTAGTATAAGGCTAAAAATAAAAGTGGGGCATATTAATATCTTATAATATTCTTTAGATTTTTCTTTATTAACTTAATATTAGCTTTCTTTTTTATTAGAATTTAGTTATTTAGTTATAAATCTTTAAAGTTTATACTTATTTAAACTATTAGGCTTATAATAGGAATAGGGTAGCTAAGTATAGTATTTTTAGTATTACTATATAACTCTATTTATTTCCTAAATTCTAAAGGTTATTTTATTTTTCTAGATTTTTAATTAGATTTAATATTCATTTTAATATACTTTTTTTACTTTAAATCTAAGATTTACCCTAAAGAAATTATTTACTATTATATATAAATAGGATAATAAATCTAATAATAATATATTTATAAAGATAAGCTATTTGTAATAAATAAAAATTTTTACTTTATATTATAGAAGGGTTTTTAGCTATATATTTTCTTTTATTATAATCATAAATAATTATATTAAGTTTTTAGGTTTTTTAAGTTAAAAGAAATGTAAAAACCCTTAAAAAAGCTTTGAAAAAGTAGCTAGAATATTATTCTTATAATATTAAAAAGAAATATAATATATTTTCCTTTATTACTAAAATTAGAAAAAAAAGCTTTAAAAGTAAGCTAAAGAATATATACTATTTTTAGCTTACTTACTTAGCTATATATTATACTAAAAAGTAGGTTTAAAAGTAAACCTTATTAACTATACCTTTTATTTACTAATAGTTTCTATGCTTTTTCTATAAATTTGTCTAAAGAAAAAGATATATTAATAAAAGTGGGTCTAAAGTGGGTCCTTATAGTTGCCTTTTACTTAGAGTTTATACTTTTTTTTAATTAGTTATAGAATTATTTCTTAAAAAGAGATATTAAATTTATTATTACTATTACTACTATTACCACTACTACTACTATTATTACTATTATTACTATTATTACTATTATTACTATTATTACTATTATTACTATTATTACTATTATTACTATTATTACTATTATTACTATTATTACTATTATTACTATTATTACTATTATTACTATTATTATTATTTTAAAAAATATAAGAAAGAAAAGTATTTTATTTTATTAATATATTTAAAAAGCTTAAAATACTAAGTAATTAAAAAGTATAGCTTTTTCTATAGTAATTTCCTTATACTTATTTATATTTATATTTTAGTTACTTATTTACTATTTAATTTTAATTAAACTTTAACACTAATAATATTATAAGTTAATATAATTTATTATAGCTTATAGTAGCTTATAATCTAGAGCCTCTAGATCAAATAGAGGGGGATACGCTAAAAATCAGCCCTACGCCATACAATAAGCAGTTAATTTGCTTATTTCTAGTTAATCAAAAGACTAGATATAAGTGGGTTATCTTATTACCTAATAAGGAAGGCCTAACTGTTTATAAGGCTATTAAAGACTTCTTCAAAGGGCTTAAAAATTAACTAGGTTAATATCCTAGGCACCTTCACTTCGATAGGGGCTAGGAAATCGATTCTAGTTGTCAAGCTTAGTTGAATTCTAAAGGGATTAAATTTACGACTTCTAGTCCCTATATCCATAAGCAAAATAGATTAGCAAAGCGTTTAATTCGTACTATTCTAGATTGATTAAGGGCTACTATCCAGTGGGCAAAATTACCGTTATTTTTATAGTGTTTTATATTACCTACTATTATAGACTGGCCCCTAGGCAGCTGCAATAGGGCGTCGATATAGTATTAAGAGACTTAAGGAAAATAAAGGAAAGGAGAAAAGGCTATCCCTAGTAGTGCCCCTTATACCCCCTTAGCTTCTTATATAAGCCCCCCTTTCCTAACCTTACCTATTCTTACTTACCCTTACCCTTCTTACTATATAGAAAATGCTTAGGTAAAGCCTAAGCCCTTATATATACCCTTACTTAGTCTTATTAAACTTACCTTTTTATTATAATATTCCCTAATATACTATTAGTAAATAAGGTAAATCACTCCTACCTTTACTATTACCTTTTTGTAAATTATTTAGAATTAGACTGGATTTATCTTATATCTAAAGACTTAAAAAGGAACTTTATAAAGTCTATCTAATAGAAGATAGGGGCCTGGCTGAATTCTTCTTAGGGGTTTAAATCGTATAAGACAGGCCTAATAGAATACTAAAAATCCACTAATCTTAGTATATATTAGAAGCCTTAAAACGATTTAATATGCTAGATAGCAAGCCTATTAGCATACCTCTTCAGCTAGGCGTTTTAGCTACGTAAATAACTAAGCTTTTAATAGCTAGCGAAATCAAGCTTTATTAGTGTATTATAGGGACTATAATATACCTAATACTACTAACAAGGCCTGATATAGCCTTTACGCTACAGTGGTTATTTACCGTACTAGCTAGCCCCTATATAGAGCACCTAAAAGCAGCTAAAAATCTGCTAAGGTACCTATTAGGGACTAGATTCCTTGCTATAATTTATAGGGAAGACCCTAAAGGTATAGCTAGTAAAAGCCTAATAGGTTATTATAATAGTGATTTTATAAGGGATAAAAAGACCTCAAAATCAACCTATGCTTATCTATTTAAGCTAGCTAGCGGGCCTATTAGCTAGAAATCAAAGAAAGCTAGTATAATAGCTCTATTAACACTAGAAGCTAAAGCTAATGCTATCTGCGAGACCTTCCGGGAGCTTTAGTAGCTTTAGGGCTTATTTAAGGAGCTAAAAACCCCTATATCTCCCCCTATCTAGATATATTATAATAATTAAGGCGCTATAACTACTGCTTATAACCCTACTTTATATAGTTATATAAAGCATATATTACTAAAGTTTAACTATATTAGGTAACAGGTTTTAGAGGGTTTAGCTAAGATTAAATATCTAGATACAAAGTTAATACCTGCAAATAGTCTTACAAACCCTCTTTTTAGACCTCTTCATTAGGCTTTTATTAAGCTTTTAGGGCTTAATAATTACTAAACTAACAACCAATTCCCTTTAACAAGGAACCAAAAACAACGTTAAAAAGGGAGCTACATTTAATAATAGCTAGGAATTCAAAAAGGGGGTCTTTTATCTTTTCCTGTTTTTCCCTTTTATTTTGTTATTATTAAAAGTTATTATTTTTATCCTATAGTCTCTTTGTACACTTCTAATTGCTTCAAATGTAATTCTTTTATAAAGGGGGTGTTAAAAATAAGATTTATTTTTAGCCCTTTTCTAGTTAAAGAACTTTCTTATTACTAGCTTACTTTATAAGTCTAATAGCTACACTATAGCTGTTAATGGTTACAAAGGTAGCTATTAATAGCTATATTATAGCTATTAACAGCTACGTCTAACCGTGTAAATAACTAATTAGTTAATTGCGTTATAGCTATAAGTGTAGCTACAACCACGCCACTAGTAATGAGGTAAGCTAGGGTAACGTAAGCTAGGGTGACGTAAGTAAGTTACCCTACACATAACTTACCCTATAGCTATCTTTAATAGTAATTTTCTCTTTAACTAAAGGTTATATAAAAGTTTTACATATAGTAAATTAAAGCTTAAAGACAAGGCTTTCTTTTTATATAAGGTTATTTTTTAGACTAAAAGTTAGTGTATATAGGTTACTAGCTAGTATAGTGGTGAGTTAATTTTTTGGTTTTTATATATAAATGAATTTTACGGAAAATCAAAAGTAGCCTGCAAGACCCTGCTAGTAGCCTAGATTCTCTAATATAGTTAGTAGGTTTATGAGAGAAAGAAGATCTTTTTAACTAGCTAGATAGCTAGTCCTCTTAACTAATAATAGCCGCATTACCTGTATAACATATCTAAAATCAATTCTATTACTTTATAAGATATTATAAAAGTAATTTAGATTAAATTCTATTAGTTAATAATTACTATAAACTTCCATTGCGTTATGTTAATTAATTTAACGTTACAGCCCTATCGGTCCCTGACCGTAGAGCTTGCACTTGTACAGCTGTTGCTAGCTAGCAACTAGCTCCCTACATTTCAATAATAGTGTTAGCGGTAACACATAGAGAGAAATTACTAAATTCGTAAGAAACGCGTGGGATCAAGCGCGGGCTTAGCCTACGTTGCTTACCGCATAAGAGTAGAGGTTAAATAAGGCTAGATTAAATAAATGACTCTTATAAATAAAAACCTAGACCCCGTTTAATCCATAGAAGGCATTAAAGCTATACGAGGTACGTAGTGATAATGTATTTTGTAATAACAAACTAACTTAACTAGGTAGGAACTAGCTAAGGGATTAACCCTGTTAGTTATGCTAATGATTCGCTAAGCGCGTCTGAGAACATAAGTGTTAGATTAACAGAGTCTGCTAGTCGTATAGACTTCGATTACAGAAGAGGCCTCTCCTTAGCTTCCCTGGTGCATGTAACTATCAAGGGCGCCACCAACATAATCGTTATCTCATCTAGACCCCTTATTAACGACTATTCGTCCTTGCAGGATTAAAGGACTAAACGGCCACAGACTCTAGATACGGCGACCTAGTACCTAGCTCTAAAGCGATAACCTAAGAAAATTGCTTCTGCCGTGGCTAATAGGTTAAGGAATATGCTCAATGCTAAGTCTTTGCAAAGCATCTAGTCCGGCCATAGGCTCCCGTTAGATGTTATTTACGCTACCCTCTATATTATTAAGTGCGCTATTAGAGCTAAGGTTATAGTTGTTGACCCTACTACTCTATAAGCTTATAACTGATTTGCTAGAAGCCTAGGAACATGCTATTTGATTCCCCTGTGCTACAATGGTTATTAGGTTCTTAGCGTCCTTAGCGCTAACTAAGAAGTGCTGCGAGTATATGATCCATAGCCCTTACTCGCAAACCGCACGGTAATTAAAGATATAGTTACGATTTTATCTACGCTATCCTTACTTAAAGTAAAGTTTATAGCACCACTTCTACAAGATATAGAAGAGAACTTAGGTATGCTTCTTCTTGTTTTAGTATTCTATATCTTACTAGACCGCGAAGTACTATAGGACGTAGATATAACGTTCTAGCGTGAGGTCCTTTGTATTCTCCTTATGCCTTTGTTAGCTAAAGAGATTGTACTTGCCTAGACTTGTGGATAGATACTAGTTTTAGAAAGCTATCGCAAAATAATTAGTATACCTAGCAGTAGCATTAATATTAGTGAAATCTCTATAACCCTAATACCTATAGAAGTCTTAGCTTTGCTTAATAAACTATATGCTAAGGTGCTTGTGATATGTCATAAAATTGGCATGGCTGTATTGTCTGCGTCATCTGCATTAGATATTGTCACTGCTCTTAGAGATGTTGCTAGCGCTAGATGCTAAGAAGAGGTTAGTAATGTTAAAGTGGATGTTATTGCTTTACTAATACGGCTAAATAGGCTGAAAAAGGCTTGTGAGGAGGCTTATGAAAGCATAAAAGGTGTTCAAATAATTTTGTTAAAGGTATTAGGTTATTTAGCTACTAGCCCCTAGGTACATATGATTGAAATCTTTCCTACTCCGAACATTCATATAGTATTAGAATCATACCTTCTTTACAAACTATGCCCTTGAAATTCATTTTATCTCCGCTAGTGTAAGAATCCGATTGTTAGAGGTTATCGGGGCTTCTAGATCCAAGGCATGACATAATAGCCTCTTGACTAATGCCTAGCTGTGTGGCTAGAGATAGCGCATTACTGGTAACAAGACTTAATAAAACATTAGATAATAGAATTACTAAGAATAGGTTTAAATTACTTACTTTAGCTATTAGGGAGTAGGTCATAACCAGAGCATTGCAATACAATACAATACATTTGATGTATTGTGTATTGTATTGTATTGTATTGACAATACAATACAATACAATACATTACACAATACAATACATCCAAAATTTTATAATACAATACAATACATGTATTATTTGTATTGTTTTGTATTTTTTTTTCTTTTTTTTAGTTTTAAGTAAATTCCTTAATTATAAGGTATATATAGTTAATATAATAGCTTATAATAGCTTATAATAGCTTATATATATATATTACTTCTATTACTTATATAACTTAAAATATTATTAGTGTTAAAGTTTAATTAAAAATAAATAAGTAATAAATTAATATAATATAAATATAAGTATTTATAAGTAAATTACTATAGAAAAAGCTAGACTTATTAATTATTTAGTATTTAAAGGTTTTTTAAAATATTAATAAAATAAAATTCCTTTCTTTTTTATGTTTTTAATATTATACTATTTATAATTTTATACTAATAGAAAGTAAGTCCTAATATAACTATAAGACTTACTTTAGTATATTTCTCTCTTTTTAACTAAAATTACATAACTAAGTAAAGAGATTATTATGTTTATAGTATAACTAATAGGACCCACTTTTAGACCCACTTTTATATATCCTCCTCTTCTTAGCTAAAGTTATATAACTATAGAAAGGGATTATACTTGGTTTTTAGTGTTTAACAAGACCCACTTTTAGACCCACTTTTATATATCCTCCTCTTCTTAGCTAAAGTTATATAACTATAAAAAGGGATTATACTTGGTTTGTAGTGTTTAACAAGACCCACTTTTAGACCCACTTTAAGAAACACTATATAACTAAGTAAGTAAGCTAAAAGTAGTATAAATAATTAAACTTACTTTTAAAGCTTATTTATTTATTTACTTAATATTAAAAAATAGTATATATATTATGATTATTCTTTATATAATATTTTAACTTTTCTTTATAAGCTTTTCCTAGGTTTTTTCCTTTTCTTTTAGTTTAAAAAAGGTTTAAAGCTAATATAATTTATTATAATTATAATAAAATAGCTTAATAGTAAAAGAAGCATTTATTAAATAAATTTTAATTTTCTCTTTATAATAAATTCCTTATATATATAAGTATATTTTTATTAGAGTTTTAATCTTATTTATTTAGAATTATAAATTATTTCTTTAGGGTAAATATTATATTTAAAGCAAAAATACTATATTAAAATGCATAGTAAATCCTTAATAAAAGCTAGAAAGATAGGATAACCTTTAAAATATAAAGAATAAATTTTACTATAAGTTAAGTTTAGATAATACTATTTATAGCTACCCTATATATATATATAGCTTAATAGTCTAAATTAGCTAAAACTTTATAATTCTATAACTAAATACCTAAATAGTATAAAAATTTAAGGATATCTTATTTAGATTATATTCAAAATCTACTATATAATAAGTATATATACTACCTTACCTTTTTAATAATACATTGTATTGTATTATAATGTATTGTAATGTATTGTATTGTATTGTATTATAATGTATTTTTATATAATAAATAATTATAATAAATCATAGAAAATAGATATAAGAATAAAAAGACCCTTAATATATTAAGAAAAAATCATTTTTTAAAATAGATATAAAAGAATATTACTAAGATATTATATATTTTAAATAAGCTTACTTTTCTAAATAAGCTAAAACTTAATAGATTTTTAAATAAATAACTAAATTATATATAAAAATAAGAATACTATAATTAGATTATTTAAAAAATCTACTATATAATGAATTTATATAATACCCCACTTATATTTTTCCCTAACAATACATTGTATTGTATGTATTGTATTGTATTGTATTGTATTTTTAATACAATACAATACATCGAAGGGCCAAAAAATACAATACAATACAATACAACAATGCTCTGGTCATAACTTAGTTCTTAGTCCATAGTAATAGCTGATTTTAGCCGTAATAAGAACTTTAATTGATGTTAGGAGAATGAAGAGCAGGATTGCGTTATGTTTTATATTTGTGCTAGCAGAAGTGCAAATTATTACTTTTAAATAATTAACGCGTATTACTCCTTTTATTATAAGGCTCCCATCCTCCTTAGGTTAGCTTGTAGTAGCAAGATAACTAATAAGGGACGGACTAGTAACACAACTAACAAGGCGACCAATATGATGGCCACTGTGATGGCCCACAGGGGTATGTAAGAACCCTTATAATACAGATATATTCTTAGGGTAAGTGCCTAAGGATAGGCTACTTGTTGAGACACATATGTGTTACATTCAAGGTACTCAAAGACGCGTGAATACGGTCCGTATAGCTAGGGATTTGGATTAATAAGGGCCAAAAGGGTTATGTTCTCTAATAGATAATAGCTCTCTGCTTATCTTTTAAAGCGGAGCTACTAGTTGTGGATTGAACTAAGATCTATGTACGCCTCTGCGTGTTTACGAATATACGTTAGGTTATGGCAGGATCTAAACTAGCCTTGCTTCTTGGTTATAGTTGCTATAAGTGAAGCTAGCCTCCTTATTAATGTGTTAGTTAATTATAGTCTGATTTTGTCTTGGCAGTGCCCTCGCTTAGCTAATCTAATAGCCCCGTGCTAGCCGCCCCACTGGGTCATCTGTCTTTGCTAGCTTCTTGTTAGTCTCCTGTAGATATCTCCCTGTAGCCGCTAGGTGACCCAAGTTTAATACTTCACATAAGATTTAGGCTAAGTTACTAGACTAGTAATAATCTAGGTAGTAACGTAAGGCGAAGGCTATGTTCTTATAGCTACCTAGCTTCTTATCTAAGTTTATAGTTACTAAGCAGTAAGAATACTATATAAGTAATAGTGTAGTTATAGGAGACACCACCACCGCCCGCGCGCACGTTGGCAGCGCCCGTAGGAGACACTAGCGCCCGCGCACAGAAGACATGAGCACGCGCGCACACATCGGCAGCGCCCGCAGGAGACACCAGCGCCCGCGCACACATTAGCAGCGCCCGCAGGAGACACCACCACCGCTCGCGCGCACGTTGACAGCGCGCGGGGGCAGGTATAGGTTAGGCGCCTAACCTAAACCTCCGCACCACTTACAGAAGACAACAGCACGCGCACACATTAACGGCGCCCGCAGGAGACACCAGCGCCTGCGCACAGAAGACATAAGCACGCGCGCATATACTAACAGCGCGCGGGCGCCTATACCCTACCACCCACATAGATTTACTAAAGATAAAGAAATGCCCTTAAGCTAAATAAAGCAAACTTATGGAAATTAGGTAAGTAGCTAGTATGCGCGGGCGGGTATAGGTTAGGTGCCTAACCTACACTATCTATATAATAGTAGTACGCGCCTATCCACTAGTACCTCCTACTTATCCCCCCTTACTAGCCCTAGTCTTATAGGGACTATAATACTAGGGGAAATTAAGGTAAAGAATAGCTTACCCTTAGTAAATTATAATAATAAGGCTACTTTACTACTTATAGGACTATTTTATATAGCTAAGTTATCTATAAAGGATTTAACCCTGCTTATATTAAAATTATAATATATGAAATACTATAACGCGCTTCCTATACTATAGAGAGATTACTTACTAAGATACTAAGCTAAAGCCTATTCTTGTTTATCTATATATGCAGGCGGTATTACTACGTTCTAGTATGGATTTTAACTTAGAGGTATTTAGCTATTATCTAGCAGATAGTAGCTTTATGGCACTACCTAGTTAGATAGCTATAGAAACTAATTATCTAAATTAGTGGTTTCTCTTATACTAAGCTAAATTACTATTATAGTAAGGTTATTAGTAAGGTAAAACTAACCTATCTTATAATAGTCTAAACCTAGCTTACGTTCCCTATTTAAATAACTATATAGGATAACTCATCCCCTAACTATATGATTTTACTAGGCTTATAGTAAGCATTTCCTCCTATACTTAATTACCCTCTAAATAATCTAGACTACAGGTCCTTTGCATTTAGTATAGTTTCCTATAGGTCTAGTATATCCCTTAAGCAGTCTCCTAAGAAAACTACCTATACCTTACTACGCTCTATAAGGGTCCTAAAAGATTACTTAAGTAAGACTTCCCTTAGGATTAGCATAGCTACTAGGCCTTAGCCTCCCCTAATCTAGGTTATATTACTATATAGCCCTTATAGTTTTATACTATATTAACTAGCTAGCATAATCTTAGCACTAATCTAAGACCTAACTATCCCTACTAACTAAACTCTAGTAGGTAAATAATCTAATGCTTACCGAATTCTACTTTAGTATAATAGAAAGAGCTAACATTAAAGGATCAAAAAGCAACATTGCTATAAACGCTTAGCTACCATAAGCTAGTTATCCTTGTGGTAACTTTTCTAGCACCTCTAGCCTTAAATATTAAGGGACTAAAGAATCAATAGGCCACACTTTTATAGTTTATATTTACACTAAAAATCAAAATTAAGGGGACTTTTACCCTTTTATTCCACTAGAGATTTCTATTCTCTATAAGCCCCCCTTAGGACACTTGCGTTATAGTTTAATAAATATGCCACCCTAGCTAAACTCCCCACCTAATAATATCTTTAACCTAGGTTAGCCCGTAAAGGACCTTAAAACTAGAAGTTAGATAAAAATCTAGCCTTACTTTATTAAATAAGTAAAAAAACAATAGGAGTAGTGGTATTTTACTAGCGCTAAAGCTCCCACCTATTCTACACCTCCTATGTCTTTTTATAATATTAAACTAAAGTTAAGCTTAATAGGGTCTTCTTTTCCTACTAATTTTACTAAGCTTATTCCCTTAGCTATAGTTTCGCTAGATAGTAAATAAGGATAGTAGGAATCTTATTAATCTATTTATACGTGTCACTAATTAGATAATAAGGTATTTAGCTACCTTAAGAGAGTTATAGTTACTCCTACTGTTTACCCGCGCTTAGTTAAATTACTTCACTTTAATATTCAGAGTACTAGGTAGAAATCACATTGCATCAACACCACTTTCTAGCCATCGCAATACTATGTTTTAATTAGACAGTCAGATTCCCCTTGTCCGTACTAGTTCTAAGTTAGTTGTTAATCATGCGCCGGACGGCCGAGGCCTGCCAAGGGCATCGGCACCCGGATGCTGGCTGCCGCCGGCCGGTCACCCGGCTAGTGGCTACGTGTGTTTAGATAAGCGGTGCTAAGTTGGCACGACTAAAGCATTCATTAGGCCAATGTATCCTGCGAGTCTAGATGACACAGCTGCGCAGAATGACCCGCATGACTACCAATAAGCTAATAAGTTACCTAGCGAACATGACTAACGCGGCGACCGATGTGACGGCCAGCAGAACAGCTAATGCGAGAGCTAATATAGACTAGGTTATTTATTAATCACATAGTCCTGCCTAAGGCCGCTCTGTCTGGTTGCATTAGCTACTATACTAATAGGTAACTAGCAAATGCCTTGTAAAACGCCTTATAAGGTGTTTGCTTGGCGCTTTATACACTATTGTGATGATTTCTGAATTAGCTGTCACATGACGTATCTTATTGGTTGTCTCGTTATATAGGGCCGTTATATCTAGTTGCCTTGATAGATGTCTTGTATGTTATTATTATAGTAATAGAAGGAACCTAACATCGTGGTAACGCCAATTTCTCGTTAGCATAAGTTATAGACTAATGAACTAGCTTGTCTAACTAATTATAGGTATTAGCGCTGGCAGGCCAATAAGGCGGTTAGGCACCCGTGGCTAGGCAAGTTGACTAGCACCTTAGCTAAGTGTATTACTAGGAAAAGTAGGAAGCAAAAGTATAACGCCTAATCCTCTACTACTTTACTACTAAACATGTTAGGCTATAAAGAGACCTCCTAATAAAATGTAACAGAGCTAAATAGGCTATAGGCTATTAGCCTAATAGCACCCTAACGCAAAGCTATTCCCCCTTATTTTGGATTCTAATTATATTTTACGCTAGATAGCACCTACTATAGAGTTAATTACTCTCGTAATAATTAACATCCGCTATAGCGCCCTTAATGACTCTGATATGCCACCTGAATATCTTCGTACCGTTGACGACTTTCTTGACTATTATGATAATAGCTATTGGTCCTAAAGAGATATTAAGCGTGTATCTGTTATAAGCATGCTAGAAAGAACTAATTCTTCTAAGCTAGATAGCCTCCTTAATAATATTTACCTTAAGAATAACGATCTCCGTGACATAGAGGTTATTGACTTGATAATTAATAGTAATAAAGATAAAGACAAAATTTAAATTGCTATGAATAGAAATAATAGTAAACTCTCTCTAAAAAACAAGGGTCCTCCCTTGGTAGTATCTAGCGTCCCTAGACTAATTGCTATTTAGAAACCTTTTCTATAATTACAGTGAAAATGGAAAATGGCTAGACGTAAGGAATAGAATATTAGAGATTTGCTAGATATCTAAATTAGTATTAAGGTTAAATATATTAACTACTACGGGAAGTCTTTTATTTGGGAATATCCGCGCTGCAAGGGAGATGTAAATAGTGTGTGACACTAGGTTAGAGGGTATTTATATAGGAAGTAAGAAATAATTAAGGGCGTATCCTTTTGTAGCTTACTAGACTTAATTACTATTTACATCCACGTGAATAGTAAGTAGCCGCCTACTTAGCTTTAGTAGGATAGAAAACAGGAACTATTTAGAGGTAAAGTCTATGAGAGCTAGTGGCTTAATGTTCAAAAGCCTGTAATAAAGAGGATGTTAAGTGATAAGGGAGGAGAACACTTTAGATTTACTAATGTTGCTAAGACTAAAGATTAAGTATTGATAAAGAGAAGATAATTGCTAAAATAGCTACAGCTAGCCACTATATAGTATAGTAAGCAAGCTTACCTAAATCAATCAAAACCAATGTTAACTACAGTCTAGTAGTGCTAAGTATATGTGTAACTCGTGGTGACTATAAGTGTTTACGATAGGAGCTTTGCTTCTTTGCTCTAATTAGGGCTTCCATGGCGTACTATTTACCTAGCACTAGTAGAAAACTTGTTCTATGCGGTATAACCTATCTGTTCTTATTAGCGCTTAGTAGTGTAGCCTGTTTTCCTAGTCTTAGGGTATATAGTATTAATAATTAAACATTATAGTCTTAATAAAATATCTAAATATTCACGTATTCTAGCGTAGAATAGCTCTCTGCTTTCTTTCTTTTCTAAAGCGGAGTAGCAAGGGCATTTTACTACGGAAGGAGTGTCTTGGTGTCTATAACATGCTTAACTAAATATGTTAGTAATATATTTTAGGCAAAGCATAGTCTAATTCTTGCGTTATTAAGACTTAGTAGCGCTTACTATGTCACGACTGTGGTGGGAGAGATGTAAACGGAGTGAAGGCTAAGGTTCTTAGTTATAGCTAGGGAGCTACTACTTAGGGGTAGGTGCATAAAGGTCTTAAACTCTAACCTCCTATATCCTTTATAGGCAGTCCTTATTTAAATACCTTACTATATATATATAGCTATCTAGTAGCTACTTAGTTATTTGCATAACCTAAGGCTTATCTAAGGGCTTTATTATATAACTATCCTATCTATAGCTCCCTAGCCTCTATGCTCCTAATATACTACCCCCCTAATATATAATTATCCTTAATTAAAAAGAGTTACTTAGCTAGTATATATATACTATGCATAACCCGTAGTAATATCTATACCACTAGCTATACTATTAGTGCGTGGTATTACGTCCGCTTTAGCTAACCTAATAGATATTATAGGGTCCTAGATAATCCCTCTTATAACCTCTAGATTATAAATAGCTATATACTTACTACTTTATTACCTCTAATATATATGCCTTTATCTAATAAGTTATTAGCGCTAAGTAAGTAAACTACTTATATTAAGTTTTATAATTAAATTAAATAGATAGGGTAACGTATGCTATTTAAAATAAATAACTTCTTATCTAATATTAGGGGTGTTATATTAATCTTACTAGGAGTTTATAGCTAGTATATGTATTTACTAGTAGTAGCTATAACTATAAATATTATAATTCCTAGATTAGCTATATATAGCATATAGATTACTTAGGGGTTTAGGGCTACTATAAAAGAGGCCTGCTTTTCCCTTACTTCTATATACTTTTTCTCTCTTTATATTCTCCCTTAGTATTATAAGTTACCCTTACCTATAAGCTAGTAGCTTTATAGCTTCTTTTATAGTAATTACTAATATTCTATAGTATTACTTTATTATTTATATTTATTCTTATCTAAAATATCTAAATTCTCTTAAACACTAAAATATTAGTTACTTACCTCCTACTTATAAGTTTCCTATAGTATATTACTACTAACTTACTAGTAGTTAATAATATCTTTAATATAAGGGACTACTTTACTACTACTACCTCCTAATAATAGGAAGAATTCCTTAGTATCCCTTATAAAGTCTCCTAGTAAGAAGTATATAGCCTTAAAAATCTTAATATAAGTATAATATCTTTACTTACCTAGCGCTTACCTTACTAACTTATAGCTAGTAATACTAGTAGTATAAAAATTCCTTATATATACTATATATAGTAAGTTATAATATAGGTAATTACACCTAAGGATAGTAATAGCGCAAAGCTATAATATCTTATAAAGGGCAAATCTATCCTAATATAATATACTAATTCTCTAAGTATAACTTTACTACTATCTTACTATATACTATTACTAACTTACATAGGTAACTTAATAAAATACGTATATTATTTATATAATAATAAAGACTATACTAGGGTATGTCCTCCCTTTTCTTACTACTAATATATATACTAATATACTACTAGTGTCCTACTTAGTTTACTAGGCTATACTATATGCTCTTTAAGTGTATTAATACTTATAGTAATCCTAATAATAGTCTATACTTTCTTAATAATATATATATATCCTATTCCTATAATTTAGTTACTACTAATATACTACTAGTATTTAATATATATAAAGTGTAAACTTTATAATATGCTCCTAATTACTAAAAATACTAATAAGTGTAGGTAGGTAAGGTAGGCGTAACTTATAGTAAAAGTTATATATAAGGCTAATGCTAATAAATAAGTTACTATATTACTACTTAATAATACTATTAATCTAGAAGTCTAGATTAATATTTCTAATAGCTTGCGTTTTATTACATAAAACCTTCTATCTATATATATTTCTACGCTCTAGCTTATAGCTTTACTAACTTACTAGTAGCTTACTATTAATACGTTTACGCTTCCTACTTATATTAGGCTACTAAACCTCCCTAGTAAGCTTTATATATATATATATAAGGAGGGGGATTTCTCTAATAATAAGGATAAATCCTCTGCCTTTATTATTATAGCTAATACTACTAAGGAACAGGTAGGTAATGTATTAATAAGGTAATTAGTGTGAAGTAGCTGCAAGTTAGGTTATTTAAAGTTTAAGAAATTATCTAGATTTTTTTTGTATATTACTACTACTATCTGAACTCTACTAAATACACATTTATAACCATAAACTAGCTACTTAATTACTACTTATAATCCTTAATAATATCTATTATAATAAAATCTCTTTTCTTTACCTAAGAATTCTCTAAAGTATTATAGCCCTTCTATTTAACTAAATACTTCTAATATCTCCTATTATAGTAATATAATATAATTCTTTTAACTTTAAACTCCTACTTATTATCTATAATATTCTCTTATAGTAAGGATATATTTTCTATACTAGATAGGTCCCTTATAAATAGTTTAAGATTAGTAATATTAAAAATATTATATAGTTATATTCTAAGTAGTAGCTTTAATTAATATACTAATCCATAAGTGCTAATTACGTTCTTAATTTTATAAGGGCTTAGATACTTTATACTTAGCTTCCTACTAGGTTACTATAAGTTAATATTCTTTATAAATAATAAAATATAGTTACTTACTTTAAACTTTATTAGGGTCTATTTCTTATTATAGTGCCATATATACTAGGCTTATAAGTTACTTAAAAGCTACTTAATTACTATATATCTATCTCTTAGCATAGTAATATAAGTCTTTACTTAGTTATTTACTATAGGAATATCTATAACTACTTACTATAGTCCCTTAGGGTTATAGCCTTATAGTGCCTTAGCTAGGGTATAGCTATAAGTTAAGTAAACGCTTATATTATACATAAACTATGCTATTAAAAAGTTATTAGCCTAATTAGTTTAATTAAAGTAAGCAAAGGCTCTTAAATAATGCTTTAAAACTTAGTTTAAATATTTTATTTAACTATCTATTTACAAGTAAAACATAGTACTTAGTTATTACTTAGTTATAATAAGATAGTAAAAGGTTATCTAAAACCTGCTAGTAAAAGTTAAACTATAGTTTATAATAATACCTTCTAGAGTACTATAATCCCTAAAAACATATTCTAGGAATATAGTAGCTAACCTATTACTAGTTATCTATATTAAAACAGGGATATAAATACTATATTTTATAAAATAGTCTATAATAACTAAGATTATATTATAGGTCTAATTTATATCTTTTATAGGTGGTAGCCCTATAATAAAATCTATTAATAATTCTTAAAAAGGCTAATTAGGCACTAGTAGCATAGCTAGCTTACTATAAGGTTTGTAGTGCCTTAGCTTTAAAGTCTAATAGCTTATATAAGTTTATATATATAACTTAATATCTTTCTTTATTATTAGCTAGTAATACTAACTTATAATCTAATAGAGGGTCCTACTAACTCCCTAGTAGCCTGCTACTAGGTTATTATAGGTAAGTAATATAACTTCCTTTCTTATACTTACTAGAATAAAAACTTTATTCTAAAACATTAATAGCTTAGAGGGCCTAATAGACTATATTTATAATGCTTTAAGGTTACCGCTCTTAAGTAGCTTCCTATAACCTATAGTAAAGTTATTACCTTACTATACTTAAAATAATATAACTTAAATTAGAGCCTCTAATTCTATGTATATAGGATATATATTATATATAAACTTAGAAGAGGTTTACTAGACTACCTATACTCTTACTATAATACTACTATAAGTAGCTAGCTTATAGTATGCTTTTAGACTTATAGATAATTTATAGCTAAGTAGTATTTTAAGGGGGCGCCTATACTACTTACTAACTACTAACCTAGCTAGACTCCTAACCCGTAGGCTTACTAGACTTATAGAAATATTAAAAAACATAAATAAGGTATAACCTTACTACTTATAATTAGCGGACCTAGTTAGTATATTACTTATAGGCTTTACAGGACTATTAGGTTCCTTAATAATATAATTAAGTTATATCTTCTTAAAACCCTAGAGGCTAGTATAGCCCTTATAGTATTCTTATAATAAACTATTAGCTACACTAAGTAATATAATCTTAGGACTTATAACTATACTATTACTTATATAGTATCCTTATTACTTAGTGACTATAAACTTAAATAAGAAGCTAGGTAGCTATAAGGATATAGCCTTTGCCCTATACTTCTTACTAATATAATCTACTTTTCTTAATAGGGTATTAGCGGGGTTTAACTTACTTATATAATATTTAATCCTAAAATTAAATAAATAAAGCTTATCTAATGCTATTACTTACTTACTAGTTAGCTTTAGATTTATAGCTAGATACTTATAATTTAGATAGTCTATTATAACTATAATCTAATAACTTAAATACATAAGGTAATATCTCTAGGCTTAAAACGCCTCTTAGATTACTAATAACTTAGTATCTAGGGTTAAGTAGCAAAGTTTAATATTAGTTAACTTTCTTAAAAAATACGCTACTAGGTGCTAGCTACCTAGTACTAATATTATAAGTATAGCTCTAATTATATAACTAAATACATTTATCTTTACTCTTAGTAAATAAAGTAAGTTAAAGTATACTAAGATTAGTACCTCCTAGAACTTCTTCTAGAGTTCTCTAAATACTATAAGTTTACTAGGCTTTAGCTTAAACTCTACTAGTTAAATACCTTTTAGATAGTTTATTAGTAAAACTATTACCTTACTATACTATTTTATAAAGTATTAATAAAAACCTATAAACTTAAGGAATAATTAAATATTAAACATACTATAAGGTATTAGCTAGGTTATAATAGCTTTAACTCGCAATAGTTTTATCTTAATGCCCTTTTCTCATATAATAAAACCTAGGAATTTCACTTACTTAACTAAAAATTAGCACTTTTTAAGGTTAATATAAAGGTTTATATCCTAAAGTTACTTTAGTATACTTTTAATATACTCTATGTGTCTTATAGGGTTACTACTATATATTAGGGTGTTATTAAGGTAAATAATATAGAATTTATTTATAAGCCCCTTAAGAGTATTATTAATATATTCCTAAAAAGTAGCTAGCGTATTTACTAACCTAAATAGCATTATAAGATATTTAAAATACCTATAGTAGTAATAGAATGCTATCTTTTACTTATTACCCTTGCGGATATATAGCTAGTAGTATACCTCTTAAAGATTTAGTAATATGAAAATCTTTATACTTACTAATTAATTAAGGATTTCTAAGATTAGTAGTAAAGGGGCCTTATTTTTAATAGTAATCCTATTAAGGCCCCTATAATCTATATAAAGCCTTAATTTCCCTGATTCTTTTAGAATAAATAAAATTAGGGCTCCTACTAGGCTTATTAATCTTCTAATCCACTCTTTTTCCTACGCACTTACTAAGTACTCCCTAAGTACCTCTAGCTCTTTTTTAGCTAGGTTATATATAGGTCCCTAGGGTAGCTATTTTCCCTTTTCTAATTTAATTATATAAGTATAGCTACCTAATTCTAGGAGCTTACTAGCTAGATTCTTTAAAAACATATCTATAAATTTTACATACTCTTCTAGGATTTATTATAGGGGTGTGTTACTATCTATCTCTTATATAGACATTACTAACTCTTTGTAATACACTGCCTAGAGTGCTATTATACTTCCTAGTTTTTTCTTCCTTAATACGTAAATATATTTTACTACTATTACTATAACTATACTATAACTTAGATTATTACTTACTATATTATTTATTAAAGAATTTTTATTAGTATTTCTTTCTTTTACCTCTAGGTTAACTATCTTAACCTTTAGTAACACTAGTAATAATATAATAGAAGACTATTTTACTACCTTATGTAGTTATTACTTACCTATAATAAAAGTAATATAATCCTTAGTTATTAGAAACCTCTAGAAACCTTGCTTCTAGTCTATTACTATAGGTTTATACTTTAAGGTCTAGTCTATCCTAAGGAGTATTCCCTCTTCTATATTAGTAATATAGTAGCTAACTTAGTAAACCTTTATATAGCCTATACTATCCTTTACCTTAACTAGTTTATATAAGATTCCTTAGTATAAGATCTTATTCTTACTTATACTTTCTAGTATTATCTTTACTTTCTTTTTTTTCTTCTAGTCTTATCTTAATAATAATTTAGGGTAGATTATTAAATACTCCGCGCCTATATTAAATAGCACTAGCACTACTAACTAGTAGTTATCTTACTATAAGAATACTTATATTCTTATTCTCTTATTTATAGGTTTCTTTATAGTAAAACTATTATCCTAGGCCTAAGCTATATTAATTAGAATCTTATTTAATTCTAAGGTTTTATTACTACTATCCCTATACTTCTTAGTAATATACCTATTACTTTTATAGATTAAGTAGTTTACTATATTATATTTATTTACACTATATCTAAGGCTACTATATTTATAGCACTTAAATAGTTTCTAGCTTATACTAGGTTATTATAAGCTTTACTATAAGTTATTTATAAGAGAGCTAGAGTATTATTGTTTATTATTCCTACCCTCCTTATTATAGTTTTTATTATAATTATTTAATATAAATATTATTATAACTTTAGCCTTTTTACCTTAACCTTATAGGTAGCTTTATAATATTAGGAATGCTTAGCTAACTATATGCTTCCTTATAGTATTATTTAAGCTATTTAGAAAAATTACTATCCTTAAGTATATAAGGATTTAGTTAGGTAATTTTACTTTTACCTTTATCTAAAGTCTTAGGAAGGATTAGAAAGACTAATTATTCTTTTACCTTAGATTTAGTAGTGTTCTAGTAGCTTCTAAGTACCTTATATTCTTATCTATTACTCTAGTGTTTAGCTAGGACATAAATCCATTCTAGGTATAAGCTAAGTAGTTAACTAACCTATTTACTATTATATAACGTATTTATTATTACTTTATATTATTAGCTAAGTAGCTACTAGTATATATTACCTTAGTCTTATTATCCTAAAAGGTTCTTAGGTCTAGCTAGAATAGTATATTTAAATTTACTAAGTATACTTATAGATTCTTATAGGTGTTACCTTTATATATAAGTACCTTATACTATATCATAATAAAGCTATATAGGTATATATTTACTATAAACTTAGTGTTAGGTAGGAAATCTAGGAATAAAGGATTTCTTTATATATTTATCTAAGGGGTAATTATAGGTTCTTTACTTAATTTAGCTAATTATAGGTTTACTTTTATTTCCTTAAGCTATACTTCTATATCTAAGATCTCCTTCCTTATATAGGTATTTTATAGCTTAGCTTATATAACCTTATATTATCTCTATAGCTTATCTAGATTATTATTATTACTAGATTTAGTATTATTATATTAGTTAGGTAGTGTTTACTATACTCTCTTATATTCTATTATTAAGGTATTTTAGTTATTACCTAGGCGCTATAGAGTTAGGGCTTCCTTACTAGGTAGTATAAGTATATTTTAGGTAAATATTCTATAGCTCCTTTATATTTAAATCTAGCTAATAGTCTATTTTCCCTAAAGGGTTTAAGAGTTTAACTTATTATAACTATAGTAAAAGAGATATAAATAAAGTAAAGGCTAAGGTTCTTAGTTATAGCTAGGGAGCTACTACTTAGGGGTAGGTATATAAAGGTCTTAAACTCTAACCTCCTATATCCTTTATAGGTAGTTCTTATTTAAATACCTTACTATATGTATATAGCTATCTAGTAGCTACTTAGTTATTTGTATAACCTAAGGCTTATCTAAGGGCTCTATTATGTAACCGTCCTGTCTATGGCTCCCTGGCCTCCGTGCTTCTAACATACTAATAGTTTAGCTAATCTAGTTTACTTCTTAATAGCTTTGTGTTGTTAGCCTATTATTACTCTTGCTAGTGTCTTATTACTTATATGCTGCTCCCTTCTTAGCCGTAAGGCGCCCTAGCTTTACGCCCTAGTCTTTGTTTGTCTAATAGGTTGTTAAATATAGCGTTGCGCTGCCTTATAGACTTAACTAATACTTGACTAGGTCTAACTAATAGGTGCTAACCTATAAGATAATAGGTCTTATAATAGTATATGAGGATACCTGTGTTTGAATAAGCGCTTAATAGAGACGCTATTCTTACTAGATATCTATTAGCTAATCACTTAGGCTACACCGCTGCCGCCTTATTGATGTGCATATAGCTAATACTTAACTATATCTGTGGCGATCCCTGATATAAGACATAGCTAAGCTGTAAGTATAATGCTATTTACTTAGGCTAAATTAGTAAACTAATAAGATTCTAGGTTTTAATATACCCGTGTTAAAATAAGCATTGCTAAGAGGGACTAAAGCAGTTATTAGACCATTCCACCCCGCTAAGGCCTAGTCAAAGCTAGCCTAAGGTGATATACCTTTCCTAGCATAATAATAACTAGCGAAGTAACTAACATAATAGTTAGCTAGGAGACAGGTTTTTAAATTAATAGCATGGCTAAGATAGAAAATAAATGCCTAGATATTACTCCTTTATGCCTTAGTAGCTATTATAATCCCCTCCTCTATTTCTCTCTCTCTAGAGTATAAATAGTAGGAAGACTATAATACTAGAGTTGTTTTGCTTTAGTGAACTGTTATTTACCTCTTATCTTTCTCCTATCCTTTCCTATTACTAATTAGTACTACACGGTTTATAAAGCCACTATAACTAATAACTCTTAGCTAGATATTTTGGCCCCTAGCATAGCTTCGGATCACATTACCTAAGAACATTAATCGCTCCTAAAGAAGCGCACAGATCGCATGGGCATTCCGATCATCAATTTAACAAGAGAGGACAACACAGAAGAGAACAACATAGAAGAGGATAACACAGAAGAGGACGACACAGAAGAGGACGACATAGAAGAGGACGACGCAGACGAAAAAGACACGAACAAGGAAACTTCCTTACTTATTGTTACAGAGTAAAAAGTTAAACCTGACTATATAAGTGAATCTTAAGAGTCCTAAGCTACAAACCCTTAGACTACTAATAATATTGTGAAAAGAGCTTTTACGGATATTTCGAACCTATGAAGAAGGCTAACTTAACTAGAGAGGCGGACTTAACTAGAGAAGTAAAAAGCCTCGCTAAAGCGGGCCAGGTAAAAGAGACTAATAAGGAAAATAAGAAAACATAGTGGAATAGTTTTTGTTACTAGGTATATCTAGTAGGATTTTATTGCTAAGATTTAGTAACAATAATAGACTGTAATAATAATTAGAAAATAAAAAAACGCTCCTATTCCTTATGAAGCCGCTAGAGATAGGATTAAACAGGTTAGTTACTAGTAAGCCGCAGGTAGTGCTAGCATAAGCGCCGTGAAAATATGGGATTAGTTACTAGCAGGCCTGGCGCTAAGTGAATTGGTTACTAGTAAACCGGAGGTGGGGTTGCTGTGCTAGCGTAAGCGCCGTGAAAATGTAGGATTAGTTACTCGTAGGCCTGGCGCTAAGTTAAACCAGACGGTGCTAGGGTGCTATGGTGCTAGTGTAAGCGCTGTAAATGTCTTATCTGCCTAGATGCTATAATTCTTATTTGAGTAGGGGTACTGTGTCTAGAGATGCTACCCTGAACTATAACGTAGCTGTGCGGGGTTGTTAGCTTAGTGATGAGACGTTTTCACTAGTAATAGATTTGGTTTGCTAAAAACCATTAACTATCTATTAAAGGGAAAGAAGAGGGAGGCGAATAGTAGTGGGGGGGTTCTTAAGGCGTGGGTTATAGTTAGCCTCTTAATGGAAGTGTGAAATCAAAAGCAGGCTAAGAGCTGCCTATAATAGAGCCCTATCCTTTGTGCCACTAGTAATAGAGGTAACTACGCTGGTTAGTTATCCCGCGTTCCTACTAGTAACCGCCGCCGAAGCATTCTGTTTATAGGTCTCCGGAAGCACCTACACTAGCGAGTTACTATTAATAGGTTCTGTATCCTATGTCCCTACTAGTAACCGCCGCTAAAGTATCCTATCTGTAGGTCTTTGGAAGCACCTACACTGGCGAGTTACTATTAATAGGTTCTATATCCCGCGTCCCTACTAGTAACCGCTACCGAAGCATCCTGTCTGTGGGTCTCTGGAAGCACCTATGCTAACAAGCTACTATTAATTTGTTCCGCTATGTTACCTTACGTTACCTACTACTCTAACTTATTCTCTAAATAAGTTACTTATTCTCTATATACTCTCTAAGGCGTTAGATAGTTTGTCCTAAGGGATTTGCTTTCTATATGTGTAATAACAATTCTTTTCGTAGCTACTGCTTTACTAACCCTTGTGCTTTACTAGACTATCCTAGCTTTAATATGTTAATAGAGCACCTATACTTAATTACCTCCTATTTTACTTCTACCTTCACTATATCTTTATTAATTTCCTTAATATCTTCTCCTTATATTATAATAGATATTAACACTAAAACACTATCTAATGTTATCTTGCTAATAGCTACTAGTATAGCGCTGGAAAACGGAAATTATAAGACTCCGTCAGATCTTGTGATTAGCCTAGCTGTTAGCCTTAGGGTCCCGCTCTTAGTTAGAATTAGTTTACTAGCTTTCCGAATTAGAAAACTAATAAAAAAGTAACTAAGTAAGTTAGAATTCTATAGAAAGGAGCTATTCTAATAGGCCTTAGAGTAAGTTCCTTTTTAAGAAAGGGATAATAGCCTTAGGGTCTATAAGGAAACTAAAGGACCTGTAGAGTTACTAGCAGAGCAACCTGCAGAGTTAACAAGTGGCAATCAGAAAGAGATTGGAGGCTGTGATGTTGTGAGCGACTATGCTCTGAGAGCAACCTTGAACGCAACCCCGCGAGAGATTTCAAGTAACAAATACGTAACCAGCTGGTCTCGTTATAGTTTAACTTCAAAGATTTCAGTCTAGGCAGTCACTTCAGTAGATAGTTAAGATTGGCCTTAATTTTGTATTATAAACCTCGTCCAGTTTTTATTATTTTAAGTTGCTAACACTACCTGGATGATGTGATGCGTGACTTGTCCGCCCGGTTAAGAAGTCAGGCTCTTATATTGTATACAAAAAAACAGTCACTAAATCTAAGTATCTCTGTCTATAGTATCTTATGCCCTGTAAGGCCATCTCGACCATGACAGCTTTCCGCATGCTCTATCCAATGCTCAAAGCTCTGAATCATGACATTTGAATTGTTCTTGAGACAGCTTTTGCACGCAAAAGCTTGATCAAAATGTCCTATTTGTATATGACTCTTGTTCATATGTCGCGAGTGCCCTTGACTAGGAGCGGCTTGGAGCCCATAGCGAAGACAAGGAGTTTTTTTAGAGTCAGAAATCCTCTTTTTCTTTAGAACTAGAAGATAGCGAGCTCTGTCCGAAATACGAGTTTCCGTTTTCTTTGCGCGTGGGCGCTTCCGTCGTACTTTGAGAGGTTTAAAACCACTTGTTTTAGCATACGGTATGTGCAAAGCCCCGTGGAACCTTTTAACGTGATTACTCCAAGCTAAAATTCCATCGACTGTACAGCCAGTTTGATTTATGCGCTTACATTCAGGACAGTTAAAAGGCTGGTTAAAATTGTGCTTCTTGTCTCTATGAATATTGCGCGTATGCTAAGTTAAGACTCTGCGGTTAGCAAACTTGCCATAACTAAACAAACACTTTGACCGCTTTTCATTATTATCTTCTAGGTCCTCTAGCTTGTCATTGGTTGAATCGGTTAGATTGATCTTTGCTGCTGATGGGCACTTAATCTCAGGAGAAACGTAATAAGCGGCAAGTATCTTAACAGACTCAGGCATCTGGCGTAAAAAGAGTAGCCCTATATCCGTAAATTGGCTCGGGCTCTGCTTAAGAGTGTAATTACGTTGACGCAAGAATTTGCTAATTGTAGTAGCAGCCTCTGAGGTTGTTGCGTGGTAATTCTTCCAGGGGCTGCATCTCTTCAGGGAAAGGTCTCCTAGAATAAAATAGCCCGCTGCTCAAAGTCTGTCTATAGCTTTAAAGTACTACTCTCTGTCCCTCTCCACTATAAGATACTCTAAGTCATCTTAAATAGAATTAATTCTTGCTGTAATTTGCTTTGCTTTAGGGTGATTAGATAAGAGATTTTTGCGCATGCTCTTATACTCTTAGCGTAGGAGCATAATATTATTACGCTCCTCCCATAAGTTAACGTCCTTTATGCTTAGGTAAATAGGGGCTTTCTTATTTATTTGTAAAGTTGAATTCTCTAATAGCGCATAGAGACTCGTATGGTCCTTAAGCTCTGTGACCTTAGAAAAGGTAATTCGAGGGAGATTTTCGGAAACTTGGACGGGCTGGTAGCGTGCTTGGTGCACATCTGAACCGTAGTCCAGAATATGGTTGCTTAGATGGGACTGCAAGGCCTCTGAAGTATATGTTAGCAATCTTTCACTGCAACAACCTATGGAGAACACATGACTCACTGTACAAACGGCCACTAGCACTAACTCTTGTGGAGTACGGACGCGGAGGATTCCGAACACCCATAACAAGAAGCACTCGATACCATATCTAATAGAACATATGGTAGTTCATGTTAAACACGGGGTTATTAAGCACGCTTTCCTTCTAGCTAAGTCAGACGAATTATACGTTACTAAGTTATGGTTGGCTAAGTATGTCTTCTAGGGATGAAAAGTGTACGTCAAATGCATCATTAGCAAGTGCCACGATTATAACAAGATTTGCGAAGCATAGCAATGGCTAAGGCACCTAAGTAATACTAATATTAACGCTTTAAGAATGTATATTAGCAAATAAGGAAAAGTAATAAGGGTCTAGAGCGTCTCTTGTAAAGCTTATAGATAATCTTGCGTTTTCCTAATCTTGTTAGTGGCTTGCTTGTTTTGGACTACTCTGACTATAATAACTAAGTGCGTCCTATTGGTTACTAGGTTGCGTATAACTACTAATCTAATCTGCTTGTATGTAATGTTCATAAGCGTACCTAGACGGAAACCACTAATACTTAATAGGAGCAGAATAGCATAGAATGCTACCCTTATACTTGGAGAACACCTAATATTAATAGCGCGCCTCCATAGAGAGTTAAGCTAACGCGTAATGTCCTTAGCCGTTATTGATATCTTTTTGAATATTTGTTTATAGCTAAGGCCTAGCTTATTAACTAATGTTTCCCGTATTCACTAAACGCCACTATTAGACATAACTTTAAGGTGAATAGTGTATAAACTTACTATTAATATTAGATAGACTGGACCGGTAGCGCGTCTTTTACTATCGCGGAATGCTAGAGTCTAAGTGGATTCATTGGCAATGTCCTTAGACCTCTTCTTCTGTAGCACGTTTGTGTCTACGTGGGCTAAGAGACATTTCTAAACCTTTATAATCGTAATAGCTAAATTAACTATTCTTTTCTATTCGTACTCTTCGCTCCTAAGACACACTCTCTGTTTAATAAACTTTTCTATATACTATTAGAGAAAGGATTAGCATGTTTTTATAGCTATCTTAACCCTATAGCAAAGATTAATCTAGGTTTCCTTAGGGTTAACATAGGTGATAGTGGTAGTAAACCTAGGAAATTAATATTAGCGTAAATATTACATAGGAGTATTAGATTACTTATAAAAGCTAGTAGTCCTAGATACAGTCTCTTTAATCTTTAGACTTCTTTGTAATTAATGCTTAATCTTAGATTGGGGTTAATTTACTAAGATTTTCTTCGTATTATTTTCTTTACTCCTTAAGGCTACCTCCTAAAGGACGCCTTAGCCTAAATGACCTTAGAGGAGCTATTATCTTATAGGAGAAAGAGGAGGGTGTAGTAAAGAGGCTAGTGGGTTTCTATAACTCTAGCTTAGCTGTTGTTACTTAGGAAAGGGAAGGCGGGAAAGTAACTAGGGGAGGGCTAGCCTATTATTTTAAATCTAAATTTTCGGTTCAAGCCTGACGACTGGCGCCTGGCGCCCGGCGCTACGCATTAACACGCTCTAAACACACGCCTGCCTGTAGTTAGACCCCGGACGTTCTCGGCGCGTAGGCACCTACTGTTGCACCCACAAGGGCATAATTGATCCCTGCCGCACGATAGTCTCACTACTTAACTAGCTGAGACAAGAGTCCACCCCTAGCTAGTCATTTTCCATAATCTCTGTAACTGCATAGTATGTTTTAGCACTATATTAGTACCCCACCTATAGTAAAGGTACTTAGGTATTTAAGGCATAGTCCGCACCCTCTTACAGGGTTGGATAACTTAATAGAAGTGACTATATTAAACCGTAGCTTCGCGGTCTAACATAGTAGTAATTACGTGGTGTTCATAATTATTATACCTTTCTTCCGAATTAGTACTCTTCTCTTTAAATTAACTAATTATTTAATCTTTAAATAATTAGTATATACCTAGCAAAAGAGAGGCCTAATTCATTAACATCGTGATTAAGCGACCCTAGCACACTAGGATTAATACTACCTTTTACTAGTTTAATAATAACACTATAGGATATCTCATAATAGCTAAGGAATCTTCAAAAGGCAATAAGCTAGCTATTAAGCTATAGAAGCCTTACCATTAGGACCTGTGATATAAGATAGTTAAGGCAAGAGCTATTAAAGATAGAATTTAGGTCTTTATTAATCCTAATATAAATCTATAGCTAGACTGCCCTCCTAAGCCTCTAATTCTTATAGGAAATAGGACTCTAGTAAAGAGAAAGGTAGTAGAAGCTATATAGAGTTAATTATTTATAATAGAGACCTTAGGAGTTTAAACACGCTCTTGTAGCACTAGAGCTATAACTAAGAGCCTACTAGAACCTAAGGAAAGCTTACCTAAAGATATTAAGGTAACTAAAGAGAGTTATTTTTAGTACCCTTAATAACCTAATAATGCTAAAGATAGCGCCTAGTTTGCTATTCTTAGTGGTTATTATTAGGTCTTTAATAGTTAATTCCAGAGCCTTATAAAGGCCTTACAAGAGTATTATACATGGTTTACAGGGACCCTTAGGCCTAAATATAAGTAGATAACCTTAAGGCATGTATCTCTTTACAATAAGATTAAGGAGCTTTAAAGGAATATAATGCCTTTAAGCGGGACTATTAAGTATTATGCTAAAATTAATTTTAATAAGACTATTAAGCAGAATCTTATAAGAGTAAACATTAATAAATAGCTTATAAATATTTTAATTAGTTATAAGAGATGCTTCTAAGTAAACTACCCTATTACTAAGGGTAACTTACCTATAGAAATAATTAATAACGCTATTAGGGCTTAATTCCCTACTATCTTAGCTTAGGTTAACTCGTTGATTTATACTATAGAGAGCAAGGGAAAGGTCCTAGATTTCTATAGCATTATAAGTAGGATTAGGCACCTAATTAAAGCCTAAGGAAGGTCTTAAGTAAAGGCTAATAACTCTTTTAGAGTAAAACTAACTCTTAATAGCAAAATAAAGAATAAAGCTAAAAAAGAGAAGGTAAAGAAAGATAACTATATTTATTACAAGAAGTATAAGGTAAAAAAGTCAAAAGACTCATAGAAAGTCTATAGGGCTCTCTGCCTAATAAAAGACTAGAAGATTAATAAAGAGCTATTAAAGAAAGCAAAAGAAGTAATAAATTATTAACCTAATAATATAAAAAAGGCATATAATACTTAGTTAAAGAATAATAGTGTAAAGGAACCTAAAGAAAATAATACTACGTTTACTGCTATAGGAGAGTCTGCAGAGGCTTTCCTTGCCTAGGATAAATCGTAAGTTATACTTAATAGCGGAACCTTAATCTATATCTTTAATAATAAACGCTAGTTTATAGACCTTGATTATAGCAAGTAGCCTGGAATTCAAGCAGGTTATAGTGTTACAAACGCTCATAGTATTAGCATAGCTTAGATTGTCTTAATAGATAGCTAGACCCTTACCTTATTAAACACCTAGTACTAGCTAACATTCTTTATAAACCTTATATCTCTTTAGCTGCTTATATAAAAGAGACTAAGGTAGGATAATCTTACTAGAAGGGTAACAGACCTAGCAAGAGGTAATCAAGAGATATTTCAAACTTAGGTTATTAGTACGTAGCTATATATAGAGGGCTTAAGCCTATTAGAAACTTTCGTTATTAAGGGAGATTTACGAGACCTAAAGATAGCTATAATAACGCCTGCAGATCTGTGGTACGCTAGATTAGCATATCTAGGCGAGGATGTAATAGATTAAGTGCTTTAGAAGCTTTAAATTTAATTAAAGGAAAGGAGCGCTAGTAAATATAAGGTTTACTAAACCTCTAAAGCACAAAGGTAAATATTACAAGTCCCTTAGATAGGATCTTTATCTTTAGGGCTGCTTTAGGTAGTCTCTTTTAACCTCTTTACTTAATTATTAGGGTATAATAAAGACTAATACATTACTCTTTTTACCTATAAAGCAATAGGACTACGTTATATCTTCATGATCCTATTAAAGACTAATATCACGCTCTGCTTTAATTAGTTAGAAGCTATATACGTGAGAGTGTACGGCATCTATATCACGGTTATAATAACTAATAGTAAGACTGCCTTCTAGACTAAAAAATAAGAAGAAGAGGTTATAAATAGAGGTATTATTATTAGAAAGTCTAGCCTAGCTTACCTATATTAAAATAGGCACGCTAAATAGTCTAGGGGGGTGATAATAAGGGTTATAACGACTCTTATAACATAATTAGGTTTCCTAGAAGACCTCTAGCCTATAGCTACTAAAGCAGCTATTTATATCTTGAATTACATGCCTTAAAAGCTACTTAACTAGTAATCGCCTTAATAAGTATTAAATAGGTGGTTAAGAGATAATAAGCTTTAATAAAGTCACTTACTAGAAGAGCCAGAAGCTTTAATAACTTATCTACAAGCTTTTAGATATAAAGCATTTGTAATAACACAAAGTAAGCTTCATAAGGTAAGTCTAAAGCTCGCTTAGAGAGCTTACATTAAATACCTTACTAGATACGTTTCCTCCACGTAATACCTGATTTAGGTACTAACAATAAAGAGGAGCTGCTAGTTCTTGTTAAGCCACGTTACCTTTAATAAGTCTATCTTCTATGCTTAAGAAAGAGGCCTGTTATTAACTATAAAAGAGATTAAAAAAAGATACCTTAAAGAGCTAGTTAAGAATAATAAGGATAAAAGCTCTAATATAAGGCTTCCATAGATAGCGTACCCTCTGTTACTATAATAACCACTTAATTAGCTTTAACAGGCAGAAACTCCTACTAGTTATAATTAATAAGATCATAAAGAAAAGGAAAAAGAAAGTTAAGAAACAAATCTACTAACTCCTCTGAATTCACTAGGGAAATTCCTAGATTTAGTAAATTACACACCGTTAAGTATTAATAATTTACTTAACCCACCTAATAGCAGCAAAAATCATGAAATATTAGCAAATCCAGAAGATTATAATAATCTTAAAGCATTTACTATAGCCTTTAAGCCAGGACCTAAGAGTAAAGAAAAGCCTTATATATCTAGGCTTTCTCCTCCCCTAGCTTATTATAATTATTTAGCTAGTTATCTAAAAGAAAAAGAATTCCATAAAGCATAAGATAAAGAATTCAATAGAATTATTAACAGAAAGGTAGCTAAGAAAGTATCTAGAACTAAAGTCCCTTTATACGTAAAGCTTCTAGGCCTTACTTAGGTCTTCTTATATAAATTAGACAAGTAAGGTTACCTCCTATAATATAAAGCTTATCTCTATATCCTTAGAAATCATTAACCAAAGAGTTATTTATTAACTTAGGTAGTAACCCTAGCTGCTAATACTTTTAGGCTATTTATAGCTATTATATACTACTTTAATCTTAAAGCATACTAGTATGACTTTATTATAGTATTCCTGAATTTAGACCTTAATAAAGAGGTCTACTATAAGATGCCTCTAGGCTATAAAGATAAATAAGCCTATCTAAAGCTTCTTAGAGTAGTTTATAGGCTGCGGAGAGTGCCTCTTCTATGGATAAAGGAGCTAATTAGCTAGCTAATTAGTGAAGGCTTTATGTAGATCTTTAAAGACGTTTATATATTCATTAAGGATAGGTTAATTATCTTCTTCTATATAAATAACCTTATTGCCCTCTTTGCTAAAGGGAAATTATATTTATATAATGAATTTAAGGCAAGACTCTTTATAAAGTATAATATAAAGAACCTTAGAGAGTTATAATAGTTCCTAGGCATTAAAATTATCAGAGATTATACTAATAGGAAGGTATAGCTTAATTAGAAGTCCTATTAGGATAAAGCTACTACTAAATTTAATATAAAGATCCCTTAATAAAGACTTATAGCTCTAATAACTACTATACTACTAGAACCTTTTAAAGGAGAGGTTAGCGCTTAAGATCTTAAGAGGTATTAATCTTTAATTAGAACCCTACTATATCTAATAATAGTTTTAAGACCTAATATTACTTTTATAGCCTTATAACTCTTATAATTCCTATAAAACCTAGGGCTATAGTATATAGAAGTAGCTAAAAGAGCCCTTAAGTATAGGTATATATAGGTAGACCTAGTAATTAAATATAGTAGTAATAACTCTAAATTAAAGGTATATAGTAATACCTTCTTTACTAATAATACTATAATATAAAAGAGCTTATAAGGCTATATTATAAAGCTCTTTAGAGGGCCTATACTCTTTAAGGTAGGTAAGTAAGCTACTATAATAACCTTATTAACTAAAGTAAAGCTCCTAGTGCTTTCTTACTATAGTAAAGAGCTTATAGCCTTTAGATAATTATATTAAGAGGTTAGGCTATACCTAGGAGATAACATACTTAAAATTAAATATAATAATATATAGATAATTTACCTCCTTAAGGAAGAATTTATTAAGCTTATTATAAAGCTTTAGTATATAGATATTTATTACTACTAGCTTTATTAAGAGGTTATAAAAGAAACCTTTAATATTACCTAGATTACTACTAAAGAGATAATTATAAATAGCCTTATAAAGCCTCTTATAGGGAATGCTTTTATAAGCTTCTATAAGGCATTAGGGCTTATATAACTACCCTCTAGTATACTTAGTGAAGAACCTAAAGAATAAGTATTATATAATAACCTTAAATTAGATAAGATTATAACAAATTAACTACCTTTTTATACTATGGAATTAATTTAAATATCGCAGGATTAATTTAACTAATTTAATTAATTTAGATTTATTATAGGGAACCTTAAATAAGGTCCCCTAGGGGGGTGTGTTGTACCTATAAGGGCATAATTAATCCTTACCGCACAATAGTCTTACTACTTAACTAGCTAAGATAAGAGTCTACCCTTAGCTAGTTATTTTCTATAATCTCTATAACTATATAGTATGTTTTAGCACTGTATTAGTACCCTACCTATAGTAGAGGTACTTAGGTATTTAAGGCGTAGTCCGCACCCTCTTACAGGGTCGGACAACTTAATAGAGGTGACCACATTGAACCGTAGCTTCGCGGTCTAACACCTACTGTAGGTAAGTGGGGCAGCGGAAACGGAGATTGGTTCGGTAAGCTAATAGTAAAATAAATTATAGGTCTGTTCCGTTCCCTTAAGATTTGTTAGCAGAATATAGTCTCCTATAGCTAAGACTGCCCTTACTAGCTTGACTATGGGAGAGCGGACGGGATCCCGTATATTCTGGTAGGTATAGTCGTATGTGGAAAATAGGGTCGGTAAACTATTATATATTCCCCACAAATGGTCTGGTTCAAAAAGATTAAAAAACATACAACAGCCGGTGTTCGCTGGTCGTCACCGACCCAACTACTAATCTGCCCCTTACTAGCTTGACTATGGGAGAGCGGACGGGATCCCGTATATTCTAGTAGGTATGGTCGTATGTGGGGGAGCTGGCTAGTAAACTACTTTATATTCCCGATGGGATGTCTACATAGTTCAAAAAGATGAAAAACATACATATAACAGCTGGTGTTCGCTGGTTGTCACTGACCCAACTACTAATCTGCCCCTTACTAGCTTGACTATGGGAGAGCGGACGGGATACAGTGTCAGATGAGCGAACCTACCCGACCTTCCCCCGGTCTTCCCCCGCGGTCCGCCCATCCGGTCCATTCGTCCCATTTTTCTCGCATGTTGGCCCCACCTTTCGGCCCCTGCCATCCGTTGCCTGTCCGAGTCCGTTTAGGGCCTCCGTTTCCCACCCTCCTTTTTCCGGCCACCGTTTCGACCGACCCTCCGATATCGACGCGCCGACTTGGAGCCCTGAAGCATAGGCCAAAAGCTACGTGAGCTAGTCATTTGCTAATTCTGGCGGTTGGATTTTAGTTCGAGTTGCATGACGGGATAGTAAGTTCTCACATTATTTTCATTCACTGGCACAGTCACTCGTTAATTACGCTGGTCTGAGGATACTTTGTCTTACACATAAAGTTTTATACTCCCGTTTGCCCTACAACCTACTCACCTCTGAATGTGCTGGGGCCGTAGTTGACGAATTAGGTAGAATATCGTGTCGTACCTTGCACTGGAGTGGAGAAGTCTAGGAATGCCCACTAAATACATGAGCAGCCAGGAACGAGGCTGATCACGTGACCATGTTCTCCTCACCAGTGACCACCCTGTTAGCTCACCAAGCCAAGGAGTGTTCCTCCATCATTATTTTACCTCAGCAGCTTAACTCATTGTCATTACAAGGTTCAAAGCTCGACGGAGGAGCCAGCACTCTGTTCCAGACAAACATACGTAGCTATCTACTCTCTCGAACAACCCCCTTGATCTCTCTCCTCAGTTTCATACTTATAGAGCTTTTGCATTCTTGCCTATCGATCATCACCATGCCTTCCGCACAAGACATCGCCTCAAGATTGGCCTATATCACCGGACTACTAAGTGCGGGGGGTACGAATGCGCAGATGAAGGGGTGGTATGAGGAATACAAGAAGCTGAATGTAGAACTGAAGGAAGCAAAGGCCCTGCAGGCAAAAAATCCGAAAGCTTTACGTACGTCCCAGTTCACGCCGTCGATTCGTACTTAGCTAAGGGAAGCAGGTAAATAGTTTTCTGGCGAGATAACGACAACATGGCCGCGTCTCGCCCTCGTCAACCTCGGTCTTCAAACTCCGATGCTGTTTTATGTATCGGCTCTTCGCAGACCAAGTGCAAGAATGACTACTCCGCTCAAAGAGAGAGCGCGCTGTGGCTATGCCACGCTTTCAATCACTGCGTGACGACAAAACGACCTGTCATCAGATGACCAACCCGATCTTCAGGGCCTACGCCTTCTCGGCTTCACATTCACTTCCCAGTGTGGACATATTAAGACGAAACCTGATCTGCTTGGAGACACGGGTCGAGCCGGGTCAAGTCAGGCTTCGCGAATAGAACCAAAAATAGACTGCCGCGCGTGTCAACAATCCTTCATCCCCTGCATGTGCCTCATTAACGGAGGTGTCTCCCTCGTCTCACCGATATTGGCCCTGGCAATGTGACCATTCGTTTCGTTCGTTGACCAACAAGAATGGTATGAACCTGGCATGAGATGAATTTCGCCAATGGGCTTAGTTTCACTAGACGCAAGAAGCAAGGCTATGGCAGACCGCCGATGTTAGGTCAAGCAGGATCGTCACGACAGCTGCCCCCCCCGACGTATCTGATACGCTTGACCTGCACATGTAAGCTACGAATATGCCTTGGAAGAACTTTTGAAGGGGCGTGTTATCACTATATTCCACCTCATGATCTAGATCTCGCACACCGACGAGGCTTTTGATAACAATTCTGGCTCAGCTCGAACCCAGAGACGGTTTCATTGGGTGAATCTTGAGTGTGTGGTGTGGCCAGATTGTAGGACATATGGAAATATAATGCAAGCAGGCGAGAAATGCCTAAAAGCCACGATCCTTCGGACGTAAGATGAGAGAAAACTGGAAAAAGTAGGAGGAGAAAGCAGCCCAACAAACCTAGAGCCCTCATAAATTTGCAGCAGGCTTATGGATGGATTAGTTCATGCCAAAGTATTCAAGTTCAAGATATTCCAGCGCATCTGTCTAATCCATCTCTCTACATTCATGAGCATGGACTCCAACTTGACTCGTGCCAGCCATGGTCCTGCATCTCCTTGCCATAAGTCCCCGGGCCACAAACAAACATCGCGCCATCAAACTACAGGACATACTTTAGCCGACTCTAAAGCTGACCCCTGCCGCAGGTACGGCCAGCCGGTCTTAAATTGTTCAAAAGAGAAGCTTCGCAGATGCCAAGTCCTGAGCTTAGTCGAAAGTCAAGTTAAATGAGAATGAGATTTTGTGATATGATAATGCGGGGAGGCATATCAGAACAAGGTAAGCCATTGGACTAAAAGATTCACCAATGCTAGCTCTTGCTTGCATTGCACCTTACGATTGATTGTTAGGCCCGATCGCGTCTGCGCGCACCTGACAAGGCACTATACTTCTTTTATTAGCAAATTGCCAACAGAGTTAGGGTAAATAATCGCTTTGTGTTACAATATGCTAAAAGCGAGTTTGTAGTTGACTTCATAATGAACCAAGCTAATGCGGGCCATTTTCTAAGTACTCATAGTAAAGATCATCACTTCTTTAGCTTATTCCACACGAATTTTTAACGGCTTGCCGTAACTTAGTGAGAATAAGAATATTGAGTTGAAAATTAAGTCAAAAAGATACAAGACGGTATTCCTGCTAGTTTGGGTACTAACAAGTCTCACTTTATTTTCAACTCAATTTCTCACTCGAACTCGGCATCTAGCCCATAGTGTAGCTAACTTGAAACCCCGCTGTAATTTGACTTCTATTCACTGAGAGTTTACATCTCACGCCTTAAGAATCTTAACCAGCTCAGCAACGATGGCATCTCCTGCTTCTGCGGTGCCCGTGCTACCGCCCATGTCCTTAGTTCTCAGCCCGGCGTCGATGGCAGCGCGGACCGCGTCCTCGACGATTTTAGCCTCATGGGCGAGATTTAGAGAGTACCGGAACATCATGGCCACGGAAAGGATGGCGCCAATGGGATTCTGGAAATTTGGTGTCAGCTCTGTATTTGCAGCGAATGGATAGGAATCGCCCGAAACGGGGTCTCAACGCACGACAATCCCTTTCCCTGATATGTCCGGCGCGCTACCTATCATCTGCGTTAGCGACTGATGTCTACATATGGGCTCGAGTGGAGGATATAGGAATCTCACCATGAATCGGTTCACAGATGGAAGGCACTGCAGAGCCTGGAATCCCGCAGAGACTCGCGCTCGGGAGGAGCCCTATGCTTCCAGCTATGGCGCTCGCCTCGTCGCTGAGAATATCCCCTGAAAACTCGTTAGCTAAACCGCTTTCGAGGTGGACGAGGGGCCTCGCTCACCTGCCAAGTTGGGCGCTAGTATAACGCCATTCAGCTGCGTCGGGTTCTTGACCATAATCATAGCCGCGCTATCAATAAGCTGATGCTCGACCTTCAGATCGGGGAACTCGTTTTTATAGACCTCCTCAACCACACGACGCCAGAGTCTGCTTGTCGCTAGCACGTTCGCCTTGTCCAGCGAGATGACCCGCGAGTCTCCCCTAGCCCTGGCCAGGTAGCCGCCCAGCCGCGCGATACGCTCGATTTCTGGTTTCGTGTAAACAGTAGTGTCAAACGCATTAACCCCATCGTACTCTTTTCGCTCTCCGAAATACAGGCCTGAGGTTAACTCCCGGACTAACATCATGTCGGTGCCACGGCAGACGGACGCCTTCAGGGGGGAGGACTCGACGAGGGCATCAGATGCGAAGAAGCAGGGACGAAGGTTTCCATAGGCACACATCTCACTGCGCAGCTTCAGGAGGCCCTGCTCCGGGCGGACGGCGCCGGTGCCCCATTTAGGGCCGCCAATGGCGCCGAGGAGCACGGCATCGGCGGCTTTGGCGGCGGCGAGGGCCTCGTCTGTAAGGGGGGTGCCGGTCTGGTCGATGGAGCACTGGGGAGAAACACCGAGGTTAGCAAGAGACTTGTCTCGTGGATGTCTTTGGGCCCGTGTGATCCGTCGTCGGGGGACGACTTACCCCTCCGAGCAGGTGGTCCTGCAGATTGAATTTGCCAGCAGTCGGGCTCAGCTCCTCGACCGTCTTGATAACCTGAATCCTGCGTCAGACGTGCTCAACTGCAGGTCGCAAATACCAGATCCGTACCTTGATTGCCTCAGTGATAACCTGTCAAATAACCAAAGTCAGCCTCTCTCCGTCCAGAATCAAAGCTGAGAAAGCTCGGGGGTAGTCAGTCACCTCTGGGCCGCAGTGGTCGCCTGCAAAAACGACAATGTTGTGTTCCGCCATGGTTGCAATACTCGTCCGACGGAGTTCGTCCAAAGAAGGGTCGGGCTTGTGTGATCAATCACGAGAATGAGTTGGAGACGAGGCGAGAGGGAAGAGGTCCGGCGAAGAAAGTCAGAAGTTCAGAGTTATGACGAAGGAGGCTTGCGTTTCTTCAAAGATGAACGTGTTCGTATCAACCTAACTAACAAGGAAACATGTCCAAAAAAATGGGCAATGGGGGATTTTGAAGGAAGGGGGAGTGGAAAACGAATTGAAGAGGGAATTGAAGAATATATTCGACAAAATACATGGCAGAGCGAAGTCGGGGACGGCTTGTTCGGAAGAACCCCACCTGCCGAAATCGGAGAGGGAGGGAGCTTCAGCCCGCTTCAATCCAAGGAACGAAGGTGATGTACAAGGCAATATGGATGCTATTATCTCATACATATATACCTGGCCGTAAAGTTCCTCGATCGGCCGGTTGGGTACGGATACGGAGATACACTTGTTCATAGATGTCACCTCGGTCTCAGTTTGTCGATGCAACACTCCTCACCACCTCACATTACATCCGATATTACATCCGAACGTAAGCTTCAAGAGTCGCCCTCTTGAGCACCAGGTATCACCTCTGTGAACCACATGAGTGGCTTTCACCCGTTACCTACCAGCTGGCAGCCCTGCTCCCCTGCAGCACCGTCCTCCTGGAGGTGTCGTCTTGTCGCAGGCGCTTCCAGCACGTCGGCGCTTTTGCGGCAGTGGGGACTCGTAGCGACCGTGGAGGCTCGTATAGGCGATTCACAAAGCTCTTTCGGAGGTCATGCATGGACAGCTTACGGAGCGCAGTAAATGTGTCGCTGGCGGTCTGGCATCATAGCAGCGGGCTTGAGGCGTGTCGAGAGTGCTGGCAGCGAGCGGGTGAGAAACTCAACACTGAGCGGAGATCGTAACGTGTTGCATTCGATTCTGTCAGGGTGCTAGAGGGTGTCGACATCCACAAGCGTATCAGCGAAAAGGTTGTCATGAGGGCGGCGGGCACGCTGTAAGATGTAGGAGGGACAAAATCAGCGATCAGGATGGCGTCGACGTGAGTAAGAATTGCCTGCCGCTTACATAATGGTGGCGGTCACCTGGCTACTGTACATACTATGACGGAGTAGTCAGCAGCACAAATGGCGGGGCTGAAGTTTTGCGGCCAGTGTCAAGTTGTCACCGCTGATTCACTCCGTCTTTTCAAAGCACCCAGTTGTATTCCGTAAACAAGTAAAGTACTCCGTACTCCTCTGAACCAACCGCGGGCGACGGCTCGACAAATCGCCATGCCTCGCGATCCGCTCATCGGCCTCGTGGGCAAACCGTCTGCCGGGAAGAGCACCACGCTGAACAGCTTGACGGATGCTTCCTCCAAAGTCGGTACGTCTTCTTTCTTACTTTCTCTCTTTCTCTCTTTCTCTCTTTGCTCGGGTATCGTCTGCTCGCATGTAAAATCCAAAGTAACCTATTCTCACTTACTTCCTTTCCCACAGGCAATTTCCCGTAGGTCCCCCCCTTCTTCCCCGATATCCGCATGTCCGACCACCCGACCCCCCCCCCCTTCGGTCACGTCCAACCCGCTCACCCGTTCCCCTGAAGCTTCACGACAATCGACCCTCAACGAGCAATAGGCTACCTCCAGATAGACTGCGCCTGCGCCCGCCACAACGTCTCGGACCGATGCAAGCCCAACTACGGCGCCTGCGTGGGCGGCCGTCGCTCCGTGCCCATTGAGCTCCTCGACGTAGCAGGTCTCGTGCCGGGCGCCCATCAAGGCCGCGGCCTCGGCAACAAGTTCCTCGACGACCTCCGGCATGCCGACGCATTGATTCACGTCGTCGATGCTTCCGGCACCGTCGACGCCGAGGGCAAGGAGACAAGAGGCTACGACCCCTCCGTCGACATAGCCTGGCTGCGAAGCGAGCTGGTCGCCTGGATCCTGGGAAACCTCATGCAGCGATGGCCCAGCGTGCGCAGACGCCACACCGCCGTCAAGGCGACCGCCCTGGAGACCCTCCAGGGCCAATTCTCCGGATATGGCTCGACATCGACCGTGGTTGCGCGCGCCCTCGACCGGTCCGGCGTGAGAGAGCCGCTGGAGGAATGGTCCGACGAGACTGTCGCGCACGTGGTCGATGCGTTTGTGGACGAGAAGTTCCCGACGGTCATTGCGCTGAACAAGATTGACCATCCGGACGCGGACAAGAACATTGCCAAGATTGCCAAGATGCAGGACCCAAGCACCATTGTGCTGTGCTCGGCCGTTTCGGAAATCTTCTTGCGCAAGATGGCGAAGCAAGGGTACATCAAGTACGTCGAGGGGAGCGAGTTCATCGACACGAGAGAGGATCTCATCGAGCAGGGTGATGCCGAGGGTGGCGGGCTCAAGGAATTGGATGACAAGAATCGCAGTCGTATCGAGAACTTGAAGGACATGGTTCTGTACCGATTCGGGTCCACGGGCGTAGTGCAGGTCTTGTCGAGGGCCGCCGAGCTGCTGGGCTTGGTGCCCGTGTTTCCGGTCCGCAACACGGCCACCTTTGGTTCCGGCGCCTCAGAGTCAAAGGCTGTGTTTAGGGATTGCGTCCTCGTCAGCAAGGGCTCGACTGTCGGTGATGTGGCCAGGAAGGTCATGGGCGATGCGCCGATTGCCTACGTCGAGGGCATTGGGGGCTTGAGAGTGGCAGAGGATGATCATGTGGCTGTTGGGAAGAATGACGTGGGTGCCTTTTCATCTCCCTCTCTCTCCCTCTCTTTTCTGCTGTTTTCACATCGCAGACATTATTGTCATGGCACCACGGTGAACGCTGACATCAAGAGGTAGATCTTGTCGTTTAAAGTCGGTCGAGCATAAGGAAAGGAGTTTGGATAAGGGAAAACTAGCATTGGGATAGGTGCCGGCGCATTTCATCTAATTTCAAAAAGAAGGGACAAGGCAGGTGAGAAAAAAAGGAGCTGCCTCACATGTCATTTTGCAGCATCATGGTCATATCTCGTATTCTATATTACATGATGGATTCAGAGGTAAAGATCCCAAGCGTTTGGTTGACATATGAGGCCGCGGCATTGTCGTTTCATATGGTTACCATGTGTCGGACTTCAAGCCCGGATATACACTGCACGTGCTTATACGGAGTAAGACGCCCAAAGATGCATACATCCATCCACCTATGCTTCCAGCGGTACCGGCCACACCTGTGGTTGATGGCCCCATATGAGTTTGACACCCTCGCCCTCTGCCACCGTCCTCAGCTGATCCATGACTGCGCCCTTGACAGAAGTTGTGTAAATTGCCTTCAGATTCGTAATCTTCAGAATCGCGGCAACAACACTCGCAAACTCGGCCTCTTCGTAATGCTCCGAGAATATGCTCAACGTCTCCAAATGAGGGAAGCTCGCTAGGAACTGCGGCAGGGGTAAGTCCTCGTCGTTCCGGGGATAGGATCGGAATCGAAACCCATAGCACCCGATGGATCGGATACTTTGCGCACCACGTATCCATTTGTACTCTTCCAGATGGCGTATGCTCTTGTCTCCCACGCGATCGTTGAGCGATTCTACGGGGAACACGATGTCGAAAAATGACAGCGTTCCGGCGTTCAACGCGTCCGAAAACACCATTCGAGATATGTCTGGGGAGATGCAAAACGATTTAGACCGGAGGGAATGCAGGTTTCGAAATTCTGGGTACTGCGGTAAGTCAACATCAGTGTGCAAATAGCGACTGTTGCTGAAGACGCGAGGCCTGCCATGTCGGTCTTCGTTTTCTGTCGGGACATCGAAACGAATGTGTTGTAGAGAATTGCCGCGGTTTAGGCATGTGAGACAGCGTAGGGTCAAGAGCGAGTTTTCGACCTGTGAGATTGGCCCAACCACGGACGACACCTCGAATATGAGCACCTTGAGGTGATTCCACATTGTCTCCCATTTGTCTCGCCATTCGGCCAGGGAACTTGAGTCCAGGTTTGGTATGTTGGGGCCTATCCAAAGTTGCTCGAGTCTTGGGAAGGCATCCGAAAGAAAGAACTAAGGAAAAGCGCCCATGTATCAGCTCACTCTCTTATCATTCTACATGGGGTATCGAGGCAAAAAACGTACTATGGGGAACGAATCACGCGAAGTGGAGGTGTTGCTCATCCGCAAAGTCTTCAGCTTGGGAAGAACGGGTATTGATTGCGTCGTGTACCATTGCTCCGGAATGCCCAGTACGGTGAGATGCTCCAACGAGCTGGCAGCGTTGTTGAGGAACATTAGAGGGAACCCTCCTTGGTGGACTTTGGCAGTGCTCCAGGCAGGTTTGGAAGATTCACCAGTACCGTCAATCGAAACGTGCCTGAGCTTTGTCCATATCTTCTGATTCGAGGGAAACAATAGGCCTTCAGATTGTGGGCCAATCTCCAAATGCTCCAAGCCGGTCGATGCTTTGAGAAGCAGCATCAACTTTTGTTGAGTGAGCAAGAAAGTCTTGGGTAGTGGTATCACAATCTTTCTAGCACCCCCATTTCCTGCCCAGGACAGCATCTTCTTCAAAACATCGTGTCTTGGCGCTCGTTTCATGCTTCTACCGGGAAATATCATGTTCCTCCACAATCGATCATGCAGAGGGCTCGTGAGCGTGCGTCTCCATTGCTTGCAAACGCCCAAGCAGGGACTGAGCTGCGACGTTAGCGAAGAACCTTTCCTTCCATGAGAATGCAGTCGGTGCCTGAGACGGGGAAATTGGGGGAAGAACACACGGTATCTCTACAAAATCCATATATGAGAATATCAGCATGACAATCTCGGTGGGCAGTCGTAGAGGGTCTTGTCTGGAAAAGTGCCGGTGCAGGGGTTTCCGTGCATTATACAGTTGCTAGATTCGATAAGTTGGGTACGTCAACAATACAGGAGATAGGACAGCATCTTACCTGCAATTTGGGTGATGAGCCTACGGCATGCTCCTTGTTTGTCTCGATGCCCGCCGTATAGATCTTCCAAGCATATTCATGATTCTTTTGCAGCCGCGCAACTTTCCCCAGACGAAGGTATCCCTGCAGTCGTTGCTCGTCAGTGCAAGTGCACACGTCACACAAGACCAAGGCTACTTACATCAGGAAGCCTGGGAGCCAGTTCGAGAATCCACTCGGCGTCTTTCATGGCGCGGTCAAGTTTTTCCAATGCCTCAAAGGTAGCAGCTCGGAAGTCCAAGGCTTGTATATGATGTATGTTATTGCACTTGTTGAAGGTCCTGCCAACATCACATTTGCAATTGTACATTGCTTCTTTGAAGATCGAGCCATGTTCGGCAGCCACCTTTTCAAAGTTTTTACAAGAGCACCTGTCACGCCTGACGCCTCTAGCGCAGGGACAGCTTCTCATGACCTTTTATGCATGTCAGCCAGGGAGCTTCAAATTGTCCAGGTACTGCAGAAACACTCACCCTGGTAAACTGTTCCAAGGCGCGCTTGTACCTCTTGGCCTCGTAGGAGCGCCGACCAGATTCAATGAGATCGGCCATTGTAGGCTCCCCCTCCACACCACGGGATGAAGACATCATGTCCTGAAGAGACTGCGAGAGCCGGCGCATGGGACAAGACGTGGTGACATGTAGTACCCTGCCCGTGAACCAGAATGCAGCATCAGGCAATGCGGCGAGCCACACGGTGCAGATGGCACACACAACGAGGCACTCTATGTCTTCCAGTCGATTGTCCACGATGGTTCAATGCGTCCTTGGCATCTTCTCGTCTCGTCACGCAGAGCAGCTCGCAACTACTGTCGACATTGTCGAATGTCATGCG
Source organism: Epichloe hybrida (assembly GCA_019022495.1). Lineage (NCBI taxonomy): Eukaryota > Fungi > Ascomycota > Sordariomycetes > Hypocreales > Clavicipitaceae > Epichloe > Epichloe hybrida. The sequence goes on from JAFEKR010000030.1 coordinate 294,579, forward strand.
ATGTCGGACTGCAAGGCGCGTCCTGGCACGCGATTTGGTATTGAGTGACGACCCCACCTTTGTTCCTTCCCTTCCTGCGGGAGTGGGAGAGAAGGGGGGGAGGGGAAGCGGGGAGTGCCGGAGAGAGTCTGCACCGACAGCGCATGAACGTGGCAAGCAAGCAACCAAATCCCCTCGGGATATATTAGGGATTGGAACACATGTAGGATGAATTACGGGTTAATACATCACCAATCGCACTTTATTAACCTTGTCTTGAGCGACGTATTTTCCCGGTTATATGCGCAAGACATGACATGACTACACTAACAACTGGTCCTTGCCAAGCTTACAACTCCCGCCCTAAAGCCACCCACGCCGTTGCTAATGTAACAGTCTTCTCCGTCGACAAGCTGATCAGCTTGAATCTCCTGCTCAACCGCCAAGCCCCTATATGTCACAGATGTCAGTATTGAAGCATCAGGATCTCACATTGTCGGCATGTGGCATGCGTACCGCTCTAGAGCCCAACGCCTTGTTGTGCCGTCATTTCCCCCGCTTCCATCCTCCCAGCTGAAGGCGCGGGACACGGGGGGCGTGATCCAGCGTCCACCTCTCCAGAAATATGGCGTTGTTATACTTCCTTCCATGATGAAATTGTTTTCTTGACTCGTGATGAGAACCTCCGTGGTATCTGCAGGACTGGTCGATCCAATGCCTGCTCTGATTCGGGCATCATCGTACACAGCTCGATTCGTGGTTTTGAAGTGCGTGTACTCCGAACGTGACGAGTTCACATTGTCTACTACCACCGTGAATCTAGGAGGAACCTGCGGCTGGCTGGAAATCGGCCGAAGGCCAGGGGCTGGGAGTGTTTCTGGAAACAGATTGCCCATGGCAAGTGCGGGTGTGTTGAATCGATGAACACTGATTTCCCCTTCTTGGGTCACCACTATACGCAATCGCAGCGGATTCTCCGGTTCCCCGGGTCCAATCGCATCTTCAGCAGCTTTGGTGAGCAACTGCAGACCTTTGTCGCCAGATAGTTTCTCAAGCACCTTTTCCCACTTCCAATGGGTAGCAGCTCGCAGCATTCGGTCTCGGTGATAGTCCAGCATGTACAGAGGTGATTCATTCTGGTAGTTCCATCCAGCGTACTCTATTCCTTTGGATGGAACTTGTCTGAGGTTGACATCGTATCTCAAGGAAGTAAATAGGGAGAAGTCAGACGACATCTTCGCGGAAAGGCCTCTACCGGAAACCCAGAACAGTCGGGCGTAGGGTATGTGGACTTGGAGGTATGCAAAGGAACTTCGAACAGTATGGTATCGTAAAGGGACTCGAGTCTGATGAGATAGTACTTTTCCTCTATGCTTGTAAGAATGTTCGGAATTGAGAAGTTACCGACAAGGCGCAGTTGTGCCAGGCAGATCGGCTGCATTCAATGGTTGGCGCATCAGAATGTGAATGGCAATATTGGCGGGGAGGTTATCAGAGGCAGTGGTTTTCCGGCCTCTCATCTTGATGAGCCCTGGTGGATCGTGCTTATGTCGAACCCAAGCATGAACCCTCGTGGTCACACAATGCGATTTTTGTACTTGCGTACCACTCCACGGACAAATCGAGACCACGGGTAGAGACGATGGACATGGAATGACCCGATGACCATATGGGGTATGGAAGTTGGATCAAGCGCAGGCTAGCCGCGAAATGCAGTTGAACAGCTCGATCGGACGGTCAGTCAAACGATGAGAGTTTGTATGTACATAATCCAGAGGCGACGTGCCATTGGCCACGAGTGCGTTAGCTAAGCGGCAGGACGAGCCCTGCACCGTAGGCCAGAGCAGACGAGCCCTGGGAAATTTCACAGGCCGCTGCCGCTGCTGCCGTGGCCCTGGGCGTACGGAGAGTTGTCAACCCCGTCATCCACTTCGCTTCATCCGCGTTGATGCAGCTTTTTTTTTCCCGCGCCTCTCCAGCTTCAGCTTGTCGCTGTTCCTCCCACACCCCCTACCAGACTCCATCTCGGCCTGCCATCTGGTCATCGCGCCATCCAAACGACCCTTTCCTGCGACCTTGTCATTTTGTAGTCATATTTCTCCTTTACCAGTATCTCATACCGTCACATCATGTCCAACCCCTTGCCGTCAATGCCTTCCCCGAGGCCCATGGCCATCCCCGTAGATGCGCCGTCGTCAACTTGGGATCGCATCACTTCCTGGGTTTCGGAGAACAAGGCTGTTGTCTACACCATTGCCGGTGTTGCTGTGGTGGTTACTGGTGCTGGAGCAGTCTATTACCTGAACTCTGACTCGGTATGTCCGAGATCTTCTAGTTCCCCCCCCCCTTCCTCGTGCTTTTGGATAAGGCCACCAATTGGCTGATATCACCGTGATGGTCACTCCCTCTCCTACCCTTGATCTTCAATTGCACCTTCAGATAAATGGCCAAGGTACCGTGACTAATGGCTTGCTGTTCCAGAAATCCAAGTCAGATCCGACCCCCAAGCTTAGCAAGAAAGAGAGACGGAGGCGAAAAGAGGCTGAGCGCAAGGCTGCCGAGACCAAAGAATCGACCCCTGTCGAATCAAAGCCAAAGACCGCAGCGGTTGAAAGCGAAGACGAACTCCCCGAGATTGACGAAGAGAGCGCGAAGAATCTGACACCAGAACAGCGTGAGCAATATGCTGCTAAGCTCAAGCAATCTGGTAACCGAGCCTACGGCGACAAGGCATACAACAAGGCTATTGGCTTTTACTCGCAGGCCATTTTCTGCAAGCCTGACCCCGTCTTCTATTCCAACAGAGCCGCTTGCTATAGCGCCATGAGTGAATGGGACAAGGTTGTTGCCGATACTACTTCCGCCATCAACATGGATCCCGAGTACGTCAAGGCCATTAACCGCCGAGCTACCGCCTACGAGCATCAGAAGAAGTACCCTGAGGCTCTTCTTGACTTCACCGCGTCATGCATCATCGACAACTTCAAGAGCGAGTCTACCGCCCAAGCTGTCGAGCGACTCCTCAAAGCATTTGCAGAGCAACGCGCCAAGGAGATGATGGCCTCTCGACCTGTCAAACTTCCCAGCCCCATCTTCGTCGGCAACTACCTTCAGAGCTTCCGACAAAAGCCTCGTCCCGAGGGTCTCGAGGATTCGGTCGAGCTCAACCCCAATACGGGTAAAGGTCAGCTGCAGATCGGTCTTCAAGGGTTGGAGAAGAAGACTGGAGAGGGATACGAAGAGGCCAGACAAGCGTTTGAGAAGGCGCTGGAGCTCGGCGACCTCGGCGAGCACGAGGCTTTGGCCTACAACTTTCGCGGCACTATGCGAACTCTGCTCGGAAACCATGCCGAAGCCACCAAGGACTTCGACAAAAGCATCGAGCTCGACCCCAGCATGGTTCAGAGTTATATTAAGCGCGCCAGTATCAGCCTCGAGCTGGGTGAGCCCGACAAAGCTAATGCCGAGTTCGCCACCGCCCTGGAACAGAACAAGGGCGACCCAGATGTCTACTACCATCGCGCACAAGCCAACTTCATTAAAGGCGATCTTGCCGAGGCCCAGAAGGACTACCAGAAGTCGATAGACCTGGACAAGGACTTCATTTTCTCTCACATCCAGCTTGGTGTGACTCAGTACAAGATGGGCTCCATTGCCTCGTCAATGGCCACCTTCCGACGATGCATCAAGAACTTCCCCAAGGTCCCCGACGTCTACAACTACTACGGTGAGCTGCTGCTCGACCAGGGCAACTGCTCTGAAGCTGTGGAAAAGTTCGATACGGCCATGGAGATGGAGAAGCAGACAAAGCCCATGTCCATGAACGTTTTGCCACTCATCAACAAGGCTCTCGCTCTGTTTCAATGGAAGAAAGATGCCAAGGAGGCCGAGCAGCTGTGCCAGAAGGCCCTCATTAGTAAGCTACCCACCCTCCAAGCCATGTGGCTGCACCTGAGCCCATGTCTCGTCGTTTCAAAGCTAACAATTTCCTTTTAAGTCGACCCCGAGTGCGACATTGCTGTCGCCACCATGGCCCAGCTTCTCCTGCAGCAGAACAAGGTCACAGAAGCCCTCAAGTACTTTGAGCGTGCCGCTGAGCTCGCCCGCACCGAGGGAGAAATCGTCAACGCTCTCTCCTACGCCGAAGCTACCAGAACGCAACTCCGGGTCACCGAAAAGTACCCCGAATTGGCGGCCAAGCTCGGTGGCCCCCCCGGCTTCGGCCCACACGTGCCGATGTAACAAGAAACATTGTGATTACGACCATCGTCGTTTTCCGTCTCGATTCCAGCTTTTTTGTTTATTCTGAAAAAAAAAAAAAAAAAAAAGAACACACATCCTTGGGAAACAGGATACAACGAATTGGAGTGGAGTCATATCCTCACGGAGACAAAGTGTAAGTGTAGAAAAGAGAGTCTCATTCCATGCGTCGTGACCATGGCACACAATGTTGTGGAGGAAGGGGCGAATGCGCAAAGGACAAGCTATAGGGACTATAGTGCAACAGACTGAGCGGGATTGGTTTGTTCAGTTTCCTATGGCCGCGTGTCTTCGAGTGGGATTGGGCTGGCTGTACTATGGGAAAACAAAACCATGAAGTGGACATGTATGTAGTTGATGGGTTGATTGAGACAGACAGTGGTGGTCTTGTACATGTATCGGCACCTAAAGTTAATGGCACTTCCCTCCCCCACGTGATTGACCCTGATGCTCCATTGACAAGTAATTATGAGAGTGCTGTTCTGTGCAGAGTGCCATGGATATAGATATCCAACGATCCAATAATATATATATCCCCGTGCACGTGCTGAGCAAGCTTGAAACCGAGCAAGTAATCTCGTATTATCCACATCGTAAATGTACTTCAACACCACTCATTCCTATATTACGCCCCCCTCGATAGCCGCATCATCCATTGCCGCATTCAATCCTACATCGCCAATGTACAGTCGTATCTGCCGTTGAACCACCTTGGAGGCGAACAAAAATAAAAGAAACTATCTCATCGCTCTTGACTCTCAGTTCATATTACATCAATCTCGTTTCGTGAACAGTCAATGGTCCCGGCTTCTGATTGCGAAGACATGATGAAGCATGTGGAAGAAAAAAAAAATATATGAAAAATACCGCTCTTCAGTACTTTCCAGGAAAGAAATCCAGACCAAAGCGAGTTATTGAAACCTGATTTGCCAAATCTAATATGGACAATTTTGGCTTTTCCAGGCGGGAAACAGATATATGATGGTCATGGTCATGGTCGCTAGTAGACGAGATGGGAAATTGGTGCACGCCCCGATCATGGAGTTTGACACCGCCTTCTATGCAATCGTTGCTCTGCCCTTGGCAAATAATAGTCAAGATGAGTTCGTTTCATCACTTGCTGCTGCTGCACTTGTTGCCGGAAAGACAAACGCCGAGACCAACACCGAGGGCGATGGCAATGATGATGATGACGACAATGAGGAGACACCACCATTTGAGCTTGCGGGCGCGTCGGGCAGAATCTGTGGCATGCTTGACTTGCTCGTTGCCTTGCTTCAGGTGGTCAGTGGTCTGCTGCGCGTTCTCCTCGGCTGCCTGGATGACGGGTTCCTGCTGCTCGACCACGGTGGCGAGTTCCTGATAGAGAAGAGCCAGCTCAGAAAGGGTCTGTTCGATGCGCTGCAGTTCGTTGTGACGAGCCCGGACGTTGCCGAGTAAGGATGTAGCGTGGCCGGTGCGGTTATCCTTGAGCTAATGTAGTTGTCAGCTATTATCTGAGAACGAGAGAGGTGTGGAGGGTGGTGGTGGTGGTGGTGGTGGTGGTGGAGGAGAAGGAGAATCAAGCTTACCGCCGACTGGAAAACCCCTTCACCGCCATAATTTGACTCCATGGCCTGTTGGATCTCCTGCTCGGTAGCATCGGGATATACTATCTCGTATTGGCGGCGAATTTGCTGGCCGTATTTCTGCTGGTACTCATGCTCCACGCTCTGATACTTGGCCAACTCGGACTTGAAGTAGGTCTTTAGGGATTGCAGTTGGGTGTTCTTGGTGTTACGATGGTTGTCAGTGGTGTTGGCAAGGTCGCGCTCCAGGCCTTTAATGCCGTCCTTGATAGCTGTAGTTTGGATTTGCGTTTGCGAAACATAATGCTCAAGCTGGTCCTTGGCCTGAGAATCTGTGCTTGACAAAGTGCGCTGGTGCAGTTGGCCAATGTAATCAATGGAGCCCGAGAGACTGTCGATGTCGCTTCGCAACTGCTTGACACGCTGCAAGAACTGATCCAGGGGAAGGACCCGAGACTGTGATGACGGTTGCGACGACGCTTGCTGGTGAGAGTCTCCATAATCGTGCATTTCGTGTTGGTCTTGGGCGTACGGGTTTTCCTTTGGAACCGAGTCAGCGATTTGATTTGACAGAAGCTCCGACTTGAATGGAAGCGCGAAGCAAAGGCCTCGACCTCTTTTCATTTCAAAGACATTTCGCAAAATCAACGTCTGGACTCTCTCTGGACGTACCTGGCCATAGCCATGGCCTGCTTCTTGGGCAGGGCCCTGATAATATGGGTTCTGTTGCCCGTACGACATGATTCAACGCCTCCCGGGTATCAATGGGCAATATCGCAGCGACAAAGGATGAGGTGAGGCGAAAATTGCTGCGAATTGCGAATTGAGCGACGCGTCGGAGATTCGGAGGATTCGGAGACGGACAATGTAATTTCAGAGAAGGTGGTGTGGTTGGGTGGATTGTTTGGCGGGACGAACGGGAACGGGGGGCCACCCACAGCAATTTGAATGGGGATCACATGTACGACCTATGGCATTGTTATTGGCACGAAGAACAGTCCAGCATTACGATAGCAATCTGGATTGGAAGAAACAATTGTCAGGAACAAAGCACGGGGAACAAGGGAAACTGAACATGAGTTGTCCCAACTTCCAAGCCTCCATGCGTTCGTCATCCATCCCTCGGCCACCAGCTTGTGGCGTCTGTTTCTAAAAATTGCCCCGGATTGCACAGCCACATTGATTTGCGCCGCCACCCTTGTGACAAGCATCAGCACACAGCTTCGTTGTCGTCACGCAGGCCAAAACATAAAAACTGAGCATCTGCGAATGCCAGAGAGCAGCTCAAAAAAAGCTTTCGATGACTCTCCCCTCTTCAGACGCTTTATCCTCTCCGTGCTCACCAAATTTGCGATTACTGACCGCAGAACTTCTTGACGGCAGGCAGAACCTCCTCTATTAAAATGTCAGTGACCTGATCTGGGTGCGAATGCAACAAGACACGCTGAGTCGAAGCACGAAGCTACTTACTCAAGGCCCTGTCCGGACCACAAGCACTGACGACGCAGCCAACAGCAGCATTTTGGATTTTTCCGAAGTTGTCAGGCTGGCAAGCACATTTGTAGTTTTTCTCGCCGCAAGGGGTAGATGTCTTGATGGCATCGCTGATGCAGTGACGCGCGCACTCGGGGATGCTCCCGATATCCTGGGCCATGACGGCAACGGCAAGGACGGAGATGACGGCAGTGTACTTCATTTTGACTGTGCGGTTTGTGTTGAAGTGGAATTTAGTGTTTGCTCTCTCAGAGAGAAACCGTGTGATGGAATTGGATATGAGAATGGAGAATAAGCATTCCGGTTTCTGGGAGAAGGAACCTGGAAGGTTTATATACTTGTCCAGCCAGGCCTCTTTGTCCGGGAACAAGAGCACATTCTCTTGTTCTTCACGTCTCGCCGACCAGGCTCTTTCGCCCATAACACAAGCTCCATCCGAATAATAACGAACTTTGTCTCAAGAGGGTCAACTTACTGGGTGTGACCGACACCTCGGTTGCATGCCGTCTTAGTGAGGAGAGGAAAACGCCGTTGAGTCTTGACAACTGAAGACACCTCCGCCAATAATGGCATGTGTGACAGATCGACAAACATTTGAGCCACGCCGGGCATGGTTTCCATTTAGGTCCTAGCAAGTCTTTCACAAGCTTTTCAAGCATCTTATTACTTTGATTGTTTCGGGCGGTTGTGATACCACTGTACCGAGCTTGCATTATATTCGGTTAATTGACGTCGGACAAACAAGCCCTCGCTCGCATTCGCTGGTTTGTAAGGGCAAACTTGGCACCAGCAAGAGAATTTCCACACCCCAAAGCACCTCTTGCATGATTCTTTCTTCGGCCGGAGACAACACCGCCACGAGAGTGAACAACGAGTGAGAACAAAGTCCCGGCCGGGACTAGGAAGTTTCCTTCTACGTTTGGGGGAAGCCGCCCGCTTTCTCCATGTCTCCCCTTCGCGGGGGAGGCGGGGGGTCGCAAACTCGGGGATCGCGAGGGAGTGGGAGTGCGCAGAGCTGAGAGCTTTGCAGTCAAACCTGCAGGTGGTGTCAATCATCCCTCGGTCTTGGCATCCTGTCAAGTGTAACCTTGCATCGCCCATCACCGCGTGGGAATAAAAGAAGGAATGGCCCCTATGGAGGAACAAGCGACGTGTGTCAATATGAGCACTATGTGGGAACCTGTCCTGCATTTGCTCTTCAGTTATTCCGCACGAACGTGCTTGTCCAGTTTTCCTCTGCCCAACAGTCCGACCGCAGCCTTTTTTGATTAGGTTATACACGAGCAGCTCTTGAGCCCGATATTTTCGTTATAATTTATTGTTACACCTGATTCGCCACTAGCTGGCCGGCGTGAACATCTTCGACAGGAAGAAGTAATTTGTCCAACCCAACCAGCAATACACCGACGAGTTGGAATGTACGAAAGTGTTCATTCTCCCGAATGAAGGGCATTACAGTGCCGTTTGCCTCTTTCCGTACAGTACATCTATTTCATCTAACGCGGGGCATTCCCTCCTGAGAGGCTTCGTGAAACAAGCTGCCAAACACTTGGGACACGGAGCTCATGTCGTCAAGCGTCGCATGGCCGATTCCCCCCTCTTCACCGACCATCCGCTTATATTCGTTCCATCATAGCACCGAGCCATGTCTACCTTGGCCGTCGTATTGCCTTCATCATCGGGGTTTTTGTTACACCGCATGTCTGCGAAGACAGCTGCCCGATATGCTGTCTATAATGAGGTCATTGCAGTTCCAATCATCTCCAGAGCCATGGCAGAACCTTGTTTCGTTTCGCGTAAAAGACTGACAACGAGTCGCCCTCGATTGCCGAGATGTCTGAAATGATTGCCAGACACAGAGTTGAGTCAAGGTTTTGCTTCAAATGCCGCCCAACTTATACAATTCATGCTTGAAGGTAATTCTTCTTCTTCGCTGTTCTTGTGTACTGTGACAGGTGCCATTCGACATCTCCATCTTTATTCTCAAGTGTGCCTCCCCGAATCTCGAACGGCCGCATCGTCATTCTAGGCCCAACCTCCGCTAGCTCGACGCTGTCATATCCTGTTCGGACAAAGACGTGGTGTCTAACTTCGATGCTGTCATCAATGTTCTTAAATGTGACGACTCGGTTGCCCATTTTGTTTTTGCTAGTGATGGCTTCCCTGGGCGGAAAAATATGTTTCAAAATTTTAGCAATGCGGTTGCCCAAAGGCGAAGTGAAGCCGTCCATGATGATATGGGGGTACGACTCTGATACTGTTCCCCTCACGCTCCCTGGAATATCGTGCCGCAGTACAACATTATGAAGCGAGAAGGATATCGTGGGTCCATGTGGAAAATGGGACAATGTCAGAGCAGTGGGCGTGCCTCGGTGTTCATGAAGGAGAACTATATCGGACAAACCAGCAGATTGGGCCGACTTTACCAGGTCGGGAAGGACGAGATTTCCACGGTTCAATCGCACGGACGTCGGAAGTAGCAGTCTGATTTCCTTTGCGAATGCTGATAATCGAGCTGAAGGGTCTCGTGAAGTCGTGACTAACACTTGGTTAGTACGTGATCCAAGTAGGCTACACTCGAGAGCTATCCGTGTACTTACCCAAAACGCGAGGGTCTACCACACCCGATAGTTGTGCATACTCATCATCAAGATCCAGTTGCTCATTTGTGCTCAAATCGGGAGCGCTCTCGTCATACTGGTAATCTTTGCGCAATGCTTTATCGTTGGCAATGGAAGGAGCCAGAGGCTTTCCCGAGGCCAAAGATGCTCGTAGTTTTGCTCGCTTTTCGCCAATCTCTGCATCTCGAAGGAGGAGCGCTCTTCGATAGAGGTAATCGCGCCGTTGCCGTGCTTGCTTGCGCTGTGCAAATCTTAATTAGCATGGGCTGTGAGAACCTGTCGGCATACACGTGGGAACGTACAATCATCCTGCTCTTCTTCTGCTGCTGCCAGGAAAGCCTCTTCTAGTAGCGACAAGCTCAGTGAGTTACTACCGTAATATGTTTGCGGTTCCCTAAGGCGTCGAAAACAGTCTCTCAAATAATTTGGGGTTTGGATTAGACCACCACGTCGTTTTTCGCGATGGCCCACTACGAAAAGTTCCACCAGCAAGTCTTATTACGTACATACAAACTAATTTTTTTTTTTTTTGGCTTTGCAGCCCGCTTATCACGTGGGCGCAAAATCTCCCACTAAACCCCGTCGCCGCATCGGGTCGGGCTTCTTCTGCCAACGACGACGGCAAATCTGTGTTGATTCTTTCGAAAATAAACTTCGTTTGCAAATTTCCGCTCTATTTGCTCGTCATTCTCGTCGAATAATCTCTAGCTGGATCGAAAATATCGAAAATATCGCGCACCTACTCATTAACGGTGCTCCGCTTCTCTGGGTACAAGCTTAGCAGCGATGATGTGAAAACTACGGCACCACTTGGAATCCACGAAACCTCTCACCCATCCCGCGCCGAGCCGCCTTATTCTGATGCGCTGGACAGAAATAACATAAATCTAAAATAGAGGACCAAGGGTATGTTCTTCAAAGCTCTTGAAACTTGACTTTCTCTTCAGAAGACTGTCACAAAGCTCTGTCAAGAAAGCAGCTTTTTGCGTTACGGCCGTTCACCAGACTGACACAACAGGAAATAGGACATCACGCCGCGAGCGATCCCTCAGTCTGACACTACCCCCCGACACAAAACAACATGGAAGGTGCCTTCACTCATGTCGGCAATCATCTGATTTCTGATTCAGCTGCGGCCATCAAGGCTGGAGCCGATGACTTATCTGCCCTCGACCCCGGCGAGAGCTTGCTCTATGGCAAGTATGGCGGTGGTCGCAGTGGTCGTCGACGCGCCGACGACGACGACAATCAGACGGAGGCTTTTGAAGGTGACGAGAATGATAGCCTTAACAGCGTGCCTGTGGACGGCATGATGGGCTTGAAGTTGAAGAAACCCGAAGAACCAAAAGAGCTTCCCGCTCATGCTTGCGCGTAAGCAACACTGCCAAGTGCCGTTGGGGGGGTTCTTTTTTTGCTAACATGATGATTGAAGCTACTGTGGCATTCACTCTCCCGCCTGTGTTGTCAAATGCTTGACCTGTAACAGGTGGTTCTGCAGCGCCAGGGGCAACGGCACCTCAACCCATATCGTCAATCACCTAGTCCGAGCGAGACATAAAGAGGTTCAGCTTCATCCTGAATCTGCTCTCGGAGATACTGTCTTGGAGTGCTACAATTGTGGAACGAAAAATGCGTTCTTACTTGGTTTCATCCCGGCAAAATCAGACACAGTCGTTGTACTTTTATGTCGGCAACCTTGTGCAGCCAGCACATCTAACAAGGATATGAACTGGGATATCTCGCGCTGGGAACCGCTAATTGAGGAGCGAGCTTTTCTAACCTGGCTTGTTAGTGCGCCGTCCGACGTTGAGCAGCTCCGCGCTCGTCACTTGTCGCCCAACACGATTGCCAAGCTGGAAGAGATGTGGAAGGTTGAGCCGAACGCCACTGTTGCGGACCTTGAAAAGGCCGCCAGTATTGACGATGATCCCGACCCGGTGCTGCTGCGATACGATGACCCATACCACTATCAGAACATATTCGGACCGCTCGTAAAAATGGAGTCCGATTATGACAAGAAACTCAAGGAAGCTCAGTCGGAAGACGGCCTCGTCGTGCGATGGGACTATGGTCTCAATAACAAGCATCTCGTCAGCTTTAACCTGCACAAGATCGAGTCTGGAGATGTCAAGCTTGCGGTTGGTGATGAAATGAGGCTTCGATATAACGGTGAACTTCGTGAGCCTTGGGAAGGCGTTGGATATGTCATCAAGATTCCCAACAGCCAGTCCGATGAAGTGTGCCTCGAGCTGCGTAAGGCTGGAAATGAGAAACACGTTCCCACGGACTTATCTCACAACTTCTCCGCCGATTATGTTTGGAAAGCTACTTCGTACGACCGCATGCAACTTGCCATGAAAACCTTTGCCGTTGATGACATGAGTGTCTCGGGCTACATTTTCCATACTCTTTTGGGACACGAGGTTCAACTACAACCAATGCAAACAAAGCTTCCCCGGAAATGGTCGGTCCCGACGCTTCCCGACCTTAACCAAAGCCAGGTCGATGCCATCAAGTCTGTGCTCCAGAAACCGCTGAGTCTTATTCAGGGACCACCTGGAACTGGAAAGACTGTGACTTCTGCCACTATCATCTATCACCTCGCTAAGATGAGCGGCAATCAAGTCCTGGTCTGCGCTCCTTCAAACGTGGCCGTGGACCAGCTTTGCGAGCGAATCCACTTCACTGGTCTCAAGGTCGTTCGTCTGACCGCCAAGTCTCGAGAAGATGTCGAGTCCTCAGTCAAATTCCTGGCTTTACACGAGCAGGTTCGGTTGGCCGAGCATAATAGCGAACTCCTCAAGCTCTCGCAATTGAAGAATGATGTTGGAGAACTTTCCAGCCAAGACGAGAAGAAGTTCAAACAGCTTACTAAGGCTGCTGAACGAGAAATCCTCAACAACGCAGACGTGGTTTGCTGCACTTGCGTTGGTGCTGGTGATCCTCGTCTATCCAAGATGAAGTTCCGAAACGTGCTCATTGATGAGTCTACTCAGTCGGCTGAGCCGGAATGTATGATTCCTCTTGTTCTTGGTTGCAAGCAGGTGGTTCTCGTGGGAGATCACAAACAGCTTGGCCCGGTCATCATGAACAAGAAAGCGGCAAAGGCTGGCTTGAACCAGTCACTTTTCGAACGACTGATTCAGCTTCAGCTTGCTCCAATCCGACTCACCACGCAATACCGAATGCACCCATGTCTGTCCGAATTCCCTTCCAATATGTTTTATGACGGTAGCTTGCAAAATGGCATCACGCATGAGCATCGTCTGAGGAAGGATGTCGACTTCCCATGGCCTATTGTGGAGACGCCTATGATGTTTTGGTCAAACCTCGGTCACGAAGAGATCTCGACTTCAGGAACATCATATCTCAATCGCACGGAGGCTTCCAACGTTGAGAAGACAGTTACTCGATTCTTTAAAGCAGGCGTCAAACCTTCAGAAATTGGTGTCATTACGCCATATGAGGGCCAAAGAAGCTACATTGTCACCACCATGCAGAATTCAGGCACATTTAAGAAGGAGGTCTACAAGGAGGTTGAGGTGGCGTCTGTCGATGCCTTTCAGGGCCGTGAAAAGGACTTTATTGTTCTTTCGTGCGTTCGATCCAACGAAACCCAGGGCATCGGTTTTTTGTCTGATCCTCGCCGTCTAAACGTGGCTCTCACTCGAGCCAAATATGGTCTCGTGATTCTTGGCAATCCCAAGGTGTTGTCCAAGCACGAGCTTTGGCACAATCTACTGGTGCATTTCAAGGACCGCAAGTGTTTCGTCGAAGGTCCCTTGACCAACTTGCAAGCCTGTCTGCTGCAGTTCAGTCGACCCAAGGTCAGCTTCCGTCAGAAGAACAACTACCAGTCGCAGTATGGCGCTGGTGCTAACGGATACGCCAATGGTCGCTTCAATGGTGGTGGCGGTCCACCTGGACGAGACTTTGACTCAGGATCTATGCTATCGTATATTCCTGACGATGTGTCTTCTATTCAGGGCTCGGCCTTTGGAGGGGCTAACCTGAACACAGCATTCCCACCCATGTTCTCCAGCTTTACCCCTGAACAATGGCCTGGTCTCCCGGGCGTGCCAGCTCCGGGTCGCGGTAACAAGGGGCGTGGGCGAGCCACCGAGAGTATCGCTGGCGAAAGCGTAGCCAACTCCGAACTCACCGACGCTACCAGCAGCGTACTCGGCGGCAAAGGCGTCGGGCAGGGCGGTGTCAGGTTAGGTGCCGGCTTGCACGATGCAGTAACTGGCATGCGTCCGGTTTCGTACACCCAGAGCGACAGGCTCAAGCAGTATGTGGAGAGCAACGGCCGTATGGCGCCAGGAAGCGGCTTTGGTCGACGATATGACGATGATGAGAAGAGCGTTAGCACTGCTTTTCACAGTCAGATTGGCGGTGGCTACGACTGAGTGACGTGGAAATAACTGGAGAAGCTGTCTTTTTTTCTTGAAGAGGCAATATACACTGCTTGGCTTGGTAAGGCATTCACATGGATGAAGGTTTACTGAGAGTCCAGGCAGGACTTGACTGCTAGTAGAGCTGACAAGAGTGATTGGGCGCAACGGGCAAACAGCCACCGCTTGACATGATGACTAGACATGCGACGCAGATCATTGAAGCAGGATCCGACGGGTGCTGGCTTGGCCCGGGAAAGCTGTCGACCGACACGACCAGGGATGGAAGAGTCCGCATCGTCTGGATCTCATCTAGCTGCACAAATGATATGGCAGAAGCAACCAGGACAAGCTGGTATGCTTTTCGTGGCAAATCTTATATTCTTTTCTTTTTGGAACCGCAGCAGAAGATAACGCAGCGACTGAAGCTGTCAGAAGCGCTGGCAAATGGAGATTTGACAAAAAGTATCATTTGAGGACAGCAGGCTATCGGGGAGAGCTACTTCAGATCAGACAAGGACAAGGACAAGCGATGGGAAAGCCCACGCCAGCATGTGCAAGGAGCAGTTCGCCGCGCGGGCTCGAGATGTCGTTGCTACTGCAATGCATCGTCTAATACGTTGGTGGTTGACGGGGCTGAGGGGCAATGCTTATTATTAGTGATTTTGATTTTAACGACCAACTCGAGACACATTCATTAGAAAAGTAGAGACACAAGAAAAGACGACAAGGTCATCAAAAGCAAAGAATTGCAGTCTCTTGTATACACGTCGAGGATGCGTGGTCAATCTTTGTGCGTAGAGGGTGACGGACCCGAGAGAAACTGCCACGCTGAACAAGTCGAACAATCTACTCGGATGTGAAGAGGCACGAGCAAGCAAGCGGGGTCGACCGATGGAGTTTGCTTTGCTGTTGTGCAACGCCGGGTAGGGCTGGAGAAGTCGAACATTATTCCGCCGGTCGTACAGAGATCTGATCCGTACGCGGTCACCAGTTGCCAAAAAAAAAGAGGGGGGGAAGGCGTCTGACTAAGATGACCGTCACTTGTCACGACCTTTGTCAAGACTTGGTTTCCCCAGTCGATCGGCTTGTGCTGGTCGCCCCTTTCTCCTCTTCTATAGTTTTTCGATGAAAAGTAGATGCTGCGCGAATCCGCGGACCAAAATGGTAGAAGAAGTAGGGCAAAGGCGCCATTGCCAAAGCGACGAAACCCAAGACAGAGGTTGCCCAGGCAGCACCCAATTCGTCATACATCTCGCGAGAGAAGAGAGGGAACCCCGCACCGAACAAGGACCTGAGTATGGCGTTTGCGGCGAGTGCGCTGGCAGCATACTTTCCGTAGCAGTCAATCAGGTAAGAGGTTATACCCAAAAACAGAGTGACGAAGCCGATCCCGAATGGGATACCCGACAAGATGCAGCTCGCCCAGTGGACGGATGGGTTGCATGTCCATGCGAACCAGAACAGTCCTACGGGAATCAACCATGATAGGAACACCAGATGCGGTAATCGAGCTTCAGGCTTGGGCCCGCCCAGCTTCTTCACATGATGACCATGTATGCGATTGATGCAAGGCGACGCAGCCGTTGCAATGGCCATGCCAACTCCGATACCTGAACTCTCCATTTTTTAGCCGGGGTGTTGCAGCGGTTGAGATGAGGCGTATTGAAAACCTACCCAGAAAGGTTAGGCCGGAGATGCCGGCATCCCAGTGTCTCGTCTGCTGGAAGACATATGGGTAGGCGGTAAAGTCAAGATACAAGATGCCGTAAACAAAGGCCATGTAGAGTGACAGGAGAAAGAGGATGGGTTCTGTAAAGAACATGACAGTCGGTCGGGTGATGTTGGTGCGGAGCATCAGCCCAAGCTCCTGGTGCGACTGCTGGAGGCCATATTTTTGCGCCTTGATGTGCAGCAGCCTCGGGGCATAGGTTTCGGGCAGAAACAGAAGCATGACGGCATATACAACGCCGCTGATGACGAACACCAGCCAAAAGTCCCTGAAGAAGACTTTAGTATACATGCATTCCAGTTTTATCAGGCCTGTAGGTGTAGGAGCTTACCATCGCCACTATGACCATGGTGTGTTCGGTGAGACGGTTTCTCAGCAAGCTGAAATTCAGTAAGAAGGTGCTTTGGTCGATCACATACCGATGCATACTCAGTAAGAAAGCCACCAGTAATGGGCGCAATCACTGGGCCTAAGAAGCTCGCAGCAGTGAATAGTGCAAGAGGGACAGAGCGATGGCTAGGTGGCCACAAGTCGGTCAACGAGCCCCCCGAGTTGGTCACTAAGACTCGCGTCCATCCATCAGCGCCGTCCCTTTAGCCATCCCTTTAGCCATGTCAGTCGATTCGCAGCGGGTGCTTACCGGTGGGAGAACCGAAGAAGCCACACAGGAAACGAAAAACCAAGAGAGCAGCGATGTTGGGCGAAAGGGCGCATCCAAGGTTGAACAGGACGAAGAGGGCAAGAGTGATGCGGTAGACTGGATTGCGGCCATAGACTTCAGACAAGGGGGCAAAGATGAGGGGCCCGGAAGCAAAGCCGAGCAGGAATGTGCTGACACCCAAGGTTGCGACGGTCCTAGAGCAATTCAGATGCTCCGCGATACTTGGAATTGCGGCTGTTTGTATGGATGAGCAGAAGGCAATGGTGGCAGTCATGAAGACGACTGATGCGGCAGGTCAGTGGCACGTCTCAATATTAAACCCAGTTGGCTATTGGATGCGAGACCGACCAATCATGGTGCACGTCCATTTTCGGGCTGGAGAAAAGTTCAAAGGACTTTCACCATGGTCCAGGGTGAGGGTATCGCGGGACGTTGGAATTGGTGGGGCTGATGCCATGGTTTCAAGTCTTTTTCGGCGATACCGTTGTTGCTTTGCTTGTTCATGAATCATGGCCGAACCTCCCGTCGTGTTGGATACGGGGCGCGAAGTATATTTATGTAAGTGGGAGGAGACTTGGCAGGCGTAAAGATGTAAAGATGTAAAAATGGAGGAAATGGGATGGTGTTGTGCTTATTATTTCAACTTGACAGCCATGGCGTGTCTTGGCGTTTTGGGGGTCTTGGGACTAGGGGCGTGCATGTAGCATTCCTCCCTCCCACCCCTCCTATCTCGCGCAACCCAAAGGCACGACCCGCGCCCGCTACTCTTTTGCTCACGCAGTAATCCGTACCTGCATCCAATTACATCCAACTAGAACACCTCTACATACTGCACATTCAGGTGCTTTGGGATGACGCAAGCCTTGAATCGGCGAGAGCTTATATCCGTCTTACCCCCGAGTCGCTTCTCGTCTGCAGTCAGGTACTCGCGCCCCAGTGCGGGAATCGGAGCTGCTCCCGATTGGCCTGTTTCCTTGCTGCATCCTTCTTGCACTGGACGCCCCAGCAGCTCCGCCGTCGCTCTACACGCCGAATCAATGGCGCCAGCAATCTGCCCACCATCAGCTGGTCTGCAGGGCCAAGGAGAAAAAGAACAAGGCTTGGTTTGCTTACCCAGGTGTGATGGTTCGACAAATGCTCCCCGACAAAGAAGATCTGCCCCTCGCGCTTCTTGGCCACCTCGAAAAAGCGGGAGAACTGTCCGGGAAGGAACATGGCGTCTCCTCCGCACGATTCCGCGGTCCACATTATATCGAAAGCCTCAATGTACTGCTCGTATACGTCAATCTCAGCGTCGTCGGCATAGTATTTGCTGAGGTCGTGGAGGCAGATCTTGATGCGCTCAGCCTGCGGGAGTCCACTCCACTTGGCTGCATCTGACATCCAGCTGTACAGCAGCAACACGCCAGATCCATTGCTTCCCATATCATTCGATGGGTAGACGATCCAGCGGAAGCGGAGATCCGTTGTGCTCTGTCCGCCGAAGCAGGGGCTCTTGTCTGTGCGCTCCCAGAAACGAGTGCGGAAGTGCAGCCCAATCTTGTACAGAGGCTCGTAATGGGACCCCCTGATTGCCTGCTCCTTCATGAACGACCATATGGGCCTGTCCACTATGCTGTGGATGGCAGCGGGAGGCGTGGCAATCACCACGGCGTCAAAAGCTTCCGTGTGCGTCTGGTGCAGTCCGTGCAGTCCTTGGGCAGATAGCTCGACGCGCCCATCATTCAAGTACGCGATCCGGTCCACCCGCGAGTTGAGACGGATGCTCTTGAAGCCTACAAGGGAAGCTGCACACTGGGTCATGCGCGACATGCCATCGCGGACTGTTGCCCACTATAGCTCGTACATAGCTCGTACACGAGAGAGGCGTCAGTCCTGCCGCAGTCAAGGCCACGTACATGCATAACGGTGCTGGAAATGGACTCACATCCTTGGTGTCGAAATCCAGGTTTTGCATGATGATTTCAGTAAAGCTGAGATCGTATTGGTTCGTCTGCGAACAGAACAGCTCAACGAATTCAATGACTTCGTGGGGCCATCCGACAACGGATCGTAAATAGGTGCGGAAGGAGTACTCATCGAACTGCAGCAGCTTCTCAAACCCATCGTCCAAGTTCTGGCGAAGCAGCGTCAGCCACGGGACGACCACACTGCCAAGGATTTGCTGTGCGGTCTTGTTCCTGTAGGCAGCGGGAAGACCAGCCTTGGCCGCCCAGCGCGGGTCTTGCAGTAGTCCCTTTTCGCCCCGGAAGAATGATCGGTTGTTGTCGTGGTCGAGCACATACGGAATCAACTCGATCCTGTTCTCAGCAGATCCATGGGTGTTGAGATAACGGATCAAGTCAAAGACTTTGGAATGCAGTGAAGACCGAGGGATTCTCATCGCCCCGGCCTCGAAGTAAGTGCCATCCGACTTGGCTTGCGACGTGAAGCGATGGGTGTAGATGCGTCCCCCGACGCGATCTGCGGCCTCGAATATGCATACCAATTCCCTGGGTGACCAACTAACAATAACCTATCTTAAAGAATATAGGCTTAGACCTTAGGTAATAGGTTCTAGTAAATAAACACCTACTAGTCTTTACTAAAGCTAATAAAGTCCTTATTTATATTTAGCTTATATTCTATTAGGAACTTCTTGTGAGAACAAAGGGATAGCTAGGCAAGAGGTATGGGGGCGTTCGTATATTAACTGAAGCTTGCTAGGTCTAAGTGTGTTATGCGTGCGAGTCACTAACTTATAGCTAGTAGCTTGCTAGTATTACGTAAACCTAGCCCTATAGCGTAGTGCGCTAGCGGGGTGTACTTATGTTATAAGTAAGGCCTTATAATTATCCCCTTACTTATAGCTAGGCTTCTAAATAGCTTTCCCTAGCCTTAATATAGCTATTTACTAACTAGCTAATAATAAAAATAATAATAAATAAATTAGTTAGCTTTACAATATAAATTTTATTATAAAATACTATTATATTACTCCCTTTTCCTCCTTATAACTCTAGACTATTCTAATTAATTTTAATTAGACTTTATTTACCCTAACTTATTATATACCTATCCTTACTATTTTACTATAGAAGCTAATGCTATTTACTTCTATAAGTGCTCTTATATATATTACTTATACACTAGCTATACTAACTTTAAGAGGCACTTACTAATTAAGGCTACTTTACTAAGAATTATATATAGTTTTCCTTATTCTTTACTTAGGAGTAGCACTACTAGGGATAAGTAATTAAAGTATTATCTCTAATATAATAAGCGTAGTAATACCTATAAGATAGTGAGTTACTTAGTATTCTATTACTATATGCTTTTAACTTACTAACTTTTCTATACTAGGCTATAGTAATAATAGCTAGTGACTTTTCTAACCTAATGGTTATTTATAAGTAGGTATAGGCCCTTATAGGCGCTACTATTTCCGCCCTAAATAAAGAGAGTATTAGTGTTTTTTTAGAGAAGACTTACTATAGCTTTACTAAGTATATCCTTAACTTAGTTATAGGATTTAACTATATAAACACCTTATACTACATTACCTTTAGGTTAACTAGTACTATAAAGGTATATTAAGTCTATTAAATTCTAACCTAATTACTTATTATTTACTAACCTTTCTATATAAGCTACCTCTATTTCTTACTAAAGCTATCTAGTCTCTTAGCAGTAGTTATAAGTTACCTTAGTAGCTATAGCCCTATTCCTCTCTCTTCTAGTTTACCCTTAGCTTTTTATTATTTATTTACTAGGGCTTTACTAATATTTTAATAGGAGAACCTAGAGGATACTATAGCTATATAGGAAGTATATATAGTTCTTTAGCTTTATTTATTAGATCTAGGCTATATTACCTAGGCTATAGTAGTGTATTACTTTTTCTATGCTATAGAGAAGGTAATTTAAGCTAATAAGAATAAGGTAAAGTATAGGTTTATTAATAGTAAGGTTATCTCTTATCTAGGGGCTATAATAGAGGGTTTTCTAGTTACTTTACCTACGCTTTAGGCGCTATTTCCTTTGTTTTTTTATAATATAATATAGGTCTCTAGGTAGAATTTTTAGGTAACTAATAATATTAAGCCTTTACTATAGTAATATTATTCCTTAGTGCTTATAATTCGCTTATAACTTACTATACTTCCTTCTTATTTTACTTTAATAAAAGGCCTAAATTATATATTAAGCGCCTTCTATATCTTCTACTACTACCTATTAATTATATTTACTTAGCTAACCCTTCTATTTTACTAGGTATTTATTACCTTTATAAGTCTTCCTATAATCCTTAACTTCTTTAACTTTAAATTTATTATCTTTATTTTTAAGGTCTAGTATTAGTATTTCTTTATCTATAGTATCTTTCTAGTAATTCTATAGCTTTAATAAACTAACATAGAATACATTATATAGTTAACTATACTTATTAGGTAGCGCTAGTTAGTATGCTTATTTGCCTATAGCGTTAAGTATCTAAAATAGCCTAATAAATCTAAGGGTTAGCTTCTATTTTGCGTCCTTAAGTCTAATATTCTTTGCTAATAGTAGTACTAAGTCTTCTCTTTTTAAGGTTAATAGCTAGTGTTATTAGTTATAATACTTTACCTATGCTTTAGTAGCTCTTGCCTAGTTATATACTAGTTTCTCCTTAACCTTATATAGCTTTTATATATATACATAAGCTTCTAGGACCTCCCTCTCCTTACTCTTACCCTTAAGAGCTAAATAAAACTTAGGTAAATAGCCTATAAGAGTATAGTTAGGGAAGTAACCTATTATCCTATTAATAGTATTATTACATATAAATTAAGCTATTAGGAGTAGCTTTAGCTATAGCTATTAGTTTTCTTTAATAAAGTATTATAGGTAATATTTAAGTACTTAGTTTATTCTCTCTATCTACCTGTTAGTTTAGGGGTAAAATGCTATTAAAAGCCTATGCTTTATATATAATAAGTAATATATATCTAACTAGAATTAGCTTGTAAATACTAATTCTCTATTAGATATAATGCCCTCTAGCGCCCTAAATTAAAGCTTAATCTCCTTATAGAATAGCTTTGCTAATTTAGCTATATTAATTATAGTCTATATAGGGAGGAAGATAAAGTACTTAGTAAATTAGTCTATAATTACTAGGATTACGTTAGTTTCTTAGTTACCTAGCTATACTAGTGGTAATCCTATAATAAAATCCATTAAGATCTCTGCCTACGGTTGCCTTAGTATTAGTAGTGATTTAAGGCTTCTATATAAGCAGTGCCTCCTAGCTACTACGCGCTAGTATACTTTATAGCTAGATATATAGTCTAAAATAGCTTTACTTATTACTAGCTACTAATAGTAATATTTTAGTAGTTTAAGAGTGCGTTTAGTCCTAAAGTAACTTACTAATAGATTATTATAGTATAGCTATAGAAGCTTCTATTATAAGATAGGCTCCCGCGAAATAACTACCTAGTCTTTATATATTAGGAGGCCCCTTATACTACGTAACTATAGACTAGCTTTTCCCCTCCCTTTTACTTAGGAGTTAACCTTACTTTCGCGCTTTTGTAAATCTAGATCTTAGTCCTATACCTTCTATAGTAGTTACGCTAATAGTTTATTTGCTATAAATTAGTAGGGATTTAGTGATATAATAGCCCCCTAAATTGCTTATACTATGCTAATGTCTTAAACATATACTACCTTCTCCTTAAAATTACCTTTATTTAGCTAACTTATTACTAGATTCATAGTGGCTAACTAGCCTTCTACCTAGGCTACTCTTGCCTTAGTGGGTTCTAAGACTAGTGTTACGCTATAACTTCTTTAATATATTAGTACTTCTTCTTTTACTATAAAGATATCTACTATCTTCCTTTAAAGCTTTAGTAGGAGCGCCTTGTTTAATATAGGTTTACCCTTATAATTAGACCTTCTTAATAGTATATTTGCAGGGTTACTCTTTCCTAGTCTATGCTTAATTATAAAATAAAAAGGGTAAAGGAATATATACTATTATACCTATCTTTTATTTAGCTTCTGCTACCTTATAAAGGTCTACAGGTTATAATAGTCTAATAGGACCTCCATAGGTATCTCTATGCCTTTAATATAATATTACTAGTGTTTAAATAACTTTACTATGGTAAGTAACTCTTGATTAGCTATGCTATAGTTATATTTAGCATCTATAAACTTCCTTAACTAAAAGGCTACTAGATACTAATAGCCCTTATTATCCTACTAAGATAGAATTCCTACTATTATGAAAATTAAGGCATCTGTCTTAATACACACCGCTTAACTTAGGTTATAGTATTAGAGTAAAGGCGCTTACTAAAAGGCATCTTTTAGCTAGTTAAATGCTAACCGCTCCTTTTCTCTAAATATAAACCTCCTAGTCTAGATACTATTTTAACTGCCCTTTATTAGCGTATAAAGAGGTACTATAATCCTAAAGTATCTATAGATAAACTATTAATAAAAGTTATAAAACCTAAGGAATAACTATATATCCTTAAAACTTATTAGCTTCTTCTATTCTCTAATTATATTAACCTAGTAAGTATTTATTAATATCCTATTAATAAAGAGAAGAAATCCTAGGAATTCTACTAATTCTTTATAAAAAGAGCACTTAGAGGGTTTTGCGTATAACTTCACTAACCTTATGTATTTAAGAACTTACTTAATATATTTAGTGTGCTCCTCCTTTATCTTAGAGAAAATTAAGATATTATCTAGATATACTATATAAATAGTATTAACTAGCCTATATAGTGCCTTATAGATATAACTCTAGAAAGTAGTAGGGGTATTTATTAACCTAAAAGGCATTATAAGGTACTTATAGTGCCTATAACACGTGCGAAAAGCTATCTTCTACTTATTACTCTCTTTAATGTGAATTTAGTAGTACATATCCTTAATATTAATCTTAGAAAAAAAACAAGCCCCTTAGTATTAATTAAGGATCTCTAAAATCAGGGGGAGAGCATAGCAATTCTTCTATGTTACCTTATTAAGCCCTTAATAGTTAACACATAGCCAGAGCGTTCTATCCTTCTTTAGCATAAATAAAATAGGTATGCCTACTAGGCTCTTTAAGGGTCTTATCTAGCCTTTCTTTAGGTTATTATTAATATATTCTTAGAGCTCTCTAAGCTTACTTTAGGAGAGAGAATAGATTAGTTTATATAGGGGTATAGCTCCTAGTATAAGATTAATTATATGGTTAGTTAACTTCTTTAATAGGAGGCTTCCTACCTTATCTAATATAAACACATCTTTAAACTCGCGTAGTTTCTCTAGGATATCTTTAATAGTTCTATATACTCTTGCTTTCTCTTTATCTTTAAGAGGGATAAACTTATTCTCTAATACGCCTATAATAGTATATATAATTATCTTATTATATATTACCTTTATAAACTTACAGGGAGTTAGTAGTAAAAAGGCTACCTTTCTCTTTTTAAACTACTATTCTTATAAGTGTAAGCAGAGATATATGTATTCTTCCGTAAGTGTATATATTCTAATTAATATAGGGCTTCCCTCTGCTCTTAGGTCCCTATTAATAGCTATATATAGTAACTTAAGATCTTTCTCTTTACCCTATGAATCTTTAATTATAATAGGTACCTTATAGACACTATATTAGGGGACTATTAAAGCCCCTACTACCTTTAAGATAGGTACTATAGCCTTAGCCTAATTAAGCTTATAAGTCTATGCGAATTAGGTGCTTATAATATTAATCTTAGCGTAACTATTAAGATCCGCTGCTATTTTAATATCTTTATACCTATAAATAGTAACTAGTGTATAGAATTAGCGTCCTATTAGTACCCTAGTGTCTAAGGTAAAGGTAAGGGCTTTTACTTTTACCTCTAGGAGTTTTCCTAGCTCTCTTACTAGTCTTTTCTTAGCTTATTATAATTATAAATAATATACTTTATACTACTATAATTAAAGCACTATTTTCTTCCTTATAGTCTATTATTATTTAGATAGGTAGCTAGGGTCTTTTTCTTATCCTTATCCTTATCTCTTTAGTCCTTATTTAGCTAATACCCTTATAGGGAGTTATATCTTTAGTGTTAAGCTGCCTTATATAGCCCCTTCTTTTCTAAATTATTTAGCTTTTGCTTATTCTTTAATATTACCTCCTAGAATTACTAGGTGAGTTATATAATATCTTCTTATGTTAGACTAGTAATATCTGCGTGTAGGTTAATATAATCTTGTAAGTTAGGAAGTAATTTTGTAAAGAATATAAGAGCATAGGTTTTTTCCAGAGCATATTCTAGGTGTTTCTCTAGTAAATCCAAGTAGATACTAAACTTAATAAGACTCTAGCCCTCCTTTTACTTTGTGTTTTCTAGCTACGTAGCTATTTATATATTATAACTTATAGAGTCTTTAAGTAGCGTAAGGGTCTAGTCTTAGAACTTATCCTAGTTATCCTTAGGATAATCCTAACTATTAGCTAGTTATTCTTTAATGTATTAGTCCTATCTAGCCTAATAGTTTATATGTATGTGGTTAAGTGTAAAGAGAATCTTTTGGTTATCCTAGTAATACTTCTTCTTTGCCCCCTTAAAGGCATAGTTAAGGTTATTAAGCTATATCTTATGCTTCTATAGGTTTATAGGGTATTAGAGTTCTATAATATTTTAGACCTTAACTTCTTAGCTACTAAGGCTTAAGGATAAGCTATTCTTTTAGCCCCTTTTTACTAGTTCTCTATAAGATTATATTAAGTTAGTAAGCTTCTTTTCTTAATCCTATAGCTCCTTAAGTTACTTAAGCTAGGTAATTTACTCCCTAACTACTACCTTTTTTACTACTATAGTAAAGGGTATAGCTTTAGATAGGGTTATAAAATATAGTATATCCCTAGCTATAGTATTACTATTATCTAGCTAATTCTAAGTAATATATAGTATAGTTCTAGTAAATTAGGTTATTCTCCCCCTTATATTACTCTTAGGTAGCTAGTAAGAGAAGCTTTAGAATTATAAGAATAAAGGGATAGCTAGGTAAGAGGTATAGGGGTATTTATATATTAACTAAAGCTTACTAGGTTTAAGTGTGTTATATGTGCGAGTTACTAACTTATAGCTAGTGGCTTGCTAGTGTCACGTGGACCTAGCCCTACAGCGTGGTGCGCTAGCGGGGTGCACCCGTGTTGTGAGTGGGGCCTCACACTTCTAGGTAGTAAATATAGCTTTATTACTATTATATAAGTTACTTATAGGGATTAGCTTCCTATAAATCTATAATATAAGGGATAGTAGTGCTAGCCCTTAAGGGGGGATATAATTTAAGTTAGATATATTAGGATTTACTAAAGTATTTAGTAGGAAGGTTTATTAAGTTACTAATTTTAGGTTTATATTTATATATTATCATAGACTCTTAATTACCCTTGACTACTATTATAGTATTAGTTAAAGTGTCTTAAACTAGGTATTAGAGGTGTCTAGTAGTAATATAGCCTTAGATAGGGGAGTGTAAGTCCTATAACTAAATTTATTATAAGATTAAAGTATATCTATTAGGTCTATTATTATTAGTTTGTTTTTTTAGTAGCTTTTCTTTTAGGACTAAAGGAAGTCTCTTAATTATTATAGACTAGCCCTTAGGTAGCTATAATAAGGTATTAATATAATATTAAGAGACTTAAGGAGAAAAAGGGAAAGGAGAAAAGGCTATCCCTAGTAGCGCCCCTTATACCCCCTTTACCCCCTTGGCTCTTTATATAAGCCCCCCTACTTTCCTACCACGCGGAAAATGCTTAGGCAAAGCCCAAGCCCTTACATATAGTTATGATAAACACACACATAACAGAATAGACAACGCAGCCTAGAATAGATAATCAATAATGATACTATTCTTCCGGCTCACGATCTTATTGTTATATTGAATTCAATACCCTATGAATCCAACAATAAGACTATAATAGTTAAATAAAAGAGAAAAATAAAGAAAAGGGCGTAATTATAAGCGCTAGGATTATAACTTATAAAGTAATTTAGTAGTAAAGAGTAATAAAAAGAGAAGATAATATAGAATTACTATCTAGGAATTTAATAAGGTAAAAGAGAAGCTATTATAGCTTTAAATCTATTAGTAATAAATTAAGGTTTTTAAGTAAAGCTTATAATGAGTTATGATAGCAAACGCGATTACAAACGCGATTACAAACGCGATGTACGGATTAGGAAGATGCATTATTAACCGAAGAATCTGACAATGTAATGCCTGAGGCTGCGATGTGAGGCTGTGATTCTCAACAATATACATGTACCGGGAAGCGTCTGATCTCACTGTTGTCTCATGTATTGATTAAGCTTGCCATGAAAGATGACAGCAAGAATATTGATGCATGTGACCAACACTAAAAAGACGTGATGAAGAAAGGGCAAAAGTTAGCTCTCTCCCCGGTCGATTCACCCGGTCGATTCACCCGGTCGATTCACCTCGGCCGGGGTTGCCGTAGACCTGGCCAGAGCGAATCGTTTTGAATGACGAGCTCGCATACTGATCATTATACTACCAAAGATGCTAGTAGATGGCTGACATTAGCTGGATTCGGTCTTCAGGGGGTGAAGCGCCCGCTATCGCGGTATCGCAGCGCTTACGCGACCTCACTTCGTCGCTAACCCCCGACGCCTATTACTTCGAAGACTTGGAAAGCATGGCCAAACACTTGGCCTTGTTAGTCGAAACAGGCCGGCCAACTCGGCGACTAGACCATCCTCCCAGGATACTCATCGCACTTGCTGGTCACCAATGGGCCGGGCGGGAAGGGGCCATCGAGCGAGACTTTGTCACCCTTTTGGGTGAAAGTGCGCTGAATACCTACTTTGTCAGGAGCACGGAGGCCAGAGGGCCAGGGACAAGATAGTCACATAATAAAGCCCTTAGATAAGTGTCACGACTCAGATTGATGGTCAAGTTGAAGGTCAACGAATCTGACGATAGGCGCGATACCTAGAGGGACTATCAGGCCTAGTGAAAGGGATAGATTTGACAGGCTTGGTGGGTCAGTTAACGAATAGTTAGTTTAGTGGCTTTTATTAGCAGTAAAAGCGCTAGGTACGCAAAATTAAAGAGTAATTACTACTACTTATTATGATATAAAACGTAAGATTTAAAGGAGTGTGTGAAGGTTATTAATTTAACTAGCTAGAGGCTGAAGCTATCGTCTAATATAGGGGTTCTAGGTCACGTGCTAGGCCACATCCAAAGTGGCAGGCCACTTGTCAATTCTAGCACGTAACAGGGTAGCTATATTAAGGATATAGAATTTAAGCTCTCTAAGTTCTATAAGCATATAAAGAATACCTCTTATAACTACTAATCTAGTGCTAAATATAATAATTTAACGCTTATAAGAAATTACTTTTAATAAAGGTATTAATCTAAGTAAAGCCTTTACTTATGCCTCCCTTATACTTAATTTCCTTATAGCACTAGTATTAAGTATAATCCCTTTAAAGACTTTTTTAAAATAGTATTTTTTAAATATATAGTAAATTAAGCCTTTATTATACTTTTATAGCTTATAAAGTTCTTACTTAAGAAATATATATTTAAAGGCTTAATTATTTAAGGTTATAAGAATATTAATATTAGTAATATTATAGTTAGTTTATAGTTTTAAATAAAAAAATTAAGTAATACTTAAGTATACTATTAATAATAGCTTCTTTATATTATTATTATTATTGTTGATTCCTTCGGATCTTCATCGGTTCAATCGTGGCCAAAGACTAGACCAATTGTGGGTCCGGCGCGATACACGCAATATGATTGGCTGCATTAATTCGCCACCCCCTTTTGTGCCCTATATATGGATTTCGCCCACTTTTCTAGCATCTAGACTTTCCCTCTCTTCTCTCTTTTTCCTAGCTAGCTAACTAACTATTATTAACTTTAATTATACGGGATTTATTACCTACGCAGGACCTTAGTGTAACTAACACTAATTAGTGGTTAACTTCACAACCATAGATAAGCTAGGTATTATAAGAAGAGACATTTCTGTAGACGCCACTACCACTACCCCTTATTATACCATAATAGTCATTGTGGTAGAGAGGTATAACTATATAAGTATACTAAAGGAAGAGACTAGAATTCTAGTTATAGGCTTATTAGGCTTCTAAGGAATTAATCTATTAACCCTTAGGCTTAGGGATATAACTTAGTTATATCTATCTAGGATATTGTTGTCAATTGTTAATTTTATTGTCTATTACGAGAAAACTAACTAACTAACCGAATCTATCGCTGCGAGGCATTTATTTCAAACCTGACGTTAAATAACCTTAGCTAAGCTAGCTAATACATCTATAACTCCTCTATAAATATTCCCTTTATCTAACAGACCTTTAATCTGTTTGTACAAGCATCTACGGCTTATTTTTTGCCCCCTTTATTATTAGTGTTATTCGCCCTGTACTTATTAGTAAGAAAGAGAGATTATCTCCTTCCCTCCTTTCACAAAAAATAGGAAGTGGTAATTCCTATTATTTCCTTATTACTTTTCCTATTATTTTCTAGTTATTTTTAGAACTTCTATTACTTTCTTTATCTTTAGTAATTTATTCTTGTTATTACTTTTACTACTTCTACTACTTTTTCTTCTGTTTTTCCTATTTTTATAATCTTCTAATTTTATTAGAGTGGTAACGCTCCTAAAATACGAAAGAAAAACCTCGTAATAGTAACGGGTAAATATAGGAGCTTAATTAGTAGTAAAAACAATAAATTAGTAATGTTCCTTTTATAGTTAAAGATAGCAAAGGAATCTAGACTTTCTATAAGAGCAAAGGCTACTAGTAATAGTAAGGCTCTAACTATTACCCCTGAAAGACCCTAAGAGCATAAGTTACCCTTATGCCTTTAATAGCTTACTCATGACTTCTCGTATAACTAGAAAGAATCTATTAAGCTAGTGTCACAACTGTGGTGGGAGAGATACAAACGGAGTGAAGGCTAAGACTCTTGATTATAGCTAGAGAGCTACTACTTAGGGGTATGTGCATAAAGGTCTTAAACTCTAATCTCCTATAACTCTTATAAGCGGTCCTTATCTAAATACCCTACTATATACACGTAGCTACCTAGCAGCTACTTAGTTATCTATGCAATCTAGGGCTTATCTAAGGGCTCTATTATATAACCATCCTATCCGTGACTCCCTAGCCTCCATGCCCCTAATATGCTGCCCCCCTAATATATAATTATCCTTAATTATAAAGAGCTACTTAGCTAGTGTGTGTTTGCTACGCATAACCTATGGTAATATCTATATTACTAGCTATACTATTAGTGCGTAGTATTATATCCGCTTTAAATAGTAAGACAGATATTATAGGGGTCTAGGCAGCCCTTCTTATAATTACTAGATTACAGGTAGCTACACACTTACTGCTTTATTACCTCTAATATATATACCTCTATCTAATAAGTTATTAGCACTAAGTAAGCAACTACTAGTGTTAAGTCTTATAATTAGGTTAAATAGACAGGGTAACACGTGCTATTTAAAACAAATAACTTCTTATCTAATATTAGGGATATTATGTTAATCTTACTAGAAGTTCGTAGCTAGCGTGTGTATCTACTAGTAGTAGCTATAACTATAAATATTATAATTCCTAGATTAGCTACACACAGCATGTAAATTACTTAGGGGTCCGGGGCTAATATAAAAGAGGCTTACTTTCCCCTACTTCCACATACTTTTTCTTCCTTTTACATCCTCCCTTAGCATTATAAGTTACCCTTACCTATAAACTAGTAGCTTTATAGCTTCTCTTATAGTAATTACTAATATCCTATAGCATTACTTTATTATCCGCATCTATCCTTATCTAAAATATCTAAATCCTCTTAAACACTAAAATATTAGTTTCTTACCTTTTACCTATAAGTTTTCTTATAGTATATTACTACTAACTTACTAGTAGTTAATAATATCTTTAATATAAGTAACTACTCCGCTACTACTACCCCCCCCTAGTATAAAGACTCCTATACTATTCCCTATAAAGTCTCCTAGTAAGAAATATTTAGCTTCTAAAATTTCTATATAAGTATAATATCTATATCCCCCCTAGCGCTTACCTTACTAACTTATAGCTAGTAGTGCTAGTAAAACAAAAATTCCTTATATACACTATGTATAGTAAGTAGTAATATAAGTAATTGCTCCTAAAGATAGTAATAGCACAGAGCTATAATATCTTATAGAGGGCAAATCTATCCTAATGGAGTATACTAATTCCCTAAGTATAACTTCACTACTATCTTGCTATAGGTTAGTGCTAACTTACGTAAGTAACTTAACAAAATACATATATTATTTACAAAATAACAAAGACTATTCTAGGGTATATTCTCCCTTTTCTTACTACTAATATATATACTAACACGCTACTAGTGTCCTGCTTAGTTTACCTAGTTATACTATACGCTCTTTAAGCGCATTAATGCTTATAATAATCCCAATAATAATCCATACTTTCTTAATAATATATATATCCCCTGTTTCTATAACTTAGTTACTACTAATATACTGCTAGTATCTAATATATATAAAATATAAACTTTATAATACGCTCTTAACTACTAAAAATACTAATAAGCGTAGTTAGGCAAGGCAAGCGTGGCTTATAGTGGAAGTTATACGCAAGGCTAACGCTAATGAACAAGTTACTATGTTACTACTTAGTAATACTATTAATCTAGAAGTCTAGATAGATATTTCTAATAGCTTGCGTTTTATTACGTAGAACCTTCTATTTATATGTACTCCCTACGCTCTAGCTTATAGCTTTACTAACTTACTAGTAGCTTACTACTAATACATCCGCACTTCCTACTTATGTTAGGCTACTAGACCTTTCTAGTAAGCTTTGTATATATATATATAGAGAGGGGGATTCTTCTAATAATAAGGATAAATCCTCCGCCCCTATTAGTATAGGTAAGACTACTAAGGGTTAGGCGCCTAATGTGTTAATAGAGTAATTAGTGTGAAGTAGCTATAAGTTAGGTTATCTAAGAAATTATCTGGATTTTTTTTCTTTATATATTGCTACTACTATCTAAACTCTATTAAATACACCTCTATATCCGCGAACTAGCTACTTAGTTACCGCTTATAATCCTTAATAATATCTATTATAATAAAATCTCTTTTCTTTACCTAAGAATTTTCTAAAGTATTATAGCCCTTCTACTTAACTAGGTATTTCTAACGTCTCCTGTTCTAATAATATAATATAATTCTCTTAACTTTAAACTCTTACTTATTATCTATAACATTCTCTTATAGCAAGGACGCATTTTCTACGCTAGATAGGTCCCCTATAAATAGTTTAAGGTTAGTAACGTTAAAAACATTATATAGATGCGTTCCGCGTGGCAGCCTTAATTAATACGTAAGTCTATAGGTACTAATTACCTTTTTAATTTTATAAGGGCCTAGGTACTTCATACTTAGCTTCCTACTAGGTTACTACAAGTTAATATTCTTTATAAATAACAAAACATAGTTGCTTATATTAAACTTTATTAAGGTCTGCTTCTTATTATAGTGCTTTATATACTAGACTTATAAGTTACTTAGAAGCTACTTAATTACTACATGTCTATCTCTTAGCGCGATAGCATAAGTTTTTACCTAGTTATTTACCATAGGAATATTCGCAACCACTTACTACAGTCCCCTAGGGTTATAGCCTCACAGCGCCTTAGCTAGGGTATAGCTATGAGTTAAATAGACGCTTGTATTATACGCAAACTATGCTATTAAAAGATTATTAGCCTAATCAGTTTAGTTAAAGTAAGCAAAGGCTCTTAAATAATACTCTAAAACTTAGTTTAGACATTCTATCTAACCATCTATTTGCAGGTGGAACGCAGTGCTTAGTTACTACTTAGTTATAATAAGGTAGTAAAAGGTTATCTAAAACCCGCTAGTAAAAGTTAAACCCTAGTCTATAATAATACCCTCTAGAGCGCTATAATCCCTAAAAACATACTCTAAGAATATAGTAGCTAACCTATTACTAGTTATACGCGTTAAAATAAGGATATAAATACTATACTTTATAAAACAGTCTATAATAACTAAGATTATATTATAAGTCTAGTTTATATCTTTTATAGGTAGTAGCCCTATAATAAAGTCTATTAATAATTCTTAAAAAGGCTAATTAAGCACTAGCAGCGCTACTTGCTTACTATAGGGTTTATGGTGCCTTAGCTTTAAAGTTTAATAGCTTACGCAAGTTTGCATATATAACTTAGTGTCTTTCTTTATTAATAGCTAGTAGTACTAGTTTATAATTTAGCAAAGGGTCTTGCTAACTCCCTAGTGGCCTACTACTAGGTTATTATAGGTAAGCATTAGAACTTCCTTTCTTATACCTACTAGAATAAAAACTCTATTCTTAAACATTAATAGCTTAGAGGGCCTAATAGACTATATCTATAACGCTTCTAGGTTGCTACTCTTAAGTAGCTTCCTCTAACCTATAGCAAAGTCATTACCTTACTATACTTAAAACAACATAACTTAAATTAAAGTCTCTAATTCTATATACTTAGGATAAGCGTTACGCACAAACTTAGAAGAGGTTTACTAAACTACCTATATTCTTACTATAACACCACTATAAGTAGCTAGCTTATAGTGTGCTTTTAGACTTATAGATAAATTATAGCTAAGCAGCGTTTTAAGGGGGCGCTTACGTCACTTACTAACTACTAACCTAGCTAGACTCCTAACCCGCAAGCTCACTAGACTTACGGAAACATTAAATAACACAAATAAGGCGCGACCTTACTACTCATAATTAGCGGACCTAGTTAGCATACTACTTATAGGCTTTACAGGACTATTAGGTTCCTTAATAATATAATTAAGTTATATTTTCTTAAAACCCTAGAGGCTAGAATAGCCCTTATAGTAATCTCATAATAAACTATTAACTACGCTAAGTAATATAACCTTAGGGCCTGTAACTACACTATTACATATATAGCGCCCTTACTACTTAGCATCTATAAACTTAGCTAAGAAGTTAGGTAGCTATAAGGACATAGCCTCTGCCCTATACTCCTTACTAATATAATCTACTCTTCTTAACAGGGCATTAGTAGGGTTTAGCTTACCCGCATAATATTTAATCCTAAAATTAAATAAACAGAGCTTATCTAATACTATTACTTACCTACTAGATAGCTTTAGCTTTATAGCTAGGTACTTATAATTAAGGTGGTCTATTACGACTATAATCTAGTAAGTTAAATACATAAGGTAATATCTCTAGGCCCGAAACACCTCTTAGATTACTAATAACTTAGCGTCTAGGGTTAAGTAGCAAAGCTTAACATTAGTTAACTTCCTTAAAAAATACGCTACTAGGTGCTAGCTACCTAGCACTAACATCGTAAGTATAGCTCTAATTACGTAACTAGATATATCTATCTTTACTCTTAGTAAATAAAGTAAGTTAAAGTGCACTAAGATTAGTGCCTCCTAGAACTTCTTTTAGAGTTCTTTAAATACTATAAGTTTACTAGGCTTTAGCTTAAACTCCACTAGTTAAACACCTTTTAGATAGTTTATTAGTAAGACTACTACCTTACTATACTATTTTATAAAGCATTAGTAAAACCCTATAAACCTAAGGAATAATTAAATATTAAATACACTACAGGGTATTAGCTAGGTCATAATAGCTTTAACCCTTAACGGTTCTATCTTAATGCCTTTTTTAGATATAATAAACCCTAGGAATTTCACCTATAATACTAAAAATTAGCACTTCTTAAGGTTAACATAGAGATCCGCGTCCCGAAGTCGCTCTAGCACCCTTTTAACATGCTCTATGTGTCTTATAAGGTCACTACTATATATTAGAATATTATTAAGGTAAACAATATAGAATTTGTCTATAAGTCCCTTAAGCGTGTTATTAATATATTCCTAAAAAGTAGCTAGCGCGTTCACTAATCCGAACAGTATAATAAGGTACTTAAAATGTCCATAGTAGTATTAGAACGCTATCTTCTACTTATTACCCTCATGGATACATAGCTAGTGGTATACCTCTTAAAGATCTAAAGACATAAAGACTTTTACGCCTACTAGTTAATTAAGAATTTCAAAGATTAATAGCAAGGGGGCCTTATTCTTAATAGTAATCCTATTAAGACCCCTGTAATCCACATAAAGCCTTAATTTCCCTGATTTTTTCGGGACAAATAAAATTAGGGCTCTAGCTAGGCTTATTAATCTTCTAATCTATCCTTTTTCCTACGCACTTGCAAGGTACTCCCTAAGCACCTCTAGCTCTTTTTCTACTAGGTTATATATAGGTCCCTATAGTAGCTATTTCCCTTCTTTTAATTTAATTATATAAGTATAGCCCCTAAGTTCCAGAAGCTTACTAGCTAGATCTTTTAAGAACATATCTATAAATTCTATATACTCCTCTAGGATTTACTATTAGGGTGTATTACTATCTATTTCTTACGTAAACGCTGCTAGCTCCTTATAAAATACTACCTAGAGCGCTATTATACTTCTAAGTTTCTTTTTCTTTAGGGGCTAGATATTACCTTCCGCTATTACTATAACTACATTATAAGTTAGGTTATTACTTAGTATGTTATTTATTAACAAAACTTCATTAGTATCCCTCTCTTTTACTTTAGGTTTAACTATTCTAACTTTTAGCAATACTAGTAATAGCGTAATAAAAGACTACTTTACTACCTTACGTAGTTATTACTTACCTAAAGTAAATATAATATATTCTTTAGTTATTAGAAACCTCTAAAACCCCTACTTCTAATCTATTACTATAGGTTTATACTCTAGGGTTTAGTCTATTCCTAGGAGCATTCCTTCTCTAGTATTAGTAACATAGCAGCTAACTTAGCAGACCTTTATATAGCCTATACTATCCTTTACCTTAACTAGTTTACGCAAAATTCCTTAGTGCGGGATCTCATTCTTACTCGCGCTTTCTAGTGTTACCTTTACTTTCACTACATTCTTCTAGTCTTGTTTTAATAGTAGCTTAGGGTAGATTATTAAATATTCCGCTCCTGTATTAAACAGCGCTAGCACTGCTAACTAGTAGTTATCTTACTATAGGGATACCTATATCCTTATTCTCTTGTCTATAGGTTTCTCTATAGTAAGACTATTATCCTAGGCCTACGCTAAATTAATTAGAATTTTATTTAGGTCTGAAGATTTATTGCTACTATTTCTATGCTTCTTAGTGGTATGCTTATTACTCTTATAGATTAAGTAGTCTACCGCTTTATATCTATTTAAACTATATCTAGGGCTACTATATTTATAGCACTTAAACGGCTTCTAGCCTATGCCTTATTATTAGGAACCTTACTACGAATTATCTACAGGGGAGCTAGAGCATTATCTTTTATTATTCCTACCTTCTTTATCACGGCTTCTATTACGATTCTTTGTTATAGATATTGTTATAACTTCAGCTTTTTTACCTTAGCCCTATAGGTAGCTCTAAGACATAGGGAACTCTTAGCTAATTATATACTACCTTATAGCGTTATTTAAGCTATTTAGGAATATCGCTATCCTTAGACATAAGGGGATCTAGTTAGGCAATTTAGCTTCTACCTTTATCTAGAGTCTTAGGAAAGATTAGAAAGATTAATCATGCTTCTACCTAAGGTTTAGTAGTATCCTAGTAGCTTCTAAGCACCTTATGTCTTTATCTATTACGCTAGTATTTAGCTAAGACATAAATCCATCCTAGGTATAGGCTACATAGTTAACTATCCTATTTACTATTACGTGACACATCTATTATTACTTCGCGTTATTAGCTAGGCAGCTACTAGCATACACTACCTTTATTCTATTATCCTAGAAGGTTCTTAGGTCTAGCTAGAATAGCATATTTAAATCCTATAGATATGCCTATAAATTCTCATAAGTGTCTCCCTTATACATAGGCACCTTATACTATATCTTAATAAAGCTTTACGGGTACGCGCTTATTATAAACTTGCTATTAGGTAGGAAACCTAGGAATGCGGGATTTATTAGTGCGTCTATCTAAGGGGTAATTATAAGTCTTCTACCTAATCTAGCTAATCATAGGTTTGCTTCTATTTCTTTAAGCTACGCTTCTATTTCTAAGATCTCTTATCTTAAGTAGGTATTATATAGCTAGGCTTATATAACCTTATATTACCTCTGTAGCTAGTCCGGATTATTATTATTTCTAGATCTAGGGTTGCTATATTAGTTAGGTAGTGTTTACTATACCCTATTATATTCTATAGTTAGAGTATTTAGGTTACTACTTAGGCGCTATAGGTTTAGGGCTTCCTTACTAGGTAGTACAGGTGTGTTCTAAGTAAACATCCTATAGCTCCTTTATATTTAAATCTAGCTAACGGTCTATTTTCCTAAAAGGGTTTAAGAGTTTAACTTATTATAACTATAGTAGGAGAGATATAAACGGAGTAAAGGCTAAGACTCTTAATTATAGCTAGAGAGCTACTACTTAGGGGTAAGTATATAAAGGTCTTAAACTCTAATCTCCTATAACTCTTATAGGCAGTCCTTATCTAAATACCTTACTGCGTGCACGTGGCTACCTAGCAGCTACTTAGTTATCTGTGCGATCCGGGGCTTATCCGAGGGCTCCATCATGTGACCGTCCTGTCCGTGACTCCCTGGCCTCCGTGCCCCTGACAGCTAGATCTAGATATAGCTATTTAGCTTAAGCTTAATAACTAAATTACGAGATTTATTAACCTTAGTAAGCATTAAGGATAGAGAGATAATAACCTATAGGAATTATTCTAAGAAGACTTCGAAAGCTAGTCTAAAGACACCTTTAAAAGGGCATCTAAGGATATTATCAGAGAATTACGCAATTCTTTACAAGATCACAGCGTTCTTATTAGGCAAGGCCTAGGATATTTAATCCTAGTATTGCTTAAGGAAGTGCTTTATTAAACCTTAATGCCCCTTTAGTCACAGGAAAGATTATAAGAAAGACCATAATCTTCCAAACCCCTAGAACCTTAATATTAATAGCCCTAACAACCTACCCTAGAAATTAACCTTCCTTAACCCTAGAGATTGCTTAAACCCTTATAAGAACCCCCACAATAATCCCTATTATATTAATAGCTCCATCCGGATAATCATTATTAAGAATAACTAGTAGACTATTATTTATAATAAATTATGCCTTTATAGCAATTCCCCTCTAAAGATTAAATTATAAAGAAGATCTTAGAGCTTATAAAGATATATAAGGATAGTAACTACTATAGTAGAAAGCTATATAACTTCTTAATGCTAAAGATCACGCTCTTTAAAAATAAGTGTAATAGAATTGACCTTCCTTAAACGCATTATTAGAAGGCTTTCCCTATTATGTTAATAGGTAATGCTAAGTAATACTACCTTGATTACCTCTTTAGGAATAACTATTCCTATAAAGAGATAATTACTTATATTTATTAACGCTTTAAGATAGAAAGTAACTAGTAATTCTATTACTATAAATAGAGTAGTATAATGCTAAAAAGCATAATTAAGAAGAACCCTAATAAAAGCAAGCTTAATTGCCTTAAGATTATGTTATTAACCCTTAAGAAAATCCATAGAGGCCTATACCCTGCTAAAATAGTAAATACCAAACTTTATAAGCAAGCCTTAAATACTATAGCTAGTATACCTAAATATTAGATAGTGGAATACATACACTCCGCAGGATTTAAAAGTCTTACTAAAGACCTCCGCAAGGCAATTACTATCACGGAATTAAATAAGAAGTCCTCCTAATACCTTTAGTACTAATAAGGAGACCCTCTAGAGGCTATGTTTACTAATTATTAGTATAGATAATAATCCCGCAGCAGAGGAAGCTATTATAAATAAAGCCCTAGGCTAAGCACTAAGCGCTGCTTTATATATAGTAAGAGCAGCTACTAGTCTTCTAATCACTTTACTAAAGAGCATTAAAAGGAGAAAGACTACTAGTAGGCTAGCAAGACATACCGTACACCCCCTTTAGAGAAGAGATTCTAGGCATTTCTTACCTCCTATAAAGGGTAGAATAATAATAAACCTAATAAAGGCTTAGGTAAGAATTAGGAAGTATATCTTATAGCTTATACGGAAGCCAAAGATAATAATAATAATGTTAAGGAGCTACCATTAATAGTATATCTAAGTATCACATAATTCTTCTACTCCGGATTATAAACTAACTATAACGCCGCTAATGTTAATATCCTCACGACCCTTAATAATTAAGCCTTCTAATACGTATTCCTTAGGTAGGAGCTCTATAAGCCATAAGAGTGTAATAAAGGCTTAATTTGCTATATCTCTAAAGAACGCTATTCTAAAGAGGTTTTTAGAGGGATTATACCTAATACTAGCGCTATAGGAAAGTTAACTATAGGAGAGGCATAAGTAAAGGCTCTATTAAGATTAATGCCTTTATTAAAGGTAACCCCCTACGAACCCTAAATTATTATATTTAGCGCCGGATTAGTAGTTATAAGAGGAATTCTCTATATACCTATAGAACTTAGAGAGCTTAAATTTTATGTCCTTAACATAGCTACCCCCTTCCTCTTCTTAATCACTAATATAAATAAAATATAAGTTAAGATTAATAACCTTACTAACGTACTTATCTAAGGTAATAAGACTATACCTATCGTATAACAATAGGGCTATCCTTGGTGGTTACTAGAAGCAAGAGAAATAGTTGCCTTCTACCTTTTAGAAGGAGATATCTATTAATTATATTATTAACTTAGTTACCTTTCCGTATAATAACTCGTAAAGATCCTTTACTAAGCTAGCCATAAAGTTAAACGCTAGGTAATTAAGGAATTAACTAAAGTCTGCTACTATTACTAGATACATAGAAAGGCCCCTAGTTGATTTAAGTTTATAATTAAAGATAACTACGAATTTAACTACGAGATTATCGTTAATATTGTGCAGATCGATGGCCAACTAGTGCTTCATATTATTAATTTAGTAATATTGTTCTAGGTAGCCTAATTCCTTGATCTAAAGAAGCAGAAGGCTCGAGATATCTGGGATATAATCCGCGAATATTAGATTAATACTTATCTTAGACCTCTAGAATAGATTATACACGACGCTAGCAATAACTTCGCTTTTGCTAAGTTTAAGCACTATGCTTAACTAATGTTAATTAAGACTAATAAGATACTAATTAAAGCCTATAATAGCATTAGAAAGGTTAAGAGATATTATAAACCTCTACGCTAAGCTTATAATATTATCATAGACTTAATTAGGACAGAACTCACGCTAGAGTAACGCCTTTAAATGGCTATTAAAGTGATTAATAACTCTACAGGCTTAAACAGTATTATCCTAACCCTACTAGTCTTTAGAGGCTACCTATAAATAATAGATAAGTCGCTACTAAGCGTCTCTATTATTTAATATACTAAAGTAATTCGTAAAGTTACTAATAAAGTCTACTGCTATTTAGCTTTATAGCAGGTATATAATGCCCTTAAAGTCTAGAATAGCCCTAATATAGCGCTTATATATTAGCTGCCCCTATAGGCTAATATATGCATATAGAGAGAGAAAGGTAGCTAGCATAGCCTGTACAAGCTACTTACCACTAATAGAGAGACCTATACTATTAATATACCCTATAGCCTAGTAAAGTTCTACTCTATAGTAGTAAAGCCCTATTATAAAGACTTATATATTACAGAGGGACTGGAGTAGCAGGAGATAAAGCCTAGCGACGTAAAGGAAGAAGTAACTATATAACTAACCACTACTGCTAAAAGAGATTCTCTAATAGGAGAAGGCGAAGAGCTATAGGCACTAGCTAAGAGAAGACAAGGGAGACTAAGAAAGGCCCTCATAGTTTAATTTATAAGTGTAGGAGAGTCTAATAAAGAGGCTTGTGAAGCCTAAAAGGCCCTAAGGGGAAGCTATTAAGTTAAAGACTTATTACTACGCCCTAAAGGAATAAAAGTAAGGAAAAGAAGACCTTATAGCCCTAAGAAGGATATTAGCCTAGTTTAGCTCTATGTACTTATAAATAAAGATTAAGAGGAGGCCTTTATTTAAGAGATTATAACTAGAGGGATGCTAAGCATAGCATTTCTCATAGTAAAGGAAGAGGCTAATTAGAACCTTACCCTTTAGCTCCGCCAAGAAGGAAGGATCACAACCCTAGGAAAACCCTTTAAGTAGTCCGATTAAGCTAAGATCAACGCTTTGCAAGCTTATAATATATTTAAATTCGTTAAGTTTGACCTAGTGAAGCACGGAGGTCATAGAATCTTTGATTCTTATATAGTTAGAGAGATTAAAGGCAAAGGAATGGACTCGCTATACGAGAAATCTTGTCTCGTTATACAAGGCTATAATAATAAAGGAAAGGAATTTATCCTAACGTAATTGCTAACAATATAACGTGCGAGCTAACGACTAATCATAGCTATCGCTCCGTTATTAAGAAGAAGAGGTATTGACCTTTGGATTCGTGATATTACATAAGCCTACACTTAATCGCACATAATGCTAACGAGGCTAATTATTATAAGACTACTAAAGCAAATTATATATCTCTTTCTAGAAGGGACTGTAATTAAATTAATTAGACCTCTTTACGGGATTATAAAGGCTAGAACCTACTAGTAGGTAATATACTTCTATCACCATAGGGATAACCTTAATATAACAACCTTAACCTACAATCCTTACTTATTAATTATAGCTCTGAATAATAAAAACCTCTTTGGCATCATTAGAATGCAAACCAATAATACATTAGGCCTAAGCGACAATAACTTCTTCTAAAAAGAAGAGAAAGAGCTCTAGAAGGCTAATTTTATAGCTAAAGAAAAGCAACGATTAACCACTAAGAATCCCCTTATCTTTAATAGGTGTATCTTAACCTAAAACACTGATAATTTGTTAATCTTAACCTAGAAGGGCCAAAGTTAGAAGATTAAGGAAGTTAATCCTCAATCCCTAACAGTGAAGTAAGATTACATAGAATAACAAGCCTAAGGAAGCTATATTACGACTATATATTAACTAGAAGCTTCCTATAACCTATTAATCATAGCTTAACACTAAGAACCCTTTACTAAAGATATTACATACCTTAATAAACGCCTTAAGTGGCAGATTAAGAATTAATAACGCAGACTATAATACATCCCTTTAGTTCTTAAAGAGGCAAAGCTCTTTATATTCATAGATAGATCGCTTACTAATAACAAGGATTTAAGCTCACAGATCGGATACGTGATTATAATTAGCAACGAGATAATGCAAGATAATAATACCTTTATTATAAAAGGCAATATTATTACATATAGCTTAATAAAGAGTAAGAGAGTTACTTATAGCGCGCTTACCTCTAAGTTATATAGCATAGTTTAAGGCGCAGATATTACCTACGCGATTTCCACGACTTTACATTAAATCACAGATTAATTAAAGATACCTTAAATTCCTACAATTCTCTATACTAATTCTTTTTCGTTATATAAATATCTTATAAAGCTAGGAACCACAAAGGAGAAGAGACTAATGATTAATATTATAGCTCTTCGCTAATTATACAAAAGGTATAAGATCTACAAAGTTAGATAGATTAATAGCAACGATAATCCGGCGGATGTGATAATAAAAGCATTGCCAAATTCATCACTTTCCTCTTTAATTAATTCGAACAAATTAATAATTCATGTTAAAGGATAGGTAAAGAGACCTATAATATTAAGGGATAGGAGCTTAGGCAAGGACTAATAGATTAATTTAATTAACTAATACCACGACGGCTAATCAGAGCAGCGAATTCCCATTAAGGGATCCACTAGTGTACACTTTCCTTTAATCTGATTTTTATTGCGTTTTTAAGCTCTTTAGCTACGAAGGAAAAAGAGAGACTACTAGTGTTAATTCCTTCGGATCTTCATTGGTTCAATCGTAGCTAAAGACCAGACCAATTGTGGGTCCGGTGTAATACACGTGATATGATTGGCTGCATTAATTCGCTACCCCCTTTTATGCCCTATATACGGATTTCGCCTACTTTTCTAGCATCTAGACTTTCCCTCTCTTCTCTCTCTTTCCTAGCTAGCTAACTAACTATCATCGACTTCAATCATACGGGATTTATTACCTGCGCAGGACCTTGGTGCAACTAACAATTATCTTTAGCCTTTATATAAGCTATAAGATATAATTCCTAATTTTAAACTAAGCTTTTATTAAGCTTATTATTCATAATCTTACCCTTTATAAGAGGTAAGAAATACCTAGAATCTTTTCTTTAAAGGGGGTATATAATATATTTTACTAGCTTACTAATAGTTTTTCTTTTTATAATACTCTTTAGTAAAGTAATTAAAAAACTAGTAATTACTTTTATTATATATTATTATAACTATAGTAAGAGAGATATAAATAAAATAAAGGCTAAGGTTCTTAGTTATAGCTAGGGAGCTACTACTTAAGGGTAAGTATATAAAGGTCTTAAACTCTAACCTCCTATATCCCTTATAAGTAGTCCTTATCTAAATACCTTACTATATATATATAGCTATTTAGTAACTACTTAGTTATTTATATAACCTAAGGCTTATCTAAGGGCTTTATTATGTGACTGTCCTATCTATGGCTCCCTAGCCTCCGTGCTCCTAACAAAGACTTACTTCAGTATATTTCTCTCTTTTAAACTAAAATTATATAACTAAGTAAAGAGATTACTATATTTATAGTATAACTAATAAGACCCACTTTTATTTATATATTTCTTTCTAGCTAGAATTATATAACTAAGTAAAAAGATAATACTAGGTTTATTGATTTTTAATTTTTTTTTGGGGTCATTGGCTGTGGCTAGAGCATTGCACTACAATGTGTATTATAGTGTAGTTTTTGTAGTGTAGTGTAGTTACTACACTACAAACTACACTAACTATAAGGGGAAAAAAACTACACTACACTACACTACAAATTTATTTTTATAAACTACACTAACTACAAATACTACATTTGTAGTGTTAGTAAAAATATTTATCTTAGCTTATAATATCTTTATAATAGCTTATAATAGCTTATAATAGCTTATAATAGCTTATAATAGCTTATAATAGCTTATAATAGCTTATAATAGCTTATAATAGCTTATAATAGCTTATAATAGCTTATAATAGCTTATAATAGCTTATAATAGCTTATAATAGCTTATAATAGCTTATAATAGCTTATATATATATTACTTATATAGCTTATATATATATTACTTATATAACTTATATAACTTAAAATATAATAAGTGTTAAAGTTTAATTAAAAATAAATAAGTAATAAACTAATAAAATATAAGTATAAGTATAAATAAGTAAATTACTATATATATTATTTACGCTAGTTAGCTCTATAGATAGCTATTACTAGTACTCCTGCTACTAAGTCAAAAGGGAAAACCCTATACTAGGAAGAAAAACCCCCTTATATCTGTGTACAGGCTAGCGCTAGCCCTATAACAGGTCTGCGCCGCTTAGTGTGTTTCCTGTTATAAGTATTTATTACTAGCTTATACTAGCCTTATCCTATTAAAAAGAAAAAGAAAGGAAAGATATATAAAATAAGAGTTTATAGGCCCCTTCTAGTCCTGCTTTAGTATAATAATATGCCTATCCTAAGTCTCTTTGCTTTAGGCTAGGGCAGAGTAAATTCGGATTTATAGTGTTAATTTACTTCTTATTCACTCTTACGCTTACTCTCCTATAGCCCTACTTTTTAGCTATCTCTAGCCTATTCCTACCTTATATATCTAGTAAAGTCTAAGCACCTAGTTTTATTTAACTAGTACTAG
Source organism: Epichloe hybrida (assembly GCA_019022495.1). Taxonomy (NCBI): domain Eukaryota; kingdom Fungi; phylum Ascomycota; class Sordariomycetes; order Hypocreales; family Clavicipitaceae; genus Epichloe; species Epichloe hybrida. Next base: position 339,244 of record JAFEKR010000030.1, read on the forward strand.
GGGAGGGTAGTTATAGCCCTAGACTAGGGTAGTCCTAGGTTAAGATTACTTATATGTTATTAGATTTGTTAATTGTGTTGTACTTTGTTTTTAAGTAAGTTATCTAAATTATCCCTCCCCCCCCCTCTATAGGTATAAAAGAGAGCTCTCCCCCCCTAGGGTCCTAGTCTCTTTCTTCTCTTTATATTAAACTTCCTATAGGTTTTTCTTTTCTTTCTAGCTATTTAAGGCTATCCTAGGCTAGGGTTAGGTTATTTGCTAATGTTTGCTGTAAATTTAAACTAAATCTGGCATAATAGCGCTAGAAGTTATAAGTACTTTAGTATTACTACTTATCTAGCTCTAATTTGCCTAGGAATCTCGTGAGTATAAGAACTTCCTAAGGAAGTCTATAACTAAAAAGTAATACGCGTAGGTCATAGAGAAGGGTCTGTCTATAAGTTATGTTTACTTCTACTCTAGGCCTAGTCTACTGCTAATTTGCTTTAGCTTAGTAAACTAAGAGAAGTTTAATATATTTCCTGTGAATCTCGTTTGGTTTAGGACCTTAGGCACTAGTGCTATCTTATTGTTAGTAGGTTAGTCCTGCTCTGGCTTAGTAATAGGGCTAACTTGCTAGATAGGGGTAGCTACTAATGCGTGTTTTGACTGTTAGGTTCGGAACTATTAATGCCACTAGGTAATAATTAATAATTGCCCTTGCTCTGGCTTGGTTCCGTGTCTAATCCGCTATTTTAGCTAAACTTATCTAGTAATTGAAATAAGTATTAGTGGTTGGTTAAGACCTAGGCTTCTATAGCTAATGGGCAGAGCATCACATTACATTACATTACATTACACATTACATTACATTACATTACACCCCCCTTTCACACATTACATTACATGTAATTACATGTAATTATTTGTAATTAAATGTAATTATTTTTTATTTTTTAATATTTAGGTAAAGTTACAAGACTGCCTACGCGAGAATAGCGTCTATATTATTCGAAATCAAAGCAGTAAGATTGTTAAATCGTTAATTTAAGTCCTTAAAGAAGAAATAATGCCACAGTGGCCTGAAAACGAAATCGCAAAGCAAATTACCACAGGCAAATTCCTCTCTTTAAATAATCCTACCCTTAAAAGCCCTCTAATTACAAGCCCTTTAATTTACACTACCCCTATCCATTACCCTTTAATATATAATCCTCCTATATATAATCCCCTGATTAATAACCCTTATAATCCCGCTTTAAATAACCCTCCGGCTACACAACTACCTCTAGGAAGAAACACACCTAAACCCCTAATAAATCTAATAATTCCGCTAATTATCCTGGAACAACTAATGTAATAGATAACCCTAGCTATGCAAATAGTAATAATCCCGTCTAAAGATTAAATCATAAGAAAGATCTTAGAACTTACAAAGAGCTATAAGGATAATGACCATTATAGTAGGAAGATATACGACTTCCTTACGCCAAAAGTTAACTTATTCTAGAATAAATATAACAGACTAAATCTCCCGTAGGAATATATACATAAGGCCCTTCCTATTATGCTTTCAGGTAATGCTAAGTAGTATTACCTTAATTATCTAGCAAACAAAGGCTTCATATACAAATAAATAGTTAATAACGTTTATTAATAATTTAAAACAAAAAGCAACTAACAGTTCTATTACTAAGGATAAAACGGTATAACGCTTAGGAATATTATTGCTACCAATCCGGACAAATCCAAGCTAGATTATCTTGAGATTCTGCTCACAACCCTTAAACGTGTTCACAGAGGACTCTTTCCCCTATTAACAGTTAATATAAAACTCTATTATTAGACCCTAAGCGTAATTTCTAGTGTTCTAGAGTGTAGGTAAGCTGAATATAATTATTCACCTAGCTTTAAAGGACTTGCTAGAGACCTCCATAAATCAATCTCTATTGCCAAAGCTAATAAATCAGCTACCTAATTTAATTAAAGCACCGTTAGTACTACTAATGCTAACAAATTAAAAGTAATATTTATAGACTATTATTATAACTAACCGTATAATTAACAAGGTTAAGACAGAGGCTATGGTTACTATAACTAAGGCCGTAACTACAGCAGATGCCATGTCTATAACAAGAACGGATGCTAGTTAACAAACCATCTAGAAAAAGACTGGAAAGAGGCAAAAGAGCACTAGTAAAAGAACAAGAGACACTAATCGCCGCTAATAGAGAAAAAGTATTATGCATTCCTCACGGCCTATAAAGGCTAAGTATTTAAAGAAGCTAATAACCTCGCTAATAGAGCGTGGGAATTAGCTAAAACCTTTATTAAGTCCAATAATAACGAAGACAAGGATGATAATGCTAAAGAGACTTCCACATTAAAGTTTAACTAGCTAAGTATTACACAATTCTTTACATCAGGATTTTAACTAGTTAATAGCAATATTATTAATATCCTAAGAGATGAATCATTTAAGCACGCATACCTTAAGCATAATCCCTTTAATAATGTGAAAACCTCTTATGTTTTAGAGGAATATTACTTTAAAGAAGTTTTCTAAGGGATAATACCTAATACAGGAGCCTTAGGTGTCTTAACAGCTAGAATTAGATAAGTATAAGCCTTATTAAGATTAATGCTATTACTAAAGATTAAACTAACTCTAGAAAAGATAATTAAATTCAGTGCTAGGAGCGCGATTACAAAAGAAGTAGTTAACATACTAACGGAGCTAGGCGATATCCCTTTCTATGTAATTAACACATATACGCCTTTCTTATTCTCTTTGGATAACATAGATAGGTTACGCGTTAAGGTAAATAACCTCGCGAACGTATTAATCCAAGATAATAAGATAGTTCCTGTTATTAGGAAATAGGGACATCTTTAGTGGACTCTAGAAGCTAGAGAAACGGTAGCTTTCCACCTATTAGAAATAGAACTCCGTTAACTACATTAATAATTTGGTTACCTATTAGTTAAACGGCTTATGAAAATACTAAACTAAGCTAGACATAACATTAAAGCAAAGGCTATTAAATGATTAACTGAAATTTACTACTATTACTAAATGAACGGAAAGGCCCTAGGCAGATTCAAGTTCACGATCAAAGACGACCATGAGTTTAATTACGAGATAATAGTTAATATTGTTTAGATTAACGGACGACCTATTCTTTATGTTATTAATTCTATAACCTTGTTTTAAGCAGCCTAATTCCTTAATCTAAATAAGCAGAAGGCACGTGACATTTGGAACGCCTTGCGTAAATGCTAGATTAACACTTACCTTAGTCCTCTAGAATGGATTATATATAATGCTAGAAAGAACTTTATATTAGCAGAATTTAAGCATTATACATGATTGCTATTAATTGAGATTGATGAAGTTCTAGTTAAGGCCTATAATAGTATTAGAAAAGTTAAACGCTATCATAGACTATTACAGCAAGCCTATATAATCATTATAGACTCTATAGGTTAAGATCTCACGCCTAAGCAATAACTTTAGATAGCTGTGAAAGCTATGAACAACTTAGCAGGCCCTAATAGCCTTATTCCTATAATTCTTATCTTTAGTGCATATCCATGGATAACTAATAAGTTACCGCTAAGTGTATCTATTATTTAACAAGCTAAAGCAATTTGCAAAGCCACTAATAAGGTCTAATAACTCCTAGTAAAGCAACAAGTTCATAATGCTCTAAGAACCCAAAATAGCCTAAATACACTACTAACGCACTAACTTCCGTTATAGTTAGATATACGCGTATGGAGAGAGAAAGATAGATAGCACGGCCCCTATAAGCTTCTTACTACTAATAGAGAAACCTATACCCTTTAAATACCCCGTAAACTAATAAGATTCTAATTAACAGTTATCAAACCATACTATCATAACCTATACTATGCTAAAGAACTTCACAAGTTAACACCTAGAGGCAAAGACTAAGCTACAGATATAAACAAGACCCTAATAATTAAAGAGATTATCCCTAAAGCTTTAGAAATAAATAAGGAACTACTATAGCCTAAGAGAAAGCATAGAAGACTATAAAAGAAGCTTATAGTTTAATTTAACCTTATAGGAACTAAATACATAGTAACTACATACTTAGTAAACAAAGACTAAGAGGAAGTATTAATAGAGGAACTTATAGCTAATAGTAAGTTAAGCGTAGTATTTATTATAGCAAAGGAAGAAGCCGATTAGGATCTAGCCCTTTAGTTATGTTAAGAAGGAAAGATTATAACTCTAGGCAAGCCCTTTAAGCTATTAGATTAGATTAAGATTAATACTTTGCAAGCCTGTAATGTGTTTAGATTTACGCTATTTAATCCTGCTAAACATAGTAACAAGAGACTCTTCAAATCTTGTATAGTAAGAGAAATCAAAGGCAAAGGAACAGCTACGCCGTACGAAAAATCACAACTTATGATTCAAGGGACGAATAATAAAGGGAAGGAATTCATCCTAACCCAATCCCTAATGATCTAAAGATTAAGCTAACGATTGATTGTCGCGATCGCACCATCGCTTAGATCCAGAGGAATTATCCTATGGATTTAAGACATTACATAAGCTTACGTGCAATCGAAAACGTAGCTTACAAGATTAATCATCGCCATATTACCTAAGCAGATAGCACATCTATTCCCTAAAGGAACTATCATGGAAGTTATTAAGCCTTTATACGAAATTGCAGAAGCTAGAACCCACTAGTTCGTAACTTACTTCTGTTATTATAAAGAGATGCTTAAGATAATAACTTCGTCCTATAACCTATGCTTACTAATTATAGAAGAGAATAATAATAACCTCTTTAGAGTAATTAGCATGCAGACTAATAATACGCTAGGCCTTAGTAACTAGGATTTCTACGACCTTAAAAAGAAGGAACTGCAGAAGGCGGATTTCTTAGCAAAGCTAAAGCAGAAGCTATTAGCTAAGAATCCCCTTACCTTTAATAGTTATATCCTTACCTAGAACGCTGATAACTTAATGGAGCTTTGTTAAAAAGGCTAGAGTAAGAAGATCAGGCAAATTAACCTGCAATTGCTAACTATGAAATAAGATTACATTAAACAACGAGCACAAGGAAGTTATATTACAACCGTCTGTTAACCCGAAGCCCTTTATAACCTGTTAATCGTAGCATAACATTAAGATCCGACTCCTGATGATATAACTTAATTAAATAAGCGACTTAACTGGCAAATCTAACATTAAGACTAAGGCCTACATTACATCCCTCTAGACCTTGAGAATGCGAAGTTATTCGTGTTTATAAATAGATCCCTTGCTAATAATAAAGATCTGAGTTCCTAGATAGGATACGTGATTGTAATTAGTAATGAAGAGGCGAAAGACAACACATTCACCTTAAAAAGTAATATCATTACATATAGCTTAACGAAGAGCAAGTGTGTAACCTATAGCGCCCTTACTTCTAAACTATACTTAATAGTACAAGGTGCTAATATAGCCTATGTAATTGCCACGACCCTTAATATAATCACAGACTAATTAAAGATTAACCGTATCCCTATAATTATATGTATAGACTCTTTTTTATTATACAAGTGTCTTATAAAGCTAGGTTTCACAAAGGAGAAACGCCTTATAATTAACATTATAGCACTTTAGTAATCATACAAGCAACAAGAGATCTACGAAGTACGATAGATTAACGGTAATAACAACCTTGCTAACGTAATAACAAAGGCATCTCCGAATAAGAGCCTTAAGACTTTTATTAACTTAAACGAAGCTGTAATTTGAGTTAAAGGCTAGGTGAAGAGACCAGAGACTAGATAAGATTGACGAGAACCCAATCTAACCATGCCTGAGCTAATAAGAAGCCCTTATTTTAATTCCCTGTATTTACTTGTGTTTATTTCGAATGATTCTGATTTTTATTGCGTTTTTTAAGCTTTTAAAGCTCCTGATTGAGCCCGCTTCCTAATCCGCGGATTAAGCGATTTTTTTTCTTGCATTGCATTATCAACCAATAGGGAGTCCGAATTTAACATCGGACCCACTTATCCTTACACAGGATCATTTTATTCATATACTTACTAATTCCCTCTTTTAGTACTAAATCCATCCTGCCCCACTTTCTTCCTAAAAAAGAGAAGTTACTAGTGTTATAATAACTAGGTTAACATTAGGTTAACCACTAGGAAAGTGGAGCACGTGCGGCAGCGCCGCACTGTGATTGGCCGCACCCGTACGCGAGGCACACACGTGACTCGCGTCCCCTTTTTCTTGTGGCCACATAACGCTGTAAATAGCTTCAATCCTTAGACCTTATTATATCATTAAACCTGACCCTACGTTGCACTAGTGCATACCAATCCCTTGGTGTAACTAACAGTAAGCCTTACTACTTAAAAAAGTGTTATATATATAGAAAAGAAGGTTATTAGTTAACTAAGCACTTAGATAAGGACTAGAAGAAAGCGTTCTAATACTTTAAGAATTACTCCTACATAGACTTAATAGCTTCTTTATATAATATATTCCTAATATAGTATAAAGGTAATAATAATTCTAAATTAGCTAAAGATAATAATATTAACTAATACCTAATAGAACTTAGCTTTAGTAAAGAAAATAATAATAGCTAAGTGCCTATAAGCCTTCTTTATATATAAGACTACCTATAATAGCTATGTAATTAATAAGATTCTTACTAGTAAAGTAATAATTTATACTCTAGCTAAGAAGAATTTATTTAATCTTTAGGAACTAGATAAGGCACTAAGTATATTTATACTTAAAGAATAATATTTATCCAAAACCTTTAAAGGTATTATAGCTAACATAAGTGCTATAGGATATTCATTAGCAAGCTACCCTTAATTCTTAGCTTTATAAAGTATAATACTAACTATTATACTTAATAAGTTAAATACTAGGAAAGTAAAGATTAAATTTAGCCCTAGAGAACTAATTAAGGCACTTAGATTAATTAAAGTGCTAACCCTATTTAGAATTATTCTCTTTTAGGTAATCCCTATAAACACTCCCTTTCTCTTATACCTTAATAATATAACCTACCTAAAGATTAATTTCTATATATTAGAGAATGTTTTATAGTAAGGGAATATTAAAGTTCCTATTATATATAAATAAGGGTATGTGTAAATGCTTCTTAATAAAGAAGAAAGTGTTACTTAGAGTTATCTTATAGAGATTAAGCTTTGTTAATTATATTAACGCTTTAGATACCCTTTAGTTTAGCGTCTTTATAATTTACTATATAAATTCAGGCATAAGATTAAGTTTAAAGCTATTAAGAAGCTAACTAAGGTTTGCTAGTAGTGCTAATTACACACGGATAGCCTATATTAATTTAAATTCACCCTTTAGAATAAATGTGCTTATAATTACAAAATCATTGTGAATATTATATATGTTAACGGCAACCGCCTTATTTTATAAGTTATTAATATGGCTATATTCTTTAATATAGCTAGATTTATTAAGGATATCTCTGTAAAGACTACGTAGGAAGCACTCTATCTTTACTAGATTAATATCTATCTAGGCCCCCTAGATTTAATTATTATAAATACTAGAATAATATTTAGAGGTAAGGAATTTAAGTAGCTTATATTATTAATAGTAATTAAGATTAAAGATATCCTTATTAAGGCTTACTATAGTATTAGTAAGGTTAAGTAATATTATAAGCTACTCTAAAGAGCTTATAATATTATTAGATAAGAGTGCCTAATAACGCTAGAGCCTATAGCGTTATAAATAGCAGTTAAAGCTATAAATAATACTATAGGATTAAATAGTCTTATGCTAATAGTCCTTATTTTTAGTGTATACTCTTGTATAGTTAAGGAATTGCCTCTATTACTAGATATTGCGTAATAAGCCCTTATAATCTAACTAGTAATAAAGGAAGTTAAGTAAATTTATACCTAGCGGAAGGTTAGCAATGCCCTTGCTGTAAGGAATAGTCCTAATATCTCTACGACCATTAACCTCCTGCTAGAATTACTTGTACACGTGTGGCATAAAGGTAAGGGATAAAGAGGCCCCTATAAGCTATTAGCTATAGAAGGTGAAACCTATACTTTTAAGCTCCCTTAAGGCCCTAAGGCCTTTAGATTAACCTTTATTAGGCCTTTTTATAAAGATCCTAATAAAGAGAGACCTCTTAAGAGCGTAAAGGACTAAGATACTTCTTTATAGCTTATAATTACCCCTCCTATTAATCCCCTAAGGTAAGGACCTAGAAGACCTTAAAAGAACCCTCCTGTTATTATATCTAATGTTAATTATGTAGATTAAATGAAAGATAAGACTAATGTCTTTCTATTAGCTAAGGAAAGCTCTAATCTTAAGCTTACGATCTAATTACATAAGGAAGGAATTATTAAGACCCCTAGTAAGCCCTTTAAGTAGTTTACTAAAGCTAAAATTAATGCTCTAATTAAACAAGGTATGTTTGAATTTATTAAGTATAATAAAAGAGAGTATAGTGGAACTTAAATTTTTAATTCCTATATTATTAATAAGGTAAAGGGTAAGGTAATAAATCCGTATAAGAAGTTAAGGCTTATAATCTAAGGTTATAGTAATGAAGAGAAGCTAGCAATCCTTACATAGGCCCTAATAATCTAATAAGCTAGCTAGTAATTAATCCTTATAATAATACTTGCGTTATTATTGCTAGGCCTTATCCTCTAGCTTTGTAATATTACACAGGCCTATGTGTAAGCATAAACGCTTCTTAGTTATATAATCCTAGCCTAAATCCCTATCTAAATCCATTACCTATACCCTATAAGCATAATAATACAAGTAATTAAGCCTTTATATAGTATTATAGAAGCTAGCACCTACTAGTAGGTAATGTATTATTATTACTATAAAGAAATACTCTAGATAATAACCTCTATATTTAACCTATGCTTACTTATAATAATAAAGGAAAACCTAACCTTTGTGTGTATAGGGATATAAACTAATAATATAATTAGACTATCTAACTATAAGTTCTCTTAATAAGAGGAAGATTAATTAAAAGCTGCTTCTTTTACTACTAAACTAAAGTAAATCCTTTCTATAGGAAACTTACTAACCTTTAATAGTAGTATTATTACTCTTAAAAATAATATAATTATACTAAGGCAGAAAGGCTAGAGTAAAAAGCTTTAATTAATCCTACTAACTAATTTAAAATAAGCGTACATAAAATAACAAGCTTAAGGCGCGTATATTACCTTAATTTACTAGCCTAAAGCCTATTTTAACCTCTCTGTTGCTACATAGCACTAAGACCTATTGTCTTAAGATGTAAAGAACTTAAACTAATGAATTCAATAGTAAATTAATAATCTAGATTAAGAATTAAGGTTTATACTATTTAATCTTAAGAAGGTAAAACTTTTTATATTTATAAATAGATTATTTACTAATAACTAAGACCTTACTTCCTAACTAAGCTATATACTTATCCTAGCTAGTAAAGTCTAAAAAGAAGGTACCTTTATAATCTAAGGTAATATTATATACTATAGCTTTACTAAGAGTAAGAGAGTTATAAGAAGTATGCTTACCTCTAAGATCTATAGTATAGTTACTAGTGCTAATATAGCTTATGTAATCTTAATAACACTTAGGTTAATTACACACTAATTAAACCTCCCTATGATTCCTATTATTATTTATACTAATTTATACTCTTTATATAAATACCTCATTAAGCTTAGTACTACAAAAGAGAAGCGCCTTATAATTAACATTATAGCTCTTCGTTAATCATACGAGCAACGAGAGATCTGTAAGATTAGATGGATTAATAGGAATAATAACCTCGCTAATGCATTCACGAAGGCATTGCTAAATAAGGCATTTAAGAGGTTTTGTTGGAACAAAGGTAATATTAATCGCGCGTCGCAGCCGCAATTACCTAGCAAAAGCTTAGGCCGCGCGCGCGCCTTACGCGTAACTTATAACCTAGCCTATTAATTAGCTAGGAAATATAGGACTATAAACACGCGGCCCCCTTTCCTTCTATTATTATAAATTATAGCTTTTAACTTCTCTTTTTTTACACATATAACATAGCCTAGAATAGATAAATCAATAATAATACTATTCTTTAGGCTTATAACCTTCTTATATTAAATTTAATACCCTATAAAACTAACACTAATTAGTAGTTACCTTTATAGATAACTATATAGTCTTTAAACACTATAAATTAGTAAGGTTAATTAGAAAAGGTAGCTTACCTAATAATAACCTACCTTATAAAATAGGAGGGCTATATTTAATAATAAGTTATACTAATAGGAAGGTATAATATAGCTCTCTTTTTACTTTAGTATTAATATTTATATCTATATAAATTCTAAAATAATAAAGAAGGGTTTAATACTAGTAGCTAAGCTATCCCCTTATCTTTCTTTATTATATATTTAATTACGTATTTAAAGTTAATTACCTTACCTTATAATCCTTTATATTAATAATATAAGTTATATAACTTATATTTACACCCCTCCTATCCCCTTATATTAAAAGATTTACTCCCCCTTTAATTAATTAGAATATTAGATATAGCTAGACTATCTAGGACCTCTAGTTAATTTAGAGTTCCTAGTAAGAGTAATAGCTATAATAATGCTATAGAAGGTATTAAAGCTAGAGATAGTAGTAAACACCCTAATAAAGGGAAAAACCCTATTTACCTTACTTATATCCCTTATATCTCTATAAAACTCTAATAATATATTATAAAGAAACTACTTTAATAAATAGAAAACTCTAAATATAAAGAGATAATAATACCTAAGAAAATCACTCTTTATATTATTATTAAGACTAAATAGTATAGAGAATAAGGGTTATTTAGGAGAATACTTTTCTTTAAATTTAGTAATAATTTCTATAGATAGCTAAGGAATAAGTTTATAAAAAGGAGAGACCTTTCCTAGAATAAACTTTAAGACTATCTTCTCTATAATAAAGTGTATATATATATATTATTTACGCTAGTTAGCTCTATAGATAGCTATTACTAGTACTCCTACTACTAAGTTAAAAGGGAAAACCCTATACTAGGAAGAAAAACCCCCTTACGTCTATGTACAGGCCGGCGCTAGCCCTGTAATAGGTTTACGCCACTTAGTATGTTTCCTATTATAAGTGTTTATTACTAGCTTATACTAGCCTTATCCTATTAAAAAGAAAAAGAAAGGAAAAATATATAAAATAAGTATTTATAAGCCCCTTCTAGTCCTACTCTAGTATAATAACACACCTATTCTAAGTCTCTTTACTTTAGGCTAGGGTAGAGTAAATCCGGATTTATAGTATTAATTTACTTCTTATTTACTCTTACGCTTACTCTCCTATAGCCTTACTTTTTAGCTATCTCTAGCCTATTCCTACCTTATATATCTAGTAAAGTTTAAGCACCTAGTTTTATTTAACTAGTACTAGGGGAGAGTAATTATAGCCCTAGACTAGGGTAGTCCTAGGTTAAGATTACTTATATATTATTAGATTCGTTAATTATATTATGCTTTATTTTTAAGTAAGTTATCTAAATTATCCCCCCCCCCCCTTTATAGGTATAAAAAAGAGCTCTCCCCCCCTAGGGTCCTAGTCTCTTTCTTCTTTTTATATTAGACTTCCTATAGGTTTTTCTTTTCTTTCTAGCTATTTAAGGCTATCCTAGGCTAGGGTTAGGTTATTTAGTAATATTTACTATAGATTTAGACTAAATCTAGCATAATAGTACTAGAAGCTATAAGTACTTTAGTGTTACTACTTATCTAGCTCTAATCTACCTAGGAATCTTGTAAGTATAAGGACTTCCTAAGGAAGTCTATAACTAAAAAGCAATACGCGTAGGTTACGGAGAAGGGTCTGTCTATAAGTTATATTTACTTTTACTCTAGGCCTAATCTACTACTAATTTACTTTAGCTTAGTAAACTAAGAGAAGTTTAATATATTTCCTATAAATCTTATTTAGTTTAGGACCTTAGGCATTAGTGCTATCTTATTATTAGTAAGTTAGTCTTACTCTAGCTTAGTAATAGGGCTAACTTACTAGATAGGGGCGGCTACTAACATGTGTTTTAACTATTAGGTTTGGAACTATTAATACCACTAGGTAATAATTAATAATTACCCCTACCCTAGCTTAGTTCTATGTCTAATCCACTGTTTTAGCTAAATTTATCTAGTAATTAAAATAAGCATTAGTAGTTAGTTAAGACCTAGGCTTCTATAGCTAATAGGGGTATAGTAAGTCTACTCTAGCTTAGTAGCGGGTCTATTCTAGCTCTAATATCTTCCTTAATAAGCCCTAGAAGGCTTCTAGGACTAGGTTAAGAAGCTTTACGCTAGTAATTAAGCAAAGAAAAAATAAAGTGCCTTAGTAGTAAGCCTAGACTAGGCTAGTTCCTCTAAGGAATAGTATACTAAGCTTATCTTTTAGCTCACATACCTTAATACGCGCGTAGTAAAGACAAACCGTCTCCTACTTGCTATTATCCTTACAAAAAATTACAACTAAGTAGCTATAAGTATAATTCCTACCCTAGAGGAGGAATAAGGTAGTAACTTAAGTTTAGCTTAGAGTAAGGGTAGTAGTAGGCTAGTAGGACTTATAATACCTAGAGTTTATAGTTAAAATTAATCTAATAATAGTTCCAGACCTAAATATTCTCTATTATAATTATAAATCATAAAATTAGTCCCTCCCCTAGCCTACCTTCATGCTTACGCTATCCGTTCCGTCCCTTATACTAGATTTATAATTAGAAGGTTTTCCGTCTATTAACGGATTTAGCCTAGGTCTAGCGGTATTCTAAGCTGTCTTATAGCTAGCTCCTATGCTAATAAGTAATATTAGAGTTATCTTATACTAAGGAACCATTTAGCTAAATATTTTGCTTTTTAAGGTTTGTTTAGGGCTAGCCTTACCTCCCATACATTAGCAGGCCATCGCTACTAAGGTCACCTATGGTTATATTTACTATAATTAACTAGTATATAGTATTAGTCTTCTATAGCTTAACTATAGCTATATAGAGGCAAAACCACCCTAGGAACCTTTCTTTAGAATAGAAACTTATTTAGGCCTATCTTTCCTATATATAGTTAGATAATTATTAAAGAGACATGCTTATCTATATTAGTATAGAATTCCTAGATTTCCTTTAGGTTATAGAAGGGTAAGCAGTCTTTAGTTAGTTCTCTAACGCATTTACTCTAGGCTAGCCTCTCTTTATTATACTAGTTCTCCTATCATTTCTTCTATTTCTTATCCAGGTCCGTATCTAGTTTATTATTAATAGGTAAGGGTTTTCTTCTATAGCATAGTACTATTATAACTAAGTTAGCTGCGGCTTAGATTATCCTTATTATCCTACTATTAATAATTCTATCTTTAAACCTTTACTTTATCTTATTTAGGTAGAGGTTAAGGGGGGGATATAAGTCTTAACTTCTAGTTATATAATAGGTATAGCCTTAAATACCCCTATAATAATCCAAAGGCAGGCTAATTAATCTACTATAAAGCTTTTTACTACTTCTCTTAGCTTTTCTCCCTTCTTAGTAAGGGTATAGTAAGCGCTTACTCTATAAGTAAGGATAGGCTAGACTACTTATATATATAAAAGTCTAGTATCTCTAAAGCTATATCCCTAGGCTAATACTACTAGCTTAAAGAGTATAAGCTACTACTAGGCTAACTTACCCTTAAGGATATTTCTATAGGTACTCTAGTTAAGTTTCCTATTAACCTATACTCCTAGGAATCTATATAATTCTATAGGCACTATCTCCTTTACCCTAAGTTAGACTCTAGCCTAGGGAGGTCTATAGGACTTACTAAAGTATATAAGCTTAGTTTTAGCTAGGTTAAACTTAACTCCTACTTACTTTACCTATTCCTTATAAATCTTCTATATAGCTTTAAGTCTCCTCTAGGTCTATACTATATTCTTACTAAAGGCTACTATATTTATATTATTTATAAATCCTATAGTTACTATACCTAGGATAGCCTAGAGGTAAATATAAAGCTTTACTAAGTAAAGTAAGAAAAGAATTAAGGAGAGGGGTAATTCTTATAAGGTACTAGCCTTAATTATAAATAGTCTAGAGAGTCCTTTATTAAAGCTAAGCTAGCTTATTCTATCTATAAGAAAGCTTTATATTACTACTATTAGCTATTATAGGACTCCTATCTTTATAAGTAAGTATATTAGGTATAGGTAGCTAACTTTATTAAACACTAAAGATATATCTATTTACGCTAGTAAGGTAATACTACCCCTTCCCTAAGCCTCCCTAATGTATTTAATAAAGACTTTTATTATAATTTCTATTAATTTCTTTATCCTATTACCTATCTAGAGTTTAGGGAGTAGCCCCTTTACCTTAGTAAAGGCTATAAGTTACTTTACTATTACTACTTCTATAATCTTTCTTACTATATTAAGTAGTAAGATTAATCTTTATATATTAGCTCTTCTTATTTCCTTAGTGGTTTTGCTAGGTTTCCTAATTACTACTACTCTTATAGTTTAGAAGTAGGCTAGGAAATATCCTATTTCTAGGACTATATTTAGGAGCCTAGCTATAGTATCTTTAGCTAGGTTGTTGTAGGCTTTAATAAGGCCTGCTAGGAGTTTGTTATCTCCTAGCGCCTTCTAGCTAGCTATGTTCACTAGGATGTTATTAATTTTCTCTCACCTAAATCATTCTTTATCTAGTAGCGGTGCGTTTTCTAGCTCTAGGAAGGAGAGGTCTAGTATGTGCGAAAGGTCCGCCGTCGGCTCGGGGAAGAATCTTTGTGCTAGTACGCTAATAAAGTGTATATAATAATTAGAAGAGATATAAAGATAGTAAATAACCTTAAAGAGGTAGTAAACTAGGAAGAATTTTAATTCTAAACCCTTAAGGAAATTAAGGAAGCTAGGAAGAAGTATATAAGCTTCTAGAAAAACTTAGAGAATAAAGATTTCCTCTATAACTTACTAGATAATAGGGATGTTAGGTCCTAATAGCCTACCCCTTTACCTTACCTATTAGTATAATTACTATTAAAGGGATTAGTAAGCTAATCTCCCCTAAGAAAGTTAATTAATCTAGAATTAAGGGCACTAAAGGATACTATTTATAAGTATTTATAGGTAACTTCCTTACTTATACCTTTACCTAAGATAGTTTAGTAAAACTACCCTAAAAATACTACTAAAAATACCCCTAAGCTAAAGCATTACTAATAAAGTTAACCCCTATTACCTAAGGCTAATATTACTTTTATTAGTATAGCCTAGAAGGCTATACTTTCTTCTCCCTAATATAAGGGAGAGAAAGATTAGAAGGGATAATAAACCCTAAGGCTACTTCTTATAAAGTTACTCTCTTACTTCCTAAGGACCTTACTACCTCTTTTATAAATATAAAAGGAAGTATTTAAAGAACCTTTATAGACTTAAAGGCTTTCTCTAAAGTAAATTATAAACTTATTAAAGGTATACCTTAAAGAATAACTTTATAGTACTAATAACTATAATATTCTTAAATTAAAGCTTTAAATATTCTATAGGAAATATAAGTTACTTAATATCTAACCTAAATAAGCTAGTTATACCTTTAAGGTTATACTTAAAGGTAAAGCTTTATAATACTATATAGATTACCTCTTAAAACCTAGTAAACTATAAGACCTTCTTATACTTATTAGTTATATAAGAGAATAATTTAAGACTAAGAATATATAGTAAAGATATTTTCTAAAGTAAAATAACTTTACTTTATAAGGAATAATAAATAATAATCTAAGTAAATCTATAATTAATTACTTTAATAAACTTATAAAGAAGCTAGCTATTTTATAATAAGTAATACCTAAGGTAGGCTAAAGTAAAAGGGCACTTTAAAATTAACTTATAAGAGCTTGTAATAGTATTTTAAAATATAAAGAAGCTATTATAAACCTACTAAAGGGACTATAAGAGTTTTGTAAATAGATTAGAATAATAATCTAACTTATTAAGGAAAAGAAGAAAAACTATTAATAGTTCCTAACTAAAACTATAACCCTAGAGTAATTCTAAACTAACTAAAGATATAATAGGAAAGGAAAAGAGACCTAATACCCTTTAAAACTATAAGGAAAAGAAAGAAATTCCTATATAAAGAAGTGCTATATATATAGTAAAGAAGGATACTAGTTATCTAAGTATTTAGAAGAGGACTATAAGAAGGCGTATTAATGCTTTAAAAACCACTACCTTATAAATCTAGCTAATAACTTATATAATTTATTTCTTACATAGTATAAAGGAGAATACAAGCCTTAATTCCTTATTAATAATAAAATCGCTTAGTATATAAAAAGCATTGGATTTAATAATAGCCCTAATAGTATAGATAGGCTAGTACCTATAAGCTTCTTTAATTATAGAACGTAACTTAATAGCAAAAGAATAGTTTAATTCCTAATAAATTAAGTAGTTTATTATAGTCTAAGTAAAGAAAACCCCTTTAAGCAGGAACTCTTAAGTAAAGCTTTAGTAATGTTTATACTAGAAGATTACTATTCCTATATAATATTCTAAGGGATTATACCTAATATAGAAGCTATAAAATTCTCTATAGTAAGGCACCCTTAATTTCTTGCTTTATAACGCTAAATACCTAAACTAAAACTTAATGAATTAATAGTAAAAAAGGTATTAGTTAGATTTAGCGCAGGAGAACTAATTATTATGCTTAGAGTAGCTAATATACTTACTCCCTTTAGGGATATTCTCTTCTAGGTTATACTAATAAATACTCTATTTCTCTTATCTCTTAATAATATAGATTATCTATAAATTAACTTTAATATCTCTAAAAACATACTATAATAAGGAAATATTAAAGTCCTTATTATTTGTAAGTAAGGGCACGCTTAGATACTACTTATATAAAAAGAAAAAGCAGTTACTTAGAGCTATCTTATAAAAAGTAAGCTATAGTAATTATATTATTGCTTTAGGTATTTATTAATCTAATAATTACATAAGGTTCTTTATAGATTAGGATATAATATTAATATTAAGGCTATTAAGGAGCTAATAAGACTTTACTACTAATGCTAAATGTATATAAATAGCCCTAACTGCTTTAAATTTACCCTTAAGAATAAGTGTAGCTTTAACTATAAAGTAATAGTAAATATCTTTTACCTTAATAATAACTACCCTATACTTCACGCTATAGATATAGCTATAGTATTTAACGTAGCGAAATTCCTTAATAATATCTCTGCGAAAATAACCTAGGAAGCCCTCTAGATATACTAGATTAATACTTACTTAGGCTCTCTAGACTCTATTATTATAGATACTAGAATAAACTTCTATAGTAATAAATTTAAATAATTTATAGCTTTAATATTAATCTTAATTAAGGAAGTCCTTATTAAAGCATATTATAGTATTAGGAAGGTTAAAAGGTATTATAAACTACTCTAAAGGGCCTATAATATAATTAGGCATAAATATCCTATAATACCTAAACCTACTACCTTATAAATAGTAATAAAGGCCCTAAATAACACTATAGGCCCTAATAGCCTTATCCTAATACTCCTTATCTTTAGAGCCTACTTATATATAATATATAAGTCCTTACTATTACCTAATATTATATAGTATATAATTATAGTATAGAAGGCTACTAAAGAGATTAAGAGGCTTTATATTATTAGGAAAGTTAATAAGGCCCTTACTAAATATAATAGCCTAAATACCTTAAAGACCCTTAGTTTACTACTTAGATTAAAGGTCTAAGTCTAGTAAGAAGGTAAGGGATAGGTAAGCCTATATAAGCTCTTAGTAATAACTAGAGAGAGCTATATACTTAATATACTTAGAGGCCTAAAGACCTTTAAGTTAACCTCTATTAGGCCTTACTATAATAATCCTAGTGTAAAGAAGGTAATAAAGCCTAGAGAGAAAGAAAAGAAGGAAGGGTAAGAGGCCTAAGATAAGAATATAGTACTAGTAATACTACTAAAGCGCGGGTGTAAAAGGCCCTAAAAGAACCCTCCTATAATACCTTAAGAGACTAATACCTTCCTATTAGTAAAGGAGTATAGTAACTTAGCCCTTATAATTAAGCTATGTAAGGAAGGAATTATTAAGACCCTAGGTAAACCTTTTAAACTATTAATAAAAGTAAAAATTAATACCCTAATTAAGCAAGGTATATTTGAATTTATTATGTTTAATAAAGAGAAGTATAGTAGGATTTAAATCTTTAATTCCTAAATTATTAATAAGATTAAAGGTAAGATAATAGAACCCTACGAAAAGTTATACCTTGTGATTTAAGAATATGAGGATAAAGGGAAATAGGCTATCCTTATATAGGCCCTAATGATTTAATAAGTAAGCTAATGCCTTATTCTTATTATAGCTCTATTAGTAAGATTAAGGAAATTCCTTATCTAGCTATATAATATTTATTAGGCATATATATAGGCCTATATATTACTAGAGTAGCTAATCCTAGCACGCTTACTAATTCAGATACAGCACCTTTACCTGCCTAGCATAATTCTAAGGGTTATAAAGCCCCTTTATAGACTTATAGAGGCTAGAACATATTAGTAGGTTATATATTATAAGTATTATAGAGAGAACCTCTAGATAGAAACCTTTATATATAATCCCTACTTGCTTATAGCTATAAAGGAAAGCCCTAACTTTATATATATTAAAATACAAACTAATAATACCCTTAGCTTATTAGATAAGAAGTTCTCTAAGAAGAAAGAGACTTAACTAGTTACTATAAGCTTTAATATAAAGCTAAAGCAATTCCTAACCTAGGATAATCCCCTTATGTTTAATAGAGGCATTATTATACTAGAGAATAATGCTATTAAGATATAGTAAAAGAGGTAAAGTAATAAGTTAGAATTAATTCTAATAATTAAATCAAAGCGTAAATATATTAAGTAAAGGGCCTAAGGCGCTTATATTACCTTAATTTGCTAACTAGAGGCTTACTTTAATCTATTTATTACTATATAGCACTAAGAGCTAACCCTAGAAGATATAAAAGCCCTTAATTACCGCCTAAAGTAGCAGATAGATTACCTAGAAAGAGGCCTAATATTATCCTAATAGACCTTAAGAAGGCGAAGCTCTTTGCCTTTATAAATAGATTATTTACTAATAACTAGGACCTATCCTTATAACTAGGATATATACTTATTCTAGCTAATAAAGACTATACTAATAGTAAATTCATAATTAAAGGTAATATTATACACTTTAGCTTAATAAAGAGTAAAAGAGTTACATAAAGCGTGCTTACCTTAGAGGTTTATAGCATAGTAGCTATCGTTAATATAGCTTATATAATTATAATAACCCTAAACCTAGTTACTAACTAACTAAAGCTCCTAAAGATCCTAGTTATTATATATATAGATTTATACTCCTTATATAAATACCTTATTAAGCTTAGTATAATAAAAGAGAAATGCCTAATAATTAATATTATAACTTTTTAATAATTATATAAACGCTAAGAACTTTATAAGATCTAATGGATTAATAGGGAGAATAACCTAGCTAATACCTTTATAAAAGCATTACCTAATAAGGCCCTTAAGAGCTTTATCTTAACTAACTAGATAATAATCTAGATAGAGGGATAGGTTACTTACGCATAACATATACATAGTAAGAGGAAAGGTAATTCTCTAGGAGAGTAGCCATAGGGATAAGATATTAATATAGGGGATATATACCCCTATAATTAATATCCCTAGTAGCTATGGCTACGCTAGCCTACTAGGCTCTCTTAGTAAACTATAGAAATTAGTAGTAGTGCGTAAGAAAAGAAAGGTATTAAATTAGAGAGGGAAGATATTATATATACGCTATAGCATAGGATATATGTTATTTTAAGGAAAGAAGGGATTTAGAAGGGATTTACTTATCCTTATATAGGCTTATAGGCTAAGCAAGATTATTATTTCCTTTTTATTAGCTACTATACACTAAGATAAGCTATAAGTTCTTTTCCTTATATCCCCTATTAATTAAATTATTAATCTACCTTTCTTTTTTATTCCTATAATTAATATCACGCGTTAATAATTATATTAAAAGAGAGAGGTTTTAGTATTAAAATAAAGGTGATATTAATTGCGCGTCGTAGCTGTAATTACCTAGCAAAAGCTTAGGCCACGCGCGCCCCACACGTGACTCATAACCTAGCCTGTTGATTAGCTAGGAAATGTGGGGCTATAAACGCGTAGCCCCCTTTCCTTCTATTATTGCAGATTTGTCAGGAGCACGGAGGCCAAGGGGCCATGGATAGGACGGTCACATATTAGAGCCCTTAGATAAGCCTTAGGTTCCGCGGATAACTAAGTAGCTATAAGATAGCTATGTGTATATAGTAGGGTATTTAGATAAGGACTGCTTATAAGAGATATAGGAGGTTAGAGTTTAAGACCTTTATATACCTACCCCTAAGTAGTAGCTCTCTAGCTATAACTAAGAACCTTAGCCTTTACTTTATTTATATCTCCCTAAATATAGTTATAATAAGTTAAACTCTTAAACCCTTTAGGGAAAATAAACTATTAGCTAGATTTAAATATAAAGAAGCTATAGAATATTTACCTAAAACACACCTATACTACCTAGTAAGGAAGCCCTAACTCCATAGCGCCTAGGTAGTAACTAAAATACCCTAACTATAGAATATAAGAGGGTATAGTAGACGCTACCTAACTAACATAGTAACACTAAATCTAGTAATAATAATAATCCAGATAAGCTATAGAGGTAATATAAGGTTACATAAGCTAAGCTATAAAATACCTATATAAGAAAGGAAATCTTAGATATAGAAGTGTAGCTTAAGGAAATAGAAGTAGACTTATAATTAGCTAGTTTAAGTAAAGAACCTATAATTACCCCTTAGATAAATATATAAAGAATTCCTCTATTCCCGGATTTCCTACCTAATACTAAGTTTATAGTAAATATATACCTATAAAGCTTTATTAAGATATAGTATAAGTACCTATATATAAAGGCAACACTTATAAGAATCTATAGGTATACCTAGCAGATTTAAATATGCTATTTAAGCTAAACCTAAGAACCTTTTAAGATAATGAAATAAAGGTAGCATATGCTAGTAGCTACTTAGCTAATAATATAAAGTAATAGTAAATATGTTATATAATAGTAAATAGGTTAGTTAACTACTTAGCTTACACCTAGGATAGATTTGTGTCCTAGCTAAACACTAGAGTAATAGATAAAGATATATAGTGCTTAGAAGCCACTAAGACACTACTAAATCTTAGGTAGAAGAGTAATTAGTCTTTTTAATCTTTCCTAAGACTTTAGATAAAGGTAGAAGCGAAATTACCTAACTAAATCCCTATATGCTTAAGAATAGTAATTTTTCTAAATAGCTTAAATAATACTATAAGGAAGCATATAGTTAGCTAAGAGTTTCTAATATCTTAGAGTTACCTATAGGGTTAAGGAAAAAAGGCTAAAGTTATAATAATATCTATATTAAGCAATTATAATAAAAACCATAACAAGGAGGGTAGGAGCAATAAGAGATAACACTCTAGCTCCCCTATAGATAACTTATAGTAAAGCTTATAGTAACCTAGCATAGGCTAGAGACTATTTAAGTGCTATAAATATAGTAGCCCTAGACATAGTTTAAATAAATATAACGTAGTAAACTGCTTAATTTATAAAAGTAATAAGCACACTACTAAGAAGCATAAGAATAGTAGTAATAAAACCTTAGACCTAAATAAGATTCTAATTAGTTTGGCTTAGGCCTAGGATAATAGTCTTACTACAAAAAAACCTATAAATAAGAGAATAAGAATGTAGGTGTCCTTATGGTAAGATAACCACTAGTTAGTAGTGCTAGCGCTATTTAATATAAGCGCGGAATATTTAATAATCTACCCTAAATTATTATTAAAACAGGATTAGAAGAACATAGAAAAAACAAGGATCACTAGAAAGTGTAAGCAAGGATAAGATCCTACACTAGGGAATCCTATGTAAACTAGTTAAGGTAAAAGATAGCATAGGCTATATAAAGGTTTACTAAGTTAGCTACTACGTTACTAATATAGGAGAGGGAATGCTCCTAAGGATAGACTAGACCCTAGAATATAAACCTATAGTAATAGACTAGAAGTAGGGTTTCTAGAGGTTTCTAATAACCTAGGATTGCATTACTTTTGCTATAAGTAAGCAATAACTTTATAAGGTAGCAAAGCAGTCTTCTATTACGCTATTACTAGTGTTACTAAAGATTAAGGTAATTAACCTAAAGGTAATAGAAGAAGATACTAATAAAAATTCACTAATAGGTAATGTAATAAGTAATAACCTAAGTTATAGCGTAGTTATAGTAATAGTAGTAAAATATACCTATGTGTTAAAGAAGAAAAAACTAAGAAGCATAATAGCGCTCTAGGTAGTGTTTTATAAAGAATTAGTAGCGCCTATATAAGAGATAGATAGTAACACACCCCTATAGTAAATTCTAGAAGAGTACGTAGAATTCGTAAACATATTTTTAAAGAAGCTAGCTAGTAAGCTCCTAGAATTAGGTAGTTACACTTATGTGATTAAATTAGAAGAGGGAAAACAACTACCCTAGGGACTTATATATAACCTAGCTGAAAAAGAGCTAGAAGTGCTTAGGGAGTACCTAGTGAGTGCGTAGGAGAAAGGGTGGATTAGAAAATTAATAAGCCTAGCAAGAGCCCTGATTTTATTTATTCTGAAAAAATCAGGGAAATTAAGGCTTTATGTGAATTATAAGGGCCTCAATAGGATTACTATTAAAAATAAGGCCCCTTTGCCGCTAATCTCCGAAATCCTTAATTGATTAGTAAGTATAAAGATTTTCACATTACTAGATCTTTAAGAGGTATACTACTAGCTATGTATTCGTAAGGGTAATAAGTAAAAGATAGTATTTTATTGCTACTATAGGCACTTTAAATATCTTATAATGCCATTTAGGTTAGTAAATACGCTAGCTACTTTTTAGAAATATATTAATAATACTCTTAAGGGGCTTGTAAATAAATTCTATATTATTTACCTTAATGACACCCTAATATATAGTAGTAACCCTATAAGACACATAGAGCATGTTAAAAGAGTGCTAGGGTAACTTTAGGACGCTAACCTTTATGTTAACCTTAAAAAGTGCTAATTTTTAGTTATAAAGGTAAAGTTCCTAGGTTTTATTATATCTAAGAAGGGCGTTAAGATAAAACCATTACAGGTTAAAGCTATTATAACCTAGCTAATACCTAGTAGTATGTTTAATATTTAATTATTCCTTAGGTTTATAAGGTTTTACTAATGCTTTATAAAATAGTATAGTAAGGTAGTAGTCCCGCTAATAAACTATCTAAAGGGTGTTTAACTAGCGGAGTTTAAGCTAGAGCCTAGTGAACTTATAGTGTTTAGAGAACTCTAAAAGAAGTTCTAGGAGGCACTAATCTTAGTGCACTTTAACTTACTTTATCCGCTAAGAGTAAAGACAGATATATCTAGTTACGTAATTAGAGCTATACTTATAATATTAGTGCTAGGTAGCTAGTACCTAGTGGTGTATTTTTTAAGGAAGTTAACTAATATTAAACTTTGTTACTTAACCCTAGACGCTAAGTTATTAGCAATCTAAGAGGCGTTTTAAGCCTAGAGATATTACCTTATATATTTAACTTATTAGATTATAGTTATTATAGACTATTTAAATTATAAGTACCTAGCTATAAAGCTAAAGCTATCTAGTAAGTAAGTAATAGCGTTAGATAAGCTCTGTCTATTTAATTTCAGGATTAAACATTATATAAGTAAGCTAAACCTTGCTAATACCTTATTAAGAAGAGTAGATTATATTAGTAAGGAGCGTAGGGCAGAGGCTATGTTCTCGTAGCTACCTAACTTCTTAGCTAAGTTTTTAGATGCTAAGTAGTAAGGGCGCTATGTATATAATAGTGTAGTTACAAGCCCTAAGGTTATATTACTTAGCGTAATTAATAGTTTATTATAAGAACGCTATAAGGGCTATTTAAGCCTCTAGGGTTTTAAGAAGATATAACTTTATTATATTATTAAGGAACCTAATAGTCTTGCAAAGCCTATAAGTGGTACGCTAACTAGGTCCGCTTATTATAAGTAGTAAGGTTACGCCTTATCTATGTTTTCTAATGTTTCTGTAAGTCTAGCGAGCCTATAGGTTAGGAGTCTAGCTAGGTTAGTAGTTAGTAAGTAGCGTAAGCGCCCCCTTAAAACACTACTTAGCTATAATTTATTTATAAGTCTAAAAGCATACTATAAGCTAGCTACTTATAGTAGTGTTATAGTAAGAATATAGGTAGTCTAGCAAACCTCTTCTAAGTTTATATATAATGCGTGTCCTATGTATATAAAATTAGAGACTTTAATTTAAGTTATATTATTTTAAGTATAGTAAGGTAATAACTTTACTATAGGTTATAGGAAGCTGCTTAAGAGTAGTAACCTTAAAGCATTATAGATATAGTCTGTTAGGCCCTCTAAGCTATTAATATTTTAAAATAAAGTTTTTATTCTAGTAAGTATAAGAAAGGAAATTTTACTACTTACCTAT
This sequence comes from Epichloe hybrida, assembly GCA_019022495.1. Taxonomy (NCBI): domain Eukaryota; kingdom Fungi; phylum Ascomycota; class Sordariomycetes; order Hypocreales; family Clavicipitaceae; genus Epichloe; species Epichloe hybrida. Next base: position 363,946 of record JAFEKR010000030.1, read on the forward strand.
AATAACCTAGTAGTAGGCTACTAGGGAGTTAGCAGGACCCTCTATTAGATTATAAGTTAGTATTACTAGCTAATAATAAAGAAAGATACTAAGTTATATATGCAAACTTACGTAAGCTATTAGACTTTAAAGCTAAGGCACCATAAACCTTATAGTAAGCTAGCTACGCTACTAGTGCCTAATTAGCCTTTTTAAGAATTATTAATGGATTTTATTATAGGGCTACTACTTATAAAAGACGCAAATTAGACTTACAATATAATCTTAGTTATTATGGACTATTTCATAAAATACAGTATTTATATCCTTATTTTAACGCGGATAACTAGTAATAGGTTAGCTACTATATTCCTAGAGTATGTTTTTAGGGATTATAGCGCCCTAGAAAGTATTATTATAAACCGTGGTTTAACTTTCACTAGCGGGTTTTAGATAACCTTTTGCTATCTTATTATAACTAAGTAGTAACTAAGCACTATGTTTTACTTACAAATAGATAGTTAGATAGAATATTTAAACTAAGTTTTAGAGTATTATTTAAGAGCCTTTACTTGCTTTAATTAGACTAATTAGGCTAATAATCTTTTAATAGTATAGTTTACGTATAATACAAGCGTCTATTTAACTCATAACTATACCCTAGCTAAGGCGCTATAAGGCTATAACCCTAGGGGACTATAGCAAGCAGTTACAAACATCCCTATAGTAAACAACTAGGCAAAGACTTATACTACTATACTAAAAGATAAACATGTAGTAATTAAGTAGCTTCTAAGTAACTTATAGGCCTAGTATATAAAATACTATAATAAGAAGCAGACCCTAATAAAGTTTAAAGTAAGTAACTATGTTTTATTATTTATAAAGAATATTAACTTATAGTAACCTAGTAGGAAGCTAAGTATAAAATACCTAGGCCCTTATAAAATTAAAAAGGTAATTAGGACTTATAGTTTAGCATACTAACTAAAGCTACTACCTAGTACATAACTATATAATGTTTTTAATATTACTAATCTTAAACTATTTATAAGGGATTTAACTAATGTAAAAGATATATCCTTACTACAAGAGAATGTTACGGATAATAAGCAGGAGTTTAAAGTTAAAAGAATTATATTATATTATTATAATAGAAGACATTAGAAATACCTAGTTAAATAGAAGGGCTATAATGCTTTAAAGAACTCTTAGGTAAAGAAAAGAGATTTCGTTATAATAAATATTATTAAGGATTACAAGCGGCAACTAAGCAGCTAGTTCGCGGACACAGAGTTATATTTAGTAAAGTTCAGATAGTAGTAGTAATATATAAAAAAATCCAGATAAATTCTTAGAAACCTAACTCGCAGCTACTTCGCACTAATTATTCTATTAACACATTACCCGCCTAGCCCCTAGTATTCTTACCTATACTAATAGGGGCAGAGGATTTATCCTTATTATTAAAGAAATCCCCCTCCCTATACATATATATATAAAGCTTACTAGGGAGGTCTAGTAGCCTAACATAAGCAGGAAGCGCAGACACGTTAGTAGTAAGCTACTAGTAAGTTAGTAAAGCTATAAACTAAAGCATAGAAATATATATAAATAGAAGGTTTTATATAATAAAACATAAGCTATTAGAAATATTAATCTAGACTTCTAGATTAATAGTATTATTAAGCAGTAATATAGTAACTTATTTATTAGCATTAGCCTTATATATAACTTCTACTATAAGTCACGCCTGCCTTACCTAACTACGCTTATTAGCATTTTTAGTAGTTAGGAGTGTATTATAAAGTTTATGTTTTATATATATTAGACACTAGTAGTATATTAGTAGTAACTAAGTTATAAAAACAAGAGATATATATATTATTAAGAAAGTATAAATTATCTTTAAGATTACTATAAGCATTAATACACTTAAAGAGCGTATAGTATAACTAGGTAAACTAAGCAGGATACTAGTAGTGTGTTAGTATATATATTAGTAGCAAGAAAGGGAGAATAAACCCTAGCATAGTCCTTATTATTATATATATAATAGGCGTATTTTATTAAGTTATTTACGTAAGTTAGGAGTAATATATAATAAGATAGTAGTAAAGTTATACTTAGAGAATTAGTATATTAGGTTAGGATAGATTTACCCTTAACAATATATTATAGCTTTACACTATTACTATCTTTAGGTATAATAGCCTATATTATAACTTACTATATATAGTAAATATAAGAAATCTTTATTTTACTAGCACTACTAGCTATAAGTTAGCAAGGTAAGCGCTAGGGGGTAGAGATATTATACTTATATTAAGATTTTTAAAGCTATATACTTCTTACTAGAAGACTTTAAAGGAAATATTAAGGAATTCTTCTTATTAAAAAGAGGTAATAGTAGTAAAGTAATAGCTTATATTAAAGATATTATTAACTACTAGTAAGTTAGAGTAATATGCTATAAGAAACTTATAAGTAAAAGATAAGTAACTAACCTTTTAGTGTTTAAGAGAATTTAGGTGTTTTAGATAAGGGTAAATATAAATAATAAAGTAACGCTATAGGATATTAGTAATTACTATAAGAGAAGCTATAAAGCTACTAGCTTATAGGTAAGGGTAACTTATAATAATAAGGGAGAATATAGAGGGAAGAAAAGTATATAAAAGCAAGGGAAAGTAAGCCTCTTTTATATTAGCCCTAGACCCCTAAGTAATCTACACGCTATATATAGCTAATCTAGGAATTATAATATTTATAGTTACAGCCACCACTAGTAAATACGCACGCTAGCTACGAACTCCTAGTAAGATTAACATAACATCCCTAATATTAGATAAGAAGTTATTTATTTTAAATAGCACGCGTTACCCTATCCATTTAACCTAATTATAAAATTTAATATAAGTAGCCTATTTACTTAGTACTAATAACTTACTAGATAGAGGTATACATATTAGAGGTAATAAAGTAGTAAGTATATAGCTAGTTATAATCTAGAGGTTATAAGAAGGATCACCTAGGACCCCATAATATCTATCTTATTATTCAAAGTAGATGCAATACCACGCACTAATAGTACAGCTAGTAACATAGGCATTACTATAGGTTATGCGTAGCATACACACACTAGCTAAGCAGCTCTTTTTAATTAAGGATAATTATATATTAGGGGGGCAGTATATTAGGAGCATAGAGGCTAAGGGGCTATAGATAGGATAGTTACATATTAAAGCCCTTAGATAAGCCTTAGGTTTTATAAATAACTAAGTAGCTATAAGATAGCTATGTGCACGTAGTAGGGTATTTAGACAAGGACTACCTATAAAAGATATAGGAGGTTAGAGTTTAAGACCTTTATGCACCCACCCCTAAGTAGTAGCTCTCTAGCTATAACTAAGAACCTTAGCCTTCACTTTGTTTATATCTCCCCGAACACAGTCGTGACAAGATTCTAGCTTTTGACTTCTTCTTTTCTACACATATAACGTAGCCTAGAATAGATAAATCGATGATAATACTATTCTTCAGGCTCATAACCTTCTTATATTGAATTCAATGCCCTGTGAAACCAACATACTCTTTTCTTATAATATTATTTATAATTATTTAATCTTACTTATTCCTTAGTTCTTTTTTAATTATCCTATTAATATTATATATTAATAGTTATATTAAAAAGAGAGAGTTTCTAGTATTAAAATAAGTATAATATTAATAAGGCTACGCGCCTCTAATTAGCTAGGTGTGTTATATTACGAATTTATATATCTAGCCTAACTACGCTATAGTTAGTATTAGTATATATAGCCTCTTTGCTAATAATCTTAATTAAGGCCCCTTTTCCTATAATAAATAATATACTCTTTTTACTTCTATTTAATCTCTCTTTTACTTGCTTTAATAAACTAGAATATATAATAATTACGTGCACTTTAGTTTACCCTGAAAAACCCTACGCGTAGGTCAATAGTATCCTGTAGATCCCACAAATATATTGTAATGTATTATATTGTATTGTATTATAATGTATTTTTATATAATAAATAATTATAATAAATCATAGAAAATAGATATAAGCATAAGAAAACCCTTAATATATTAAGAAAAAAGCATTCTTTAAAATAGATATAAAAGAACATTACTAAGATATTATATATTTAAAATAAGCTTACTTTTCTAACTAAGCTAAAACTTTATAGATTTTTAAATAAATAACTAAATTATATATAAAAATAAGGATACTATAATTAGATTACCTAAAAAAACTTTTATATAATAAATTTATATAGTACCCCACTTTTATTTTTCCCTAATAATACATAGGGTAATACAATACAATACAATATAACAATGCTCTGTTTGTACCTAAAATATACTTTTTTCTTAGTATCTTTTCCTTTTATAAGCATTTATATAGCCTTAGTTAAAAAGATATATTATAAATAAGGGGGGTTATAGTATTTATATAACTTAAATAAAGTTCTATAAATTTCTATAGATCTTAGCTAATAAAAATGGCTAGCGCGTCTGCTTATATGCATTTTGCACTCGTGCAAAGTTTGCAGCAGCTCGTGGATCGGGGACATAAATTTCCCACCGGAGCTTTCAAATTTCCCACCGGACTAGCTAAATCAAGTAATGTCTCCACACACATACTTTTAGTGTAAAAGTACCTCTAAGGTTTTTATTCTCCTACAACGCCTATAGTATTAATAATATATGCCTTCTATGTGCTACTGCTGCTGTAGTAATTAAATAAATACCTTATAAGCGTACTTCTAGCTTTTTATACATATTTTACTAATAAAAAAGGCTTAGTAGCTTACAAAAAACCTTAGAGGTACTTTTACACTAAGAGTGAGTGTGTGGAGACCCCTCTTGATTTAGCTAGTCCGGTGGGAAATTTGAAAGCTCCGGTGGGAAATTTACGTCCCCTCGTGGATCAGACCCTTAACCACTGGGTGTCATTGACTCGTTGACTCTTTCCTTTACATGCGATCTCTTCATTCCCACTTGACGCGCGGCGGCCACATGATCTTTCCACTTCCTCAACCCTTTGCTCATCATGGCCCGAACGCGAGCACAGACAGCCTCCCAGAAGGGTCGCAACTCGCAAGAAATTGAAGATTTGCTACATAAAGCGCCCCGTGGCGCTTCCGTACGCAGAAGCCCGCCTCTCAAGACGCTTCAGCAACCGCCCGACTTGCCTCCATCAAGTTCTCTCCACAAACTGAAACCGACTACCGAGAATACTCGCGATTTCTGTTCCGAACCCTCTGAGAAGCGACGCCGACTTTGCAGCCAATCTGCTCCTGAAGAGACCGAGGGTGAGCCTACAACAAGTGACTGCGACCCTATCGAGTACTGGGCCAAAGAAGGTCATTGGCCACGCAAATATTCAAAGCCCGGTATGGAACATATTGAACGTGCCCTGGCACGGATACGGTCCTCATCGGTTCTCGGACGTAAGCGGTCGAACTCTGCGACGTCTACGACGCCCAGTGACCAGAGGCCGCGTGAAGAGAAGAGTGCATCCTATAGGGATCCGCGTTACAAGACTCTGCTTGCAACCAAGGGATGTTTTATGGACGAGTCCAATGACGGCATCACAAACGAGAGCACAGCAACTTACTATGGGTTACTCGCTGCTAACCAAAGCCCACCAACCGAAACCCTATTTCGGGACGACCTTTTTCGGCAGACTTGCCGAAGTGTACAGAATCGGAACGAGGCACGAATTTTGCGAGATATCACGCCCATGATCGTTCCTTCGGCAGAGCTCCTAGCTATAAATGGTGCTGTCCATCTCGAGTGCTTAATTGAGACAACAAATGAGGGGTGGAATAACTCAATCCCCCTAACAGGCACCCGCCCGCAACCAGACTACTCCGTTGGATTCCGCCGAGAGGCATTCACCGACGACCAGCTCACGAAGCTGTCGCCCTTTATTGGCGATTTCCTTAACGGTGACCTCTCCTTCTTCATGGCCACGTACTACATGTACTTTCCCTTCATAGCCTGTGAGGTAAAGTGTGCCGCCGCCGCGCTGGACGTTGCGGACTGCCAGAACGCCCACAGCATGACTCTTGCGGCGCGGGGCATTGTTGAATTGTTCCGACTCGTGAAGCGTGAGGAAGAGGTTAACCGGCAGGTTCTCTCCTTCTCTATCTCTCACGACCATTGTTCCGTTAGAATATATGGTTACTATCCTGTAATAAAGGGAAAAGAAACCAAGTATTACCGCCACCCAATCCATCAGTTCCACTTCACGACACTCGGCGGTAGAGAGAAATGGGCAGCCTATCGATTCACCAGGAACGTTTATGACATATGGATGCCAGAACACTTCAAGAAAATCCGCTCAGCTATTGATCAGTTGCCGACAAAACTGGATTTCGATGTGCCGGCGTTGTCTGATTCAACTTGCCCATCTCAAAGTCTGCAGAGGCATCGTCTGGGATCCTTGGAGGCCGGTTCTGCGTTGTCACTGGCGGAGGAGGATCAACAGCAAAGGGAAGGTGGTCAAATGACGACGCCTGATACTTCAGTTTCGAAACCAGCGCCTGCGAAGCGGAGAAGAAGCCCAGGCAAAAACAAGTCCTAGGACTATGTTCTATTTCAATTTAGTTGTTAATTGTTATACTAGATGAGTATTGCTAGTAGTTTTTTTTGTTCCTTGAAAATTAGATGCATTGGCCACAACCAATGACCCTCCCCAAAAAAAAAATCAATGTTCTATTTCAATTTCAGATTGGTACGACCGAACACCCTATTGGATTAGGTGCTCTCCACAGACCTACCATCCAAGCTTGATGAGCCTGATCTGCCATAGTCTTCACGTGGGTGGCCAACCCTCGCAACAATTGAACAGCAGATGATGCAAGAATCAGTACGACGGGACCCATGGTACAGAAGCTCGCTCAGACTATGCAACAAGCTCGGAAAGAAGGCATCGCAGGGGCAGACGACGACTTTATGCGCCAACCAGACTCTTGGCGGCGCAGCGTCTACCTTGTAATACGCGTCGTCGTGCTACGGTCGGCGGAGCATGGCAGCAACGGCCCATGAGAGGTTCGTTCGTATGACAAGCATGACCGCGTTACTGTTGGACCGCGTATGTGTTAGCTAGGGTCAGGAATGAGGGCATGGATTGTGTTACATGCCAGAATTGACAATTGGCCTGTCGGCTTAGGATGTGGCCTGTCAGTGTCATGGCTATACCAGGTCAGGAATCTCATGACGACAAAGGCCGCCGGCGCGTTGGTGTTGCCCTCGCACAGATACACATATACAAGAATGTCGGGAATGCCTGGGACTGACAATAGAACGATGATTCCAACCGCACATGGATCCTAGCTCTGTGTTAACGGTCATAGTGCCACCCACCGCCCAACGCTCAACGCCCAGTCAACTGGCCCTTGAAGTTGATACAATCCGGTAAAATTTGGGCACACAGTTACTGGTGTCCGCGGAGCCATCAAAACGCGTGTAGGTGTGGTGTGCTGAAAGTGCAGTGAACCGTTTTGTGGCTTCATTTCAGATGCACGCAGTTCTCACTTGTTCTCACTTCTCAGTCACATGACTGAGTCTGAGCTGAGTCTGGCCTGAGTATGTAATGTAAAAGCGGCGGGTGCGTGACCGTGCGTCACACCCTTGTATTATGTAATATCGCTACGATGCCCCATGCCAGTATCAAAGTCCCGACCCCCCTTCTGCCTGCCGCCAGCCAGCTGGTCGGTCGCTGCAGCCCGCCCCCGCACAATGCCAGAGGGGCCCAGGTGGGTGCATGCATCCCGGCTGCAGCTTGGACCATCATGCCATGTCATTGGCCCCCCCGGCTAACACCAGAAGATCCCTTTGATTGCATCGCCCTCCTTTGACATATTGTGACGAGACAGACTTCCTACGACACAAGACACACGACACACGACGCACGGCACATGGCACATGGCACACGACACACGGACATGCTGCAGTCATGTTGAGCTGTTTCCAAGGCCCTCCGCCGCGCCGCTACATTGCTCTCGCCCTCTTCCTCCTCCTCGCCATTCTCCTCTGGCACGGCTTCGACCCTAGCCGCCTGGCCCTCCGGCCGTCGTGGTCTTCAGCTTCCTCTTCTTCCTGGGCCCACCGCGATATTCTCTATGTTCCCAGCACCACAGACTGGAGCAAGGCCAAGATTTTCCATCCTCCCAACAACACCGTCCCGTTGCCATCCGGAACCCCTCAGACGCTGCCCCGAATTCAGCACCGAGCCGCCTCAGAAGGCAAGGATGATGTCGCCAACGCCCGCAAGGAAGCAGTCAGGAAGGCCTTCATCAAGAGCTGGAACGCGTACAAGCACTATGCATGGGGCCAAGACGAACTGATGCCTCTCTCTGGCAAGGGCAAGACGACCTTTTCGGGCTGGTCTGCACAACTCGTCGACGCTCTGGATTCATTATGGATCATGGGCCTCAAGGATGACTTCTACCAGGCCGTCAAGGAAGTTGCCAAGATTAACTGGTCCAAGCACGACGGCAGCATCATCAATGTCTTTGAGGTGACGATTCGCTACCTTGGCGGACTGCTTGCCGCGTATGATTTGTCTCAGGAGAAGGTGCTTCTGAACAAGGCCATTGAGCTCGGCGACGCTCTGTACATGGCCTTTGACACACCGAACCGCCTTCCGACGCATTGGCTCAGCTATAAAAAGGCCCAAGCTGGAGAGACGACGGGTGATCGCAGCATCTCCGGAGCTGCGAGTGGTTCTCTATGCGTGGAGTTCACCCGTCTAAGCCAGATCACGGGCGATCCCAAATACTACGATGCAACCGAGCGAGTCAAGAGATTCTTCTACGACTACCAGAACCGAACCAAAGCGCCTGGGCTGTGGCCATGGGACATGGATTTCCTCAATGGCAAGATCGAGGACGATTTCTTCACCTTTGGTGCCGATGCGGATTCCCAGTACGAGTATCTCCCCAAGATGCATGCTCTGCTTGGCGGCTTGGATCCCCAGTATGTGGAAATGACAACCAGAGCGCTGGATGCTGGTCGAGATCTCTTGCTCTTCAAGCCCATGACCCCCAAGGATGACGACATTCTCATGTCAGGCAACATGGATGTCTCTGCCGCGCAGCGAGATCCTGAAGCATCGATGCAGCATCTGACTTGCTTTGTGGGAGGCATGTATGCTCTCGCTGGCAAGCTGATGGATCGCAAAGACTATGTCGACCTCGCGGTCCGCCTCACTGCCGGTTGCGTGTGGGCTTACGACTCGTTCGAGACCAACATCATGCCAGAATCAAGCATCTTGCACAAGTGTGAAAAGATGGACGCGCCGTGCCCTTACAATGAGGGGCTGTTCACGGCCATGGGCGACGCAGCGCTCCCAGGCGGGTTCCTCCAGGCTACCGACACGCAGTACATGTTGCGGCCAGAGGCTATCGAGAGCGTCTTCTACATGTGGCGCGTGACGGGGGATGCAGTCTGGAGAGATGCAGCATGGCGCATGTGGGAAGCCATTGTCGAGGAGACGGAGACGGAGCTAGCATTTGCGACCGTTGCGGATACAACGAGACATGGCAGTCGCAAGCTTGATACCATGGAGGTGAGCATCCCAATTACCCAACACATCCGCAGAAGTGTACGAATGCTGACTGTTCGCGTTGAACCCCTCTAGACTTTTTGGCTAGCCGAGACCACCAAGTATTTCTATCTTACTTTTGAAGACGAAGGTGTCGTGAGCCTTGACGAGTGGGTGTTCAACACGGAAGCGCACCCAGTGAAGCGACCAATTGGTTCCTAACCACCCAGACAAAACAAAAGCCGTGGGGCATCATGCGTAGCTTCACAGGCGGCTTCTACCTCATTATTCCAAGGCGACATGATTGCACAGGCCCGGCAGTAATTACGTACAACTGTTTGAGTACGTGGTCTCTACGGCTGCACACTAGTTCAATGTCGAACGGAACGGTAAAAAATAGAAAATAGATGAACAAATGAGCAACCTTGAAACATGACGTGGTTGTAATAAATTCTTCAGTGACTCCAGTCTCCTTTTAATGTGCGAGCCAGCGACGCGCAAAAGGCGGGCCCGCCTCGGGTCTCCGGAAAACCCTCACTCCGTCTCTCCGTCTCTCCCTCCATCCCTCCACAGACCTCTCGCATCTTGCACCTCGCACATCTTCTCTTCTTTCCCCAACCCTCACCACCCACGACATCCGGCCATCTATCCAATTCTCCTCACCCTCCCCGTGGAGAAAAAAAAACCACCAGGCATGCCATGCCATGCCACCCCGCCTCGCCATCCCACCTCGCTTCTTCACACCCCAGCCGTGCATCATCCCACGAGCCTTCCACGCCACCCCAAGACAATGCGCCGACTTTGCCAGCAAGAACCACTACGAGCGGCTCAACATCCGCCATGATGCCTCACCCAGCGAGATCAAGAAGTAACAAGCTCACCCTCCCTCATCCTTTCTCCTCTCCTTCCAATACCAACCCTAGCCGTCCTCTCCTCCCAGTACCAACCCTAGCCGAACATCAACGTCTAACTTGCGCACCCCCCCCCCCAAGATCCTTCTACTCGCTCTCCAAATCCCACCACCCGGACGTGAACCGCTCGGATCCCCACGCCGCGCAGACATTCTCCCTCCTCTCCGAATCCTACACCGTGCTCTCCGACCCCTCCAGACGAGCGCAGTACGACCGAGACACGCTCCGGCTGGGAAACCGCCACGGCTCCGCCTCCGCCTCCGGTCCTAACCCGGGCGGGAGAAGCCCCTCTGGCTTGTCCAGGCGGAGAGGCTCGTTTCGCGGTCCCCCGCCTAGCTTCTACAGGAACGGCGGGTGGGGTGCGCAGGGAGAGAAGCGGAGGAAGGCGCATGAGGAATCATCATCATCATCAACATCATCATCATCATCCACGCAGTCGCAGTCGCAGTCGGAGCCGGAGTCGCGATATGGAGGAATGGGACCGGGCTCGAATCCCTTTGGTGCAACAGATAGACGCCATGATTCTGTCCCGCACTTTGACATGCACGGCCACACGAGGACGCATCGGAGAGAGGATGAGCGGCGGCGGTGGCGGCGGCGGCGGAGAGCCATGGGCGATGACGACGTCGAGTTTGAGCCGCAGACGAGCTTGGCAGGCCATTTCCTCATCGTGGCGGGCATTCTGGGGGCTACCTTTGTTGCACCGCTTGTGTATCTGCAGGTGAGCAGGTTGGGGAGGCAGGAGAGGGACAAGGGTTGAAGTGGCGGCTGGTGAGTGGGTTGGATGGACAGATGGATGGGATGGATGGACATCAAGGCTCAGCTGATGTTGCGCATATGTGCATATGCCCCGCGTGGAATTTTCATGGCCTTGCTTGTACTATTCGTGGCCGTGGAAGAGTTGATTGTATACACTTGCACGGTGGATGGGAGTCCTTGACGTGATTGAGGATACATTGCCATGGCGTTTTGGATGGACATGATTGGAATCTCGAGATTCATCACCCGACCTCACTCGCTACTCGTGAAACCGAAAATATCGTGAGAAAATCTTTCCTTCTTCATTATTTGAGATTGTGACTTCTCGTTCCTACATCTATATGGGGAAGCCTCTACACCCCCATTGTTAATACGTCTTTGTATTCTTCAAGTATTCCAAGTACGGTACAAAAGCAAGCATGGGACGCCAACTTCAAGTGGAGGTGTATCCTGGCAACGTGTGACGGGGGCTACTAGGATAGGTCTTTTCGCGAAAGAAGAGCAATGTTTAACCCTCAAAGGTGAAGCTAGCACCGAGCTAATCGTACACACACGTGATATTAGTGCAAATTCAGGTTTGAAAGAGAAGCCGTGAGAGACGACAATTTCATCTTCGTACCTTGTGGGTAGCCTGGTCGAGCTTTTGGGTGTCGAAAGAGCCACCGAGACCCAGGGTAACTCCCTCACGGAGGAGGACGTTGTAGGCAAGAGCGGCAATACCGCGGTCGTTGATCTTGACCTGTACAGGTGATTCATGTCAGTACATTTCAGTGGCTCGACATGGGATGCTCGGCCTCTCATTTTTTTTTTTCAGGGTGGGATTCAAGAGCAGGCAATTCAAACCTTGGCGAAGGAGACGGGGTCGATGCGGTACTTGCTGGCAACCTCAAGGCCGACCGTGTTGCCGGTCTTGGAGTTCCAGATAGCTTTGGCACCAGCCTCGACCTGGCTGTTGACCTTGTGGTAGTAAGAAGCAGCGAAGACGCTCAGATTGTCAGTAGCGGTGATGGCGGCGCTGTACTGGGGAGCAGCGTAGCCAACAGCGGCGCTGTAGGCGGTGACAGCGGCCTTGTTGACGTCGTAGCCGGCAGAGGCACCAGCGAGGAAACCCTCGTGGCCGACAGTGGCGTCAACGTTGGCAACGGGACCCTTGAGGAGGTCGAAGAAGGCACGGCCGTGGAAGCCAGGCTGCTTGAAGAAGAGGTTGAATTTGGCGCCCTTGCCGGCGGTGGCGGGAAGGAAGTTGAAGAGACCCTCGAGCTTGAGGCCCTTGGCGAGGGTGTCATTGACCTCAATCTTGGTGTCGAGGGCGTTGGCGGTGTTCCAGGTCTGGGTCAGAGTGAGGCCTGTACGCGTATACCACATTAGCAGCTGAGAGTAGCCAGGTTGCAAGGAAGCAGCGAATTCTAGCGGCCAGCCGGTTCCGCGGCCGAGAACGCGCGACACAAAAAGATTTGGCTGTGAATGATCGCGTCCTCTGTCGGGACGGCGGGGAGCTTTGGGACGGGCTTGATTACCGGAAGGCTTGTCGGTGTATTTTCCCTCAATCTGTTGTTCCAAATCTCTGTTAGTTACGTTTTGAGGCGCGGTTTATCTTGCAACAAGTTTTCCTCATCTCGCCAATGGCAATTGCAGGCATTGGTTGTTTTACCAAGCTAGCTATCTCAGAGCCAGACTCAGACAGGGTCAGGGAAAAAGAAAAAAAACAAAGACTACTTACAGCAGCAGAGGTGGCCTTCTCGTGGCTGGACTTGCCAGTCACCTTGAAGGCGACGCCATTGGGAGCAGTGTCCTTGAACTCGAATGTGGTGGCAGAAAGGTGGTAGAAATCTTTGTTGAGGAGCTACAGTGTAGTACAAAAGAACGGGTGATGTTAGCATTGATTATTCTAGCAGAGACAAGGGCATCAAATTGTTGAGCTCTCCAGCATGCTCAAGCCGAGGAATAAGGCAAGCTCATGGGAGTATTTGGAGCAATAAGAAGCGCATACATCGTTGGCCGGCTTGGCAATGTCGGAGAAGGCAGGTACAGACATCTTGGCTGATGGGGGGAAGGATGGAAGAAAGTAGGGAGAATTGGTCTTTGGTGAGAAGATGAGGTGAGTGACGATGTCGTGACACGATTGCGATGGGTAAGGAGATGATGGATGGCCCAGACGTGGAAGTTTTCGGGCAGAGGGAAAATGTCGGGCTCAGCGCGACGCTTGTTGATTGGACAGAGGGGTCTGCTGCAGGTCCACTGAGTTGATGGTGTTTTTTTTTTTTGGGGAGACACAACGTCGTTGGGGGAAGCAACAACCGACAGCGAACGGCACTAGCGTTGTTCTCAAATTATGGCATTATGGCATTATTCTGCGTCAGCCTACATAAACAAGGGAAAACTCACGGGTGCGCCTAATCATGCAAATGCGCCTCTTTCTAAATGGCCCGTGATCCATAACACCAGGCCTAATAATAGCCGGTGATCACACTGCTCCATGCGCGGCTCTTGACAATACACATTATGAAAAGCGTTTCAGACCGAGACCGACTCGAGACAAATCTCGTTCTCGGCGAGGGCTTGCCGGGGCGGACGAGCATAAATTGAAGCTCGGCCCTCGTCTACGATCGCAACCGAGGCTTTGCAATGGTTAAGAACTTTCGCGGGGCTGGGTCGATGTGTGCTCGCAAAGGTGATGAGTAAAAAGAAGTTCACGAATGGCTCCATTGCAAGGCGAGACTGTAAGCATATTGCTCAGCAGACGTCCGAGGAACTTGGCCTTTGGAGGAAGACGTCACTCACTCTCAACTTCGCCGAATTCTATGATGTATACCCACACATGTCAACAACATGTATTCAAAACCTATCTATGCTTCAAATGCCTCTACAACTAGAGCACCGGATGTCCCTCGATATGCTGAAACGCAAAACAAACCTAGCACACTGAAATTTTCTTCACATCTATCCCCGTCTAAAATTCTGAATACTTCATTCACGTCTTATTGGTTTGTCTTTTCTCTCCTGCCAAGTCGGCTCAATTCATACAGCGTTGTCGTACTTGGCGTTGTGTGTGGAGATGGCTCTGCGATTTGTTAGCTGTGTACAGTGGTAAAGCGGCTTGGAATACCACCAACCTGCCGCTGGGATCACTTTGCTTGGACCATGTCGGCGCCCATCGCATAACGGTAGAAGCACATGACGGGGGGAAGTGCTCGTCAAACATCAGACGGTACCAGTAGCTAATGACACGGTTAGTACTCGTGCTAGATTCTCGGATGGAAAGCGTGTTGTGTCACTTACGCCTCCTTGGTTTCAGGAATATCGTTGCCCCATTCAGTCTTGGGGTTCTTCATCATCTCATCGGTGACATGCAACTCGGCATTGTCCTTGAGGGCGTCGATCCAGCCGTAGCCTACGCCATCGGAGAACTGCTCCTTCTGGCGCCAGAGGATGTTGTCTGGCAAGTAAGGGGCAGTCTCCGGCTCGTCGCTGGTGTCGAACGCCTTTCGCAGAATGTACTTTTCCATACGCTCCTTCGTGATCATTTTATCCTGGGGATCGATGCTCATGGATGTCTCGAGAAACTGAAGTAGAGTGAATTAGTTTGGACGAAGAATGACAAGGCATTTGAATACTAGAGTGACATACCTCCTTGTCGAGGAAAGGAACTCGGGCTTCCAGGCCCCATGCAGATGTTGACTTGTTGGCACGCAAACAGTCGGCAAAGTGCAGGTTCTTAACACGACGGACAGTCTCATCATGGAAAGCATTCCTGTCAGGGGCGGCGTGGAAGTAGAGGTATCCGCCGAAAATTTCATCACTACCCTCACCACTCAATACCATCTTTACTCCCATAGCCTTGATCTTTCTTGAGAGCAGGTACATGGGGGTTGAGGCGCGGATGGTGGTTACGTCGTACGTCTCAAGGTGGTAGATGACGTCGGAGAGGGCATTGAGGCCGTCCTCGATGGTGAAGGTCATGACATGATGTTTGGTGCCGAGAAACTTGGCGACCTCGAGGGCAGCCTTGTTGTCGGGCGATCCGGGCAGACCAATGGAGAAGGAGTTGAGCTGGGGAAGGTAGGTGACGGTGGACAGATTATCATCATCGTCAATGCCAACGAGGCCTTCGCCCAAGTCAGGGTCGCCCGAGGGCTCGATTCCACCGTTTGCATCAAGGGCTTTCTGCTTAAGACGAAGAGTCTCGCGCTGAGCAATGGCAGCAACAAGACTAGAGTCTAGACCGCCAGAAAGCAACACGCCGTAGGGGACTTCGGCCATGAGTCTCTTTCTCACAGACTTCTCTAGTGCATGTCGGAGGACCTTGTAGTCAACAGGTTTGGATGGTACGTTAGTAGGATCCCACCAGTTAGGCTGGAAGTAACGAGTCGTCTCGCCAGTTTTTGAGTCGAAAATGTGGCCGGGGGGGAATGGAACAATCTTATCGCAAACGCTGTGCAAGCATTTTAATTCGGATGCGAAATAAACAGTTCCTGGCTCCTTCCAGGTCCAACCTTGGTACAAGGTAGTGATGCCGATGGGATCACGGGCAGCGATGGTTCGATCTTGCTTCTTGTCGTAGAGAACGAAAGAGAACATGCCATCGAGATGGTTGGGGGCATCGAGACCATATTCCGTGTACTGAGTTTGGGCATAATAATTAGCACTTTATATCTGTCATTCTGCCTCTTGATCGGCAACGAAAGAATGTAGCAAAAGACATGGACATACCAGAGGGATGATGACTTCACAGTCAGATGTAGTCTTGAAGTGGTAGTCATGCTTCAAGTTCCTTCGGATCAAACGATGGTTGTAAATTTCACCATTGACTGCAAGAACAAGCGACTCATCCCCGTTGGTGAGGGGTTGTGCACCAGATTCTGAGAGATTGTGAGCAGAGCGCATGGAGCTTTGCTGAGTGCCAAGAGGAGAGAGATGAGGACTTACCAACGCCGACGATACTCAAACGCTCATGACACAAGACTGACGGGAGATTAGCTTGTCGTTACGTCGCAATGGCTAGTGCCAATTTTTTTTTTTTTGGCAATTTGTATATAAACGTACTCGTGTTGTTGGAGATGATGCTTCCGCCTATAGTGCAAGTCAGTCAGCAAACATTTTTTTTTTCGAGACGCTCTTCTTGTCAGCTTCACGCATCGCGACGCGCAGGACTCACTCCAATCGGGGCCACGGTGGCGAATTCTCCAGCAATTGAATCAGTATACGACGCACAAATTTGGGCTCAAATGTCGAACTCACTGCTTGGCAAGCTTGAGAGCAGTTGGCTTGAACCGCTGCACGTTAGGATGGCTGCACAATTGAGGCCATCAGCAAAAGCCCTCTGCCCACGGCAAAACGATAGATAAACCATGGTGGGGTGAGCACACTGAGCACTTGGCGGACTGCCCCTCCAAGATACGGAAAAGTAAGTGCGGCCGAATGCGGGAGGAGGTCGAACGTACCAATGGCAGGCGAAGATTCCACACATGATGACTTGCAGCGCTCCGACGAGAAGCAGTTCACCAAGGGATGGATGATCAAAGGATCGGGTACGGTACAGGATAGGCTCGAAAGGATGGATGAGTGGTGGAAGAAGAGAAAGACTTCGGACAATATGGAGGGAATTATCGCTGGGGAAAGATAAGGTGGGAAAGCCTAAGCCACCACCCATCGACTTGTTGCGCCGCCAAGTGACGAACTGTTTCCGAGACACTCACACGACAGAACCGGAGCTTGACAGCAGATCCATGAGTCAAGCTCCGTGCGCGGCAACGAAAATTGGACCCCCCTGAAAGCAATAGATAATACATAGATAAGGCCAGAAACAGCCGCGCTGGGCGAAAAATCGCAGTCGGCTAGCGATAAACTCGCGTGTTGTGCCGTGTGTGCTGTAATATGTGTTGTACAGAGTCAGGTCAGGTTCGCCAAGGCCTGGCCGACTTCGGCGGGACATTCAATTCCCGCAATGCAATTGGCGCGCAGCGTCGATGGACAAAGAGGCCATGCACATTTTACAAATAAGTCATGGTGGACCGTCTGTCTAGCATGATAGATGCGGGTTTCCTGCAAGGGAAACATCGGATGCGTGAGAATTGTTCCCAGTACCCCATGCTTCATTATTCGCACACAATATAGTCACAGTCGACATCATCGGCAGCACACAAGTGGAATCGCAGAGCGTTCGTTCTTAATCAAGGAAAAGCACAATCTTGCTATCTTCTACCTCATCGTGAACAGCCCGCTTGCCTGATTTTCCCGGTGCATCCAGCCACCCCTCTTGACGTGCCAGATACAAAAAGTGGATTGAATATGTATGATGGAACCTGTGCCCCTTTACGCCTATCGCAAAATTTGAACGAAGAAGCAAATACCGTCAAAGAAAGTGCCGGGTCTATGCAGTCTCGATGCTTGCTAGAACGTCGTTCCTCTTCGAAGCAATGGTCCTTCATGCTCCTCCAAACGCCCTTGAAATATGTTTTGTATCATGTTTACAAATGTTATATAACGCCATGGAATGGCGCGAGCTTTGGCGCGAGCTCCTCATGGGGCTGGATTCTCGCGGACGACACGTTTAACCCGCTTTTCATACTCGACTCGATCCCTCTTAAAGAGGTTGTATGCCTCAGCTTGGGCTGGCGATTCCGGATTGGGGTCGTTGAGTAAATCCTGAATACCCAAAAGAATTTGTTTCACAGTGATGGCAGGCTTCCAAGCCTCTTCTTCGTTGAGAATCGAAAGGCAGACGGTGCCCGACGGGTACACGTTGGGATGGAACAGCGGAGGGACGAACTTGCCTGCATATATCATCAGAACCGGCATGAACGGCGCATCCTGCTGATTTTACTCACATTTCGGTGGTTTGGTTGGATATTCTGCGCGGGAATGAACACGTTAGTTGCCGTTGTTGCATAATATGATGGCCGTGCGACTCACCATCAGGAAAGGCAATAGTCAGCTTGAAAAGGCCACCTTCCCAGATTGTCTTTTCCTTGCCCGGAATACCACATTCCCAGTTCTTCAGGTCCAAGACGCCTTCTTTTGTGCGTGCTGGCTTAGCATAGAAGCCGAATGGGTGATCGCGCCGCCACTGTTTCCTGTTGCAAATCCGTCAGTAAGACAGCGTGCGAGCAAGTTGGGACAACCTCAACCGACCGTTCTTCTTGAAGTCGGTTCTGACACAAAGCCATGTTGTCGCGATTATACGATCGGTGACAGGGGTTCGTTTCGAGAGAAGTCAATCTTGATCACTCGTATCCGAGTTGTTGGTCCACGAGGCTCTCGTTCTCGGTAGTGCGATCGCAGCAGCAGCAGCAGGTGGGACTTGGCTCTCAGCTCAGCGAGAGGCCGGAGATCGAGACGCCGTAGCAGAAGATGATTCCTCACAGAAAAGCTAGAGGCACAGGGTTGGAGTAGCTGCCTCAACTCCGGATTCGATGAGAGGAATCAGGAATCAGGAATCGGTGCGGTGCGGTGCGGTGCGGGCCTTTTGGCAACGCTGAGGTCCTCCAGATTGGCAAAAACGTGAATGGGTAAAATAGTGGGGCCGTGATGGTACACCCACTGTAGCAAAATGCGACCACCAGAGCTGGGCACGAGGCGCTCAGGCAAACTCGGCGACCAAATACATGATACGTGCTTTTCGACGACTCATCGTCTGCAACATTATTAGTGCAGAATGCGCCGACCCGCTTCTTATCAGCGAACAAGATCAGTCAAGAGCGTCACAAGTGCCTTCCAGGCTAACAACATGATAATAACATGACAATTCTGGTCGCCACATTAACTCGCCCTCCCCCGCCCTGCCAGCCGCCCAGATTCCCCACTAATAAGCTGGCTGGCTCCTCGGCTCAGCAGTTGCTGCTTTGTTCGAGTTCTCGACCACCACCGCATATGGAGGGGCAAGCGAATGCTTCCATCTCATCCTCTCACGGCATCTCACTAACTTGGGCCCCGTGCTTGCTTTTAGAGGGAGTCGACGCGACATCTCTCCATGATACCCAATTGAGTCAAATCAGCAGCAACTGGGTTCAGATATTCCGCCTACTATTATTCCCCGGATTCGCGCATGTGAGCTTGTGATTGTCGACATTGTCAACCCCAAGAAGACAAGTCACGGACATGAAAACTACCACTCTAGAAGAGGGCAAGGAGGCAGATGCTGCTACTTTGGTAAGCACGCCTGCGATGACAGCTTCCGTCACGACAGCTGAGGTCGCGCAACCAGCTGAAGTCGCTGGCGAGGATGTCCCCGACCCAGACGAGGATGATTTGGATGATTTGGATGGTGAGATACAGCAAGCACCTCCCAAGAACTTTTCAATACTGACCAGCATTGGCAGACATGCTCGAAGATTTCTCAACCGTCAAAATAGAGGGATCGGCTCAGCAATCCACCCAATCTGCAAGCGCTGCACCCGCAGAATCGACCCCCAAAGCTGCTGATGCTGCCACCAAAGATGCCGCGGCTTCTGATGAACCGGCCTTTTCAGAAGAAGACTTCACCAAGCAGTTGCAGGCCGGAATGGCTGATCTGCTTGGCGAACTAGAGAAATCGGTGAGAGGATTTGATACTCGGCAGCGGGTTGCAAATGAACCAGGAGCTAGCTAACAAGGTGTACCAGACCGAGATGCAAGAGCAGTTTGAGGACATGTTCAAACAAATGGCTGCTGCTGCTGGAGAGTCAGAGCCCGGGGCCACTGGGGCAGAGAGCTCCTCTGCCAAATCCGATACTCCAGGGGAAAACGATGCATCGTTCCAAGAGACCATTCGTCGCACCATGGAGCGCATGCAAACCTCTGGGGAACAGGCTACAGCTGCTGCTACCGCAGGCAGCGGAGACGACTTCATGTCTGAGTTGCTGAAACAGATGAGCTCCGGTGATTTGGGCGGCGAGGGCGGCGAGGGCGGCGAGGAGGAGTTCTCCAAGATGCTCATGGGCATGATGGAGCAGCTTACCAACAAGGAGATTCTGTACGAGCCCATGAAGGAGCTCGACGACAAATTCCCAGAGTGGTTTGAGAAGAATAAGTCGTCTACGCCGCCGGAAGATCTCAAGAGGTACGAAGAGCAAAAGGCGCTGGTTAGGGAAATCGTGGCCAAGTTCGAGGAGACCAGCTACTCTGATAGCAATGCTGCGGATCGAGAATACATTGTCGACCGGATGCAGAAGGTATGTGATACACGACAAGCCAGGGGAAAAAAAAAAAAAAAGTCCATGCATGTCAACCGTTGGCCACTAACATTTACCACTCACAGATGCAAGCTGCGGGCTCACCTCCGTCAGACTTGGTCGGGGACATGGCCTCAGCGCAAGAGGCGTTTGGGGGAGCGGATGACCAATGCAACCCGCAATAATCTATTTGGTTGTTTTGGATACAACCACGCCCGTATATATACCCCTTATACACGTAATTTGCGCACACAAATAAACTCATATACAATGCCACCCTTGTGGCAAGTCCCGACACTTGTCCTATTCAACGCCATATCCGTCCCTTAGGTAACACGGCAAATTCCCTTGTCTTTTCCTCTTATTACATGTCCGATTCCAGTAGGACAACGTTGTCCGACGTGGTCACGACATGTCCATGTACTCGGCGGACGATTGTGTAGATGACTGCTCTTGCTCCTGCGCAATCAATTCGGCAAAGATGTCGTCATAATCCTCGTCAGATAACGTAGGCGAAGGCGGTCGTTGATCCTCGTGGGTCTGGCCCTGGCCCTGGTTCTGGTTCTGGTTCTGTTGTTCCTCAAAAGAAGCTACCATGTTCTCGAGGTCATCATCCAGGGGATGCTCATCCGGCATTTCGTCATCTTCTGTCGGGGGCCGTTCCTGATGAAACGCCATCGCATCTTCCAAGTCCGTTTCCGACAAGAAAGGCGCATCGTGTGAAAGCCGTCCAATATCAGCCAAGAGGCTGTTCTTGAGAAACTGCACATTTTGCCAAGTTTGTCAGCACAATTTGGGGGTTTTTTTGTTTTCAAGTGGGAGGAAGTATGGGTCAATTCTTCTGGCTCACCTGTCCTTCGACGTCTCTTCTTTGCCACGCCTTCTCATCCGCCTTTTGCCTCACGTTCTGCAAGAAGTTCTTGCGTCTTGCATCCTGTAGGTCTTCACGCTTTCGCAGCAGCGGATTCTGGCGTACCGGTCGCGACGCGAACTTGAATTTTGGCTGTTGGATGGGCGAGGACTGGATCTGGCGTTGGGGCAGAGCGTTTCTGTCGACGGGTGAAAGGGGCGATGAGGCGCGGATGGGTGATGATGAGAGCGGGGAGGAGACGCTGGGACGATGATCCCATGGTTCGGCGAAGATTGTGGTCGGTGCAAATGAGAGCATGGTGGTGTTTGGCGGTGGCGAGGAGGAGCGTCGGTTAGTATCACGCATGTGCGTCGGCGGCTTGGGGGGGGGGCCGTGGGCGAAGAATATCTGGTGAAGTCGAAGAGGTTGAATTGAATGAGGTGCAGTCGTGATCAATGCACTAAAATTGTGGTTGCTGCTGTCTTGGATGTCGAGGGCAGGTGGACGGCATTTGTCGTGAGTCAGTCGCGTCGTGGAAATAATGAAGACGCGGTTCCAGTCTGGCGCGCGGGCACGTGGTGCGGCTATAACAAATTGTATTTACGTACGCGGGCGTGGTCGGGAATAGGGAACGGTGTTTCTAACACCAGAGACGGGGGGCTCAAAGAACAGCCTTGACAGCCTTGCTCGGTGTGCATGATAGCGACTCAACTGCGGTAGCAGAATTGCGGCAGCAGAATCAGAACTTTGGTCATTCTTCAAGCCGTGCCTCTTTTTCTTCTTTTTCTGAACAGTTCTGGAGGCACCTGTTGTTGCTCAACAACAATTCGAGGTCCTGTGCCGGGGCCGCATGTGACTGTCCCGCTTCCGCTTCCATCCCCAACCGAACGAGAACGGAGCTGCCTCGGCGAATCACGGCGTCCCACCCCAACTTTTTTTTTTTTGTGATTTCCACTCCGTCTCCTTTTGGTACCACCCCAGCATTCCGCATCGCCTTGACGCTTCGCCTTGACGCTTCGCAACTGTTTTTTTAATGTTGACCATGGTTGCAGAGGCCTTCTTAGCAATCGCTTGCCGTCGCTGAGAGTGATTGATGAATACAAATCTCGCCGCGCGTCGATCCCTAGCCCCAAAGTTCAGTTTTACCTTTTCAACACGACAACAACAACCACAACAACAATAACGACAACAAGCATGAACGCAGTTGCCGCACCTCGGCTGGCCGCTCGCCTTGGTTCTCGGTCGTGGACATGTTCAACATGCAAAGGACAAGTGACGAGGATTCAGCCCAGCCCGTTTCTTACAAGCAGACACGTATCTTCCGCCAGGGGCTCGTCACAAAGGACGAGTGGCAATGGCGGTTCGCGATCACGCAGAGCCCTACTGTTCGCTTCAGCCGGTGCCGCTGGTATCGCAAGCACAGCACTCGCCTTTACAGATGAGATCAAGAATAGTTATGACTCGGTGGAGCGCACAGGAAGAGTAGTTGCAGCGCTGGCGATCTGCATCAATGAGTACGTTTTTACGTGATTCATTGTTTCCCCGAGATACGCTCGACTGCGCGTACAATGATATCCAGACTGTGGCTGACTATAGTCTGGCAGCTACCGCACGACGCTGAACGCGATGGCAGTTACCGAAGGCGACGACGAAAAGAATAAGGTCTTGAAGGCGTGTCACAAGCGTTGCGCCGAACGGACACTCAAAGTCATGGAGATGAATGGAGGCATTTTCATCAAACTCGGACAACACCTGGTACGAAAAGCGAAGACGTCTCCTCCAAGATGGGATCGCGAACTTGCCGCTAACAAGACCTGCCACCCTTACAGAGCGCCATGAACTACCTGCTACCTCCCGAGTGGACAACTACGTTTATTCCTCTGCAAGACAAATGTCCCGTTTCGTCGTTTCAGTCCATTCAAGACATGTTCCGCAAGGACACCAAAGCAGATCTGTGGGAATTCTTCTCCGAGTTCTCAGACGAGCCGATTGGGGCTGCCTCTCTGGCCCAGGTCCACCTCGCGACGTTGAAGGATTCGGGACGCAAGGTTGCTGTGAAAGTACAGCACCCTGATCTCGAGGCATTCGCGCCGTTGGACCTCGCCCTCACCAAGTATACGTTCTCGACACTGAAACGATTCTTCCCTGACTACGACCTCGAGTGGCTCTCGTCCGAGATGGAGATCTCACTCCCCAAGGAGCTCGACTTCCAGGAGGAAGCTGACAATGCTCGGCGCATGAAGGCACATTTCGCCAAAATCCCCGAGTTGCCTCTCGTCATACCAGAGGTGATTTGGGCGAAGAAGCGAATCATTGTCATGGCGTGCGAATCCGGCGCCCGACCCGACGACCTCGACTATCTCGACAGGAACGGCATCGACCGAGATGAAGTGTCGGCCACTCTGGCGCGCATCTTCAACGAAATGATTTTCGGGGACGGCGCTCCCTTGCACTGCGATCCCCACGGGGGGAACATTGCCATTCGGAAGAACGATTCCCGCAGGGCCATCGGGAGGGGCCCCAACTTCGATGTCATCCTGTACGATCACGGCCTGTACCGCGATATCCCGCTGCCCTTGCGCCGATCCTATGCCAAGATGTGGCTGGCCGTCATCGACGGCGACATGGACCGCATGAGGAAGTACGCACGAGAGGTGGCGGGCATCAGCGATCAGGATTTCCCGCTCTTCGCGTCCGCCATCACAGGTCGTGACTTCACCGTCGTCAGCAAGCAAGGCTCCATATTGAAGACTCGAACCCCCGACGAAGAGCAAAACATCAGTACTTCCCTCCAGGAGGGTCTCATCGTCGACCTGGTTCAGATGCTCAGCCGCGTGCCGCGCATTATCCTTCTCATTCTCAAGACCAACGACCTGACGCGCAGTCTGGACGAGAACCTGCATACCCGTCATGGTCCGATCCGCAGCTTCCTCATTCTAGCGCGGTACTGCACGCGAACCGTCTTCTATGAGCGACTGGAGCAGATTCGCGACAAGGGGACGCTGCTTTGGCCTCCGAATGCGCTGCGTGTGTTTTGCGCGTGGTTGGGCTACATGCGTGTCGAGGTTAAGCTGGAGACGTTTGAGCTATGGCTGGGCGTGAAGCGCGCACTTGGATTGAGTGTGAATCTTGCACGTGGTTCGCAGCTATAAAGAATGCAGGCGGACCAATTTAAAACGAGATGTGGTCCGCTATGGACCACGATGAACATGATAGACTGTATATAAATTATGGCATGACGGAGCCACTGGTAGATGTAATGGAGCGAATCTTGTACGTGTTGTTTCGCAGTCTGCGTGCGCCTACCCTGTAGAATTAAGATTAACGCTCGGCGAAGGGGGGTGCGCAGTAGGAGAGTGACCTCGGCCGATGACTATTTACCTACAAGTAAATATAATGATATATTAATTAAAACAAGTCACAATCTAGACATCAGTTCCAACTCAGTGCGAGAACTACATACACCAGGGAGACCTCGACCTGTAGCTCGCCACGCAACCTCTTTGGCTTTGGCCTACACGACCGGACCACGTTTTCTAATTCTCATTAAATGAAAAAAATCCTACTCGTTAAGAATATGAGGTGAAACCATGAGAATAAGATGTAATCACAAATGTAGACAAAAAGACGTGTCACGGGCCAAAAGAGAAAGGCGTGGTTCCGCCCGGGCTCGAACCGGGGACCTTCTCGGTGTTAACGAGAAATCATGACCAACTAGACCACGGAACCGTGTGTTGTTGGGGAGCGGGCTGCTAATAATGGATATGAAGCCTGGTTCAATTAGGATGTTGTGTAAGGTTGGCCTGTCATTGGAAATGGTGAGTGGAGAGCTCATCTGGACGACTTCCCGACATATAAGAGTGTAGCTTTTAACTAGAATATCATAGTCCCCCCTTCCACAACTTGTCTATGATGACCCCGCTGTCCGACGGCATACCACGGCGTGAGTTGCAGCAACGCCCATCTCAGAATACCGCCATGTTAGCGTTTTCAGACCAAAGGAGATTGCAAGCTCGGGAGGAGGTGCGAAGCGCGGCGGTCCAAATGCGCGTCGCGAGGCAGAGCGGCACAAGAAGTTAGTTCTGGGCGGCGCAGGTCCAGGTCTGCTGGCCGGCCGTTTTGGACGTGCCAGTGTGACCGAGCCGGAGGAGGCGTTGCGCTGACACTGCTGGATATATCCCCGACGCAAAAGGTATACGAGATCATCGAAAACTCTGGCCGGGTGAACCAGCACTGTGTCGTCGCCCCTGGCAGCAGCAGGCGAATTCTGGTGTATCATGGACGACGGCAAATGGGGCCTTACGTGGCATGGGCCCCGAGAGTTCCCGTTCCGCAGTCTCCATGGCAGCGCCCGACTCATCGTCACTCGCTCATGTCCCGACAGTGACTTCTCTCGTCCCCGAAAGACGTCGTCGACCGGTTGGAGGGCATCATTACGGAAGATCTGATTCTCTGGGAGGCATATTTTAATGGCTCGCGAAAACAGTTCTCCTCTGATGAAGCAGCGCGATGTGGAATGGGGGCTTTACTAGAGAAAGGAGAAACTACTGGAACGAGAGGAGTGCAAGTCACTCACAACACTATTCATTAAACCAAAACCATGGCAGAAGAGGCGAGAAACATGGATGTAGTCAGAAAGACCAGAAGAAGAAAATATGGAAAAGGAATAAAGAAAAGGTAAATAAAGAAGAAAAACATAAATGTAGTTAAAAAGGCCAAAAGATGAAAATATAGAAACGGAAATAAATAAAAGGCAAACGAAGAAGCAGACCAAAAGAAAAGGCCCCAGCAGACCCAGTTCTCAACCAAACCGACATTAAAGCCCAGCGCGGGGGTCGAACCCGCAACCTTGAGATTTCACGTACTCGTAAGAGTCTCACGCTCTACCGATTGAGCTAACCAGGCCGAATTGAGCTGGACGGATCCATGACTCGAGAGTCTGGTTTGTGATTGTTACAAGCTGGCGAGCACAATGGAGTTATAAAGGGTCAAGTTTTCTGCAAGTTTTTATTTTAGCCCTTGCAGGGGCTTTTTGGGTGGTGTGGAGTGGTGTGGAGCCATTTTGGACTGGACTGCGGGAAGGTGGGTCAAATGCATCTCAATTCTTAAACACCTTGACTTGTCTTTGCAAGAATATCCAAGACAAACCGACATGCATTCAGTATCTACAGTAACTTCACCGCACTGCTATGCTAATGACCACCAAATCGTCACGGCCGTTGGCTCTCGTCAGCCCGCAACGTTTAGCAGTTCAGTTCAAGACATTCGCCGTATCATGCATCCATGCTCCCACCTTTTTAGCTGACGGCATCAGACCAGAGGAATCACTGCTCTAGGTGCTATTGCCGCTTCCGACACCAATGCTATCTTCGTATTCGGTCCATCGCAGCGCCTCTTCTACGTCCATGACAAAATGCGACTCTCCTCCACACATGGCTACTATGCCACTCCGTTCCATGAGCACCCAGACCGGGTGGTCTCTCCGGCTGGGTCCGCGAGAGAAGAAGATGCGCACGCCGCGGTCTCGGTAGTTGCGGACAATCTCTTCCAGCACTTGCGTCCCTGAGCCGTCCATTGAAGTCACGCCGTGGATGTCGAAGATGATGTTCCTATTGGATTCTTGACTGCGAAGGCGTGGAAGTGCAGGGTGCGCAGCCGAGGTCCCATATAGCTCTAGTCGACGTAGTCGCGCCTTGAGCTCTCCAGTGTTGGCAAATGTGAGTGGCTCTAGGATCTTGACAATGAGACAGCCTTCGACGAATTCAAGACTGTGGTTGCCGGATTCGGCATTGTCGAACCGATTCGTGCCAGGGATACGTCCGAGAATCTGAATACGCGGCCGGGTACTGTGCTTGATGACGAGGAGAATCGAAATGCCAACCCCGAGAGCCATTCCAAGTGTGAGTGAGTAGAAGATCGTGGACAGGAAAATGATGGCCATGAGCCCAAGCTCAGTCCAGCCTTGGATTCCCAGGAAAAAGGCAATGTCGTGCGGCGCTTCCTCTATCAGCGAGTATGCAACTACGGAGATCATGGATGAGAGGACAGGTTTCTGATGAGCATAGGTTAGCTTTATGGAGCATATTATAAGATGGCCCGCAGCTCGAAGAGCGAATGCGAGTTGATGGGGCGCGGGGTTCCTGACTGGCAAATAGTAAAAATATGGCAGCAAAAACAAGATTGACAAGAGAGTAATCAAGCTCAGCAGTATCGAGCTAACGGGACTCTTGCCACCCGTCGTCTTGTTTACTTTGCTTCGGCCATAGCCGCCAAAGGCGGGTAAGCTCATAAAGCACGCGCCTACAAGGTTGGCTGTTCCGAGAGCAATCATCTCGCGATTGGCGCTGAGTGCAATCCCTTGGATGGCGTCGTTCCCACCCAAACTCTTCGCTGCGACGGAAGACTCGAAGAATCCAAGCAGGGCAATGAGAAACGAAGTCGAAAGCGCAGAGCGAATATGTTTCATGTGAGACAGCCTGAATGGCCATCTGAACATGAAAATTCCACCACTGGCGGCCTTGACACTGCCAAGGATCTCGACGCCCTGCTCATCCCAGCGGAAATGCCAGCAGAGAATAGCCGAGATGACGACAACCAAGAATCGATCTGGGATGAAGACGACAGAGGGGAACCTCCGCTCAAGGCGTTTCTTGAGCTCACTGCATCTCATTAGTGACCTCTTCTATAGCGGAAAAAGGTGTCATTGTTGGGAAGCGGGGCCATCTGTCTCACCGGAAAACCATGATGACGAGGAAGCTGACGCCAGCAATGGCGAATGTCAAACGATGAACCCCTCCGACATTCTCAAAAATGAAGTAAATCTTTTCCACAGTGCTTCCATGGCTCGCTCCAACATCGCTGGCAAGATCGTTCAATCCAAGCTCGGGGATCAGCTGGTCAACGGCAATCACAAAGCCAATGGCACTGATGAACCCCCTCAGAAATGGTCTGCTCAACACGCTGTCCAAGAAACCTAACCTGGCAATTCCTGCAATTAGAACAGTTGCCCCTGCCATTCCAGCAACTACACCGCAGATCTGTGCATGAATCAGGCCGTTATCCTCATCCGTATTGCCACTGTCTACACTGTGCTGGACGACGGTACCGACAAGCAAAGACCCGGCGGCTTCTGGGCCGACAACCATTTGCGGACAAGAGCCCAGTAACGCGTATATAAAGGGGTTGAATACAAAGGAATATAAGCCGTGTATCGGTGGTACGTGAGCCAGGTTGGCCGCCAGCGAAAGAGCCATGGGCAGGTAGAATGATGCGATGGTGATGGCAGATGTCAAGTCGCCTTTGAGGTACGCCCACTTGTACTGCTGCATCCAGTTCAGACAAGGAATGTAATAGGCCATGTACATCAGCGGTGTATCGTGGATGCCAGCTTGCTGGGCAAGCTCCCTGCTCTGGCCCATCATCTTGGTCCGCATTCTCCCACCAAACCACTTCTTCCATCCATCGTTGGAGCACCTTTGTGATGCAGAATCTTCGATAAGCCGACAAGAGTCCGTGTCAACAATGTCTTCTCTCGTAGTGAAAGGGAACTCTCCTTCATATGGCCTGGCAGGCCGTGGACCAAACGTGCCGTGTTCGCATAACCCTGGATGAGCGGTCGATCGTCTTTGCTCGCTTGTGTCCGCTGGGATCAACGGCGTCGACTCACTAGCGTCTGGCTTCCCTTCATCGCCACAAGACGGTGATGTAATTGCATGCCGAAATGCCGGGCCACTATCTCGACTGCTCTCCCGGCTCGATACTGCGTGGCTCTTGCGGAGTGCACTGGGCTGCGTTGGTCTGTGGCCATTGTTGGAGGACGAGTCCTCGCGGCTACGCGCGGACCGGCCAGCCATTTGCGTCAAGTATGGATATGCCCAACCCTAGGGCGTAGGCAGCATTGGGAGTCGACTCGACGGAAAAGGGGGCCCGTTGATATTTTGTCTTTTGTCTGTCGTCAAGTCGTCTCTCGTACCTGGTTGTACAGAAGAAGAGGTGCCAAGGTATTACGAGGTTGCGGGATCGGCTAGCGGTACGGATCGGATCATGCGCCTTCGGTTCCACGGCGGGTCAGATGCAAATGCGCAATTGGCAGCTGATGAGTAGCTTGACAACCAAGGTGAGGCAAGTAAAGGAAGATCTGATCTGTGGGCGGTGTAAGTCCACTTGGGCGAAGGGAATATTAAGATGAAAGATGCGGTTGACAATTCGTCACATTGAAACTGCCACTAGCAGCAAGATGTGGGGGCGCACCCACTGACTTGCAGCCGGAGGTGCGCAGGAGGTGCGGGGCCTGGCCTGGCAACCAACCAACCGACTGGTCACAGGGCCCCCCACCAGAGAGAATACAGGGTGTTCCGGCGTGTTCCGGCGTGTTCCGGCAGCTCCAGTTTCCGGCAGCTCCAGTGATGATGACCAGCAAGTGCCTGCCAAGCCAAGCAACCATCCCGCCAAGGTGAGCATCATCTGGGCTGGGCCGGCCCGGCACCGAGACCTCGAGCATCATTTCTTTTTTGGTAGGTAGTACCAGGACATATGTAGATGGATGATCTGATGGTCAATCACCGCCAGTTATCAGCAACCTTGTTGCCACGCAGGAAGTTGTGTCACCCCAGTACAACTTCGTGATGCCGAGACCTCGTGAATGGGCAAACGATCATGCAGCCAATGTCTCATGATTCATGAGTCATGACGCTGGTTGTGGTCGACCGAGGATCACAATCACAGCAGAATATAAGTATTTTGACGGTATCGTATTGATATGTTAATCCCACAATGAAACGACCCCATTTGCCTGCCAGAGGGCCCGAATTAAACCCAATCGTGTGGTATGAAAAACAAATGAAAAATGAATCGACAGCACAAACTCTTGACACCTGGCGTTTCCTGAGACATAAACAATGGTATATATCATCGACTCCATCTGCGCAGAAGGACGTATTGAAGAGACGGGAGTCTGCGCACGAGTCATCGCCGCAAGCGAAGAAGGCACTGTGTGGAAAGGAGTATTGTTCATTGATAAATTAGTCGAGGTAAGGAAGAGCACAATATATATGGTTGTCATCTCCCATCCGCAGCACGGACATACCGCAGCCCTGCCGAGTTCCCCAAGGCTCAGAAGCAACACTGTCAAAGGATTGCCGCCATCGAGGGAGGGTAAGATTCGTCATCAATGTGTGAACCATGCGCTTGCCAGTAACGGTGATCGACTGCTGGTAACGTCTGTCGAGGGTTGGTCTCGAGAAAATGTGAGCCGCAGATGCAATGCACTAGCAAGTCTTCGTACCAAGCGTCTAGCTCCTTCTTTCGTTTTTCTAGTGTAAGGACACCTGGCACTCCCGGAGCAATTCAGTCGATGATTCATTTAAACCGTCAATTGAACTGAGTAGGTCAGTATCCCCCGATCGCCTTAACTAAAGTCAGCCTCATTCTGGTCTTCCCACTCGGTTGATGTGGGTTGTGGTGACTTCCCCATTGGGGAATCTTCCATCGACCCGAGATATGCCACCACACGATCGTCAGCCAGCAGAGTTCCCTTCTACAGAAACAAACAACAACAAGACGCGGTCAGCACAGATATTTGGTGACATGTTTCGCTGATTAGAGCAGGAGACGAGGGAGATCAAAGGTGTAGTGCAAGCGAAGCTGGAACACGGACACTGGAAGTGGACTTACCTCACGGCCCAACACTTCGGCTGCTCTGGCCAGTAGCTGGCCCTCGACCTCTCTCAACAGCTTTGCCGCGGCTATGCAGCTTGGTCTCAGTAGGCCAGCTTCTTGCGCGGGTTCGAGGTCATCGTCGGACGGCCCGTTTCTAATGTTGGCCAGTTGCTCTTGCACCACCTGGAGGACCACTGCAACGGCACGAAGCCTGAATACCTGGCACAACTCGTGACCGCGGATCAAGCTTTCAAAATCTTCGACTTGTTCACTCACATCCTCGCCTTGCCACAGGAGTCCCAGCTGCCTGTCTCCGCACGGCTGTTCAAGTACTTGGAACGATAGGCCGTCTTCCTCATTTAGGCACATCAGGTATACAAACGGTGAATACCATCCAATCCCGCGAACTCCTTCTTCATCTGCCTCTTCGACCAACTTCAAAACTCTTGCGCCGTTGAAAACATGAAGCTTGGCCATAGAGAGGGGATCATCGGGGAATGGATCCAGATGCAAGGTCATTGGAGAGGCAGACGTCGAGGGGTCTATAAACCCATAGCTGAACAGCATCTCAGAGGCCGGCTTAGCTTCTCCATAAGATATCGTGATCTCGTTGCCTTTAGAAACGCTCGTTCCGGGAAGGACGAGAAGGACGAAATCATCCGTGCTGTCTTCTTCTTCATAGAACGATGACGGCTGACTTGAGTGGTTTACCATGTCGAGCCCGGGAACCATGGCGGCCCCGGATCTGGGTAATTCGAGACATCTAGAGCGATACCAGGCGTCTACCAATGCCCAATCTTTGATACATATTTCTTCCCTGCCCCAAAAGAGTGCATCCCAAAACGGTAGTGGCCGGGTCATGACAGATAGCCCCTCAAATTCGGTTTGCAGCGCGGCATGTTTTGCTTTCAAGGCGGCCTGTGAAGTGGTTAGTCACCCGACCGTCCACTACGAACGTAAAGAGCATTGCGTAGGATGGGAATATTCTCGTCTGCAAAGCATCATCGTTGATGAAGAATCTGGGGTAGGTGGATGGTCCCGCCAGTCGACAGACATTGGGGAAGATGGGAGCGAAGAAACGTTTGAAGAGTCAGCTCGATTTTTTACCTCTAGGGATGTGCCATTGAGAAGTTGTCTTTCCACATCACTCCACATTGTTGGAACAGGAACGGACATAGGCAAGAAGCGAATATATTCCGTCCACGGAGAGGGTGTTAGTCCCCCCGATTGGCGGCCCTGTGCGAGAAGCGCTAAGAGGAACAGCAAAATGTCACCTCGGGTCGACTGCGCCTAGTTAGTTGGTTTTTATTTTATTTTTTTATTTTTTCCAAAGCCACCCTCAAAGTGCAAAGCGTTTGACTAGCGTCCGGTAAGTAGGGATGGGGCATGCGTAGCCGGCCAGATGGATGCATCATACCTTTCGTCCAGCTCTTTCCAGGAGCTGCTTGAAGTTCTGGTCTACCTTGGCGTACTCTTGGACAGCTTCAGCCGATAACACTAGATCGCGCGGGATTCTCAAAACGGCCCTTGTCTCTTCGCCGACCATTTTGACTGCGCTGCTTTGCACGTCGGACTCGGCTAGGAGGCCAAACCCTTTCCCATGTCCCACATCCTGCAGCTTGACGCCCATGAATTGCACACCATTGAAATGCGCCCATGTCGGGAATGCCTCTATAGGAGCATGAGACGGCATGATGTGGGAATGCTACGTCTCCCCGGGGCAAAAGTTCGAGTAAAGCTGCAAGAGAGTGGGAAAGGTCCTACTTTGGGTCCCCTCGCCCAGGGCGTTCGGCTGGGAAGGGAACGGGGGAGTGGGAAAGCTCGGAAGTCGGCCGCGATGAGTAGTGAGCGATGAGTGGTGAGGTGAGATGGAGGATGAACTGAACTGATGTGGACGGACTACGTGTAGTCTAACCCGTGAATGATTTTGCAACAACCACAAGCCCCACGCGGGGCGGCCACTATCAGATGCCATTGTGAGGGTACTTACGCTAGTAGGAGATACTGTGAATTGTACATACGGAGTACACGTGATAAGGTACT
Organism: Epichloe hybrida; assembly: GCA_019022495.1. Classification (NCBI taxonomy): domain Eukaryota; kingdom Fungi; phylum Ascomycota; class Sordariomycetes; order Hypocreales; family Clavicipitaceae; genus Epichloe; species Epichloe hybrida. The sequence goes on from JAFEKR010000030.1 coordinate 396,877, forward strand.
TCTTATCCCACTTAGCGCCACACTAAGCCACGGAAAGATCGATCTATTAAACAGGGATTACATGTCGACTGCATGCGGGCGAACCTCACTCGTGGCTAGCAATATCAATGTAGGGTAGCTGTAGATTTGGGTCCAACAGCCTCGTTCAACACCATCTTTTAAAATACGAATAACAGGGACACCCAACATCATCGGCCATGCACATGATCCAAACCTGTATCTATGACCATGTGCCACTACAATAAAATTCCCAAGCTTTGTCTTCGCTTTCGGGGAAATATCTCGTAATATCTTTCCTCTGCCTGCTCATCAACAGTTATATGTGTCAGGCCAATGTAACATCAGCTTACCGCAGCAAGCAAGTCGTTGGTTGTTTAGTCCCAAGCCTTCGTGCCCGGTCCCGATAATCATAACTTGCGGAGCATCCAATATGAAGCGTGTCTCACCTCTCAAGTTATTACGGCATTTGTTACCTGTCAGACGCTGGCGGACACTCTAACAGCAACAGTGCATTCTTGTGGCTCGTGATGCTGATTGTATAGAGCCAGCCCCAGGCTGAGACTGACAGTCAGAGAGCACAGCCATGGATGTTCTCTTTCTCCAACCACTTACACGTCGTGGACGAGGCACAGCGTGACTTTACGGCTCGAAGGCGGCCATTGGACTTGTGTAGGCTGAGCAGGGGAGATACTCCAAGAAGACTGTCCTCACACCATGTTGAGTTCGTTACACGCGTGACACAACAAGCCTCCTCCGAAGATAGTAATACAGTCAGACATCCCTTGCCAGATCTGGAGAAGACATGTCCAAGTCAGTGTAACTTGGTCGGATCATCACCGAGCGAAACTTGAGCCGTGAGATATGGTCTTCACCACGGTTAGAGAAGCAAGCATTCTCGGAATCGTATAAGTAGAGCCGTCTGTTCGACTCTCTGGAGTTGTTCTTTGGTATCATAATCCTCGTCATCTGCAACCAGCCCAGCCCAGTCGACCAAGAACAACTCCAGTGCTCACTCAGTGCTCAGAAGTCCTATTTCTTCCCGTCTTCTCATCTCAAGTTGCATATCTCCTGGGCTGCTGCCGTCATCCTTTTCGTCAGCTCTGCTGCCGCCAGGTCAGTCACCTACGACTGCGCGAGAACGCCGCAAATCTGCCTCAACACCTGCTGGGCAATCAAGTGTAAGAAGAATGCCCAACCTCTTCATGGCGGTGGCCAGAGGAACAGCGCCGAATCCAAGAAGTACGGCGACCGCAACCGCAAAAGATGGGGTTATAGCGTCAAGCCCTGCAGCAAGGGCTGGGGCTGGACGACACCCGACAAAAAGAAGGCATCTTCTCCAGATGAATACCCCTATGCCTCTTCCAAGGAAGGCGGCCAGCCTAACTTCCCAAACGTCGTTGCTTTGCGATGTGTCCCCGTTGACGAGCAGAGGAGTGAGTACATCCTCCAGGTATTCGCGTATGACGCGTCTCGTTTGCAATGATTTACTAACATGCCGTCTTCTTCACAGTCCAAGGAGGCAAGCTCTCGGGCCTGGGTACCGACTCGAACAGGGTCACCTGGACCACCAAGTGGACCAACATCAATAACCTGTCTCAGGATTGGTGTGGCCCCAGTCCTTCTTGCAAGAACGACGGTCACCAGTTCATCTCTGGCGGTTCCCAGGGTCCTTTCAATCTAGATCCCAACCCTAAGAGGGTCCGCGACATTGGATCTTACTCTGAGGATGGTACCAGCGCCTGGGTCGAGAGCCGCGATGTTGTCGAGGACGAGGATGTCGATGAGGTCGAGGCCCGTGCGGTCGATGAGGAGGTGGACGAGTCTGAGGGTGACATCGAGGCTCGTGAAGCTGACGACGAGACTGATGCCGAGACTGAGGCCACTGTTGAGGCCCGTGACGTCGAGGTTCCCTTTGAGTCTTGAGCGTAGCATCAGGGTGTTTCCTCGCTCGCATGGTCTGGCCGGTGGCTGGTAAACTTGTAATGGCAGAGCATCTCTCAGTTTCCATAGCTGCGGTCTTTGTTGTTTTACTCTTGTCTGCACACTGGATCTGCCAGTCCGTCTTTACAACAGAAAGTATTTTGCTGAATCGCAGCATTGAATTTGTCGAGTTGTTTTGCCAAGACTCTGCCAATGCGTGAAAAAGACTCTTCCGGGATGACTGACTGTGGGATAAACGGATTGGACGGCATTTCAAGGGTGCACCCGTTGTCCAATACTCATGTTTGTGGAATAGATTTCGTGTATGCAGATTGGCCTCCGGTATTCAGTAACAGGCCCTGTTGAAACGAGTGAAGACTGCAAGAAGAATTGCAAACAGTGGCGATTTCACACGCACATTATCGAGCTCTCTCCGGTGCGTCTTGAAGCCACGGTGGTGTTCGATGGTTCACTCGAGTACTGTGTGATGCTCGCGCTTACTCTGAGTCAGCTCGAGGTTGCAGAGGAGTCGGGGGCGGTGCGTCGTCGCTCGTCGATCGATCTGGGCCTTAGTAAGATGTGAGATGTGAGATGTGAGGTGACGTCTGCGCTGGTGTTTGTTGGCTCCAGGTCTCCAGGTCTCCAGGTCTCCAGGTGAGAAGCTGCGAGAAGCTTTTGGTCCAAGTCCAGTTGCAGCCCCCAGCCCGGCCCGAGCCCATCCATTTTAGCATCGCATCTATTTAAGGCTGCTGCAGCTCTGCGCTCGAATATTGCTCTACAGACCAAGGCCACTTGCCAATCCGCCCGACATCTCGCCCACCAACGTGTCCGTCAAGATTTCCCGTCCGAGAGACTCGTTCGTGCTGCTGGTTTCGAACATGGGTCCCACTCTCCGCAGCCAGGCCGCCAAAGACGTCAAGTTCCCAATCGTCTGCACCACGGACATCGATCGCCAGGTTCGCCAACAGTCCCAGCCGCGTCTCTGCTGCTAATGATGCAATTGCACATGCCACTAACAGCGCTCGTCAGATTCTGAAAGATCTGGTGGCACGAGATGATGTCGTGCTCGTGGCCAAACCCGACCTGTCCAAGCTGATAACGGGCCAAGACGAGCTGGATTCGTTCCGGCCGCCATTCACAGAGCATCTTCCAGAAGCTTCGGAGACGCTCCAGAAGTTTCTGGATGCGGTCAAGTCGAAGAACCAAATCAGCCGCAAAGCCTTTGTCGTCCTTGACAAGACCACATCCGAGGATAAGAGAACGTGCCAGATTGCGACGGATGGGCGAGAGGACGAGGATGCCGACGGGCTTCATGTTGCCTTGCGCTGCACCATCTCCTCGATTCCTCCGGCCCTTGACGCCGTGCAACAGGCCGCTGAGCCCGTCAAGCTCGTACGGGAACTGCGTGGTGAGGCTGCCATGGTCGGCGGCGTGTGGGAGAAGCAACGAGTCGACGAGTTCCGAGCCAGACCGAAACGCATCCACGTTGGAGACTATCCCGTCCACGAGAACTGGGATGAGTATAGCGGCCCGGACAGCCCGTTTACGGGAATACCCTATTATCCCGTCTTTCAGACCGCCAAGATTGGTCTCGATGTAAGTAACATGTTGCTGTGGCCTGTGTCCACACACACACACACACACCAACGCTCCGCTTCGTCGTGACTGACACACAGGGTCGCATCATGCTCTAGACCATCAACCAATTCCTCAAAGAAACCTACGACCAGGATTGGGGCGAGGACGACGAGGACGAGGGCGAGGAAAAGCGCGCTGGCCCCGGCATCGCCTTTGTCTCTTCCATCGACGAAGCGCCATACCATGCAGGCAAGGCCACTGCACCCCTGGAATCAGCCCCTCAGGTACCGTCCACCTTGCTCGGAGCCTCTGCCGTCGAATGCGATGTCATTGCTCGCAGCCGCTTCCCCGCAGAGGGGTCTGAGATGAATTACAATCGCTTCATCGTCATTGACGAGTACACGGAGAAGGACAAGACTGTGATTATCGCGGGGAACAACGAAGCCAACGGTCAATTGCTGATGTCAAGATGTGATTTCAAGGGGGCTCTCATCTCGCTGGTGTCAATGGAGGAGACGGGCTTGACTTTAGAGCAGCAGTGCAACGAGGCCGTGCAGGAGGGCTCTGGTATTATTCACGGGCCATAAAGGACGTGAGACGTGAGTATGGAAGAAGAAGCCAAGAAGCCAGATTGGCACAAATGGGAATTTCAAGAAGTGGTGCTTGCCAGCCATGAATTCTTGTCGCGAGTACACAAATCCAACGCAGCGGCAACACTTGGAGCCCAAGAAAATAAAATGACGTTCAGAGGCTCCTCGCAATAAGCAAGCTTTTAGTGTGAAACCATGTCCAGGATTGCTGAAAACCACGTCGACATCTGAGGTCCTTGAGGCGAATGCCACTGGCAGGCAGACTTCACGCCCCTGTGAGAGTTGGCAAGGGAAGCCTCCAGGATTTAATCCACTTCCGCCATTCCGAGTGGAGGTACTCCGTATCCCGCCATGGTTTCGCCTCGGACAACTACATAGACAACCCCCTCACTCGGGTGGGAGCAACTCGAAGGCTCCCGTGCAACGAACGCGGAATAACTTGTCAAAACACGGGTCGATTATCCCGGTCGGCGTGCCACGAAAACCATGGCCAAGATGGCAGAGGGAGAGAGACGGGAGAGGCGCCTGCCCCAGGCCATTGCCCACAGGGGCTACAGCGCGTGCTGGCCCGAGAACACAATGGGCGCCTTCAAGGGCGCCGTCTCGGCGGGCGCGCATGCCATCGAGACGGATGTGCATCTGACGGCTGATGGGGTGGCGGTCCTGTCGCATGTGAGTCAGTCAGTCATCATGTACGGATTGCATACTTTGGATTTTTCAAAGGGACCAGGAAGTGACTGACTTGCGCTCTCCCCCCCCCCCCCCCAATCCAGGACGCCAGACTCACCCGCTGCTTCGGCATCAACAGGGCCCTCAAGGACTGCACGTGGGAGTACGTCTCTGGGCTCGAAACCCTCCGCCAGCCCAGGCAGGGCTTGCCTCGCCTGCGGGATCTCCTGAGGTGGCTTGCCGAAGACGAAGACGACCACTCGGAGTCGGAGTCGGAGTCGGAGTCGGAGTCGGACGAGACAAGCCGGCCGTGGGTGCTGCTGGATATCAAGGTGCGTGCGTACGCGAATCCTGGGAGATTCTCCATCTTGGTTGGGAAGAAACCAGAACTGACTTTTTTTTTTTTGTTGGTGTCAACTCCTCCCGCCACGTTTCAAAGCTCGACGACGACGCCCAAGACATCGTCGACGCCATCGCAAGAGCCATTTCCCAAGTCCCCTCCTCCCGGACACCCTGGGAGAAGCGCATCCTCCTCGGCTGCTGGAACGTACGCAAACAATCTCGCTCCGACTTGCCATGATGGACGTGCTGACGACGAATGATTGACCAAAGGCATCCGTCCTGCAAGCCTGCCGCGGCACGCTCCCTGCCTTTCCCACCGCCCACATAGGGTACTCGCTCTCGTACGCGCGGCACTTCCTCCCCGTCCCGCACGTCTCCTTCAACTTGGCCTTTCACACGCTCGCGAGGCCCTTTTACGGGCGGCGCTTCATGCGGGACCTTGCTGGCATGGACCGTCCGCTGTATGCGTGGACCGTCAACCACCCTCGGTGGATGACGTGGTGCATCCGGCAGAATGTGGTTCTGCGGGGGGAGGGCAGTCCCGGGTCGGCCAAGGCCATCATCGATGGGGTAGTGACGGATGATCCGAGCCTGTATCTGGACGTGTGCAGGCGGTACGAGGATGAGCTGCATGGGGAGGCACGACGACGAGCTTCTTGGGGCGAAGCCGTTGGGCTGCTTGTTGACCTTGTCAAGAGACATGTTGCCGCGAAGCTGTTCTTCTGGTATAGGCGGCATGTGGAGGGCAAGTTGGATCATCTCGGTCAACGACGGGTAAAAGAGGAATAGATAGACGTTCTGGAATGGCTCCGCTACTATGGTCTATTACACCGCGTAACACTGGCTTTCCGTGTCGGTGCGGACTGTTTGTATTATACTCATCCATTGCAAATCAATCCGCCTCCCCAACCAACGCCATGAATGAATGAATGAATGACTGAATGAATTAATGCATGCATGCTCCCGAGCCTGCCTGATCCATCACCATTGCTTTGCGTATTGCCAGTCTTTGTTCTGTCCCTAGTTCAATGCCAAACGTTTTAGATTTCCACGTCAATGTCCAGATCCAGAGCACCAATTACGTCGTCGTCCATGAGCGGCTTGTGAATCGTCGGCACTCCTTTGCTCTCCGAGTAATTCTTCTCATGCAACTTGGCCAAGTGAGACTGCATCTCCGGCTTGGTCGCAGATACTTTGGGCGTGCCGTTGGCAGGAGTGCCGACTTCGCTGCCGTTGGCCGATAGTTTCTGCGGCGTATCGTTCACGTTGTGCACAAACTTGGCTTTTGTTCGTAGTCGTCGTGAAGGGTCCTCGGCCACTTGTTCGCCCCGCTTCAGGGCCTTTTCAATCTCTCGTGATTTGGCCTTCTCCTTGAGCTGGGCCTTGCGGACCAGCTCTGCGTTCATTCGCCTGTTCTCGCGGTTGCGCTCTGCCAATCGGTCTTGTTCAGTGGTGGCTCTTGATGCGCCCAGATCTTTGGATGTGCCCAGGGTTGTTCTAAAGGCCAAGCGCTGGCTGCCGAGCTTCTCAAGTTCATCCTGGAGCTCCTGTGCCTTGGTCTCATCGCCTCGCGCCACGGCATCGTCCAACAACTTGCCGATGCGCTCGCGTTCAGCGGGATCAAATCTGCGCTTCAGAGTGTTTCGTTTTGCAAGTCGGGCTTTGATCTCCTCATTCGTCCACTTGTGGTTGATGAGATTGTTGATATCATCAATTTTGTCTGTGAGGAATGCTTTTGTGGGGAGTTTGACGTTTTCATTGTTGCACGTCACTTGGTAGCGATTGAGTTCACCCTGGGGACAATGTCAGTGTTTGCGCTCCGTTTCAAACTCTGGACAAGCCAGCAGCAGATGGGAGGTCGTAGCAGGCTTACCTCTGTGAATTTACCACTTGACGCAGCTATAAAAGGAAACTCCTTGACGGCCTTGCCGTGCGCTGCTTTGACGTACTGATCGGTTACAAAGGGTCCTTGGGGCCCCGTGAGCGCGTATGGCCGACTGTTGGAGAATCCTGGGAGAACTTTGTGTTAGTTGGGCTGCATCAACCCTCCGACGGGTTGCGGGCGTAACAGTACCTTTGATGACTGCCATTCTATATTGCTCAACGCCTGTTTCGGGATGCGGGCCCAACGCAATGCGGATATAGCATCCAGTGATCGCTGCCTCGAATCCAGGCGTGAAGCACACCTGGGCAAATTCGTTACGACCAAGTCGGACGCGCTCAAAGTCTTTCAACTCTGGCGGGGGTGCTTCTTTCTCTTCCTCCTTCTCTGGTGTCCTGGATCTGGCTCGACCAAAATCGTCATCGCTCTCTTCCCCATCGGAGTCCCGTCGTCCTGGGGAGTAATCACGTCCACGAGAATTGTCCTCTCTTCGTTTAGCCTTGGCAGCCCGAGCTCTTCGTAGAGAGTCCATGGCAGTCTCGGCCTTTCCCGTACGTTGACGCGAAAGCTTTCGCTGGCCATCCTCGAGCTCGGCGGTATCGGCACTGCGCTTCTTCTTGACGCTTTTGCGCTCTTCGTTCTCCACCATCTGCCGGAGAAGGCGATTTTGGCGCTGGCGTTCAATCTCCGTGGTACGTTCTTCAAGAATCTGTTCTCGTTCGACTTCACGCATGGCCATGATTTCCGCCTTCTCTGCCTCACTCATGAAAAGGCCATCGACGGGGTACTTTTCATCCTCGTCTGTTGCACCACGTCGAGGTGCTGCCGGCTCTGCATCCGAGTCGGACTCGTCCATGGCAGCTGATGCTAGTGAGTTGGGTGATGAAGGTGTCGATGAACTAGATTCACACAGGAACAAGGTTGATCCCGTTAGCAAAGGGTCGCAAGACACGACCGAAACGGGAAGACATGACACCCCTCAAGACTGTCCAGACCAGGAGTCATCTCGCAATATTCGAATAGCGCTCGTGAACATCAACAATAATGACGATGAGTTACTCACGCTTCACCCTCTTCTTCGGAATCATCCTGCCTCGCCCGTCTCTTCGACTTCTTGGACCTGTCAGAATCCTTTTTCGTGTGGCGAGGCGACTCGGATCCCTCGCGACTTGGGCCCGCGGAGCCCTCATCTTCGGAGGCACCGCCTGCGAGGGCGAGAAGATCGTCATCAATGTCGGACATGGTGGTCAATCGTTGCACCGAGAAGCGATTCGACCGCCGATTCGACCGCTGGAAGGTGGTTCAAGACGTATACGGGGTCAATGCAGAGACAGACGCAAGAATAGGTGGCTGTAGAAACCGCCGGCAATATCACGCCAAGCAGGCAGGCGTACGAAAGCGAATTCTCGTGTCAGTTATGCGTTATCCAGAGACTGCCGGTCCAAGGCTATGAGGGAAAAGGCGAGAGAAGAGACACCAGGGCACCAGGGCAAGCAAAGGAATGGAGCTGAATACCAAAAAAAAAAAAAAAAAAAAAAAAAAAGGCGCTTGGTTAGAGAAGCATCTGCCAAACATGCCCTGCACATTTGTCAAGTTTTGGCGCGCACGCAGCAGTGGCCATATCACCAAACCCGGCGTAGCGTTTGTCCGGCCCAGCACCCCGTCGTGGCAGTAATGACAGTATGTAATGGCAGTAATGGCACGGTTCGGTTCAACAAAGCTGCCCAATCGGGAGGTCTCCCGCGCACAGTGCACAGCATCCATCCCATCCAAAGAATCTCGGCGTCATGCCATTCTCCCCAATGACATGACCATCATGCACATCTCATTCCGCGATTTTCAAACTCAAAGGTTATCAAACTTCACCAACTTCCTGCTTTGCAATCATGTTCACCCCGCGGTGCCTGGCACGGCCCATCCGAGCCATTTCCCTGCGCAAATCGCCCTGCTCTCCAGCCTGCCGCGCATTGTCAAACACAGCACAACCATCACAAGCCCCCGCGCCCGAGGCCTCCATCACCAGCAAAAGCGTGCCCAAGAAACCAAAGCCGCTGACCAAAGAACAGCGCGACTTTCTCTCCTCCGCCGTATGTATTTCTCCAAATCGCCATTTCCTCTCCGCAACGCCCAGCCCAGCCTGCGCTCTCGATACTAACTACAACATAGCTCCGCGTGAATCAAGCAGGCGAACTGGCCGCCACACTAATCTACGCGGCCCAGACACCCCCCATCGTGCGCCAACATCCTCACCTCCGACCATTGATGAGGCACATGTATGAGCAAGAGGCAGGCCACTTCAAAACATTCAATAAGCTCATTCACAAACACCGTGTTCGTCCGACGGCGCTTTACCCGCTGTGGTCCGTTCTCGCCACGGGGCTGGGCTGGTCCACAGCCCTCATGGGACGCGAGGCAGCCATGGCCTGTACCGAAGCTGTAGAGACGGAAATAGGGGATCACTACAACAACCAGATTCGGGAAATCCTGGCAATGATAGCTCAGTGGCAGGAGGAAGGGTACGAGGTGAGCCGAGAGATGCGCGACCTCGTCAATACGCTAAGAACGATACGAGACGAAGAGTTGGAGCACTTGGATCATGCCGTGGATAACGATGCCAAGAAGGCAGAACCTCATTGGTTGTTAACAGGTGTGATTCGTGCAGGATGTAGAGGGGCTATTTGGGTCAGCGAGCGTGTTTAATGACCCTTCTGCTTTTGCTGGAAAAACATGTTGCACTGTGTACAATACGAGAAAAAAAAAACTTTATTGTTGTGTAGGAAATGATAGGTGTACTGAGATTGTACAGGAAAACCCTATAGAGTGTATCAAAAAGGAGTCCCCCAAGGTTGGCCCTGTTCGTTGCCAGTAAGCAGTAAAGAGAGAAACGAATCAAACAATACGCAACGCCAAATCTACGCCCCCCCTTGCGTTATGTAATGTGAATGGAGCCATTTTTCGAATGCTGCCAACGTGTGAGACTCCTGACGCAATGCAAATCAACTTCTGCGCTTCGAGGCAACTCGCTCCCATTCTTGGATGCCCAACGTCTTCGAAGGACTTCGACTAGTTGCTGTGGAATAATCAGTTGATGCCCATTGCATAGCAAATGAAGGATGGGCCGACTTACTAGATTGACAGCGGAGCTACACCGTCCACTTGGTAGCCCCAGTTACCATTTTGTTCCTCCGTGACAAGCCAGTCGTACGGAAACTGAACAATGTTGCCCTGGACCATTTTCAGCAACTCCTCGGCGTCGGCCCGCGAAGGCATGTCGTCGATAGGAAAGCCGCGGCGGCTTCCTCTAGTCGTAGCACGGCGCCGACGTTTGACGGAACCAAATTGCGCTTGAGGGACAGCGGCTGATTCTCGTGACGGGGGTTTGTCAAGCGTAGAGAACGTCGTTTTACGATCCGTACTCCTGCTAGTCTGTGGTTCCAGCAACTTCGAACATGTCTCCTCGAGTGCGGGCAGGCCTGACACTTCCGCATCGTTCTCAGCCTTGCCTGCGACATTTGAGTTGCCAGAACCCAGAGTTCCCGAAGCTGGTTCTTGCACTTTCTCGTTCGGCGCTTTGCTGTCCATCTCGGGACTCAGTACATCCAGTTTACTCAAGTCTTGGTCAAGTGTTGGGAGGTTCTCTTTTCCCTTCTCCGTCGCCGCCGAAACAATGGCTTCTGGGCCCGGCGCTCCTACGCCGGCCCCTGCCGCTGTGGAGTTGTTGTTATTGTTTGAATCGGGTCTCATTTCAGTCTCCTCTCCTGTCGATTTGCCTTCCATGCTGGCGCGGAACTTGATTCCATATTCCATGTACTCGCGATATTGTTGCCACGTTGTTACTTCAGAATCTGGCATGCAACGGAAGACCCTTCTGTAGAGCTTGGTGTTGTTGCTGGCCGCCCGATTCCATACGTCATCAATAAAACTGGACAGCAAAGGATCTCGCATGCAGTCCTTGGACACATCGGCAGGTCTGATATCCGCAGCCAGGGGATGGAAAATCCCGCTCTTGGCACGACCAGTCGACGGGTCAACGTGAGCTGGCGGCCCACCAATGTCCGTATCATCAGCGACTGGCAGAGGGGGAAGCTGGGCAGGCCGAAGGAATCCGAACTCCTCCGTGGTACGTCGATTCATCATTGGTGGCACGGGGGGCAGCTCCCCGGCTTTGGCCACCACTGGCTCCAAGTAGCGGTTGTCCGATGTTGGAACAGTTTTATGGGGTGGCTTTGGACTGGCGATGGTCCCCTTACCCTCCGTATTGGTGTCGCGCAGCAAGACTTCGCGACCATTTACAATGACTGAGTCCCGGCCCTCAGATGAACCCGACTGTTCTGCCGCTTTCCACTGATCTGGACCATATCCAGATACATCCAGCCGTTGCTTCTCTTGCTGCTCAGGACTCATTCCTTCAAATTCCTTCTTGCCCTTTCTTATCTCAGGCAAAAAATTATGAGAGGCAGATGGCAAAGCGTCATCCGGAATGGCCCTGGCTTTCTCCATGTCGAGTTCACGGTTGAAGCTAGGAGAGCGTGGGTTCAAAAAATTGTCCGTGCGACGTTCCCTTGGGCCGGCGTCGCGAGTCGGATGATCTTCTTTGTAAATATCCTCCATTTCCTCTTCAAACGTCTCACGGTCCAGTTCCTGTTGTCTTTCCTGCTCCAAGATCTCGTCTACGTCGAGACCCAAATGTTCGCGCATGAGGCGAAGCCGAAGCGTGTGCGCGAAACGGCCTACCTTATAGGGCCTGCCAGCCATGGTTGAAGAGATCATGTCCGTGTCTCGAACCAAAGCAGCACATTCAGAGTCTCGAGATCCCAACATTGACCGCTCATTGATGTTGGCAGATCCTATCAAGGCGACTCGGTCGTCGACGATGATGGTCTTGGCATGGATGTACAACTGCTCCGTCACCAAAGCGTCGTTGCTCATGATGCCCCACTGACGCAAGCAGTAAAAGCCAATGTATTCTTCGGGCTCGATGCCGGCAGCCCGCAACCGTCCAAAGATGGACAGCTCACCTCGACATATGCTCTTATACTGACACATGAGAATTAGTCTGACGCTCGTGCCTTCCTGTTCGTCCACTGTATTTTGGAAGCCAGGCATGAGGGGAATCATGATAGCACAGCGCCAGTCTTCGCCATTCTCATGGGCGCGAATGATACGCTCAACCAGTGCATCTCCGATGCGATTGACAATCTTGGTATTGTACGCTTCGGTGCTTGAGATGAAGAATTGGTTCTCCATGTAAACGAAATGATCAGAATCTTCAATCATCTTGATATAGGCATTCTGGATGCTGTGTTCAGTCTCGTCAATGCCCAAAGACCAGGTACTTGCCGAACGAAGCATCTGAACTTCACACGTTCCTGTCAAGCCGAGCGATTCGAGTTCGTCAAACTTGGCGTCCGGTGGAGGCAGCAAGAAGGGTAATGGACGAGTTGGTTTTCTGCCTCGACGGAGGTAATTCCAACGCTGGACAAAATGGCGAGTCAGATCACGCGCTGGCTGACCGACAACTTGCATTGCAACGTCGTGCCACGGCATGCGCGGGACCTTCCCGCGATCATACATTTCTTCGTATGGTTCATTGAGCCTGAAGAAGTCCTGCACTCTGGGGTTGGAGTAATCTTTGCCAGGGAACAATTGGCAGTGTTCGGCATCCTTGGGCTGCTCCGTTGTTTCAAACCCCGTGGGCTTGTCATCAACAATAGGGTGCTGTGGACAATCCCATCGGCCAAAACACAAATCGACACCACCGAGGAATGCCACGTCGTGGTCCACAATGCAAATTTTCTCGTGATGGGCGAAGAAGAATTGGTTCTTCTTGAATTGATTGGGCGATCGTTGAACAAAGATGTTGGGATGGAGGTTCAACAAGGAATACTTGGTATACTCAGAGTCGATGGGGATAGCGGCTTCAACATTTCGGTAAATTATCACGAAAATCTTGACTCCTTCCCTTGCTTTCTTTTGCAACAGTCTGTCAAGACGCCACTTCTGACTGATAGCTGCCGGCCGACGCATGTAAAGTTCAGGGCTCAACCACCAGTCGTGGATGTAGATGACATCTCTGGCCATGTTGATTGCTCGAGACACGTTCCACATGTAATCTCGACCGTCAACGAGCCATTGTGCAAAGACACCGGTCCTGACGGGGGCGAAACTGTCGAATCGCTTTTTCTCGTACCATGCCGTCTGCTTGAGCATTTCATTTATGGAGTCCTCGAATTGCTTCAACACGTACTGGTATCGGGAAAATAGTCGAACTTTGCGTTCCGAAGTTTGCAATGTAAGGGTATGGTGCTTCTGCGGCGGCGACTCTACGGTGAGATCGATTTCCTTGCCTTTGTCTTTGGAGCCAATCTGGGTGAGTGAATTCTTCTTGGAAATGATGCTGAACTTGGTGTCGACGAGGTAAACGTCGTAGATGTTCATGTTTTCTGGCGACTCTACGCAAACAATATAGCTCTGGCGAACCAGGAACCACTTGCGACTGTGGCGAGCAATGACCTTGGCCGGCGTGAGGACCCGACGAAAGTCTAGGCCCTTTGAAGATTGAATGTGTAGGTAGCCTTCTTTGCCGTGATAACTGCCTTCTGCGGCAAGGCGAACGCCGAGTGCCGATAGTTCCAAAAATCGACAAAGACGGTTGCTATCAGCTCTGAACATAAGCCACCTGATTATTTCTGACAAATACTTCTCGAGGATGCGCCTCTGCTTCTCCACATAACGTTGCCTGCGTGTGGCCACGTCAAGGGCCGGTGTGTTGAGACCTTCGAGATTGGACATCTCGCCGGGATCTGTGAAGCCAGTCGACCTTCTCCTCATCCCCCACAAATTCGCACGAGACTTTTTCCTGGTGGGCTGACGTTGACTCTCAACTCCGCTTGCCATACCATCCGCTTGGTCCTCTCCACCAGTGCCTTCCCCGGCAGTCTCATCGCCTCGCACACTAACTTGATCCTCCTCATCACTCTCGTATCCCTTTCCGCGCGCCCGCCGTAGATATGGAAAAGCAGAGTATGGGAACTTCGGCTGCTTTGGTCGCGCTCCAAGATCCCGGCCAAGCATGTACTTGTCGTTGTTGAGGGCAAACTTGTAGCGAAAGTGCAAATTGTAAATGTCTTTTATCGTTCGGGTCACCGTCCAACTCATTCGACTCGGGCCGCTGCCATACTCGAGTTCGATCGTGAATATCCAATGTCGATCCTTGTCATCATCTGGCACCGGAGAGCTATCCTTGACTTTGAGCTTGAGCTGTTCAAGCAAAACAGGAATCCTCTTATTCCCATGTTCGTCTCTTTGGATCATACTAGCAAGCATCAATACAGCAGGAGCACCAGCTCGTAGCTCGGCCATCAATTCTGCGGACTTGAAGTAGTCGAAACGGTCTTCCTTCTTCTGTCGCAAGAGCTTCAGCGTGCTCTTGACCTGTTTCCATTTTTGCACACCAAAGTTGGAGGCACGCTCCGAGTTGAAGAACGGACGACGGGGTGTCATGGCATCGCCGTCGGAGACGCCACCGCCGCCAAACACAGTAATGCGTCTCGTGTGACCATTGCGACGGCCTAGCACAGCAGAGCTTTCCATGTCATTGAGGTCCTCACCTTGGGAATGCGACGCTACCCCAACGTAGGAGTGGCCACGGCGGAAGGGCCGACGTTTCGATGCTTGACGGGTATCGCCTTCTGACAATGCTCCATCCGCGTTACCAGTTGTAGAAGCGTCGGGCATACTTGCTCTCCTTCTGAGAAGACGGTTATAGGCGCCCAAGGTATCTAAATCACCAGCAACCCGACTTGAGGTAGAGGGCGTTGAGACATGACCTTTCTTAAATCGTCTCATCCTACGCTTCTTCCTCTTCTGCGCGCTGTTTCCCGGCATAGCTGCCTCATCTGCAGTCTCTTCAATGTCAGCATCAGCGTCAATGTCGGACTGCTCTTCCACCAGGGTCTCTGGCAGTCGACTACCAAAACGGGTGGAAGTTGGCGAGTTGGCGGCTGATTGAGAAACAATCTCGGCGAACGGGGCTGGCGGAGACCTGAGTGTCGGGGTATTCGGGGCAGTGGCCAAAGCCTTGATCTTGGACATGAAAGACGCGCCCCTGTGTTTTCCAGGGGTTTCTGGTCCATCCCAAGATCCGTGTCGACTATGACCACCTGGGGTAGGGGAAGCTACCGTCTGAGGGTCGTTCCCAGCGAATTGGACGCTTCTTCTGGCGGCCAATGTTGTATTACCATGTTCTGCCGGTGACATGGTATCATGACCGATATTTGATGGCAAGGGCGATTTGACCGAGGTCTTGTGCTGATGGTCGCTTTGATCTTTGGCCGTGCCATCAACGTTCGCAATAGGAGACACATCTCTATATCGTCCCCCCCCCTTCCAATGATCATTTAGTACCGCACTCGATTCATCCTTGTCTTGATGTTCGGAAAGGTCGGAGTTTAAGGGGTGGGGAAGGACATAGGGTGTGGTCGATGGTGGTGGAAATCGCGACGTAGAATCGGCGTTACTTGGCGTCGCATCTTGCGGGGTATGGCTCAAGGGAGACACAGAGTCCTCCCTATAACGAGAGGTTTCCATCCGCAAAATTGTTGTCTGATATGTTTTTTTCCTTGTAGGCAGTGGTGAGCTAGCGAACCTGAGAAAGCAGCGGATATGCCGGGGACGTGTTTTGAGGTGCGCCGGATCAAACGTTATCTGTGGGGGAAATGCTGAAATGAAAAGGCATGAAGATGACGGCGTTAGTATTGGAGCACGGCGCGGCGCGGGAATTAGAACAATGTAGTGTCGTCGTTAATAGTAAACTTTGGAGCAGCCAGAAAGCGGGTTTGGATCGTCATCCAACAGGACAGGAGGCTGGCGTCACCAAATGGCAGCAGCGAATGAATGGAGATGAAGGAGAATTGTATGGCAATGCTGTTGATTAAGTATGCAGCATGTGATCAGTGTTGGATGAGAAGAAGAAATCATGCGCAGCTGGACGGTCAAGTCGTTGTCCATGTGGGTTGGAGAATGGATACATGTAGAGCTTCCAGAGGCGGTATTACAGTTGTAGGCGTGTTTGCAGTCGCGCCTTGGTCTGTCTTCGTCTGTCTTCGTCCGCCTCGTCCGTGCGCCCGTGCGCGCGTGCCACTAGCCAATCCCATCCCTGTCTATCAACCAAGCTCACTGGGGGGCGAGGAAGGAGCCATTGATAATAAAGGGGGTGCAGAATGCAGCCAGACTTGCATATGTATGTATTGACAAGACGTCACGCATGCAGAAATCAACTTGATGGTCAACATTGAGAGTATTTACGTCTACCTGGGTAGGCATGACCCGGAAAGGATCCAGGTAGAAGGACTGAGGCATTCACACTACAGCATTGGTCTAATATCAATCAAATTGGACCAAATGCCAAGCGAGCCAGAAAAAAATAAAGTAAAAAGGACGAGGATTTTGTCAGAGCCTAGAAGGTGTAGAATTCTCTGTTAGACCAAAAGATCCGCCAATGCTAGCCGTCGCTAACATTGCACCTTACAATTATGTACTTTTATGTACTCTCAATAAGCTGCAACGCAAATGCAATCGGCTTGCAGGTCCATCAGAGCCGATGATTACACGACCCAGATGATTACGTAATCCCGCCTCAGGGCAACCCGTGCGGCAAAACCTGACGCCGGCGAGGACGCCAGTCTGGGAAGCAGTCCTCCTGGCTCCTCCATAACCATAACCACCGCATCTCGACGTCGCTGTCACGAACGTCAGCCAGCCACCCGTCACCCAATCTTCCCCTGCATCCACAGCTATCGAACGCCAGTGCCCTCGCCAACCAAGCAAATTTTTCCATACTCGACCCATCGAAAGCTCGACAACCTTCAAGATGCAGTTCTCCGAAGCCTGGTACGTTTGTCGCGGTTGCCTCCCTGCCGTCATCACTAGATGAAACTGAGCTTTCGGAGCTCATCAAACGAAGCTTCCGTCATCGCTTAACCAGCTCGTGCTCAATTCACTATATTTTCGAAATCTTCATGAATTGTCTTTTGAGCTAACTGATCGTGTTTATAGCCCCGTCTATGCGGTTAGTTCAGCGACCCAGTCCAGCTGCCGACCGACGTCACTCGCTGGCCCCATCGTCGGCGTCATCATAACAGTGCGGCGCATCGATATTCAGTCTTCCTGCTAACTCTTATTCAATAGCCCTTCTTTGGTGCCATGGGCTGCACCTGCGCCATCGTCTTCACCTGCTTGGGTGCCTCCTACGGTACCGCCAAGTCTGGGGTCGGTATCGCCGCCATGGGTGTCCTCCGCCCTGACCTCATCGTGAAGAGTGCGCATCTCCTTCCCTTGGCTTCAAAATCAAATCTGCTTTGAACTTGAAAAGGCTAATACGTCTCCCAGACATTGTTCCCGTCATTATGGCCGGTATCATTGGTATTTACGGTCTGGTCGTGTCTGTCCTTATCTCCGATGGTCTGAAGCAACAGCTCCCTCTTTACACCGGTTTCATTCAGTTCGGTGCTGGTCTCGCTGTCGGTCTCGCTGGTCTCGCTGCTGGGTTCGCCATTGGTATCGTCGGTGACGCTGGTGTTCGTGGCACAGCTCAGCAACCGCGTCTGTTTGTCGGCATGATTTTGATCCTCATTTTCGCCGAGGTTTTGGGTAAGTTGAGCCCATTCTGTCAAAACTTGGCAAAAAAGGTCTTCTCTGACCAACCTATTAGGTCTTTATGGTCTCATTGTTGCCCTTCTCATGAACTCCAAGGCTACCCAAGACGCTACTTGCACTTGAGAGCACAACAAGAGCTGGAATGGTAACTCGACAATGTGTACTTATTAAGCAAGAGTTGGCTCTTTCCACACGAATCGGCACACCAAATTCAAGGAAAACAGTCTGCGAGTATTCCTGTAAAACGGCTGGGCATATGCAAGGACCATTCTTGAGGAGCTTTCGAAACATGATTCTTATGGTGAGAAGGACTGGTAATCACATGACAAGGTCGTATATGTACACTAGTGAAAGATGGGGTTTGACTTTGCGCAGTTTCATTATAGACAACGATGGCGAGGGGGAATCTAGTGTAGTCTCTGTTGCTCATATCATGCGTTACACACAAAAGTCGTTTATATGTTATGCCGCCGGTATGAACTGCGCAGACGTCTGTCAGACGGTTTGATCCCCAAATAATTCGAGTACGACTACCAAGTCGCCAACAAAATCATGACTCTCGCCACCCCTGAATCATGCGCTAAATGACATAATGAGCTGTTGAAATAACCCTCCACGATTCATGAACGAAAATGCTTCGTACATCTCCTCCACAATAACGCGACATCCTCTATAACCTGCAAATGCACACCCTTCGACACGATACATGGATTGCCTTCGTCTACAAATGATGAGATGAACAACTTCTTACTGAATTTCCCGTATTTGCAAAACCCCCATTAACGAACCAAGTAATGATGATACATCTCCTAGACACTATAAGCTGGATAATACGACGCGGTACGCCCCCCTCCCACCCAAGTGGGAAAATTCCCACTTTTCGCAGCGCAATAAAACACAGCCTGCAAGTCTATTGCATCCGCGCTGGGCGAATTTTTTTTTTCTTTTGGCGTTTGTTGTTAATTCTGTCATTACAGTGAGAAGCTGAATATGTACGTAGCGAATTTTACGTTTCTTCCCATGGTTGAAATTATTGCCTGGTGGGCGAGACATTTAAATGACGTACTGGGTTGACATGTCAGTTGAGTTATTTCCTTTCCTGTCTTTTTCGTTTCCCCTTGTTTCAAAATCCACGATTTACTGTACAGGACGGCACCAAAGGGGCGTGTGAGACACTTACGGGAATAAAGAGGTAGGGAACTCGTCGCTCGTATTCGAGCCAGTGCTCGCCGTACTTGTTGCGGCAGCGATGGATGTCCCTTGCGGCGCGATGGGCAATCATACAGCAGAAGAAGACGGGGTAGAACCAGGGGAATGGACTCCTGTTTAGAAGGGTTAGATGATCAACAATGGACGAGGAATGGAACTCGGTACAAGCTGTATCTGATTTTCATGACAAGTACGTACTTGAATCCGGTGATCAGGCCCCAGGAGATGGAAAACCAGATGTCTGCAGTGTAGTGAATCTTGCGCGCCAGACCGTACCAGCCATCGACGAGGATGGTGCCCTGGGGAGTCTGTATGGTCTTGGGGTTGTGGATCGTCTGCCAGGGGACCTGGGGGAAGGTGTTGCGAGCCACCATCTTTCCGCGCTCCATGGCACGGAAGCGATTCTTCTGGCTGTTGCAGCTATCCCAGACCCAGTACCAGAAGAGGTAGGCAGCGAACATGGCTACAAGGAACGCCTTGTTCCAGCTGTACTCGGAGGGGGCGTGGTTGGCCAGGTAGATGGTGCAATGACAGTAGGACAAGGGAACACCAGCAAGGTTCCAGAAGATGAGCATGAATCCCCACTTCTCGTAGTATATGTCCCAGGTGGTGATGATGAGCTCCTCACCTTTGGCACAGGCATTGGCGTAGAGGTAGTGAGCCATGACGAGGAACCAGACTTCGCCGGAAACGTAGCCGTACCTCTCCCACTGACGAGCAGCGGTGCCGAGGCTGAGAATGAGGAGGAAGTACCAAGGCATGCGGACCTCGCAGAACATCTTGAAATCCAGAATGCC
The DNA here is from genome assembly GCA_019022495.1 of Epichloe hybrida. Taxonomy (NCBI): domain Eukaryota; kingdom Fungi; phylum Ascomycota; class Sordariomycetes; order Hypocreales; family Clavicipitaceae; genus Epichloe; species Epichloe hybrida. The sequence goes on from JAFEKR010000030.1 coordinate 416,520, forward strand.
AAACATGCGAGGGTTCAGCTCGGCACCCATGAAAAAGTCATAGATGGGATAGCCCGTCATGCGATGTTGTTTGCCACGGTACAGAGCAGAGAAGTAGGCAACGAAGCTGACTAGGAAACCGCTCAGAATGGCGACGGAGAGGAGAGGCCCGAACTCGTCAATGGCGTTGTACAAAGGCCAGATGCCAGTGAAGTGCAGAACAGCCAAGAAAGCAAGAGTGAAGTACAGAGTGACAAAGGCGTTGCAGAAATACTTGAGCTGCTTGCCGCCCTCGTGAGGCAGAGGCTTGCCCCAGCCCCAAACTCCAGGGAGCAAGCAGTAGCAGGCGCCTTGGAATATGAGATAGGACCAGTACCAGAGCCAGGCCTTGGCGTGGGGAAAGGCGCCGATGTAGACGTAATTAACCATCTGGCTCGCGAAAGAGAGCCAGGTCTGACCGGGGTGACGGGATGGAAATTTGCCATCATAGTAGGTGGCGCCAATCCACATGTACCACATAAGAACGGGGAAGAGAATCATCATGGACAGAGTGCCATATGAACCGCCGAATTCGAACTCGCCCGAGTAGTCAATCTTGGGATCTCTGCCCTCGATCCAGCCATCAACAACACCAATGTCGGTCGACTTGGCTGCCCTTTTTTTGGGAGTCGACTTTGGGGTCGAACTCGTCTTGGGCAAACCATTGGAGGCATTCTCCGTCTCAACGACGGATTTGACCTTGGTGACTGAAGGGGCTGAATCTTCCTTGTAAAGTAAATTTAAGAGCTTTAATTCACTATAGCAAAGATAATAGGCACTATTAAGGCTCTTTAGATATTATAGCTTATATCATAAGCTACATTATAGCTTATAACACAAGCTACTATAATATATAATTAGCCATGCTATTACTAAATGCCTCCTTTATAGGCACCTTAGCTGCCTTAAATAGTTTAAGATAGTAGGAATTTTTACTTAATAGCCTAGGTACCTCAAGGCTATTATAATTAGTATACTACGCCAAGTCCCTTTGCTTCTTAAGAAAATCAAAGCATAGGAACTAGCTAGTCTACTTAGTGGAATTACTATAGGCTGTAATAGAAGCTTTGTATCTCTAAAAACGCGTTTTCCCTCTTGTGTACATATAGTGTGGAATACATGAATTACGGGAGGTCACTTCCCTTACAAATTTACATACGCGGGTACTTCTTCCGTTTTGGGCCTAGTTACTACTGCATGATTGAAAAATCACTACTGCATGTTTACGTGTTGCATGGATCAATTCGCCAGCCAGGCACTTATGACGGTGTCTAATCTGTACCCTTACGGCACGTTTGAGAACCGCGAGGTATGCAGCACTTACTATCCACACGTCTTGGCTGTTCTACGATTCAAAAAAAAACAGGGCAAAAGCTTGACGAAGCAGGGAAAGCGGAACTGTTCGGTCGAGCGGCGCTTCTCCACAATGCCGCGGGGCTACTCCAATATCAGGGGCAGTGGAAGGATGCAGAAGATTTCCAACTACAAGCAGTAAAGATGCGAAGGGGAGCATTTGGAGAGGAGCATCCGTCCACACTTAGGAGCATGAACAATTTTGCATTTACTTGGAAGAGGCAAGACTATCATGGGAAGGCTGTGGGTCTTATGGACCGTTGTCTTCAGCAGCGGGAAGGACTACTCGACCCATCCCATCCCGATACGGTCTCTTTTCTCTCGGCACTTGAAAGGTGGAAAGTGGGAGGAGTCTAATGCGACATGCTAGGAGGTGTTGACCGGGCTACAATTGGACCCACATCTCCCTGTCGATGCTGTCGATGATTTCGACCGCGTTGATCTCCTTGGGAAAGCTGTGGAAGCCTGCGAAATCTCAACAGGCTTCGCGGTTCACTCCATCACGGTCCTTGCGAACGAGACACGATAGGCATGACGCGCCTCCTTGCTTGCGATTGAATGAATAGGACTGTAATAAAACGATAAAAATACAATCTCCGAACCTCTTTCTTGAGCGTTTTTGCTCGCGCTGTAGTGCCGCTGCATCATGACGACCCAGACTTCAGTTGGTATCACTCAACCCCTATACCTTCATTCTCTCCATTCGCTTCGGGCTCATCAGTTTCCGGTCCACCCATGAGTCCTCACGCAACGGACGACCATGCCAATGCAAGAGATATTGACGTTTGCCAGCCTTGCTTCGCGAATTCAGAACATCAACCCCCTCATCGAAACCCTGATACCTTGCCTCGAATTCGTCAAGCATCTGCTTGTCCAAAATATTCCTCTTTGGCTCCCACCCTGTGGTACCGTCACACCATCTTAGGAAGAAAGTGTTCTTTCCCCACCGAGCCAGTAAGCATTCCACCTGGTAGACGTCGGCATAGCCAATTGCGCTGTCTCGCTGAATTGGCTCTTCCAAGCTACCTTCCACGGACACCCCAATTCTCTCCGCTGGAGTTGCGAGTCCGCGACCGACGACTTTCGAGCTAGTGTGTGCCATACACGAGGTGGCCCATGCAAACTGTAGCTGAAACGTTGCCGTACCGTTGTCTCGGACGCACTTCAGCACCGCATCGGAAAGGGGCCATTCCTCGTAGCTTGCTAGGCTGACTGTCTCATCATTTGAAGTTGCGACGATGTCACTGTTGCTCTTGTGCCTCCGGGCACGGTGTAGTTGAGGTCTCGAGAGCTGCCGAACATTGACGACCTGGTCGCGCCGCCTACGATTTGGGGCTGCAGCCTTATTACGCTTGCGTGCCGGCACATCCTCATCATCACTGTAATCCATCGGGTCTTCCACGTAATCTCTCTTCGTTGCGACACGACGACGACTGTGCCTGCTGCCGACAGCCTGGGACATCCGCAATCGCCTCCTCCGAGTCTCGTTGGAGTTTTGAGAACGGGATGCCCTAGGATCACTGACGTGTTGAGATTCCTCGACGTGTGCTTGATCAGTTTGGGGTGAGGTGGAAGCAACAGAAACACGCCCACGATTGTCTGCTGATGGGGAATGCCGTTCGCCGTCATCACTTGGGCTTCTTTGACCGCGGCTGGAATTCTCGGGTTCTATATTGTAGTCCTTTGAGCTGGAGCTGATTCGTCGACCCCTGTATGGCCCAAGCCATCATGTGTGGCGGCAGCGCTTGGTTGGCCCTCGACGTCAGAACCACGAATAAGTCCGCGTCGGTTTGGGGGAGTCGTGCTTAGGTAGACTATGGACTGAGGAGAAACAGAGTCGGCGGCAGATACAGAACGGAATTGACAAGATATATTCGCATCTTGATTGTGCAAATCATTGTGATCTTCGGACATGGGGGGCTCTGTCCGGAGCGAGGCGACCGCCACGGGCAAGGTATCGACTGGGTTGCTGAGGGATCAAGCTGGCGACGATGTCCTTGTAGCAGCTGGCCGTCCTACTTGATCGATGGCAGATGCACCACACAGGCGGGCGTTTCCAGATTTGACAGTCTCGGACTCTTGAGGATCGGTAGTTACTGGAGGAACTGTCAGCCTGTCCGCTCGCCAGAACGCTACTTTGGGATTGCTAACCTCCAAGCTGTTCGCTGGCAATGGATGCCGCAATAGTGGCGATCGACGGAAGCAAGCCATCTGGATGTGACTCATCGGCGTTGAAATCGTGTTGGTCGTCATCGTCGTCATCATCGTTCACGTCAGATTCTTCATCGGAAGAAATTAATATTACGTTATTCGTAGTCCTTGGCTGACCAGCTGATGGACGTCTTCGCCCCTCATCCGCCCCCGTGGAAGCGTGACGTAAGGACGCTGGTGTCACAGCTGGAGGCAACTGGTGCCCCGATGGGCGCGAGAACTTCATGACGGAAGGATCCGCTGAGTGCGCCTCTGGCGGAGTCCAGAAAATCGGATCATCGAGAGTAATGAGAGTGGTCATGGTGGAGGGGGTATTGCCGCGTGCAAAATGCTGTCTCGCAGGTGATACGAGAGCGTCGTTGATGAACTTTCTCTGAACAGGCGTGGGGGGCGAAGGGCCTTAAATGCTCAAGAAGACTGCTCAGCTGGCTCTGGATGGCTGCCTCATTCCTTGTCCCCGATCGCCAAAAGACGCGATTCTCAGGAGCTGGGTCTAGACTCCCCTCAAGTCAGCCTTTGTCTCCGCTCTCATCCGGCTTGCCGCCAGTCACCCTAACGCCGAGCCGCACATGACGCAACACGGTCCGAACGTACTCCTCGTCTGAGCGATATGACCGCAGAACGAGCCCATCATCTCCGGCGTCTCCCGAATCCGCCCAGCGCTCCACACGTAGGCTCTCTATGCCGTGTCGTAGGACCTCAGTTCCCCCAATCACCTTCGACCTACTCGTTGTCGCCCATCGGTCAAATAGTCCAGAATCCACTCGAGCGCGTCGTCGGAGTCGTTCCCCTAATGCAAATTTGTCTCAGCTTCTGGGTCGAGACCGAGCCAAGCATTCGCTTGATCGACACGAACCTTCGTAAAAGACCTCCAGGGGTTGGTCGCGCCATTGCTGACGACGCAGCCCGTCGGAAAGCGCCAGGCCGAGGCAACGCCGAGCCGCGATCGTCGCATGAAAAGTTCCCGCCCCGTGCTGCTGATGACATGTCACCTCAATGTGCCCGCTCGTGAGATTGCATCGGCTCGTCAAGGGGTCAGCCGCTGCCGTAGTTGGAGCGTTGCGGAGGCCTCCTAGGTCAACCGTCGGAGAAGTCCGACGCATGCGACATTTTTGCCATTGGCTGACAAGCCATCACGCTGTTTTGATCCTCCACGCCGAGGACGGTTGCGCTCGTTCAAACAACAGGTGAGTGGCGAGACCCAGAGAGGGGAACGATAAAAGATGGAATTCGAGCTTGCAAAACAGTCTGAACTGAACTAGTTAGTAGCTGTTCGACACTGTTTCGTCATAAGAGAGAGAGCCAGGCTTCAACGTGAATGAACATCCAAGCAGAGCAATGGACGAACACGTACAGAGATGCGTTGGAAGGAGCGCTCGCGTGAGGGGCGTTGCAGCGCGAGAAACAGGCCGTCTTGGAGCGAAATGACGAGTTCGTAAAGGTAAGATTGGCCGCAGGGAGAAATGCACGATGACAGAGTGCCTAGCAGGGGACTGGCGTCAACGATGAGGGAGGCGACGAGAGAGAAAAGGGAGGAGAGAAGTCCAGAGTACAAGTCGGCGGGGGATGATGGAGGTCGTGTCACAGGTCACGTGCACAATTGTGCAGCATAAATAGCGCCCCACGGGGGCTAGATTAGGAGAATATCATCATCCTTTCCCACATACCCTCACAGGTCGGTCTATTTATACGGCGCTGGGCAAGGTGGGGTCCGGGCGAGGGCGCCATACCCGATCGGGGGTGCCACCAATGACCATGCCCGGTGGGTGCAACAGCGTATTTGTTGGAATCCCGCCGCAAGCACTCAACCGCATGCAGGCAACTTGGACACTAGGACCCACCTGACTAGTTACTTTTCTAGACCTTCAGTAGATGCATAGTATAGTTTATATAGGCAGATTATATACCCTATAGTACAAGTACTTAGTTATTTAAACCATAGTCCACGCCCTCTTATAAAGTTAGGTAACTTAATCTATACCTTTATTTCTAATCCTAGCTACTTAGTCTAATATAGTAGTAATTACTTAGTGTTTATAATATAAAGACCCTTCTTTCTAATTAATACCTTTATTAAGTTAATTCTAATTAATTAATTATCATACTTAGTATATCCTAGTAAGAGAATAGGGTTTAATTATAATTATTAATATTATAATTAAGCAACCCCTAGCAGTAAGGAAAATTTACATAGGTTAAAGTTTAACAAATTATAATAATAATAACATAGGATATTATTAAGATATCTAAGGAAACTAATATTACTTAAGGCTATAAGCTAGTAGTTAAGCTATAGGAACCCTATTATTAGGACTTATAGTTTAAAATAATAAAGGCAAGAGCTATTAAAGATAGGATTTAGGTCTTTATTAATCCTAATTTAATAATAACTCTTAATTACCTACCTAAGCTACTAATCCTAATAGGAAAAGGGACTCTAGTAGTAAGAAGAGTAGTAATTATAGCTTTAACTACTTTACTAGAAAACTAGACTAAAGGGCCTTAAACACGCTTAAGAATATTAATATCTAGAGTTATAAGCAATTAGTAATAACCTTAAGAAAGCTCTTCTCCTACGAGTATTACTCCTATTATTAACTTAACTAAAGAGAGATACTTTAAATACCCTTAATAACTAGATAATACTAAAGATAGCGCTTAGTGTATAGTTCTTAATAGATAATATTAAGTGTTTAATAGTTAGTATTAGAGTCTATTAAAGACTATAAGAGAATACTATAATTAGTTTATTATAATACTTAGAAATAAGTATAAGCAAATAATCCTATAGTATATCTTACTTTATAAGAAGCTTAGAGAGCTTATAAGGAATATAATGCCCTTAAATAAAATAATTAGGCATTACGCTAAGGTTAACTTTAATAAAGTTATTAAGTATAGCCTAGCAAAGGTTAATATTAATAAATAGCTTGCTAACACGTTAATTAGCTATAAGTAATGTTTTTAAGTAAATTACTTAATTACAAAAGGTAACTCTTTAATTAAGATAATTAATAATGCTATTAGCACCTAATTCCCTTCAATTTCGGCTTAAATTAATTTACTAATCTTTACTACTAAGATTAAGGGTAAAACCCTTGATTTCTACTCTATAATTACAAGGATTAGGTATCTAATTAAAGCCTAGGGAAGGTCTTAAAGCAAATCCAGAGAATCTTTTAAAGTAAAGCTAACTCTTAATAGTTAGACTAAGGAAGATCTTAATAAGGGAGATAAGAAGCTACTTTATATTTATTATAATAAGTATAAGGCTAAGAAGTTAAAAGACTCTTAGAAGAACTATTAAACACTTTACCTACCTAAGAATTAAACTATTAAGGAAGATTAATTAAAAAAGGCAAAGGAAGTAATAAATTAATAATCTAATAATATTAAAAAGTCCTATAACACGTGGCTTAAGGAGCATAACGTAAAGGAAGCTAAGGAAGCAAAGGAAAGTAAGCCAGAGGGCAATACTGCCTTTGTTACTATAGAGCTATCTTTAGAGGCCTTTTATGCCTAAGGGCACTTGTAAGTAATACTTAACAGCGGTACTTTAGTATATATCTTTAATAATAAACACTAGTTTATTAACCTAGATTATAGTAATTAACTAAGTATCTAAGCTAGGTATAGAGTTACTAAGGCTTATAGCGTTAGTATAGCCTGGATTAAATTAATAAATAGCTAGACCCTTATGTTATTAAACGCGTAGTATTAACTAACCTTCTTTGCGAACCTTGTATTACTTTAGTTACTTATAATAAAGGGTATAAGGTAGGATAATCTTATAGGGATTATTATAGACCTAGTAAGAGGTAATTATAAGATCTTTTTAACTATAACCCTTAGTACTTAACCGTATATTAAAGGGGATAGTCCTAATAAGGCTTTTGCTATTAGAAAAGACTCTTATAACCTAAAACCCCTAATAGCTATAAAAGCAAACCTTTAGCATGTAAGAATGGCTTATCTAGGTAAAGATATAATAGATTAAGTGTTTTAAAAGGTTAATGTACTAATAAAAGAGCGTAGCAAGGGTAAATACAAGGTTTGCCACATAGCTAAGGCGTAGAGGCAGATATTATAAGTTCTATAGACAGATTCCTTACCCTTAGGACCTCTTTAGGTTATAACTTACAACCTCTTTGCTTAATCGCAAGGCTATAATAAGGATTATTATATTACTCTCTTGAATTATAGAGCAATAGGCCTCTGCCATATCTTTATAATTCTAATAAAGACTGAAATTATATCTTACTTTAATTAATTAGAAGTATAATACATAAGGACCTTTAGAATTCATATTATAGTTATTATTACTAATAGGGAAACTACCTTCTAGACTAAGAAGTAAGAGGTAGAGGTTACTAGTAAAGGCATTATTATTAGAAAGTCTAGTCTAGCTTATTTATATTAAAATAGGTATGCTAAGCGGTCTAGGGGGGTGATAATAAGAGTTATGATAACTTTAATAACCTAAGCAGGCTTTCCAGAGAATCTTTAGCCTATAGCTGTGGAAGTAGCTATTCATATCCTTAATTACATGCCTAGAAAGTCTCTAGATTAGCTTTCACTATATTAAGCTTTAAACAAATAGCTATAAGAGAATAAGCTTTAATAGAATTATCTACTAGAAAAGCCAGAAGCTTTATTAAATTATCTTTAAGCTTTTAGTTATAAAGCTTTCGTAATAACATAGGATAGGCTTAGGAAGACAGGTCTAAAGCTATTACAAAGAGCTCACATTAGTTATCTAGCTAGTTATATCTCTTTCACCTAATATCTAATTTAGGTACTAATAATGCAAAGGAATTATTAGTTCTTATTAAGCTATGTTACCTTTAATAAGTTAATCTTCTACGCTTAAGAAAAGGACCTTTTAATTAAGGAAAAAGAGCCTAAAAAATGCCTCCTTTAAGAGCTTATAGAAGACTTTAAGGTTAATAATGCAAATATAGGACATCCTTAAGATATAGGGCACCTATAGGCATAAGACTCCCTTCCTCTAATCTATTAGTAAGAAGATTAACATGATTATGATTAACTAAACAATAAAGAAAAGGGAAAAGGAACTTAGGAATTAACTCTCCTAACTCCTCTGAATTTACCTAGCTATTAACTGGATTTTTTAGATTACAAACTAATAAATATTAATAGTCTATTAAATCCTTCCGAAATAGATTACGAAGACGAAGATCTAGATATTCCTAATATTAACAAAAATAACCTCCTTAAAGCTTTCGCTACTACCTTTGCCCTAGGAGCTAAGAGCAAAGAAAAGCCTTATATATTAAGACTTCCTTTACCTCCTACTTATTATAATTATTTAGCTAGGCACCCTAAAGAAAAGGTATTTATTAAAGCAAGAGACAAAGAGTATAATAAAGTTATTAATAATAAGGTTACTATTAAAGTTAGTAAATTAGAAGTCCCTTTACATATTAAGATCTTAGGACTTACTTAGGTATTTGCTTACAAATTAGATTAATTAGGCTACCTTATAAGGCATAAGGCTTAATTATGTGTGCTTAGGAATTAGTAAGTAAAAGGGAACCTTTCTATAAGAGCTACAATATTAGTAGGTATTATATTTAGGCTCCTTATAGTAATTCTATGCTACTTTAACCTTAAAGCTTATTAGTATAATTTTATTATAGCTTTCCTAAACTTAAAGCTAGATAAAGAGGTATATTATAAGATACTACTAGGTTATAGGGATAAATAAGCTTACTTAAAGCTCTTAAGTGCTATCTATAGGCTATATAGAGCTCCCTTTCTTTAGATAAAGGAATTAATTAAATAGTTAGTAAGTAAAGGATTTATATAGATCTTTAAAGACATTTATATATTTATTAAGGATAGATTAATTATCTTCTTCTATATTAATAACCTTATAGCCTTATTTATAAAGGGAAAGTCAGCTCTTTATAATAAATTTAGAGAGAGACTCTTTAAGAGGTATAACATTAAGAACCTTAGCAAATTACAATAGTTCTTAGGGGTTAAAATTATTAGAGATCGCGAAAATTAATAATTATAGCTTAATTAGAAGTCCTATTAGAATAAAGCCGCGATTAAATTTAACATTAAAGTCCTAGAACAGAAGCTAATAGCACTAATAACTACTATTTTACTTAATCCCTTTAAAGGTAATGTTAACCTAAAGGATTTAAAGAGATATTAATCCCTAGTTAGTACTTTATTATATCCTACAATTATTACACAGCTAGATATTACCTTTATAGTATTATAACTATTATAGCACCTTTAATGCCTAGGACCTTAGTATATAGAAGCTATAGAAAAGGCTCTAGAGTATAGTTATATATAGGGAGATCTCTTAATTAAATTTAATAGTAATAACCCTGAACTTAAAGTATATAGTAATACTTCCTTTACTAATAATCTAGTTATAAGAAGAAGCTTATAAAGCTATATTATAAAGCTCTTTAGAGGTTCTATGCTCTTTAAAGCAGGAAGATAAGAGACTATAATAACCTCTTCTATAGAAGCAAAGCTCCTAGCACTATTATATTATAGTAAAGAGCTAATTGCCTTTAAATAATTATATTAGGAAGTTAGATTATATCTTAGAAATAATACCCTTAAGATTAAATGCGATAATATATAAATAATTTGCCTTCTTAAGGAAGAATTTATTAAGCTTATAATATAACTACACTACGTTAATATCTATTATTACTAGCTTTACTAAGAGGTTATAAAGGGAACCTTTAATATTACCTAGAAGGTAATAAAAGAGATAATTACTAATAGCCTTATAAAGCTACTAATAGGAAAAGCATTTATAGATTTTAGATAGGCACTAAGGCTTGTATAGTTACTAGATTAAATGCTTAGTACTAACCTAAAAGAGTAGGAATTACTAGAAGACCCTGCTATAATTAATAATAATTAGATTATTACAGAGATTGATTTAATTGAATTATTATAGGATGCCTTAATTATAGGCCTCCTAGGGGGATGTGTTAGAATCCTGCCGCAAGCACTTAACCACATGTAAGTAACTTAGACACTAGGACCTACCTAACTAGTTACTTTTCTAGACCTTTAGTAGATATATAGTATAGTTTATATAGGTAGATTACACACCCTATGGTATAGGTACTTAGTTATTTAAACCGTAGTCCGCGCCCTCTTACAGGGTCGGGCAACTCAATCCATACCTTCATTTCTGATCCTAGCTGCTCGGTCCAACAGTATTCCAGACTACAATATGCATCATCATTCGCCGACGTCTCGCGAGCCATGCCCCTTGTACAATATTATTCCCCTCAACCATGCAGAAACCATTCCTTGGCACTCAAATCTTGTTCCGCTATGAACCGCTCGTCCTTTGTCAGAAACGATCGCTTGATCTTCTCTGGAAGATTCGCCCAGAACCACGGCTGGCCTGACAATCTTCTGGGTAATTGCCGTTTGTCATGCACACCCGAGACACTCTCATCTATGCTTCCCGCCTATTGCAAGTGTCAGTGGCGGTCAGGAAAAGTATACAAGAAGAATGGAGAAGAAGAAAGCTAACCTCGGATACACGGCGCGGATGCGATCCCCCGCACAGTCTTGGGCTTGTTGGCGTGTTCAGGGCCGTAGTCCGGGTGAAGCTGTCCCGATGCAAACAAGTCGGATCACTGGCGGCACAGAAGGATGATGCCGCACTTTCGCAGCCGCGACTGCCCTCCCCTTTCATCGAGCACCACTGCAGGCGGCTCTCTAAGCAGCAGCAGTCGACTTTCTGCATGGTTTCCATTGATGTTTCTTCTTTCTGTGTGCGAGGCGGGGCGAGGTCCGAGAATCTGCATCGACTTCCTCACAGTCAAGTAAAGATGTGACGAGGCTTTGTGTTGGTGTCTCGTATCGATGGGTGCGATGCCCGATGCTATCCGAGAAGAATGAATAGGGGGCCCTGATTTTCAAAGTCGAGACTTTGCTCTCAAGCATGGAGATGGAGATATCCGTACGCGTATTTGTATGTCGTCCCGACTTACTACATGTGAGCTGCTTCACAACGCAACTACGAACGATGACGACCTCGTCACGTGGCTGAAACTTCGAAATCCGGGCAATCCGCAATCCGATGCTGCGCGCAACGTGTGCCGTCATCTACTGACTCGAGCGTGTGAATACGGAAGACGTGGTTTAGCAACGCGATTGGGTTGCTGTACGAACCAAGGCCATCTTCCCATGGTCCCGGAAACCATATCAAGCCAGACTCGTCCAGAACTCGTCCAGACTCCATTCATAGTCACCCATTGCCCCATCGAGCGGCACAGCCCGTTTCGTTTCCTTACAGATAGTCCTATGAGGAGAAACGACAACGAACCGTCACTATTGGTGAGTTTGCGGATAGCCGATGGACTATGCGAGCGAGCACGGCCCCGGTTTGAAGCACACATGGACACACGGATTGTGGAGGCGAGGCTAGACACGGAATATATTTCCATGAGCAGAAGGGCTGCACGCTTCCTGGCCAATCAAGACGGGTTGCTGTTGTCCTGCAACGCCACATCCCCGAGCCAGAGGGAAGGTGCGCCCCTCCCCCACCTCTAGGAGCGAGCCTGATTGGACGGGATGCGTGGCAGGGTCAGCCATCTCTTTCCCCGCCGCAAACACTTCACGACGCGAGGCTTTCATATGTACCTTGGGTCTGAACAACTTGGCTTCTGCCAGCAACCGGTTCCTTGTTTCAAGGACAAAAAACCAGGTTTTGATACTTGAATCAAGCCACAGGGGCCCCAGCCACAGGGAAGCCACAGGGGAGCCACAGGGGGGGCGCCAACAACCATCCAGCAACCCCCCCCCGCATGACCTTTTTTTCACGTTTCGAGGAAAATGATCGAGCTGACAAGCATCTATGCAACTACTTCCGGTAGCAGTATGGCCAAGTCGGGGCTGGTGCTAGCAACGACCCCCCTTGCCTGTTCAAAGCGTTGACCGAGATGACGGAGATGACGACAGCTGCGAAGCGATCGAAACGACGCCAGGGCTGGCTTCTCTCGCGCCGGACGCTTCTATTCATTAGAACTGGTGGGAGTAATCAACACAGACATTTGCATGGCGAGTCTTGAAAGGGCCGAACTCGCGCCTCTGTTCATGCACCGCCATCTCCACCACCCACCTTCACCGTCGCGGGATTCAACTTCATATCCTTTAGCTGCCCCAACAGGACATCTACTTCTGATTTCGCCTGCTCCTCCTTCTGTTTTCGCATTTTAAAGAGTAGAGACTCGATTTCCACGGCCAGCTTCAAAAAGCCATTGCGGACAGCGCATATGTCAACAAACTTGTGATGACCACCCCCATTGCTTTCCTCAGTGACACACTTCTTGACGGTAGAGAACACCTTTTCAACAACCTTTCTCAGCTCAGCCTTGCTTGAGGATCGGCACCGAGGCAGCGGCGGGTTCACGAGATCCAAAGTATCCGCAGCTGCCTTTTGCATTGCCGCGTCATTCTCCCGGGCAGACTCCCCTGGCCATCCCTTGCGCTTAAGGCGAATCATTTCTCTAAGAGTGAGACTGGCATTATTGCATTTCTCCGACAAGGCAGAGCCGAGCAATTCGTCATACCATGCATTTGATCCACCGGTTGTCGTCTCGGATGTCGGCAACAATTGCACAAGTTGCTCCCCTACGAGAGAAAGACTCTTCGAGTACCGCTTTTGACAGGCCTTTGGTGTTTTGTCGGTAGACGCTTCTGCAGGTCTCGCCTTTAGCATTTATTCTTCACACTTTTTTTTTGTTGTCAAAGATGACTCTCGCCGCACTCACTGGATAATTCGTTGGATGTATCCATGGCATTCTTTCTCAATTGATCCATCCAACCTTCGTTTTCCCAGTCACCTCTGACTGTACCGCAAGCTTCGGCCCCCACGAGTATGAGTAGCTGGCGCAGAACGCTGACATGGGCGTTATAACACATGGCATGACTTGGGTGAAAGCCATTTACTCTGGGGATGGCGATCAATCCCTCGTTCCCGTGGCCGATATGCGCAAAACCCGACAATTCAGGGTTCCCAAACGTCTTGCCCACGCCAATGCACTCGAGCTCCTTTTCGTCTCCCTTCTGGTAACTGGTCTGGTCGGTCCAGATCCTGCCAGCACAAACCAGAACACTAGGTTGCTTATCGTAAATGGCCTGCACCGAAGGCTGGGCCGAACTTCTCAAACTTGCATGGCTCATGTCGTCGATCTTATCTGGAGTAAAGGGGAGCAGATCGACGACAGCAATGTGGTCTTTGATGTTCAAGCTTCCACACGATGCGACGGAAAAGACGTCTGCCACGGCTCTCAGAGTCTGGCAGTCCTCGATAACCCCGTCGATGCCTTTTTCGAACGGGTGCTTGTGGCGGGGCTGTTGAAGGGTGATTGCGATTCCTCCCGTCACCGCGGGCTCGGCCAGTTGCGTGGTGACATCGATTTCGTCTCGCGGTCGCTTCAATTCTCCGCCACGATATTCGATACGAGAGACGTGGCCGGAAGGCCGACCCGAGTTCTCGGGGACGGGGACAGGCCGGAGGAGTCGCTGGATGCGGTGATCAACCGCCACATACAAACATTCCTGTGTATTCACTGCCATTGCTAGTTTGAATCTGACAAACGTCTTCTGGGCGCCACACCGTATTTAATCTCGGGCGGAGAGTGCTTTGCTACACCAAAGTCCAACATGAGCCAGATTCTCCAGCCATGATATAAGTCTGGATACCGGCGGATGACGCCAGTATTCGATTCAAACGAAAGAGCCGCATTTACGAACCAAGGGGCAGCACAACGGGAGAGGGTGAATGATCCGACTGCTGCTGTGTGACGACGGGCTGACTTGAGGGTAGTGTTACAGGCCACGACTTCTTACACCGGCGCGGCTGAGCACGGGGAGCAGACTTGACGAGGAAAGGAGGCCGGCCGCCGCGATAGGTCAGCAATCTGATTCACATCCCCCTCATCTAGCATCTAGATGTATCAAGTCCCGTTGTCGTGGAATGCCGCAAACACTTTGCTGAAAGGGGGTCGTCTCGTGTCAGTCGAAGAGCATCTGTCTACAAGCCCTCGTCGCCATCATCTCGTTTTGCCGCAGGCATTCTACGTCCCAAGGACGCTTTGTCCCAAGAACGAAGAGACTCTGCCCGCCTACTATGTATCTGACAGTGTGATAAAAATTGGCCGCCGGTTGAAGAGGGGAAACACAACAAATGTGGTAAGCGGCCCGCGATTTGCACTGCACACGCACATGAAGGGGAGGGGGGCTGTCACGTCGGGTGAGAACCTCACCATCGTTGCAAATTTCAAGATGGGCAAAAAGCATAATCATTCTCACACCTTTGCCTAGCCATGACAAAGCTGAATGGCTGTACGAACACCCCCGCTGAAGCTTGCTCATGTCGTCTGACCACGACAAGTCTGATCGCAGCTCTGGCTCTGACCAACGCAGATGGAGCCGCACCTGTCACCACACCATGTGCAATTACACTGCAAGAATCAGTCAGTCAGCAGCGCGTCGTCATGAGCATACAGGTTTGAATGTCCGTGGACCTCACCGGGGGGCGGGAGACACCCCCACGTCGTCGGGGCCTTTCGTCTTGGTGGGCATTCACCCAGTCGGTTCGTAAGTCGTCTTTCTTTTCCACGCGCGAGGCCCCAAAGATGTGAGTTCGAGTGTGAGGATGGTGATTTGCGACCCAGAAAGCATTCGGTAGGATCCAGCACAAAGTACATGTACACCGATTCCATCTTGGCCTTCTCCGGCTGGGCGCTGGCAGGGGTTCAACCCTCGTTCCTTCACCGGTACTCCTGCGTACATGACATTTGGCAGGTAAGCATCAATGCCACTTTGGCAGGTGAGCAACAAACATGCCACTTTGACAGTAAGCAGCATGACATGAAGGCAGGATGGCTTGTCTACGGAAGTATTGCGGACCAACAGGGTCCGGCCGGTGGGAAATTTTTACATAAAATGAGTGCGAGATTTACATAAAACTATTGCGGGGAACCCAGCAACCAAGTCCAACTGGTAACACGGCATATCAGCACACACGTGCACAGCAGTTATTACATGTCAGAATGATACGCACTCGCAGTCGGCAAACACGCGGATTTTACAATGAAACGTGGGGGCGGCACCAAGACAATGAGGAATGAACCACGACAACGAATAGATACCACATGACTACCGAGCAGCCTACTTCCATATTATGCGCCCAGGTCAGGTCCTGTCGTTGCCCTCAAATCCCAAATGCAAGCCCACCAATGCAGGGTATACGCTTTTCAACACTTCAACGCCGGAGAGGGGGGGGGGGGCAAAGAAAGAAGAACAAGATACAAATGAACTTTTGTACAACATTCCCCAGTCGCTCATCATGCGGCATTGGAGGGAACAAAGAAAAAGAAAAAGGAAAAAAAAGCCTCACGGGGAGCGCCCAGAGGCAGAAGGTCGTCGGGATCCAGACTCCGATCCAGACCCCTGCCTCTGCGCATGCAGCTCCTCTAGATGCCCATACTCGATGGGTGGCTCGTACGGATACCCGGGCGGGCTGGGCGGCACGTCCTGGTAAACGGGCGGCGCTTCATTGTCCCAGCTCACGCCGAGGCCGGGATACTCGGTCATGCTGACGGCAAAGTGCATGCGGAGGATGCGACCGGTGCCCGTCTGCGCGGCGAGATGGGGTTTCCCCTCGGGCGCGAACTCCTTGGAGACGATGAGCTCGACGTGCAGCGCGTGCGAGACGTCGGTGCCGTCATCCGTCTGGACATCGCAGGCGAAGGCGAAGTCGGGATCCGTGGCATGCGTCTTGGGCTGCGGGGTCATGGCGTAGTCGAATTCCAGGTCGACGATGCCGTCGCTGCCGGTGTAGTCCGACTTCCAGCCCTCGTGCATCTGCTCCTCGCCGAGGAGGCGGGTCTCGGTACGGGGAATGGCGCGGGTGGAGGGAAGGGCGTGCTTGTCGCAGGCGGGGGCGAGGGTCCTGATGGTCTCCTCGAGCTTCCATGTGACCTTTCTGAGTTTCCAGAGATCGACCGTCTGCACCTTGTCGTTGTGGTTCATGAGCCCGTCGAGCTTGAGGGTGATCCTGTTGCTGCCGGTCGGGTGGATGACCGAGGTGTAGTGCGCGCTGGCCTTGATGTTGGTCGGGGGGAAGACGCGGACCGAGTGGCGGGGGTAGAGCGGCTCGGGCAGAGACCGCTTCACGTCGAGGGTGCGGTCGAGCTTGAGAGGCGAGAGCGAGAACGAGGAGGTCGACGTCGGCGAGGGCACGGCAGCGGCGGCGGCAGCGGTGACGGCTTCGGCCTTGAAGTGGTAGGAGATGGACATGACGGGCGTGTTGACCGACGCGGGGAGGTTGCCGGCCAGGAGAGTCGAGAAGGGGAACTGGTGATTCCCCCGGCGCAGCCACGTCGGCTGGCCCAGGAACCGCCAGCTCTTGAGCTCCGTGACTTGGGTCCGGCACTCGGCGCAGTGGCCCTGGAAGGGCTTCTTGTGCGTGACGTGCAGGCTCAGCGTGGCCACGAGGCCGTCCAGCTCGAGCGCCTCCTCGCCCACGCGGACGTACAGGAGGCCGGAGACGAGGGCCCCGGTGCTCTCGTCGGGCGAGCCGTGCAAGACGACGGGCGGGCTCTCGATGCGCCAGTCCATCGAGGCCGAGGCCGAGGCGGGCGAGTGAGATGGGCTGCCTGCGTGGCCGTGGCCGTGGCCGTGGCCGTGGCCGTCGTGCCGGGAGCGGCCAAAGGGCAGCGAGAGACGGCGCTTCTTGAGGGCGTCCCCCGGCTCGGGCATCTTGACAGGGTGGAGGGCATGATGGTCCTCGGAGTCGGAGGCGGAGGCGTAGGGGCTTGCGCTGACCGAGTTGTTGCGCGAGGTGCGTGAGGATCGCGAGATGGCCGTCTTTTTGATGTTGCCCGACGAGGAGCGAAGGAAGTTGGCAACGAGATGGGGCATTTTTGTCGGTTCTTGTCGGTCTTTGTCTGTCGGGCGGGCGAGCGAGAAAAGTACAAGAGAATTGAGGTGAATCCCACAAGCAGTCTGGGTCTCACGGAAGAGGCGATTTGCTGAATGATGCTGATCCCAAGCGAAAGTGCCGCCCCTCTTCCAAAGACAGCAAGACCAGCATAGAGCAAGTCATTCAGAAAGGGACAGAGGAGCAGGGAAGAAGTAATAAGGAGAAGTCCGTAGCTGAGCCAACAAAACAAGAAAAGAAGGAGAAAAAAAAAAAACAGAAGCCCTTGTTCTTATTTTCTCTTCTCCTCCGCGGCCAGACGGAATGGGGTGATGATTTTTTTTTTTTTTTTTTTTTCGATGGAGAATATTAGTCGTCGGAAGGAGACTTGCCGATTTCTATTCGATTGCAAGGCGGAATAGTCCGTCAATCAGATTGGGGAAACCTTCCGAACAGCCGCTAGCACTCTCTTTCGACCATGTGACGTTGGTTGACGTTGGTTGGGTGTGACAAGTGCCGACGCGTGGGATTGCAGACTGACGTTGCGCTCGGCAATGACGACGAGTGGATATGAGATTCTATACAGGGCACTGCATTAATTCCAGGCCGCAAGTCGTGGTGTGGCGTGATGGATGTACGGAGTAGGTTGCTGGCAGATGGATATGAGGACTGACGGATGACGGACGACGGACGAAGGACGACGACGGATGACGGATGACGACGAGTGGGCAGTCCAGAGGGCAACGGCTCGCTCAGCGAAGCCAAAGCAAGCCAAGTCCCCGAGTAGAACATGATGGCTTTTCCTTTTCTTTTCTTCTTCTTCTTCCTTCTTCTCTCTCCGGTCGGTTTTGAGCCTGCAGCGCCCCGCCATGTGGGGGGGTTTCGATGTTGCCCCCCCCCAAAAAGACGGATTCGATCAAAACAAACTTTTTATTGATTCATAGCTCGTCTCTAATAATAATTAAAGGGCAATGCCCTTCCGATGAAAATTTTTCTATGTGGCTTTTAAGCCAGAGGGTAGGTTAGTGCCTCACACCTTCCCCCCCTCCTACTTGTCCACTAGCATAAGATAGTCGCCCTAACTATATAAAAAGAAAAGAAGAAAAGGAAAATATAATAAAGTAATTATTCCTTAAAGTAATTAATTAACCCTTTAGTTCTTAACTATAACGGGACCTTCTATTATTACCTTAATCTCCTCTAGGGTTATTAAGCTATTACGCTCCCTAGAAAACCCTGTAATTAAGTCCTTATAAACCCTTATAACTTCTATAGATAAATAATTACACCTTAGTGCCTTATCTAAACCTCTTAAATTATCTTATAATTATTTTAATGCCTTAATCCGCCCTAGACGTTATAAGGGAGGGAGCCCTCCACTAATGTTAAATATAAGTCTAGTAATTCTTTTAGCATAGTTAGAATCCTTAGACTAGTAGCTTCCTAAGATATTAGCCTAAAGAGTTAAGTAACTATTAGCTATCTACCCACTTTACTTAAGTATCTAGGATCTAAAATATTCTTTAAAGATTAAGGTTTCTTCCTTCTTTTTATCTAGAGTATAAGTAAGAGTGTTACTAAGTTCTTTTAACTTAGCGGGGTTTAGTCCCCTAGTCTTAATATTATTAATACTATTTTCGCATATATTAATTAATCCTTTTAGCTTTGCTAATATGACGCATAATAGGTGATATATAAATGAAATTCCTATAAGTACTTTAATAGCTAGTACCTTACCCTTATTATATCTCTGCTAATTCTTAAGAAGCTAGGCCTTTAAGCCTTTTATTTACAAGGACTATAGGTTTAGTAGTATTATTATACGACTAGAAATAGGTTTCTCTAGAAGAAGTTTAAATTAGTTCCCTAATACCTTAACTCTAGGCAGTAGGATAAGAGAGGTAGGCTCCTAAGGAGTAGTCTAGCCCTTAGCTTTAAGCTTAACTATAGCTACTATATTATTATATTCCTTAGGGCTTATATTTTAGACTTTAGATAACTTAGGTGTGCCTTTTAGTATAAGCTTACGCTTATTAAACATAAATAAGTTAGGAGTAATAGTAATCCTATAATCCGTAGCTAATCTTATTAGGTCCCTTAAGTCCTAAATTAATAGTTATTATATAGCTAGTCCTAATATCTTACTAAGAGGGGTCTTAGTTATTTTAGCACTATTATGATTGCCTTAAAATATGTAACACACTAGAGGGGAGGCTAGGTTTAGCATAACAGGGTTTAATCTAATATCGTGAATATTACTAAATATAAACATGTTTCTAAGGCCATAAGGATGCTTGCTAGTAAGTAATCTTATAACCTAGATAGATGTAGTTATAATAGTTAATAGTCTACTCTTAAAGGATATTCCTAGTCCCTTACTAGACTCTAGTAGTAGTTATGGATTTATTAGTAGGGGTTGCGGCCTTAGAGACCTAATATTTGTTATAGTTCTTTTTTGCTTTCTCCCTAAGGTATTATTATTATTATTAGCATCTAGATCTTTGTTACTATTACTCTCTTTACCTCTTCTATAACTATTATTTTCTTTGCTATTATTATCTTTCCTATTCTTATAATTTCTATCTTTATTACTAGCTTTATAGTTCCCTCCCTTAGGGTTATTAGTATTATTTACCCTATTATTACTAGGGGTTTTCCTATCTCCCTAAGCATAGTCTATCTCCCTATTATTTCTATTAGCTAGTTTCCTAGTTAGGGGGTCTAAGGGGGCGTTGCCTAATTCTCTATTATCCTTAGTTATAGTTACGATTTTTCTAGCTACGTTAGGTGTGCCTAGCATCTCTATTGTAATAGGCTAATTTACTCTCTATAGTTAATATAAAGCATTCCTATTCTTTAACCCTATTTAAACTATGCTTATATAGTAGGAACTAAATAAAAGGTTATTTTTAAGTTCTTGGATTATAGCTTTAGTTAAATAGTATTATTATAGAAAACTCCTTAGGATTAATATATGCTAAGCTATTAGTTTTGCTAGGGAGGTTAGTAATCTAAGTAAATAAAAGGAGCCTAAGGCCTAAAGGCCTTACACTATTATAGATAGTTACTCCTATACTAGCTTGCTAGAATTAAGTGTTCTATGTAGCACTCTATAGATGTTATCCTATAGGTATAAAGGGATTAAAGGCAATTAGAATATAAGGGGCAAGCTTTTTATCCTTAAGGTTACTAGTCTTAGCTCCTATTAAACTTTATTATCCTTAAGGATATTTTTTATCTTTATAGCATTTCCTACTACCTTATAAGCCCTTACTATTATTAGTAGTATATTCTAAAATAGGTATAAAAACCTTAAAAGTTAAAGGTTATAGCATAACCTTAACTAGTGCTAAAAATAAACACAAAACTCTTTAACTCTAACTAGGTTTATATCTAGGATTACCTTCCTATCTAGTTTCCTAGGTAACTTAGGAAACACCTTAGTCCCTCCAGTAGGTGAATTAATTAGGTTATTCTAGATAATAAGGAATATAAGTAACCCTGTAGTATAGAACATGTTATAAGGGTATGCTTCCACAAATTCTGCTATTATCTTTAAGATAGAGTCTAGAAATTTAATCATGGCTATAAGGGGAAATGCACTTAGAAAAAATCCTAGGGCCTTATCATAGCAAGGGGCTAGCTATTACATCTAAGCGATATCCTTAAGTACTCTAGGATCTTCCCTTAACAAGCTAGCTAGTCTATTAATAGTCTTGTTCCTATAAGCGCATAGTGGTGTGATTATTCTTCCTATTATTAACTATTTGCGAATCTGCTTACACTAATCTAATAGAGCTTTAAAAGTTAAGGTCCCCCTCTCCATCAGGGACTTCTACCTAAACCCTAACTTTTTTAACTCTTTAGTTATTTAGGCTTTTAAAGGTTAGCCTGCCATAAATTATACTAGACCCTTAATAGCTCTTATATTTCCGCTAATAAGTATATCTTAGTGTAGGATAATAAGGCTAGGGGAAACATATTAACCTGTAACTAGGTTATAGTATGTTCCTACTATAAGGTTATTAGTTATATTAAATTTTTCTTTCTGATTTTAGTTAGAGATCTAGACTGCCACAGGATGTAAGCTATTAGTGTAATAGCTAACAAAGACTTGTTTTAGCCCTTTAACTACTACTTCTTTCCCTTCTCTAATGGTTTTTACTAGCAGCAAACTCCTTATACTAGGACTCTGCACTATTAATATTATAGTGAGGTTATACAAACCTAGGGACTAGTTAGTTAGCGTTAGATAACACTATTTTCCTAGCTAAAGACCTATAGTGGAAAATAAGTTATCCCCCCCTATGTTATTTATTATCTCTACTAGAACTTCGCCCTTATATTTAATTATTAGAAAGTTCTCTTTTAATCCTAGTAATACTCCCCTAATGCTAGGATTAATCTACGCTTACATCCCGCTTCTCTAATAAAGATAGTTAGTAAGTAGGCAGGAGGAATCCCTCTTAAACCCTAAATCCTTAAACTTAGGCTACCTCCTTATTACTACTTTATTAGGATTAGTATTCTTTCTAGCTAGTGTTACTACCTCTTACTTTATAAATTCTAGCTATTTTACTAATAGCTTAGTAAGAATTATAACTTCTATAATTACTATAAGTAAGGGGAAGCTTAGCTTAGAGAGCCTAGCAGAAGGTAAGAAAAACTCAGGTAGTTAATGATTTCTAATAGTTAGATAATTAGTGTAATAGATTCTAGGTAAAGATATATGCTTTTTTCTTCTTTAGGGGTTAACTACTATTCTTAACTCTACTAATTCGTAGTGTAAATTCCAAGAAGTAATTAAGTAAAATAAAGGAGGAGAGGTAAGGGATGGTAGAATTAGAGAGAATAAGGCGGAAGTGGTAATCTAATTTATTAGCTAGTTGACATTTACCCTTAACTCACTTTTTCCCACCTGTTAATACCTAATACCTGTTAAATCTCCTAGCTCCCCCTTCTTGCCTTCTCTCTCTTTTTTTTTTTTTTAATACTATAATTCTAACTTTACTAATAATACTACATTACCCCCTTGAACTCCCTTATTATTCTTATTGTTATAATTTTGTCCTCCTTATTAATAGTTATTCCTATAATGTCTTTAGGTAGCTAGTCTAGGGAATAAAGGCTTTTAATGTATCCTTATAGAAACCTAACCTAGGATCTCCCCTTATATGGGATCTATCTAAATTAACAAGCTAGTATAAGGCTTGCCTAACCTAACTATTAATTTAAAATAGTCCTTACTAATGTAGCTATAACTTTAGAGGTTTGCCTTTATAGGCTACTATTACTATCTTACTAGGTTTAAAAGGCTTTACTCTTTGTTACTTATAACAGGCCTTCTAGGTAGTAGCCTTAGCCTCTTTGTTTATTAACACTATCTTGTGGTGTTCTTTAACGCTACCTATCTAATATACTACTATATCTCCCTAAACTAAATTCTCTAATGGCTAGTTTAAATGCTCCTAAAATTCAGCAGACTATCTAGGTGTTATTAATGGAGTTAAGAGGGTTGCTAGATCTTGTTTTGTATATTAGGTTAATCTATATAGAACTTCCGTAAGGGAATAACCTATTAAATTAACATATTAATGATTTAATACCTCCGATACCTTTGGAAGTTAGAGATCCTAGGTTTTCTTATTAGTAGTTGTCTTATTTAGCATGCTTTGCAGGACCTGATTTGTAACTTCCACTAGCCTAATACTTTTATAAGACTACCTTAGGGTGTTAATTAGGTTTACTTCTTTTTTCTTTAAAAATCTTGATAGTTTTGCTAACCTAAATGCTAGTCCTAGATTAGTGTAAAACCCCTCTAGAGTAAGCGATAACCCTATTATTTATGCTCTTAGATAGTTTATAACCTTTATAGCGCCTATTAAATAATAAGGGAATAACTATATAAACTAAGAGAAGTAGTTTACTATAACTAGTATATGCTTAAACTTTTATTCTAACTCTAGGAAGGGTCTAATATAGTCTATCCCTATTACTTAGAAAGGTTTGTCTACTAGCATAGGTTAATTTAATGCCTTTCTTTTTTAAGTAGTGTGTTAAGTATAGGGTAAATACCCTAGGATATACTTTATAATATTAGTCCCTATTCTAGGCTAAAATATAGTCTAAGTTAATCTTTGTTAAGTTAACTCTACCCTAAAGTGTCCTAATATATTATAGGCACCCTAAAGTGTAGTAGTTACCTCTTCTTGCACTAGGTAATGCTAATAACTATGCTGCCCTTTATACTAGAGAATCCTATTCTCTAGCTTATATTACCACACTTTTGCTATTATTTGCTAAATTATATAATAGTTATAACTCCCTTCTCCACACTACCCTATAGTTAAGAATATTATTATTTTAGCATACTAAGGTTTATTTAAATACTTCCTCTATAAGACTTTAGCCCCTAGTAAGACTTCTAGCTACCTTATGCTTTAGCTTACCCCCTTATAAGCTTTAAGCCTTTTCTTATCCTTAGTAATCTTTAGGGACTTTAATATCTCCTTATACTTACTAACTCTATCTTTCTAGATTCACTGATTTTAGCTTATATCCTATAATCTAAATTCCGTTAGGTTATTTACATAATTATTAGAAGGAAAGATAGTATGGGATAGCCTATTTACTATAGTATTTTGCTTCCTAGAGATAAAGTAGATTTCTATATTTAGTAACCTTAACTCTATAACCTATCTAGTATAAATACCCTTATGTCTAGTAGTAGTTATAAAAGTAGTAAGTAGCTTATGGTTAGTGAAAATAGTTAACTTTAGCTTTAACTTAAAGAAATGCTTATACTTACAATAGAACTTAATAATAGCGTATAGTTCCTGTTTATAAGTCCTATAATTTCTCTAAGTCTTAGTAAATAGGAATAAGTTATATAAAATAGGATAAGGCACTTTATCCTAAACTTATAGTACTATATACCCTCCTCTGAATTTACTAGTATTAGAGTATATCTAAGTAAGTAAGTTAAATATATACTTATGTATACTAAGAATAGTAGTGGCCTTATCCCTTAATATAGTAAAGGATAGAGCCTTAGAATCTCCCTATTACTAACCTATATCTCTAGTTAGTTAGTTAAGGGGGTAAGTAATTTTAGTGTAATTCTTAATCTATCTCCTACAGGGGCTAATAGATCCTAAGAATAATTAGATATTAAATTAGCTTATAGGAGTTAGCTACTCCCTTAGCTTTGCTACTTAGTTAGGTTTAATGTATATCTTCTCCCTAATTTTATAAACCTAACTAACTATAATAATAGTTTTTATACCTAAGGATACTTTCTTAAAACTTAGTTTTAAGAGTATCTATAGTAACCTAGGTAATAAATAATCTTTAATGAATAACCACTGTTCTTTAAATAAGGTATGCTTATAGAAGATATTATCTATATATATAGTTAGCGTGTTTAAGTTACCTAGCATTTAAGGTAAGGTTAATAAGGGCTTAGGGTAAGGCAATAGGATAGGCCTAAGGGCTATCCTTATTACCTTAGTTATAGTGTATCCTATAAATTAAGACCCTTAAGGCATATGGGATAGTTAAAGCTAACTAAATCTAGGGATATTAAATGTAAACACGTGTCTTAACTTAGTAGCTATAGGTATTAACTAATATACGTGCTTTAGATTAAACACACTATAGGACTTTACCTAAGGGTCTGAAAGTTAGTTATGAACCTTAGCTAGCAAAGGTATTTAACTTCCTAGTATATTCTCCTTAATATAAGAATAGTTAACTATAAGTTATTGTTAAAATATATTGTTAAAATATATAAGGCTTTGTAATCCTAGGTTCAGTCGGATTGGTCCACTCTTTTGATTTCAACAGGTTATGAGCCCGGTGGCGTAGTGGTTGTGGCTCACTGTAGCGTATTAGCCCGCCCACCACAGTGGAGCACTGCTCTGCGAGGCAAGGTTATGGGTTCGAACCCTGCCGAAAAAAAAACAACTAAAGAAATTCAATTGCTAGTATAAGCCTAACCTCCAATAGGGCACCCTGGATATACAATTCCAGGGGGAGTGTTAAAATATATTGTTAAAAATATATAAGGCTTTGTAATCCTAGGTTCAGTTGGATCGGTCCACTCTTTTGATTTCAACAGTTATTACTTAGCCTAAGGGTCTAACTTGTCTTTCGGAACTAGCACTAGTTTTGCACACTAGTCTGATATCTTTCTATTTGTAGCTATAGTGTACTCGTACATCCTGGACTAGATACCTTTAGTTACTAGTTGGTTTAACTAATACCTTTGAGGCTCTAACTACCGCCTCTTTAGGGATTAGGCCTATGGTTTCATATTTTCTTTTAGTTAAGGTATATGCACATAGAGGTCTATTACAGGAATATTAGTAATAGATAAAGCATTTAAGTCTCTATAGGTATAAAATGTTCGCATAACTTCCTTTACTATTAGCTTTAGAACTAGTAGTCCTAGGGTTATACTATAACCCTTAAACTATGTTAATACTGTCTTAAGTGGGGTCTCCTAGTTAGTCTCTCTTTTCTATATTCTTTAATAAGTTAGAAATAGAAATAACGGAGGCTCTTTTGTAATTAGTCTAGGCTAATTATCCTTATTCTATTAAGTTGTTTCTCTAATATTATTAGTTCTCTACCCTATGGAGTACTCCTCCCTGTTTTTAAGCAAATTTACTTTAGATAAAAATATACAGAGACTGAGTTAGCTAGTAAGCTAATATTCCTTTTATACTAAGATAGGGTAGGTAATTTAAGGGGCATGGCCTAAGAACCACACTATGGGTTCCGCCTAGAAATAAATAAATAGAAGTTCTTAGAGCTAATCTTCTAAAGTATTACTCTAGGCCGTTGGATTTAGTTTTTTGACTTGACTAGGTTACAGCAGATTACTTAGTTTTCCGAATTATCTAAATTATCCTTATCATCTAAGCTAGATAATGCATTGTTAGGGGATATATCCACATCGTCCTATCTGATATATTTTTCTAGGATTACAGGCTTAGCTAGGCAAAGCATAACTTTCTATTAGGTCGATAAAGCCACTAAGGGCCCTTTAATAGACATAACTTTATCTCTATGCTCTTTAACCCTAATTATTAATTCTGAATTTCTAATGTCGAACTTGGCTCCTACGTCGTAAAGCTAGGGTAGACCTAAAATCAAGATAGTCTAATTCTTTAGCTAGTGATTAGGCGTGATAATGGCCTAAATAGATTAAGTAACCCTATGATAGGTTACTTTTATTAACATAAAGTGGGTGACTATGTTTTCCTAGCCGTTAGTGTTAATTATTTAAAGTCCTTGGAATCCCACGGACCCTAAGTCATAAACTAGTATGTTTTCCTGTAATACGAAAGCCTAAGATATAATGTTAATCTTAGCCCCTTAGTCTGCTATAGCTTACCTAGGCTTAAGGTCGAACACCTGTTCTTTCCGAAATCCTATTTAAGCCTAAACCGTAATTCTGAATAGTTTAGCACCTAACTAGTGCTTACGAAGTAGCTTAGTGTTATGATTATTAGATACTAGAATCTTCTTGCTATTACCTAAAGTAGCCTAAACAAAGCCTGTATTAAGGGAGAAGGCTACCTTCTTCCCTAATTACCTTCTTAAGGTAGTTACCTATAAGGATAGCTTTTGAAATTATTTAGACATCTTAGGACTAATTTGCTATAAGTCTATAAGCAACATTAGGACTAAAATCTAACTAGCTAGTGCTTTCTAGTTAATAGGACCGAGACCCTTACGACCCTAAATCTCACTTAATACTTATGTATTTCTTTTTACTACCTTTTCTCTTACTAACAGGGCGGCTTTAGGCATAGGGATAGGGGTCTTATCCCTAAGAATATTACTAAGTAGCATTCCTTTCCGCTTCTTTAAAGGTAGTGTTACTTCTGAAATTAATATTATAACCTAAAGAGCACCTTAGGCTATAGACTCTAGAGTCTCTGAGTTTGCTTTCTAGAGACTCTTTAATAAGGGTTTAAGGGGTTTATCCTTATCTATAGCATCTTCCACTTAAGCTCTTAAGTTAGCCTATCTAGCTCCTAGCTTCTTTACATTAACTATAGCTACTAACTAAGGAGGGATAGTTAATAATACCTCTTTAAGCTAAATAAGTTAGCAGTTACTTACTAATATAGCAATGTCCTCTGTGGCCTTAGGTTTAATTAGCGCGTAATAAGCCCTAACTATAGTTCTAGTAGGAACTTCTTTAATAATTTAAGGTACTTTAACTTTATTACACTTATCCCTACCTAAATAAATCTAAGCTAACCTAGTATAAACTTATCTAGGGACCTAAGAGTTATTATTCCTAGGAGGAAGGGTTATTAACTTTAGCTATATAGACTCCTATCTCTATAATATATTATTTCTAGTTATAGTATAGTTAGTAGTATAATACCTAGTAATACCACACTTAAAGTACATACCTCTATAAGGTAAAGGGGTAGTGCTATTAATATACTAGTTCTAAGATTTAGTAGTAGGTTAGAGCTCTTATATACGCCCACAGGGGCCTAAATTCTACGAACTCTAGGGTGCTACCTATAGTAGTTAAAGTAGTATAATAGCACTAGTCTAGACTAGTAGTGTGAAGGTCACTTTACCTCCCCCTTGCCTAGGTTAATTAGCAGCCTAATAGTTACTAGAAGTTTTATTACTAGCATTACTATTATATCTAGTCTATATCTAAGGCTAATACTAAGGGTAGGTGTTTAGAGTATAATTCTAGTTTACTAAGGGTATAGGTTAATACCTATTAAGTTACTAGGAGTTAGGGATTCCGCAAACTCCTCCTAGTCTAAGGTATAATATTATTAGTTAAAGCTAGGCAATTAATACATTAACAGGGGTGGACTCCCTCCTCTAGCTACCTAATACTTCTATAAATCTAGGTAGGAGCTTATAGGCTTATAATAAAACTTTATTTGCAGAGCACCTGCTCTAGTGCTTAATAAATTCCTTTATTAATATAATCTTTATATTACGTGTAGTCGATTTTATAAGATTTGCTTTTGCCTCTAATATAGTAACTGCTTGCTTAATGTGTTCCCTTACTTCCCTAAGGCTATTAGTAGCTAGGACATTCTAACTAATTGCTTCTTATATTAATAGTTTATTATACAACCCTTAAATAAATCTCTAAATAAAGTTACAAAGAGTATAGCTCTTAATTAGGGTAAGTAAGTAGTCTAGGATAATTAGCTTATCCCTTCCTCCTACATAATAGAGAATATTTAGGACTTAAGAGTAATATACTACTAGGGCCTTACCCTTACTCTAGCGGAGTTTTATATTTATTCTAGTTTTAACTTCTTTATTAACTATATTTAGAGAGTATTATTCTTATAGAGACTACTAAAGTGTAGTTAAGTCACTTATAGTAGCTAAACCACTCTCTACCTTTTAAGACTACTAGTCTTAATTATTCGGAGCTATTAATAAAGGTAGTAGCCTTACTACTTAGTGCTATATTAATAGCTTAGATAAATGTGTTTAGGTTAATATCCTTACCCTTGTTAATAGTCTTAAATAACTAATGCAAGCAACTTAGCTAGCAACCCGTAGATATTAATCCATCAAATATCCTAATATCTTAAGATAAGGGTAGCTTACAATCTATTATTATTAGCTAGGACCCCCTAGGTACACTAGGCTTTAATAAGGATACGAGTTTTTTAAAAAATTAAGTAAGTTAGGATACTATATTATCTTCCGTCCTACTATAAGGCAGGTAACCTTCCTCCACTAGGATACTCTATAGTAATAATAATCTAGCAGAACTTAATTTAGGGGGATATACCCCTACTATCTAAGGGTTTTACTAGAACTCTCCTTAGTCTAAGCACTCTAGGATAATAAAAAGAGAATATAGGGATTATGCTTTTAATAATAATAGGGATTAGAGGCGAATAATAATAACTATAAATTAGTACTACCTTAGTATAATAATAATTAAACCCTTAACTTTAGGAAAGCTTTGGAAAGCTTTTGTTTTTATTATAACTCCTAGCGTGGTTGCTAAAAAGACGGATTCAATTAAAACAAACTTTTTATTAATTTATAGCTTGTCTTTGATGATAATTAAAGGGTAATGCCTTTCTGATGAAAATTTTTCTGTGTGGCTTTCGAGCCAGAGGGTGGGTCGGTGCCTCGCACCTTCCCCCCCTCCTACTCCCCCCCCCCCCCAGCCGGTGAATGAAGAAAAAAACTTTTTCCACGCCAAATCGTTGCCCCTGCCTCGCAGCTCGTGTGTCCAGCCAATGGCGTGCGAGCCTCGTCAAACGGCAGAGCCGGCGCGAAAGGCGTGCGAACGGGAGCATCCATCCACCATCCCTCCATGTTGCACGTTGCATGTTGCATGTTTTCCGTTCTCTCGTCTTCGTCAGCTGTTAACAAGCTACAGCATGTAGGACACAATCTCAATGTAATCCGTACTTGCTGTAGGCCGGCGCCGATGCCGATGCCGATGCCGATGCCGATACTACGCTGGACGGGCCGACAGACAAGACGCCTTCTCAGAGCATTCAATTACACAATAACAACCTTCGTCGTCGCCGTGTTTTCGCAAAACTGCCCGATCTGGAAACTCCCATTCCGCGTCCGTAATCTTGTTTTTTTTTTTTTTTTTCTTTTTTCCCCCCGTGTGAGCCCCCTCATACGGGACCACCCCCGCGGGGAGAACATGTCTGCTTTCACGTGAAATGTGAAGAATGTAATCCGTACGTACATGTACTCCGCAAAGGGCAAAAAGGTGGAAACGTGCCGTCAGCCTAATAACGCAACTACCACTAATCGTGCCACGCCAACCGCCAAAAGGTACTCCGTAATGCTCACTGCTTGATGGGTGCAATACGTAGACCACTTTATCAGCGTTCAAATCACAAGACGTAGCATTCAATGGCTATTTTTATTTCCTCTCTTGTTGGAAATCGCCATTCATCATTTATCCATTCATTCGGCCCTCGTCAGTCTGCATGCACCCTGGCCGTCTGATGCTTTGCCTTGGCTTGGGTGGGGCGGCGGATACCTTTACGTTTCGAAACACAAGCCCGAGCCGTTTTCAGCATCAAGAAAGAGAAGGACGGAGGAGAAAATAGATAAATATAGCCTACTGCTAGGTATGAGTGCATTCACGCATTCACGCACTTGAGCAGGAATAAAACAGTGCCGTTCCAAGAGCTCACGGGGGCAAGAGTTGTTGGCGAGGGTGGCGTGGCCCTCGAGGTTCCCAAAGCTGTCGCCGCGCGCCAACTACCCACCCTACCCTACAGCTCGAATGCCGATGCCGCGCCCGCGCCGACCTGCGCCACGGTCAGCCGGAGAGGGTATTACACATTTGCGGCTCCTCGAAATTTATTCTTCGTCTCACTTCACTTGTACAGACATGAGATGAATGCTGTGAACAAGAGCCTGGGCTCATATTTGATATGATGAATCACCCTCCTTGTTTTCGCGTTTGTCAGCAACTTTCCCGCGTTTGCAGCCTCATCAACTTCGCTTGGATGCGTGGATCCGCGTCGTTTGTAAAGTTGTATTCGAAAGCATATATACGGCGTCCCTTTCCCATAGTATGTTCCATATCCCGAAACATTGTCAAACATTCATCATTCAGTGCCATCATTGCACAAAGTCCCCTTCTCTCTCTCATCACCAATTGAACATCTCGGGCATCAGTGGCCTCGAACAACCCAAACCCAAACAACTTGCCTGCTGCGATCCATCTACTTGCAGCCATGAAGATGAAGCTCGCTTTTGTCGCTGTCAGTGCAGTTACGCTTTCCACCACTGTCGTCGCCGGACCTGCGGCTTACGCCGCATGCCAAGCAGCTTGTGCGACGACTCTCATCGTGGGACCATGTGCAGTTGCAGCCTACGCGGCCTGCCAATCGGCATGTGCAGTGTTATTGGTCATGCCATGCCCTTAGGTTCTGGTTGGTTGCCGCCAAGAAGGAGGTCAACTCACAGCGTCTCGCCCGCCGCATGATCATGCCGTTCCTCCGACAAATTTGGCCAAACGTCCCCCCCAACATACGAGAGTGACGAAATTGACCATCAGGTCAGAGTCCGCGAGCACCGGATGCAGAGGCTTCTCTCCGATAATGGCGACGAGCACGACCGTGAGCTCGACGATGAGAATGTTTCGATGGCGAATGGAGAACCGGACGGGGGTGGGGGTACAGGAGATATCGGCGGCGCAGACGTATTCCCTCGGAAGAATCACGTACGCTATGGTTAGTTTCTGCGTTTTGCAACAGCTCGGCAGCTTTTCCTGTCAAAAAAAGTCAGCACACGCGGTAAACATTTCTCCATCAACTCGTGACGATGTGCCGAGGTAGGCCTGCCACTTGGAAGAAGAGGGGCTCTTGTCATAGATTTGTTGTGCTAGGAAATAAGTTGAACTCTCGCGACTTTCCGTACCTGGTCAACTCCACCCAAATCTGTGCCAACAAGATTGACTTGCCTCTGGCATGGAATGATGCCGAAAGTAATGTACAACGCGCTAGGCCATCTCGCGTTGGACTAGCACTCTTCATCAGCCTCGTACAATTGGTGACAAGTCCCGAGACTTTAAAGACAGCAGCACTGTGGAGACCACATCGTATGCAGGTTGGTTTTCACAGACAGACATGCACAGAACTGAGCGTGGTTTCCAATGACATTAACATTCGTTTCAACGTAGCGAAAAGTGTACTGCGCCTTCCAATACCGATTCCAACATATCCATGTTTGCGCCTCGCAAAAGTGTTGATCTAAGCATACTTGATGGTAAAGGGTGGGGTGATGCTCTCGTCCCAGTCCTCCTTGTTGGTCTCATTGCCGTACAGCCTGAGCGCCTTGACGACAATCTTGTACGTACCTGCAGGTGCGTACGTTTTGTCTTCGAGCTTTCCATCCCAGTCCAGGCTGTCCTTGCCCCGCCCCGCATACTGGGACGGCGATGAGCCCATCTGGCCGAGCGGCTTCTCGGAGGCTCCCTCGGCGGAGACCGGCACAACGTGGTATTGCAAGACGGGGCTGCCCAGGATGGGGGAGGATGCCACGGTCGGTAGGACGAGTTTGCCCTTGGGAGAGCCGGGTCGGGGCAGTGTGAAGACGGTGTTCGGGGCTACTGGAGTAAGCTCAGGGTCGCCGGCGTTCGCAATCCAGGTCGCGTTCTTCTCCAAGACGACGTGGTCGTGAAGAGAACCAACAAGTCCTTGGTAAGGCAGGGACAGCGAAGTACCATCGGTCCCGTTCACTCGGACATAGCCAGACCATACAGGCAGGCGGGCGCCATCGATGGCGGGCGGTGTGGCGAGCACCTCGATGGTGACCTTGTCGCCCTTCTTGAGAGTGACCTTGTTCTCACTGAATTTGATGGTGGCAGAGTCGGTGACAAACTCGCCAGGGAAAGGGCTGACTGAGTTGGCGCCTTTTCTCAACGTCATGGTCGTCATGGCTGGCACATGGGAGATGTCGTAGGTAACATCACCCCTGCCCTCGTTGGTGAGGGTGAAATTCCTGCTTTTGGCAAAGTATGTTGTCTCGTTGAAAGACAGGCTAGATGGCTCCAACAGGGTAGTGGCGAACGCCGCATCATAGGCCTGAACCATTCCGCTGCCTTGTTGCGGCACTGGGGCAAGTGCATCGTAATATCGTTTGCCGTCATTGAAGACTTGCGGGTTGGAATTGGCAGAAAGAAGGTTGCGGAGCAGTGTTGGGTTCTGAGTGCCGCGAACCTCGACCAAGAGGGCATAGATGGACGCCGTGAGAGGGCACGCCATGGACGTGCCGCTGAGAACAGCGTAGCTACCCTTGTCTCTCGGGAAAGTGGACAAGATCTGGCCACCAGGGGCGCCAAACTGGGGCTTTACATCCATCGTCCAGGTTGGACCCCAACTTGTGAAGTTCGAGACGCTGCCACCGGTGGCAGCGTCGTCGATATTCTTCACAGTGAGCTTCGTGTCCAAGTATGATCCAAGAGTAAGAGAGACTTTCTTGCCGGCTCTGAGTTGCTCGATCCAAGCCTCGCCCGTCTTCCTGTCAGTGAAGCCAACACCCTTGACCGTCTTGGGGACCGAGGGCGGCTTCAAGTCGAGGAGGATAGGAGGCGCGTCGACGTTGTTGTAGAACATGAAAAACTTGGCGCCCTTTGCTGCGGCATTCTTCACCTTTTGGTCGAAGGTGCAACCGCCACGGCGAACAAGAACGACTACGCTACTCAAGTCGGTGGCGAGCTGAGGGAGTGGGCTGCACAAGTCAGCGGCGACAGTCGTGTTCAAGGTGGCAGGCCAAAGCGGCAGAGTGGTGTCGAAAACATTGGGGTTTCCGAGAACATAGGAGAACTCCTCCTTGTCTTTGCCTTGGACAGTGGCGTTGCCGTAGTGCAGTAGAGTCGGCGTAAGAACGTTCTGGTAGGCGGCAACGGCGGCGACATTTTCGCCCGAGGAGCCGGAATTAGCGTAGAAGATGCCCTGTTTGCCTTCATTGCCAGCAGAGATGGCAACGATGACACCCTTGTCGACGATGCGGCTGGCCGCGACAGCCCAAGCGTTCTCTTTCCACCCGTTGGGCCCTCCGATAGACATGGTAATGATGTTGGCGCCGTCGATGTAGGCGCGGTTCATGGCGGCGATGAGGACGTCAGTCGTGGTTGAACCATTGCATCCAAAGACTCGGTAGGCGCCGAGAGTTACGCCAGGGGCACCTCCAGTAAAGCCAAGTTTCGAATCCGTCGCAGCAACGATGCCAGCAACATGGGTGCCATGGCCTCGGCAATCCATGGGATCGTCGTCAGGCACGGGTATCGTGTTGTCGATGCCGTCAAAATCGTCACCGACCAGGTCGTAACCATTCGTGACTAAACATCCTGTGCCGTAACATGCACCTAGTCCAGGGTGCCCATAGTCAATCTTGGACGCAATATCGAGTCAGTTTATGCACGTACATACTGTTTGCAGGGGTCACGACTGGACGGAAATGAGCTTGCACCACGGATGCAGAGTCCAGACTTACTCCTGTGTCAATGACTGCCACGTGAACACCTTTGCCAGTGTAGCCCTTGGCCCGCAACTTGTCGATTTGCGTCATAACATGAGGCGAGAAAGTATCCGTGGTAGGGTCGTCTCGAGAAACCAGATCGTGGTTGCCAGATGGATTCCCCGTCCAGTGAATTTCGGGTTCCGGGATCTTGTGCAGACTGACGGGCCAGACGCTCTTCACCGCAGGGAGAGCGGCCAGCTCGTTGACAACCATGTCGTGATTCCCAACGTCATGCAATTGGACGGACACGCCGCTGAACAGTTCAAAGTCGAAGTTCATTCGGACGTCTCCATTCTTCTTGACAGAGTCCAAGGCGGCAACTTTGTCCTGGGCAGCGTTATTTGGATGTCAGCGCGAATGCAAAGCAACACTGGAGCTTCCCGTCATGATGACTCTCATTGTACAGATTGTCATTAGACGTACCTGGTTGTCCTCGAACTCGAAGATGAAAGCCCCAGGAACCACATGGGCAGCGACGACAGCCGAGAAAGCGACGACAGCCGAGAAAGCTGCCGCCAACAGTGGCACAGCTGACCCGAAACGCACCATCTCCCACCTTGTTCGCCAGCTCTAGGTTTGGATGACAGTACAGGGTCGTGAAGACTCGAGGGGGTCCGGATCGAGTTGGGTCGGGGAAGGACTGGGAGCGAGCTTCATCGTCACCGGGCAGAAGGGGGGGGGATGGCCAGGTCATTATATCATGTCAAGCATCGAATCGACAACACGCCATGATGGATCGGGAACTCTCGCTCTTCCTATGAAGTCGCGTCGACGGAGGCCATTGGTCAATCGGTCTATCGGTCAATCGCAGCATCGTAAGCGAGGGTACATATGTATGCACTCCGTAAGCCGCATTGCATTGCCATACCAAGCTAATAGGGTTCGGCCGACAGATGCAGAATTGTCAGAGCTTGGCTGAAAGAAAAGAACAATCAACGGAGGGTCCAAGGCGGGTTCCTGGGCCCGAACACGCGCCGCGGCTCCTGGGTGGCTCCTGGGTGGCTCCTGGCCCCTGGGTGGACGGAAATAAGATTAACGGAGCATGGATCCATCCACAATTGCACAGCCGAAGGGTCCTTCTTGTCCTTCTTGCAGGTCCAAGCCAAGCTAACACGGTAGCGGTGGTGAGGTGAGCGGCGGCTCTATTGGAAATTGGAAATTGGAAATTGGAAGCCAGCAGAAACTAGACATCGGCCAACTGCCAACTGCAGGCCACTTGTCGATTTCCTTCCATCTGAGCAGGTGCCAGGCAGGCTCATGATACGATGGTGCTACCTTCCTCGTGGGGAATGTGCTCATGTTGGATATCGCAGCCTCAACATATGAGGCATCACTTTTCCTTTGTTCAAGCAGGCACCCGCATCGCGATTGTTCAAAGACCTCGCTTCATTTGTTGATCAAACCTTTCATTAATCAGGTTCTCTGTCCATCTTTGCTCTTCGTTGCTAGACTTTGAAGCACAAATAAATATAGCTTCTCCTTCCTTCCGTAAGATCTCCTAGCTAGTCAATAATCATCATCATCTTCTCTCTTCATCATCTGCATCATTGCACAAGACATGTAGTAAGACGTCTGCGGGGGAGACGGGCAGCAAGCAGATGGGAGTAATCTAAGGTGGAGAAATGGGGTGGTGCGGCTAATGTCACTAGTGTTGCACGAAAAAAAGCGGCGCAGCCAAATGGCCACGAGGGGTCCGATCCACGAAGCCGCGCAAACTTAAAAAGGGTCTGATCCATCGTCCACGAAGCCTCCAAACCTTGTGCGTGCGCAATTCGGTCGCAAAATCCGCACAAGAGACACGCTGGCTGTTTTTATTAGCGGAATTACATAGGAATTTATAGAACTACATATACATTACATAAAGGCTCTTTGCCCCCCTATTTATAGTACGCCCATTTAAAGAGGGCTATATAAATACTTATAATAAGGCTAGATCCTTTAAATTCCACTACCATAAACTAAGTGCTTAAATGTATGTAGCCTTTGCATAGATGAATAAATATATGGCCTCGGGCTCGGGTCAAGTTCGGATCCGGAAAGGGCGCGGGTTATGTGCGGGAAAACATAGGACTGTGCGCGATTCGGGCACGGACCGGATTTAAGCCCCTATCTTCTCACATAAACACGGTCCACCTTCGATAGCAGTCCATTGTTAGGAACATGGATGCGCACAGTTTAGAGACAGGGCGATGCATCCCACGTCTGATGATACGTGTAGATACATAACAAGACAAGGGCTGCTAGTGAAGATGAATCAGAGTGCTTTCCCCCCAACAAGGCAGCGAGCCTAACATGGTGTCTGGCGCAAACGAGATTGTGGAAATGTCTCGGTTGTCAGCAGGCAGATTGTCTTGGGCGCGCCGTTCATGTGCAATGTATCAAGTACAACTTACAATGCATGGATCGGACACGGGGAAGCCAATCTCGGCTGATTTCACAACATCCGAGTCGACCTGGTAATGCAGCCATCCCTGTTTCCGGAACCTGCGTCGTCAGTGCCGTTGCCGTTGCCGTTGCCGTTGCCGTTGCCGTTCCTATTTCGTTGATCGCCGCCGCCGCCAAAACTGAAGCTCTGATCTCCAGCTCCATCAACGCAAGACGCAACATCTACTCTATGCCCCTTGCTCGAAAGGCACTGCCCCGCGCTATTTCCTGGCACGAGATTTAATGGGCCATTGCCGCCGTCGAACCGGAACAATTGCGAGTTGGTGACTTCTCCGCCGCCGTCTGCCCTCCCTCCGCACGAAAACAGATTGACGCGATCCCCTTCCTTGCGCCTTGGGTCAACGTTCAGGCATGCCTGCGTGAGGGTGCTTACGATGACAATCCGCCCTTGTTGATCGTTGTGCTTGCCCGAGGTGATGACGTCCCAGCCCTGGCCATCGGTGGTACCACACGTGGCGATCTGAACGGGCGTCAGGTTGGCCCTGAAATCACCGGATAGTTTGTCGACAAAGAGGCATTTGCCATCCGCTGTTTTGATCTGCGTGTTCGAAAACGCGCGCTTGGCAGTTTCGTCGCGCTGCTGTGCTTCATTTGTCGCGGCCTGTTCGAGTTCTTTGACAGCCCGGCGGGCAGGCTGCGCCGTTGCCAGGCCCGACATGGCGATGAAAAGAACGTAGTGCATGGGAAAAGAAGGTTGTTTTGTTCTAGGGTGATTTTTCGAAAGACGTAGAAAGCAGTGTTGGGGCAGCTTGCACAGCAAGGCCGTTCGTTGACAAGACAACAAAAGGGACTGGTGATCACCGATAACAAACCTGAAGACGTTGAGCAGATAGACGGGCGCAGAACAGAGATAGCAGCATCACCGCATGATATAACATTGTCCATGGTGGCCACAATGAACGCATTTGAGTCATTTTCCCGACGCAGAACCGCGACGCCTCTTTAGCAAGTATCATAAGTCTCACTGTGCACCACGTCAAACAATCCAGGGAATCACCATGGTCAAAACTCAAAACTCAAAACTCAAAACAAATTCATCTGATCGCTCTATGAGACACGCAGGGGGCGGACAATCCAGAGGACCAAGAGGGCCCCTCGTCGTTTCGAATCTGGCGGTTGCTGGGAAGTCTTTTGCTCGGACAATTGTTCGAGCGAAACGTGATTGGACCGAGCAGTGGAAAACTAGACTACAGCTTTCTCTTCTCTCTGGTCCCGTCTGTATTACACGTGGATGTGTCCTCAAAGTAGGGTTGACGGCGTGTCATGGGCGGAAATGACGGAAATGACGGGTTCATCTTTCAGGTTGCGGTCTCCAACAACAGTCTGGTCAAGTTGATCAACTTGCAGCTGTCGCACAACAACTTGGCGTCATACCCAGTGCACGCTTTTTATTGCCTGATGTAAATGGTATTAGTTGATACGTGCTGTGCAAATTTCTTAAACGTTCTGGCATCCTTCTCTGTACATTTTCCCCATGCTTTTATTTCAACTCATTCATCATGGTCTCGATTGTATCAGGGCCGCATCTCTCCAACGGGATAAGTCTCATGTCGAGGGTAGCTCTCGGTGGCCATATTTTTCTCGTATACTCTGTACACAAAGTCAAACGTACTCCCCCATGCGACTATTTCCGACTATTTCCAGCAAGCAAGGACACGCGAGCCCTATCGTCTTGAACATACGATATTGTGTGTCAATATTGTTGCCCAAGAACGTACTGCTTCCAGTCGGGCCCCAGATCTGCTGCCCATATGGCAGTGACTTCCTCCACGAGCTCCGCGGTCACGTCGGTCCAGTTCTGACCCGCTGTCAGCTTTTCATGTCTAGCCATAGTGGTAATGTCGAATCGATGTCCTGCCCAAACGCCTCTGTGGATTCGTCCTGTTGGGTCTTGCAGTGACACGGACGAATCAGAACTCCATGAAATACGAGACAAAACGACGCATCCGAATCCAATGCCTCGAACAAAGGGACCATGAGCCAATCCCGGCTGCAGCTCTAGGGGCTCTCGTCGCACATATTGATATGTTGTCAGATTACGCAGGATCCAAACTTCATCTCGGGGATAAAAGTCATCGGGTTGCATGCGAATTTCGTTCTTTACGGCCTGATAGCCTGGATCCTCACGAAGAGCACCCGAAATGAAGTAGTCCCAACCACCGGATCCGGTTATGGCTTCAGGAGCTTCGGGTTCAAAGCTGTTCACGATCCTGTCATACAGAGTCACTGGTTGTTGTCCTACTGTGGGTTGATCTACATCATCTTCTGGTCTTCTCTTGAGAAGGTTTTCCTTCTCTTCCTCCGTAGCAAAAAGGCCTGGGGGATAGTCGTCAACGTTGACGTAATCTCCCACCGTGATGAGCTGCTGGCCAGCCCAAACGCCGAGAAATTGCATGAAGTACCGTACGACGTACTCTCTAGCGATGCTCCAAAAGTATCGATTCGTGACACCTAGAGGAATCACACTTTCCAGATCGTCATCGTAACAATGTTCGAAGATTAGGCGATGGATTTCAGTGGGGAACCGACGAAAGCTTCCAGGCTTTCTGTCGATAGTTCCAACTAAATGAACGTGTAGGTCAGTAACTTGGAACAACAAAAGTCTATGGCGGAAACTTTAACAATTCACCTGCTGCATCATGATGAGACTTGCCGTTATCGGGTGTCGAGTCATGATAAGGAGGTACGACAGGAACCGCAAGGGCTCTTTCGAGTTCTTCGGTCACCCGAGAATCAAAGAGAAACTCTCCAAGCTTTCGGCATTCCTTGGGCAGCACTTTTTCACTGCCGAGAGCAGCAATTTCCCAGTACTGTCCCATGTTTGCTATCGAGGTGATTTGTCTCAACCCGGCGGCCAGTGTTTGGAGTTGAGCTTGAGCAAAAGCTCCAAGAGACGACTTCCGCAGTCAGGGCCACAAAACTCTTTTCAAGATGGAACCGGAATCTTTTTGGCAGCC
This sequence comes from Epichloe hybrida, assembly GCA_019022495.1. NCBI lineage: Eukaryota > Fungi > Ascomycota > Sordariomycetes > Hypocreales > Clavicipitaceae > Epichloe > Epichloe hybrida. Next base: position 456,483 of record JAFEKR010000030.1, read on the forward strand.
ACAGTTGGCAAACTTGAAAGGTCAAACAAAAGCCGCGAATTGTAGACACAGCTGGGAAAGCACAAACAGTCAACAATGGCCCCACTTACAATTCACGCTTTACAGCTGGTCGCAGTGTTGGTCACCTCTGATCAGTTGCAGCCTGAACTCGCAGGCATCATTGACAAGGCTGCAGTGATTGCTATTGCTGCCTAATTATTACAAGTTGGACGTGATCAAGACATGATCATCAGCACCTCTCAAACGTCTCACGCGCGTCATGCGCGCAGACCCTCCCTCATCCAGCGGCTCGGCGGCCGACTTCGCCAGCTCTTCCCTTGAATGGCCGCGATATTGACCCCAGTATTGTACGAAGCCTGCAGCTAGTGATTTATGACTCCTTCGCCCTCGTTGAATAATGCCCACGGGCCAAAAGGAGTCTATCGAGGCAGATCCAGCCTTTGAACCCACGAAAAAACGCGCCGGACGCAAAGTCGGCTTCGCACATGGCATGGACGCAGCGCAGCCGGGGTCTTGATCAAATGTAAGTGTAAGCCGTCGACCGCTTAAGCCAGTCTTAGTCTTGGCTTGAAAGTCAACCTTGGGCCCGGAGTTTCTCACAGATTCGGCCAATCACGACAACACTTGTGTCGAGAACTGATCAATTGTCGGGAAAATACGTCCGGAGAGTAAATCGCACCCCGTCCCAGCGTCCCCGTTCCAACGTCCCCGGATCTCAGCCTCACCCGCTCGTCAGCACTCCGGCCGCCATGCCCGCTCCGCCACATCGTAACACGGCTCCTTGCTCCTATCTCGGTCCATGGCTGCCTTGATTGTTCGGCAAGCTGCACAGCGAGGCTTGTCCTACGCCAATCATCTTCTCAGCTCGACTCTCACTGCTTTTGAACAATAACGCCCGGCGATATGGGGGGCCGGCCAACTTGGCAAATATTGGAATTCTTGTCACACGTCGAGAGTCAGCTACAAGTGCAGCGCCTACGGAGTACATTCGACGAGATTTAAAAGGCCAGCTTTTCTGGTCTTCCAAATTACCATGTCCTACTTCCTCAGTGCTCCTTCACTTCTGAAGCATTTCATTCCATCTTAGCATCAGTCCATTCGTACATGGAATATGCGTCCCAGACAAGCCCTCACCTCACTACTCGCCTTCCCATCACTAACAAATGCTGATGGTGTCGAAAATGTACGACAAGCCGCCACACACGATTGGAACTCCATCAGGCCCTCGAAATCCCTAGAATATCACGGTTGCTACCAGAACGCAGCCCAATGCGCACGTCTCATCCTTCCGCTAGACTACAAAAACCCCAATGACACGCGCAACGTCATCGTCGCCATCCTCAAGCACCCTGCTGCCGTTCCAGAAAACCATCCCACATTCGGAGGTTCCATCTTCTTGAATCCCGGAGGGCCAGGCGGCTCAGCGACAGAAATGGCCAGGACTGTGGGCCCAGAGTTCCAGAGACGCCTAGAGAGATCCGGCCGTCGGCACTACGAGTACATTGGCATTGATCCTCGAGGCATTGGATTCAGTTGGCCACCGGCAAACTGCTTTCCCGATGACCTATTCTCGAGACAAATCCTGAAAACGGAAACGCGGGGTCTAGGCCCGTTGGACGAAGGAGACAGAACGGTTCCCTACGGTCTCGCCCTGCACGATGGTTTCGGGCAGCGCTGCCTCACAGCAGACAGTAGCGGTGCGAACGGCGGTCCCATCATGGCGTATGCTGGGACGGCAAGCGTGGCGCGAGACATGGTCGAGGTTACTGATAGAATTGAAGAGCTTCGCCGGAAGGGGGCAAACAAATCTTCATCCGCCACCAACAGCACACGACAGGACGTGGCCCGAGTGCAGTACATGGGTTTCTCCTATGGCACCGTTCTAGGACACTACCTGGTCTCTCTTTTCCCTGAGCGCGTCGGCCGCATTGTTCTGGACGGCGTCGTCGACGCTCAAGACTATTCGACTGGTCCAGTACGTTCCCTCGTCATCCCGCACTCATTTATTCACTTCGCATCTCCCACTAACTCATGCCACAGGGTTGGACGAGGAATCTCATCGATACCGACAAGATCTACACTGATTTCTTCAAGGGCTGCCACCTGAATCCCTCGACATGTGCACTATCTCGCAAAGACGATACCTCGGGCGCTGACGTCCAACATCGCTTCGAAAGATGGTTGCACACTATTCAGAAGGCGCCCATTACATCGATTGGTCCCTCGGGCGACATACGCGTCCTTCCAGCCTCCGGTGTGCGCTCATACATGGGCGATGCGTTTTACACTCCACTCGCCACTTTCAAGGACATGGCATCCCGGCTGGACAAGGCCATGAACGGTAACGCAACGGCTCTATTCGAAGCATACTTCCAAGACCTTACGCCACAGCATACCAAAAAAGGCTGTGTTTTCGATGAAATCCAGGGGCCAGATGGCGGAGATGGAGGCGTCCCAGTCTTATGTGGCGACGGCGACGACGTCTCGGGCAAAGACGCAGGCTGGTGGCGGCGCTATTCCAAGCAGCTGGTATCTCAGTCCTCCATCTACGGTGCGCAATGGGCTACTATCCGCTTCCGCTGCTCTCGATGGCCCTTCAAGTCCAATTGGCAGTTCAAAGGCCCCTTTACGGCGCCAGCACCCAAGGTGGATGCCGGTGGCAAGCCTGTGCCAGGGTACCCGGCTGCGCCCAACTTGTACCTCACCAGTCGCTTGGACCCTGTTACTCCTCTCGTCAATGCTCGCGAGATGCGAAAGAGGTACCCGGGTTCCGGCCTGGTCATCGTAGAGGGCGCCGGCCACACTGCCGTCAATGCTGAAGGCAACAGCGAGTGCTTCGCCAGCGCACTGGCGACTTATCTGGAGACTGGCTCTGTCCCTGAAAAAGAATTAATCTGCCAACCCGAGTGCGGACCGTGGCAAGAAACCTGTCAGGGCCGGGGCTTATCGGGCCTGGCTAAGCGTCATGATGCACGATCCGCAGGAAATCGACCCAAATTCCCATTGGGCGTGGAGTGGCTCTAGTTTAGACGCAAAACTGGGCAATATAATGCATTCTTGGCTCTATACTATTGCATGCGTGCTGTGACGCGAACTTGGAAGCTCGCACTCAATCAAGGTACTTTAAGGTACTTTACGGGAAATCCGTTCACCGATCAATGCTCATGTGAAATTTCCTCGTACTAAATACTATCGCAATAATCCCCGATCATTTCTGCATATCTTTTTCTGCAGTTACACCGATCTTGCAGCCTCCATACATTATGCTGCCTTCCAAGAAATTATCATCACATTTCTTTCTCAATAAAGCAAATCATTGTATCCCGCAGCAATTACGTGTAAGTAATCCTCGCATAAGGTCCCTTTCTTTGCACAGTAAATCAGGCAGCCGAGTTCCAAACAAAATCGTCATCCAACCTCCGAAGACCAGCTGGAGTCCATGACCAGACACCTCTGCGAACGGCTGACTCAACAACCTCCCGTTTCACATGCTGAGGATCAACGTTTTCGCGACACTGCGCCGCCGCACAACCGTTGTCAGTCCAGCCGAAGGAGAAGTCATCGGCCCACCAAGTTCGGAGATCAGCCCCAACACGAACTTGAATCAATACGGACGTGATGTTCTGGTATCCATCGAATACCACCGGGGTCAGGGGACAGGGAGCATTGGGGAAACCTGGGCAGGCTGGAACACGTTTGACCTCAGACCACGCAATAGACATTTCATTCGCGGCTGCTTGGTTATATGTGAAAGCTGAGATGTGAAATTCGCACCATTGTTCAGCGGCACGGGCAGCACAGCCCAAGTTTGCGCCGTAGAGGTTGAATCGGAAGCAAGGGTTGGCGGAATTCGGTCCAACGCCAATTTCTGCAGTATCGCACGATTGCTCGGTAGTCAATGAGGGAGGAACAAACTCAATCATTTGACCACCAGAGGAAGGCGTGTATCCTTGAACAGTTTGGGGTGAGAGCGGCGAAACCAGAAATCCTTCAGAGAACCAAAGATCCCCTGAAGGATTGAACAGGGGCCCCGATTTGAGGTTGTCAAACTATATTGGTCAGCAATCTATGGGAACTTTGTCTTGAGTAGTAGTTGACTTACATTCAAGGTGTTATTGCCAATCTTTGACCCAGCTGGGCAAACGGCAGGGACTGGAGAGGCAGGCACACTTATCACTGGCGCGTCCGAAGTTGAGGCTGGTGGAGGAGGCATCTTGGTCGAGCTATCGGGCGTGATTGGAGTGGTTTGGACAACAGTGGAACTTGAGTTGCTCCATCCCGTAGCAAGGGGAGAGACGCTAGCAGTCAGTTAGCATCTTCAATCAATTTGAATGTGGGGAGAAAGCTTGCCTTGCTCGTCGTATGAGAGCCCGCCGTGCGACTGAGATCTTGGCGGGCACAGCGACAGTGACAAGGGTAGTCAGGGGGAACTTCAAGGTGTGAGTGGTTGTTGGTTCCGGAATGATGTTGACCCAGGTACTAGTTTGAACCGCGGTGGGGGGACCCTGTTGCTTGCTCAACAAAGACGAAAGAGGGAAAGTATACTCGCTCGGGTGAGCTGAGACTGCGGACTGAGATGCTGGTAGACCTTTCCCATCAGAGCTGCCTGGGTTGCCATATGCCGTAGCAGGTGCGCCAGTGATGACTGAGAAGCTGGGCATGCCATCGAGCCCCGTGACAACGGTATATACGGGAGCTTTTGAAATGGCGTCAGTCCCAGCAGGTAGCATGCCAGATTCCAATGACAAAACAGCGGGTGGTGGTGGAATTGCTGGGGCGGGTGAAACTTGGGATCCATAGTCTTGCAATTTGGGTACGATTGATGAACCAGACCCAGGGGCTTCAGCGGCAGTAAATGGACTTGGAATTCCAGATGTCAATGCTGGAAGCGGTTGAAAGTTGACAATGGTTTGTACAAGAGAAGAGATCAGACCATTGGACCCAACCACAGGGATAGTAAGGGCAGTTGTTAGGGGAATCTTCGCTGGTAAAGATGTTGTAACTCCCTGGGGGAGATCAGACAAGATCTGTGAAACCACCGAAGGAAGCCCAAGCGTAGCTGTTGGTAATGGAGCACTGAGATATACAGGTAGCGGTGCAGTCAAAACAACTGTCTCGATGACAGGAGTCACCACGCCGTTTGGTCCCACAATATCGACAGTGATGCCAGTCACAAAAGGCTGGCCGGCTTGGGGTGGCAATTGAGTGCCTTGGGGGAGTGCGCTTGTCAGATCTTGAGACACAGCAGATGGAAGTCCAATGACAGTGCCAGTTGGAAGGGGGCTGCTATTTGGCATCGCAATGGTCGATTCAGTGACAGTAGGAAGGCCATCCGTACCAATGACAGTGTAACTGACGCAAGTAGTCAATGCCTGGGGTGAGCTTTGACTGAACAGGACTTGACTGGGTGCAACAGTGATTTGACTGGGTATGCCTGTGACAAGTCCAGATGGGGTGCCGCTGGCCCCAGGTGAAGCAGTAGGCCCAGAGACGAGGTAGGTTGTTTCAACGACTGTCAGTTTCCCATCAGACCCAAGGAGAGTGTACGATGAGCAAGTAGGGGTAGCATCAGAAAATCCAATTCCCGAGACGATAGTCTGCGAGCCAACCGATGGGGTGGCTTGAACGGTGATGCCATTTGGAAGATTCTGGGGCAGGTCTGTAGCCAATACGACTGACGCGGGGATGACCAGGGTTGACTCAACAACAGTTGGCCGACCATCAGGGCCAAGGACTGTGAAAGTAGTCCGACTGGTAACGTCATCGCCTCCTTGTGGGGAGATGGAGGACCCCGTCGGCAGGGCATCTGAAGCAGCTGTGACAGACGCAGTCTGCATCACCCAAGTAGAGTAGACGATAGTCGATGTTCCATCATTCCCTAGGATGGTGATGGCGGTAGATGTGACCATGCCTGGTCCAGTATAGGCCGGTATAGGGCCAGCAGCAGTGATAGTAGTAACCGGTGTGTTCTCAGAGAGGCCCGACGTGACGCCTTGAGCGCCGACACTGCCATCAGTGACGGTAGCGATAATGGTTGAGATGGGGGTGCCACTGTTTTCTTGCTTTGTGCTGACATTGGACTCGACAACAGTCTCTTTGCCGTCAGAACCAGTGACCGTCCAGCATGTAACAGCAGGCGAGAGACCTGACGTCGCTCCTGCCTCAGCGGGTGTAAGAGTTATGGTGTGAGTAGAGACAACAGTGATGGGACTGGGGCCATCTGAACCGGTAACCCACTCAACAACAGTATCTGTCACAGTGGTATAGCTTGACTCGTCACCATTTGGCATCCCAGAGCCTTGGGGAGCGTTATTTGCAGTGCCTATGTTGTCTGATGAGTAGGGTGAAGCATTCGGTGCATTACCTTGAGCTGTGCTCGCAGCGTCAACAGGCTTGCCAGTCTCCGCTGGGTTGCTCCCCAATACAGAGACAGTACTGTCGTAATTGCCAGGCCCGGAAGCAGACGCGCCATTAAGAACAGGACCAGTCGTAACAGGTGAAGAATCAGAATCAGACACAGGGGTCACAGGATTGCTCCCCGATACATAGACAGTACTGTCGTATTTGCCAGGCCCGGAAGCAGACGCGCCATTGACAACAGGACCAGTCGTAACAGGTGAAGAATCAAAATCAGACACAGGGGTCGCAGCATTGCTCCCCGAGCTGGAGCCGCCAACCCAAAGGTCTGAGATAGTCAGAGTGGTGAAGATTTCAACCGTTGGTTTATCGACAGGAGCAGAGTTCAAAGGAGACACCTCGACAGTGTGTGTTGGATGAACAGTGCGGTAAACAGTGCCATCCGGACTGGTTGTTTCTAGCGGCGGAGTGTTGTCATTGTGGGCAGGGCCAGTAGGATACACGGTGATGAAGACTGTAGTAGCGCCTTGCATGGAGCAAGATTGTCCATTTGGACCATTTGAGATGCCACCATCGGCCGTCACCGTAACGGAGCTCTTTGGAGAGTCGTCCTGGCCAGCGGAGCTTGCAGAATCAACTTGCTCACTGCAAAAGAGTTAGTTGACGAAGAAAAGGTTGACTCGAAGTCTGGATACTAACCCGTAACTGGCTTGAGCTGCAGTAAGGTGCAAAAGTCTGCTGGCCGCTATGACCCCGAATGGAAGAGAGACACGCATTCTTCTATCCGGTAATGAGTTGAAGACACCCGGACGCAATTTAAAGACACCAGATGTGATGAATCAAGTAGCTAAATTGTGCGGGAAATGAAACGAGGATCGAGGTCGGGATGTATCAAAAATGTCAGAATGAGCGGTTGACAGGAGATGGTGCAGACAGTCTAGGAGTTGTCGAGACAAGTTCAAAGGGAATGAGGGTGAGCTGAAGTTAATGGAAGCAGAAGGAATCGAAAGATGTGTCTACGAGAGAGCACTGACACTTTTGGGGAAGGGGCTTTGTGAGGCCAGGGCGCGATATCACGCCGTGGTCTGCGACATCAAGTCAGGGAAGGAAGGAAGGTACACAAGTCAGACAGTTGTCAGCTGCGGGCAGCCAGGCTCCGGCTGCCACACTGCGATCATGTCAGGCTGATCGAATGGTAGAACAAGTGTCAATGTCCGAATCTTTGTTCAACAATACGGTGTAGTTAATGAGATCAATATCATGTTAGTGACTTTATGAACTCTCGACCAAAATTTGACGATTTTCCGCCTTGGGATATTAGATCGACTCGGACGAATGTGTCTTGCAGGCCCTGAATGGCCGGCGAAGGCAAATGAGCAAAACACCAGTGCCTCATCCAGCTCTTTCCTCCCATGAATTCTTGCCGAGACAGTCCGACAGCTGTCGACACCCGCCTGATGCGAAGCAGTCCGGTACACCGGCATAATCAGGCCACTTTGTTCGACCAATGGCCGTGACGACCTATCATCAATTGACGAAATCGGCAGCAAATTCCGGGCGAAGAAATCGTGCTCCACACATGACGAGCACTTTGAAATATGAAAAGTTGCCGATGTGTCGAGCGGGGCGAGTTCGCCGCTCGACAGCTGGCCGGTCTGCCAGCAGCCGATAAGTCAAAGCTGGAGCTGCAAGGACACGTTATTCGCAGAATACGACGAGAGGTATAGTGGCACCTAGTTCCTGGGGCATTGACGTGTGCCCTCGGCTCCAGCTCCAACTCCAGCCACCACTATTTAGAACGAGGCCTGATCTGATAGGTCTGTGCCAGGGAGAACAAGGCTTTCAGGGGAGCTTGCCCGCATTCGAGAACGAGAATTTTCAAGCTATCTCGTCAGAGTACTCTGGAGGAGGTTGAGTTGACACTTCTTCGTTCACTATGAGTGAGTCGACAGCACGGCACTTTCGCGCCTCTTCAAGTCTGGCTGCCCACATGGCCGAGCCAGCAGTCGTTGTCAGTAGGAAGAGGAAGGACAAGATGGGTATCAGTTCCAGAACCATGGCCACGGTCCCAAACCAGATGTATTCCCACGTAAGAAGCTTGATTTGTCGTTTTGATTCTTCTTTGGAAAGACCGCGCAGCTGAAACCACCTGTAGTGCGCCAATTTCCCCAGTCTCGTTCCAGTGATGATGATGAAAGCCAGAGTACCAACATAAGGGATGAGATTGAGAGGCAAGAAGACGATCAGCTCAACAATCTGAACAATGCTCCATGGCGTGTAGATGGCAGAGCTTGTGGGCTTCCCCAGCATCTTGACCGCCGTCGGCGCATCGTCAAAAAGAATCCGATGGGGCGCAATAAGGCTCTGCAATCCGAATTTGATGAAAGTAGCCTAGCGAAGCGATGAGTTGATTGGCTAATGGACAAAACTTCCGACTTGAATCAGTGCAAATGACAACTCACGTCGAAAACGTCGACGCGACATTCGTCGACGAAAAACCCTTCAAACAGACCTTGGATGATGACCAACCCCTCCCCCAACGTCAGGACAACCGCATTGACCCAAGCTCCCCAGCCGTGGAAAATGGCGAGGAAGGCGTACTGTGGCAGGAAGGCGAAGGTGAAAAGGATGAGATAGACGAGAAATGAGATTATCGACAGCGGCAACAGCCGACCGGTGAATAAAGGCCAGAACTCTTTGTTGCGCAGAAAATACCAGATGCCGCGAATGGGATACGACGCCGCGACACCAGCCCGTTTCAGGTAGTTGACCGGTCGCGATTCCACAAGTGAGCGCGCATCAACGCTGTGGGACTGGCTGCCAGACTGGCTACCTTGCGATGGCATTGTGAGAGGCGACTGAGCTTTTGAAGTACTTCGGCGTGGGTGTGTTCGAGGTTGGCAGGAAATGCTAGATTAAAGAATACATAGCTGAGCGCGTCCCTCGACACTAATACGTCGTCACACCGTCGGTTGTGGGGGCGGCTGTCTCGAGATTCCCTCAACAATTCTAACGACTAACGACCTACCTACCCTACAGAACAGGCAAGGCAAGTCAAAGCATGTGCACAACATGCACCAACTACACTTTAGTCGCTTCGCTATGTTCAGATGAAATCCAAAACGTATGTGACGGTCACGGAGGGCAGTAACTGGTCCCTGACACTCTGTCAACTGTGGCACTGGCGATGTGCCTCGCTTGGAGCTGACGACCCCAAAGAACCTAGTTTGCTTCAATAGCACGCATGAAAGCCCTGCTCTCGTTCCCCTCGTTGACCTTTGCCAGCGGTGTCAAGTGCTGCTCAGCATCCACGTTACCACCGCTCTGAAGATGACGAAGATATGCCTGTGCCACAGACAACCACTTGGCCTTTTCCTGACGGCTGGCACCAGCCCCTTCCCACACCCAAATGGCTTTGCCGCCATCATCGAGCAAGAACACATCGTTGCCGTTCAGATCGTCCTTGGAGATCCGGCCGCCGTCCTTGATAAGATCGAACGTCAGCTGGCCACTCGCATCGCTAAGACGAAAAAGCTTCCTCGACGACTTGCTGTTTGAACTCTTGGCAGAAGATCTCGTTGCAGACGTCGTGATCGGGCGTTGCTGCCGGAAACCCTCTCGAGGAGTGGCGTCGTCTCCACCGAGGAGATCAGTGATTCGACGCGCCCGCGACTCAGCCTGAGCAATCACCTCGACGTCAACATGCTTGGCAAGGGTCATATCGTGGACGACCTGGGCTGCCTTGGCCTTCTCCATGGGGCTACAGCTTCTCCCCTGCCACACCCAAATCTTGCCGCCCGTGTCAAGGATGAAGACGTCCCCGTCATCCAGACTGCCGATCTCGGGCTCCACCTCGTGCACGACGACGCCGCTGCCCGCCGATGCAGACGACGGGCTCTGGAATACCCGCAGCAGGGTCCGAATCTCCCTGGGCGCCTCCTTCTCGACGTGGCGGAACCCAGAGCGGACACCGCCCGATCGAATTGATAGCCGAGGAAACAGGGCCAGAAACTCGTCGGACGGGGCGCTCTGGATCTCGCGGTGCTGAGTGGCCGCCCCTCGCAAGAACTCATCCAGCTCAACCGTCTTGTACGCCGCCGTCCCGGCCTCATCCTGCGTGGTGTGGTTCCCGAGCCAGAAGAATATGTCGTGACCCAGCTTCTCCGACTCCTTCTTGCCCACTTTGTACGAGTGGAGGACGATGAAGCTGTCGCCGTCGAAGAAGTGGCCGTACTTGTTCTCCGGCCACGGCACGACCTGGAAGTCCTCGATGCGCCAGACGCGGAGGCCAGCCTTGGTGCCTACGGCGCCATCGTTCCAGGCGGGCTCGCTCGCGGCCGAGTTGTACTTGACGCGGTGGTCGATGTCGGACCCGACGAGCTCGACATTGCTGTCTTTGATGTCGTACTCTTGGAGGTGGACTAGTCCTTGGTTGGGTGGCATTCTGGGTCCGTCGTTGGTTTTTCGAATGTAATTGAGGGGACTTTTAGGAGACCAAAGGTTGTAACTTGTGGGTGAGTCTGAGGACGCAGATGGACGGTTTCGATGTCGTTGACAGTGAAGAGGAGTGTGACTCGATTAGTATATGGTTGTGCGCAAGGAAAGACTCGTTGGCCAGTCCTCACATCTATGCGGATATATTTCGTGCGCCAAAAGTGACGGTACATCTACGATCTGGCTGGGGTGCTGCCCCGCGATGCTCCAGCGGGTTGTTTCAGGGGTTCAGTGGCTGCGCAGTTATGTCACAGCGCGCGGGGCAGGAGGGGCTCAACGGGGGCTCGGGCGCGAGTATGTTAACGCTCGACTTGGCCTGGACCTGACCAAGTTGCTTCGGGGCCGTTGCCTGTGCTTCATCACGAGAGCCAGATGAACCAGAACCCATGAGGATCGATACGATAAAGGCTGCGTGTAGAAGAGTGCCAAAATATCACGACACAGGTGCAAAAAAACGTGCACTTTTATCCCGCCATGTGCTTGCACTTGTCTTCCAGTAAGAAAGCCAAGAGGCCTTGACCGGGATTTTTTTTTTCACGTCTGTTTATTCCATGTCAGTTCTCCCATGTGTTCTATCTCAGGTTATTCGTGACACTGCCCACCATGACCGCAACCTCGCGATCCCAATTCACCTCGGCGGCCTTTTCCTTCTTCTTCCCGGTTGTGAACGCGGCCGGCGGCTGAGACCCCTTCAGAACAGCTTGCCTAATGGCATCCCCCACATTTGCCTTGTTGGACTTGAGGGTTCGCGCGACGACTCCTCCCCTGTGCACAATGTCCTGGACGCGAGTGGCCAGGCTGCCTGCCATGGTGCGCCAAAAGTACGATGCCAGCGACCCGGTCTCCAGGTGTGCGAGCAGTGGTTGAATCAAACTGGGTTCCTTGTGGGTTGTCGAGTCCGGCAAAAGCGGATGGTTGGGAGGCTTGCTTTCCTGGAGTATCATCTCGACGGCAATCACGTTCTGACACTTGAGTGTCACTTCGCTCAGCGCCCGATCAAGAGATGGCAGCTGGCCGAGAGAACGTGAAAGAGACGTGATGCCTGTTTGTAGAGAGGAGCGGATGAATGTGTCCAAGGCCGTGAGCAGCAACCGTGGTGCCCAGCGCTTAGGATTGATGCCGGAAGTAGGTGATAGGAGATAGAGAGTCGTGAAGGCATATTCCAGCTTGGCTCTTGCTTCTTCGCCTTGGGAAAAGGTCATGTTGGCAGGTATGGAGAATTCTCGCACGATTTTTTCGGCGGTTTCGCGAACAGATCGTTCCAGCGGAGTGATGACGGAGTCTAGAAGAGCCCGGATGGCATGGACCTTGTCCAGGCCGTGGCCCTCCTCGCCTGGAGCTTTGCTGTCGAGCACTTCGCGGAGCGACAGAATCGTGTAAGAGCATCGAACGATTGCCTCGTGGTCAACTTTTGTGCCCGGGCCGTTGAGTTCCGAGTATTGCAGCTCCAGTTGTCGTCCTAACTGAAGACAGCGACCAACCGAGCGTCCGAGCCGGAGCGTTTCCCACAGTCGCAGTGCCACGTGGCGGACCTCGTCGGCCTCGGCATGCTTATCAATGACGTCCTTCTCCAATTGCTTGTAGCTATCGTTGAGGTTTTTCAGTTGCGTGTCGAGCTCCGAAATGATGCGTTTGCTGGCCTGGTTCTGCGTCTGGGTGAACTCCAGCAGAGGCACGGCAGATCTCGTTGTCAGGACGTCGATGTGGGAGTCGATCTCTTGTGTGTCGAACAAGACTCGGGAGAGCGGCGTGGAGAGGTCTAGGGGGGTATCATTGGGGTTGTTTGTAGATACGACCAACGTGTTGGCAAAGGCCGTGGGCGAAAAGTCGGGGGAGAGAAAGGCTTCGTAGTCAATGTAGGATGGCTCGTCGAGCTCAGTCCCGCTGGCCTGCTGCTCTGCGCTGGTCATTTCGAAGAGCGCGCTCGACCGGTGCCTCTCAAAGACTAACAAAGACTAACAAAGACTAATCGAAGCGGGACGTCCTGACGATAGTAAGACTTCCTAACCTGGTCTCATCCCCTTGTGCGTGACACCTGGTCGACGGCGGAGAGCTATCTGTGCCAATGACAATGTCTTCTCCGCCAACTGTGGAATGTGCGATAAAAAAGGTCTCGTACTGTACGCTGTTGATTGCGACGCGGTTTTGTTATGACTACAGACCCACTGTAGTCCGTAAACCGCCGGTGGCTAGCGGGCCGTGAGCTTGCTGCCTGGAATATTGTGACACTGTGTCGGTCGCGCGGCTGGTTCGGCAGCCCGTCCTCCACCACCACCGCCGCAGTTTCCGTGAAATCCGTACCATATCAAATCGCATCTCCGCATCCCCGCTTCGTCACATTTCCTCTTCCACCTTTTTCTTCTTCTCTCCCACCATTTACCCAGACGCCCAGGGTTTCTTCGTATTTCTCAGGTCAACTTGCTCGACTTGGTCGACTCGCTGCCGAGTCAATTCACGACCCCCCGTCCACCACAACCCCCCGTCCCCTCCCTCCCCTTGTCAACTTTGGATGACGAAACGCGCATCCGATCAATGCTTGACATTAGAACACGATCGTCTTCGAGCCTGCGCGCCTGCGATAACGGCCCACGAGCGGATAACCGTACACTCATAGGAAGACCATCTGGCTGGCCGCGGAGCTCAGCCATTCTGGGAGATGATAGACTTTGACGTCTTCGACACGCGCGATCTGTTCATCCGAGGCAAAGAATCCTATCCAGCCGGCGAAAATGCAACTGATACGGTCATAGCCGGGGTTCACCTGAACGCCACGGCTCTCGACATGGCCAATTATACCTTCTATCCAAGCAACAATACCTTGTCTAACGGCTCGGACTGTTACTTGGCATTCACACCGTTGCAGCCGGCGTTTGTGCACCCCAACGCCAGCTTTGTCAACGCCACCAGCTGTTACAGCTCCATCTACTCAATTGGCCCTCGTGGTTTTGCTGGGATCGGCATAGGAGTTGTCTATGCCCTTGCAATCGTCCTTTCGCTTGTATGTCTGACAAAGCACGGCGCCTTGTACTTGCCCGTGACAAGACGCTTCTTTCCAATCGGTCGTCGGTGGCAGTGGTATTGGGCATGCTTTGTGTCGGCGTGTGCGCTCATCAGTCTCTTCTCCAATGTTGACATTGAAAGGTACTTTCTGCAAGACTTGCCCATTGTTCTCACCGTTTTCTTTTGGTATCTCATGTGCGTGGGGACAATGGCAGTGGTATGGGAGGCAGTCCGCCATTGGGGCAGCTGGCTGGAGAGACAGTACATCGATCCCAACCCCTTCATCTATCGTGAGGATGACAGGAGGGCAAAGATTGAGTTCTGGCTTCCGATGTGGTTTTATTTCTGGGTTTGGATGGTAAGTTGGGCACATCTTCGACCGCTCAATTCCTGGCCCGGTTTTTCACTGACTCCCGAGTCTAGAATTTCTTTCTGGTCGTGCCTCGGGATTGGAATTTTGTCAGATCTCAGAGCTATGCAGAACAAATCAAAGATGATGCCATGCCGAATGCTACCAGCACTCGCTTCAAAGCTGGTGCATTCTGTCTGGTCATCGCGTGGGCCACGATACTCTTTTCTCTGCGCCATTCTATCCACCACTACAAGCCACGTCACCGTGGCATCTTCAACGAGACTGTTGGCTTTCTTGGAGCCGTGCCGGTTAGATTTGTTCTCCTCATGGTGTTATCTGCTGCCATGATTGCCTACCAGATATTAATATCATTCACGTGGGACTTGTCTCTGGTGGTAGCTGTGGGGGCCAATATTCCGGCTGTCATGGCATGGGGTTACGGTCCCACGGTCCTGATCTTGTATGTGCAGATTATCTATGGATTCGTCGCACCGAACGAAGATAAGGAGCTTCTCAGACAGAGAAGGGAACGAGGCGAGAACAACGACCGCGAACTCGGTATTGCACGCAAGCCGGCTTGGTGGCGGCGCGTGCGAGGAGACCACCTCCGATCTGTGCGAGACATGATCAATCAAAACGTAAATGAAGTCGGCGGAAAGAGAGGTGTTGGTCGGCGAGCCGAGGACGCAGCAGAACTACAGATCAGGCTCGAGGCGGAAAGATCAGCCCTCAACGATGATGGTCTCGAACTGGGCAGACTACCAGCCGCCAACTCAACCAACCCCCGGCAAGACAGGGCCGGCGTCAGAAACTTGGGCACATCTGCCACGGCAGCAGTCGACCCCCACGGCGGACGGTACAAGGGCACGAACGAGAGCCGCCATGCGGAGAGAATTGTGCAAAACGCCGCCGGTCTCCTCTTCCCCAACGATGCAGCTGCTGAACGAGCCAGGAGAGCAGCTTCTCTCATGGAAGATGGGCCCCCACCGCCATATCCAGATCTGGAGAGGCAGCATCGTTCTCAGGGGGAGAGGCCTGAATCGGCCCATCGTTCCAACAGTGCATCTACGACGCAGAGCATCAATGCTCGGCCGCAGCAGGTCAGGAGCATGTTGGACATTTAGTACGTCTTTGTGACGAAAAGACCATGTGATGTGCATGTGACATGTACGCATGTATGTGCGCGTATCAATACTGGCTTGACTTGGATCCAGGGGGGGGGGGTTTAATGAGTGGCAATTGTCTTGCATGGAGCTCGGCGTTACAGATATCTTGGTTCACTTGTTGTCAAATTCAGTGGGTTGGAGTGGTGATGGATGATGAGAAGACGCCCGTTTTGAAATACTACTTTTTATATCATGGTTTCCGGTGCACAAATAGACCAGCCATTCTGGGCCTGACGTGTCTTCCTTGGTGCATGACGGTTGACGGTTGACAGACGTCGCGTCTGGCATGGTAGACCAACAAGTGCATTAGGTAGGCCAAGACGGTCGCATCACGTTGCCACGGTTAGGGATGACTCGGTACCGCTTCTACCACGGCGTTACGCACAAAACATACTTGAGAAGGCGTTACTATTATCCTGCAGAAACCCGTTCCCGTCCCTGGCGAGCCCTTCTCAAAACGACGCCACGGGGGCGTTTGTTTCCATGACACCGTCAGGCTAATGTACATACATACATACATGTACATACATACGCTGCAACGCCATGGCGGGGCCAAGACACCCTGGTTGATGCAAGGGTCTCTGAGACACAAGGCGAGCAAGGCATCAGGCATCAAGGTCCGGCGCAGCAAAGTTCCGCGGGCGACAGGGAGAAAGATGCATTTCGACACATCAGATTCTTCGCGTGCTCAATGCCTCTGTATGTAGGGCAAGAGCAAGATTCTGGACGGACGCCTGGACGGCGAGAATCTTCGAGGCCAAGACCCCCCTGATGCAGGCGGGACAGGGCACGTCGTCATGGATCGACGCCAGCGAGCGCCGAGATTCGAGAATAGCCCCTTGCAAGTTGGATCGGGCCACCTTGACCCCCCCCCCCACACATTCTCACCCCCAACGCCCCTTCAGTCAAGATCTAGGGTTCTCGGGAGATGGAGATGATGCTACGCGCTCCCTTGTCCGATATGCATGACACGTTGGTTTGGTGGTCTGGTTGTTACATTGGAGACGATGGAGTTGTGTAGGGGTCTCGTCCAAGTTGGCGAGCACAATGCCATGAAGCTCGTGCAGCGACTGAACTACATGTGGGCATCCGTCTCCTAAAAGCCGAAGTCTTGCACATGTGTGCACATAGATTTTTAATGGCCGTTCCACTGGGGGGGAGGAACTAGACGCGACAACGGATAGATATATATACCCGATTGCTCGGTCGTGATTCTAGGGCGGACCATGGAAATCCCCCGAGTGCAAGAATGGCCTTTGCATGCAGCGAAAAGGCGGACAAGGAAACAATAAAAGGCACGAACTAGGCACGCATCTTTTGGCCAGGCGGTCTGACACGCGCAAATGGCAACGCACCGAGACAGGAGGACAACCAGGAAAGCAAAAAAGGCCGGGCCACCTGGATGCGACCCCGTCACCAAGCGGCCCCCCCCCCTCACATGAGTGGTCGAATTGCTGCGAGCATGACATTGGTCAGCCAGAGGGCACGCAAGTACAACACAACAATGGCGCCGTGAATGGGCTGGCTGTCGGGTAAACGCCGAGCGGCGACGCCCGATTCGCACCGGCAGTATTTGTTGAAGCATCATCGGCGCCATCGGTGTCCTCATGTGTATGAGCTGTTTGCCGGATGTAGCTGGCCACCTCCATGACGGCACCGCTTTCGTGAGCTTTCCGACCACCAGCACTCTTTTGACTGACCGACCGACCGACCGACCGACTGACTACCTCCCTTGCGTCATGTCGATGCACAATGTCTGTCCGCAAGTAAGCCCATCCCTCGTACATGTCGTGGCAAAAAAAAAGGGTTTCAGCAGCCAGGGTCGCATGCATCAAGGCTGGGCTGGCGGCACGCTGATTTGACCGGCATTGTTACGCAGCATTCGAGGCTCTCCGTTGCAGCCTGGAGCCAGCAACCAGGCACAGTTGTCTTCATAGCCCCCCGTCGGCGTATTACCGAGCGGATCATCATGGACGTTACTAAAGGAATGTGCTTTGCAGGTGGCAACTTGCTTTTTTTATTATTATCTCGCGACGACTTACGGATTATGAATGTATGTATGTATGTATGGATCAACCACGGGCGTGAGGTGGACTGGGTTGGCTTACGGGGCGGGGGCGATATCGACTGAATCACGGTGCGCGGTGGTTGCTGACTACTGGGGGGGGGTGGAATCTGGTGCGAACATGAACAGCAAGACATCGAACGCCCCCTTGTCCCTGGCTGCCCTGCCTCCTCGTGACCCGTCCGCATGTATGTATGTATTGCATGTATTGCATGTGTGTACGGAGTACTTGTGCTGGCGCATCCAAGTGCCCCGTTGCCCCTGGGGTTCCTGCCTACGCTGCCAGGAACTTGGCACTAACGAGTCCCGCAGAAACGATGCGTCCGCAACCAGCAACCAGCACGACGGGTCGCGACTTCCATCTTTGTCATGTCGGATCAGTTCGGACGAGACAAGCTCTGTGGCTCTGTGGCTCTGTGACGGGCACTGACGGCACCGACGGGCCCATGCTTGGAGACATTGTTTGCACTGGAACGTTGCCAGCCTCGTCAAACGCCCCATCCGCCGTTTTCGTCGTCGTGACTCTTCGTTTTGCTGCCAACTTTCAACTTTGCATTCTCGCCGCGCGCGCGGGGCCTCGGGCCTGTTGCGCAGGAAAGTCGTACGTACAGTAGTACCTGCAGCCGCAGGACAATGGCCCCTTGCGGCGCGCGTCTCCGGAAGAGGGGTTTCCAAGTTGGCGAGGCGCACAACTTTCACCAGCAAGTAATAATCGAAGTTCACCAGCCCAGACCAGACCAGACCAGACCATGTCGAGAAACCCTGGGGCGTGCGGAGGCTGCCCGTTGCGTTGTCCCAGAACAATTCTGCAAGATAATAACGTATTACTACTGCATCTGCACCACAAAAGAAGAGCTGAGAGGAGGCAACCACGACGACTCGGCGACCGTCTTCGGCTTCGACCGGCCGTCGAGAACATGGTTCCTAGTACATGTATATTGATTTTCGCCTCTCCCGCCTGGTCGTCTCGTCACCACCCCCCACTGCCTGGCCCACTCCGTCGACTCCCTCGCACCACCCCCCTCAACTAAATACATACATAATCCAATCCAACCAAGCCTTCACGCCTTCTTTCTCCCCCCCTCCCCCTGCTTGGACCTTGGATGCCCCGCCTGCCTCCCCTGCGCTAACTCTGCCGGGTTCCTTTCAGCCTCACCCAGTGCACCGAGTTACCAGTTAGCGCATCCAGCAAGCCATTTATTTGCCCACCGTTGTGTTGTTCTCGTCGCTTTGGTCGCCTGCTTAACAATAACATGCTCCCGTGCATGTACGTCCGCACATACGTGGACCCCACTGTACTCCGTACATAACTTGTACTCTCCACCCCCTGGCGGAACCTCCGCCAACGCAACTTCTCACTTTGATCTCCTTCCTGATCACCTTCCACCCGTTGGCAACTCCTGACCGCTTGCCAACATCATACCACAACACTCGACTCTCGACTCGGCGAACCCACCCCCCCCCATCGACGGCGAATTTTCCAGTCCCAATATCGCCGTTTTGCTCGTCTCCAAAATCTCCAACACGGGCGTCTTTCGTCACAGCCTGCCACCATGGCGGCTGCGTTCCGACCGGTCAACTCGCTCATAGATGAGCCCATCAAAGAGGAACCCATGACGACGTCCTTCTCCTCCTCCCCCATGACTCCTCGATCTGGCACGGCCTCGCAGCAACCGCGACTTCAGCAGCAGTCATCATTACGGCATGACGATTCCAAGACACCAACACGGACCACTTTCGCCGCCGGCTCTGACCAGAAATCTCTCCCCCCCGACTCGAGGGACATCCTCCCACGTCGGCAAAACTCACAACATTCCGCCAGGTCGTCAAGGCGGGGCTCGATGGATGTGGACATGGATGACTCGGACGGCGAAACTGGCATCGCGGGCGAGGATGGTGCCGTGTCTGACGACGACAGTGTTGGCGCCGACGGCTCCAAATCCAACAAGAAGAAGCGGTCTCAGCGCTTCTACTGCACCGACTACCCGCCGTGCAACTTGAGTTTCACGAGAAGCGAACATTTGGCGCGACACATCAGGTGAGCCTTTTTTTTTTTTTTTTCCCTCCTTCTTCTTCTCCGTTTGATGGATAGTTGCGGGCTGTGCTGCGTTTTGTCCTCGGAGGGCACCCGCTTGCTGCTGCTGCTGCTGCTGCTGGCCTGGACTGACGTAGTTGGTGACAGGAAACACACTGGTGAACGACCGTTCCAGTGTCATTGCTCTCGTCGATTCTCCAGGCTCGACAATCTCAGGCAGCATGCCCAGACCGTGCATGTGAATGAAGACATCCCCGTTGATTCCCTGGCAGCTACCGGTTCTCGATTTCAACGGCAGATGCGCACTACGGAAAGGGTTCGACAGGCGGGCAACAGAGCAAGGGCATCAACTGGCGGAAGTGCAGGAGGACCAGCCCGTGGCCACTCCAAGAGTTTATCCACGTCGAGCATCGCCAGCATCGCCAGCATCGCCAGCATGAGCTCGGCAGGCTCCGGGTACGGACTCCCGAACGAGGCCCGGCGACGCCCACCGCCGTTGGTCATGGCTGCGGATCCCCGATCCCGACTCTCCATGGAGTCGTATCGCAGCGCCGGCGCCGAAAGCGCCTATTCGCACCGCCCGCCATCACCCGGCGACTTCAGCACGCCCACATCCGCCACCTTCTCAACGGCTCAAAGCAGCCCACGTTGGGCTTCGGGAATGCCATCACCCGCCACACCGGCACACTCACGCTCTCAAAGCATGTACGGCTCTGGCGGCGGCCCAACGCATGGCCGACGGCTCAGTGTCCCATCCAGCGCAAGCCCCTTCCAGTCGGCGCCCGGACACCATCATCACCACGTCTTTGGACCCGGTCGCATGAACAGCTCCCACCCGGCAGCATTCGCACCCGCAAACGCGAGTCTGGCTGCGTCGCCGTCGTCGTCCACGTCAGGATGGTCCGGTCGCCGAGACTCGGTGTCTAGCAATCCCGACGAAGCGTGGCGACGACGTACTTGGCACCCGGATAGCAACAGAAACTACGCAAACCAGCCGCCGAATCAGCCCAACCAACTCGCCGTCGCGAACCAGCAAGCCGTCCGGCCGAACCCACCGCCACCCATTGCCAACCCAAACAACTGTTCGTCTCCTTTCCGGCTGCCAGGCATCGAGTCGTTCGACCCCCTCCCCCCACCGCGCAGGCATCCCACGCCTCCTCCCCCACAGCCGCGAGGTCCCTCCTCACCCATGGCAACGGGCGTCGACTCCCCCCATCGACGACCCTATCAACCTGGTGCGGGTGAGATGGTTCAGCCGGAAGAACGCCGCAATCTGAACATGTACGACGCCAGCCTGCAGCGCGGGCTGAACCGACTGGACATCAGCCACAAGACACCTCCTCGCGACAGTGCCGGAAGCTGGGCATCCGAGGCGAATCGAGCCGTCATGGCCCAGGCTGAGCAGGTGCAAGTCGGCCAGCCAACGGTTCGGTTCCAAGACCAGGTTCCCCCATCCAGGCAATATGGACCCACGGCGGCCGCCAGTCGATCTCTGCATCAGCACACCATGTCGGCTCCCTCCATCGCAACACCGCGGGAGAACAAGCGGCACGGGTGGTACCACGGACCGGCGCCGCCTCCCCAAGGCGGCAGTCAGCCTCTGCTGGACCCGCGAACGGCGCACGTGGACCGCATGGTTCATCCCAACTTTACTGGGTTCCACGGATTTCCAGCAAGAGAACAGCCCCTTCCCCAACAACAACAACAGCAGCAGCAGCAGCAGCAGCAGCAGCAGCAGCAGCAGCCGCCGCAGGACAGACAGGGCAAACCCGACTCACTGAGGCGCCTGGAGGCTCTTGTGGCGGTGGCTACTAGCGAAGGGACCACTGCCACGGCGTATTAGTTTTGGACGGGTCTTGGATTTTCTCAGCGATTGTCACGCTCTGTCGCGACAGTATTGCTTGAACGTTGAGTCATGGGACGGCTCAAGGCTTGATATCAGACACCGTCTACTTGTCAATGCTTCCAAGGGCTATCTATGGTTCAAACTACCTGTCATTGTCTACCTGGACGGAACATTTCCTTTTTTTTTCTTTTTTTTTGAGGGGGGGGGCCTCTTTCATTTGTTGCTTCAAAGCAGATGTTCCCTTTTTTTTTTCTCGCACTCTCTTTTTCATTGTACGCAAAGGGCCACACATGATGTGATGAGATATACCCCCCTCAAGTGTCCATTTTCAGACGTTGGCTCGGCGGACCTGGATACGATTGGTAACGATGGGGTCACGCAACTTGTTAGACGAAAGATGACGACTCACGTTGTGGGATTGGACGGCGGCCAGATTGTGGCATTGACATGTTGTCGGGTGGACGGCATGGGAATACGAGGGTACTTTTCCGCTGGTGATACCCTGTTTTGAAGTCGGTGGTTTTATGGGCTTGATGTCGTCTGGACTGTGTTTTTTTTTACATGATATCAGGGATTGCGTGGCGTTACGATGGCTTGGCTTGGCTTGGCTTGGAATGGATGGATAGGGTATCGATGAGGCCATGATGAAATGAACATGACTTGAATGAGGACTCTGGAAATGGGAACTTGGCAGGCCATGTTACGTACGTACGTCTTTGGCGATGGAACGCGTAGCATTCTTGAAAAAGGTTCCTTTCCATCCTTGCCTTGTAATTGGCAATCGAAGCGTTCGCTCATCAAAGGATCTAGATTATAATAGTACATGTTGACGGTCCCGTGCATTGATTACGCGATTTCTACCGGTTCCATGGCTCGTGAGGATGCCCGATGCCCAGTTCAATCGATTGGCGTCTTGACACCAAAGTCGGATGCGTACTCGGCACTGGCGGCCGCAAATCGCAACTGGTACTCGCGCAAGTCGGCCCAGTGCCGTAGCTCCTCGTCCTCGTCCTCGGCCGTCATCTGATTCGGGTCCGCGGCCCTGCTCGCTGCCGCGGGACCCGTCTTCTCCAGCTTGGTCAACATGTCAATCAGTTGCGAGAGCGCGTGCTCCGACTTGATGGCCACGGGGCCCTTTCGGTCCTGCGAGTTGTTCAGTAGCGTCGACGCCACTTGCCGAATCTTGTTGATGAGCGACAGACCGTGTGGTTCCATGTTGCGTTGCGAGATGGAGCCAATCACTTCCAGCAGATTGTGCACCGTGAGCTCCCGCTCTGCCGCCATGAGCGCGTGGATCTCCTCGTCGTCTGCGTCCTGCAGCGCCTTTTCCTCCTCGGTCCGGTTCTCCATCGGGTTGGTCTGCTGCTCGGCGAGATGGACGTCGCGGAGATTAAAGTAGAGCTCGACAAAGTATGATCGTGTGGTAAGCTGGGACATGAAGATGTTGGCCTTTTGGATCTCGTATTGCAGACGCCGCCGTTGCGCTGGCTGCACCTTGATCACGTTGCGAACGTCGTGCGACGGCTGGGCATTCGGCCATGCGGGAGGTACATACTGCAGACCAGATTCGTCGAGCGCGGCGAGCGAGTTGCCATCTTCTCCCTGTGGTGCCAGTTGCAACTCCGGGGGCAGGTTGTCGGTGATGCTCTTCGCGGCAATCAAGCCGTCTCGTAGCAAAATACGCTGGTCCGCCCATGGAAGCGTGCTCATGCCATACGCCAGCTCCAGGCTCACCACGCCGTTCATGGTAGTGTAAATGTCGATGCCAGAGCGAAACCCAGTCAAGAGAGTCACGCTCCCTTCGGCCTGGAGAGTGATTTCATTTTCGAGCACACAAATGTCGTCCACGTTTTCGGGGTAAGCAGGATACGGCAGACTCGGTGTAGACGGCGCGATCACGATGTCAGTTCCAGACATGCCCAACTGAGCCATCGACCTACTGCAGGTTAGTCATTGAAGAAGACCAATGCGCGTTCATCACGCCGCCCCTGATCAATGAATGCATTCGCGCGCCAGAACACTTCACTTACCGAATGCACAGCAGCAGACACCAGAACAGGCGTTTTCCAATCTGATCCTTGACATGGTTGAATGGCAACGGCTCCTGCGAATAGGGATCTGCTCCGAACGTGGGCAACTCTCCGGGGTGTTTTGGTCTCTGAAACCCCAGCTCCCGTATCAGGATCAACGTCTCGGCCAGAAAATGTCGTGCGGCGTTGGACTGCAGCGTATGCGCACCAATGAGACCGAGGAAATAGCTTGTGCATGCATCGTCCAGCGTCTTTGGCTGCTTCAGGATCCATTTGCTGCCCCGCGTGAGCAGAGCAATGTCTCTGCACTTGTCCACCAGGACAATAGCTTTGGGAAACAGGTGCGTGCTGTGCTGGGCCTTTAAATATTCCCTCGCACTTCTGGGAAACGACGCTACCAAGGCACCGATCATGCTGGCAAGCAAGCCCAGGAACTCGGGTCTGGTTCTATCTTCTCGGTTCACAAACGACTGACGAAATGTGGGTTCGTGCGGGAACGGCGCTAACGGATGGATATACGTGAAGAAATCGTCCACCAGGAGCTCCAGCACCGGCATGGGAGCAATGGATTCTGCGTCGAGAATGCCGTCAGACGAGATGTTCATGAGCGTCTTGGCTGCTGTTTGGGGAGAAGGCGATGCAGAGATACCGGCGCCAGCTGCCACAATCGTCGTTTCCAACCGCGCCCGTTTCGCGGCTTTGGCAGCTTCGGCGTGCTTGTTGGGCGGCCCTCGTCGCTTCGTCTCCCGCTCCCACGTACAATCTGCGCCTAGTTCGCGACATGGCTTGCAGGGAATGTTGGAATCGTCGCATTTGACTTTCCGTCGGCTGCACAGATCGCATGCGCGTCGTAACCGCGTCAGCTTGGGATTAATGGTTGGATCGCGCATCACACCGGCTCCATCCCCAGGCACCATATGTTGCGTCATGTCTGGGGGGCTTTGTGGCAAGCCCGTCAGCCCAGCTACGGCGCCTGCAATTTGCGCATGATGATGTTGTTGTTGTTGTTGTTGCTGTTGTTGTCGTTGCTGCTGCTGCTGCTGCTGGGACACGGCTTCGGCGGCGGCGGCGGCATGTTGAAGAGCTTGAGGATTCTGAATGGCCTGGGCGGCATCGCTGGCGGCCTGGAGAATCTCTAACCCATTGCTGGCGTAGACGTGTGCTGTCGCATGCTGCGATGGAGATGGAGATGGAGATGGAGATGCTGACATTGAGCAATTACGCAAGGTCGTGATGGCTGATTGTCGGCGGATTTCCGGATCTTTTCGGTTTCGCGTTGTTGAAGCGAGGTGAAGCCGACAGCCAGCAAGGAAGGGAAACTGGCTGGAACAATTCTACAGCCGCGAGTCACGTGGTCTTGCTACATGCTAGTCTAAATTTAGAATGGATGCATCAGGATTCAGGGTGCATCAGGGTGACATACACACCGACAAGGGTAATTAGACACAGACCCACAGTTCTTGTCAGGGGGGGGGGGATGTATCGTGACCGAGCCACATGACCTTTCGGGGGGTCCGAGGCCTTGTTGAATCCGTTGAATTCGATGATTTGAAGGTCTTGTGGCTGCATTGAAGCTTGTAAATTGACGGATTTGATGATATTGATAGAATCTAATATAATGTGTGACAGCCATTAGCAGCGATAACAGCCTCGCAACGGTCAGGCATGCTCCTGACTATCTGAACAAGATAATCTAAGGGTACCGCATTCTAAGCCTCTTTTATTATAATTCGAAGACGATTGTACGAGGATAAATCCTCTGGATAATGTTGTTGAATCCAATCCTTCATCCAATTCCACACATTTTCTATCGGGTTCAAATCAGGCGAATAAGGTGGCCAAGGAATCGTACGAATTCCTCGTTCTTAAAGTTTAATAGTTGTTAAATTCGATGAGTGGCCTAGGGCATTATCTTGCATTAGTTAATGATTAGGATTACATCTCATCCAACCGTCAATCAGCGGCACACATCGTTGAGTGTACGATTCGGCATTAATAGATCCCTATTCCTTTTCCTAGAAAAGAAAAGGACCCTTTCCTGCTTGCATAGAAAAGTAACCCTAAAACATAAAGCCTTTTCTTCTATGACTTTATTTAATAATACAAGTTAGATCAAGGGCTTCTTTAATCCTTTAAGTTACAAAGCTAACCCTGTGGCTGCTAGGATTAATCCAAGATTCGTCTAACCAAAGGACCTTAGCCTAATCTTATAAGGACTAAGACCTATGATCAAGGGCCTATTATAATCGCTTTTGCCGATTAGCTTCTGATATTAGGGGCTTGACTAGGGCTCGATATCATCGGAAGCCACGCTTTTAAAGGGCATGACGGATACAATATTGACTAATATTCTAACCAAGGGCTACGGGGATTTGCTTGTACGTTAGTAAGCGAGCTTCCTTGCTGCTTATAACAAATTCGATTAGTTAGTTAACTTAGGCTTCTAATAGCTTTGAAGAACGACCTATGCGAGGTTTTGGACCCCCTGTTGTTGAGCATGAATATCGAACTTGATGAATTGAAAGGCCTAGAATCTTAGATATCTATGAGTGCGAATAACCAAGACAATGAAGCAGCCGGGCTTCCTCGCGTTGGATCTCTGATGAATCTGGCCGCCGATGGTATGACTTATCTTCTGACATTGATGCTGAAGGTCTTGAAATCGATGAATTTGATGCTAGAGGTCTTCAAATTGATAAAATCGATGCTAGGGGTCTTCAAATTGATAAAATTGATGCTAGAGGATGATTTCTGCAGCTGACGATGATAGCAGCGATAGAAGCCTCTAGAATCTAGCTAGCTAGGTGGGTCGGGTACGAGAAGACCCCCCTGTAGGGCACCTGCCCCTCCGCGAAAACTTTCCCCTGAAGATCTGTAATTCTCGTTTTTTCTTGCTCAAATTAAACGCAAAGGCAAAACAACAAATAAGCTAAGCAAGACAGCCGAGACGTATATCACCTTCGCTTTCAAGCGACATCTCCTAAAAGAGAGAGGGAATGATGCAGCCATGGACGAAGGATGAGCAACAATCAGTCGTGTCTTGTGGGATCATTGCATCCAAGACTTTCCAAGACTTTGGTCGTATCAGCGCTGGACTTTGCTGAGGAAGCCATGGAGCCATGGAGTGGCACCAACCGCGGCATGTGGCAGATGCGACACCGTACGACATGACTGCATTCTGACATTGGGAGTAGGTCGCAGAAATTATGTACAGTCTACGGATCCGTATGTACAGTCTATGTACAGTCTGTATAATGCGTATTATGTGTGGTCGGCACGCACTGTGGCCCGTTTCAACTGAGACTCACTGTCAATATTTTCTTCATCTCGCCAGGCTCCAGGCTCCTGGTTCCCTGGTTCCTTCCCTAGTTCCTTCCCTCGTTCTCGACTTCCACTTCCTTGCCCCGTGTCCGTGTCCCACCGCGTCTTATTATGTACCTCAAAGTGGGACCCCCACTGGCCAGACCAGGCCAGACCTCTGCGCTGTCATGTGAACCCCCTCATCCTCATCATCCTCATCATCCACAAAAAAAAAAGACAACCCCATTCATTCTCATCATCAGTATTCCCGACTACCAGGATCATGATCAACAGTTTCCCCTACCGACCTAGAGTTCTCTTTTGCCAGAACTGATATTCTTGACACGACAAGAATACCTTTGCCAACACAATTGCATCCACCGTCATGGCGCGCCGCGAGTCTGTGTCCGAGATTCGGGCCGCCAACCCGGATCTGGGTCTCACGGGCAACATCATCTCGGTCGCCTTCAACATCCCCTATTCTTTCACATACCGTAGGGGCCAAGACTGGGTGAGTTGTGAGCTGGCGTTGGCCGGTAGATTGGGCATGCAGTTTCTCATCTATACTCTGTTCTCTCATCAGAGCAGTCCTCTATCTAGTATCATCAACACGCATCACGCCGAGGTACTTGACTGACAGCTTCGTCACTGGCAGGGCTTGAGACCTCGCCTTGGTCAATCCGCCTTGTTCGACTCTTTTACCTACCTCTCGTCCGACGCGACACCATGGAATCACACCCTTGTGGCTTGGACTGGAGAAGTCGAGTCTGCGCACGATTCGTCTTCCATCCCACCCCCCGCACAGCCTCCCGAAGAGACGACAGATGGCAGTCTGCCGGCCAACCACACCACAGTTGGCATCTCCCCCCTGAATGCTCTCTCCGCCCCCATTCCTGTCGACGTAAGCACACGGCTCCCGACACCGCCTCCAGTTGACGGTCTCTGGCTACCGAAAGAAGATCAGCACAGGCTCGAGCACGCTCTCTTGCACAGCAAAACGATTCGAACAGTGCCTGTCTGGCTTTCGGACGAGGCCAACGACTCCGACGAGGGTATCATGCTCAAGGATCAATCAAGATGGCGCCGATACGCGCATCATGATCTGTACACGCTGTTCCACTACAAGCAGCATGAACCCACGGATGGCAGGAAGGAGCGCATTCAATGGGCAGACTACCATCGCATGAATCAGAAATTCGCCAACAGAATCATCGAGATCTACAAGCCTGGCGACATTGTCATCGTCCACGACTTTTACCTTTTGCTTCTTCCCAGCATGCTACGCCAACGGAATCCAAAAATGTACATCTCCTTCTTCTTACACTCACCGTTCCCTAGTAGTGAGTTCTTACGGTGTCTTCCTCGTCGCAAGGAAGTGTTGGAAGGTGTTCTTGGCGCCAACCTGATTGGGTTCCAGTCTTACAGCTATTCACGACACTTCCTGAGCTGCTGCACCCGCATCCTCGGGTTTCCCTCTGACACTCTGGGGATCGATGCCTACGGCACAAGGGTCCAAGTGGGTGTCTTCCCCATCGGAATCGATGTCACCAAAGTGGAGCGGCATGCCTGGGCTGACTCGGTCGACGACAAGTACAACACGCTCAAGAAGATGTATGCTGGCAAAAAGATCATTGTCGGACGTGATCGCTTGGACAGTGTGCGTGGCGTGGCACAGAAGCTGCAGGCATTTGAGAGATTTCTCGAAATGTACCCCGAGTGGAGAGAAAAGGTTGTTCTGATTCAGGTCACCTCGCCCACCACCAGCCTGGAGACGGAGAGAGATGGCGATGAGACCAAGATTGCCACACGGGTCAATGAGCTTGTCATGAAGATCAACGGCGAGTTTGGCAGCTTGGGCTTCTCCCCGGTGCAGCATTACCCGCAGTATCTCAACCAGGACGAGTACTTTGCCCTGCTCCGTGCTGGCGATATTGGCTTGATCACTTCGGTCCGAGATGGCATGAACACGACAAGTCTGGAGTATATCGTGTGCCAGAAAGATGGAAACGGGCCCCTGATTCTTTCTGAGTTCAGTGGAACCGCCGGCAGCCTGGGCGATGCGATTCACATCAATCCTTGGGATCTGAGTGGGGTTGCGGAAAAGATCAATAGTGCGCTGACAATGTCGGAGAGTGAGCGCAAGAGAATGCAACAGCACTTGTACGAGCATGTCACGGCGCACAACGTGCAAACTTGGATCAACAAGTTCATCCGCAAGGTCTGCAACGTGCTGGGCGAGTCCAACACGGCCAACGCGACGCCGCTGCTCGACCGTGCTGTCCTGCTGTCCAAGTACAGGTCGGCCGAAAAACGGCTATTCATGTTCGACTATGACGGCACACTTACACCGATTGTACGCGAGCCCAGCGCCGCCATACCGTCAGAGCGCGTCATCCAGTCGCTCAGAAGACTGGCTGAAGACCCCAAGAACTTGGTCTGGATCATATCTGGCCGGGACCAAGACTTTCTGAAGCAACACCTGGGTCACATTTCGCAGCTGGGATTCTCAGCGGAGCATGGGAGTTTTCTCAGAAACCCAGGCTCGGAGGATTGGATCAATCTGGCGGAGAAGTTTGACATGGGTTGGCAGACTGAGGTGATGGAGGTTTTTCAAAAGTACACTGATCAAGTCTCGGGTAGGTCCCCCACCCCTTTTCCCCCCCTCCTTCTTCCCCTCCACTTGAAATTCGTCTCGATTGACGTCATGGTCCAACTTTGGTAAACAGGTTCTTTCATCGAGCGGAAGCGGTGTGCTCTCACATGGCACTACAGGCTTGCGGACCCTGAGCAAGGCATACACATGGCCGGAGAGTGTCATAGGGAGCTCGAGGCCAGGGTGGCCAGCAAATGGGATATCGAGGTGATGCCAGGGAAAGCCAACGTCGAGGTGCGACCGACTTTCATCAACAAGGGCGAAATCGCGAAGCGACTGATTGCCACGTACCACAACCCAGGTGGCGAACCATCGGAGTTGGATCCCAACCCTGGACGAGTCGAGTTTGCACTATGCATGGCGACGATTTCACCGACGAAGACATGTTCCGCAGCTTGAACGGCGCCACGGGAGAAGTGCTGCATGCCGACCACGTGTTCACGGTGACTGTGGGCGCCAGCACCAAAGTGACGCTGGCAAAATGGCACCTGCTCGAGCCAGAAGACGTGATTGAATGTGTGGCGCTGCTGGCAGGTGTTGGGGATGCATCTGGGCCGAAGCAAATGGGCGAAGTCAACCTGGCAGCATTAAGCACGGTAGAAGGTCAAATCCCCGCTTCAGAAACATCAGGGTCGTAGTCGTAGGTTCGACTCGGCGAGTACCGAGGTGACGATTGAGGGCACGGGTAGAAGTTGCAGGGGACAAGAGGTATAGACGTACATTCGTACATTTACTAGATTTTGAACAAAAAAAATGGGGGGGGTGGAGAGGCAAGGGCAAACCTGTAGATGGCAAACATGAAGCTAATGAAGATGATTAGAGATTGGACTATAACAATGATGAGCAGCTTTGCCTCCTGCTCACCTCTACGAATCTCTCCCGAGCAAGAGGTCATGCTCTTTACATTGTTACAGCCGAGGTAAGCAAGAACTGCTCATCGTTGTTGTAGCCCAATCTCTACCAATTTCGTCAACTCTGTCTAGTCTGCTTTGCGTAGAGTGAGAGAGAAGGGTGATGACAAGGCACCTCTACAGAAGAAGGGGGAAAATCACGTCAATTTATGCTTGGCGAGATTTGAGTTTGACTCCATGACTCATCTGCATTCGCAAAGCTCCCGCGCCAACCGTGGCTTGTAAGTTTTATCGCGTCGTCCGTTCAGAGCACTCTGCTTCAAGCCCCGCGGCAGCGCAGCATCGAAAGCTTAATTTCCTAAGATGGGGTGTCACATCCCGCGTTTGTACTGGGAGTTTCCATACGGCGGTTCTGAGCTCCTTGGTCCCTAGTATTTCAACTTTGGTCAAGGGCTTGTACGAGCTGGGATGTAGGTTGCAGCGCTGGCAAGGATACGAAGGGGATGGCCTACCCCGTTAGGTGACGAGCACAATCCAATCTACGGAGTACATTTTGGGAACTAGGACATGGGCGTCGTTGTGAAGTTGTCTGCATTTGTTGACGCGGATGACCTAATTCCGTTGATTGGTCGTTTCCGAATGCAGCTTGTCCGACGACGTGATTGGGCCGCGCCGCATCCACGACGTCATGGGTCTGGCGCCGCATCCGACGGAATGCATTGACCCCCTTCCAGACGGGACTCGAGGAAATATTACCACGATGAGAATATTCTGCGACTCCCTCCGTGCAATGACTTGGATTTACAGATGTTGGCGCATTTTCAGTACTTCCCCGGCCTACGTAGGTACCCGTCATGGCTTTTCCCTTCCCGCCTCTCGGTCGGTTGTACATGTACGTTGTGTGCAACTCGATGTGGGAACTCGGTGCTTTGACGGCGCCATGCTACGTCATGATGGGGTCGGTCCCGCTTGCACGAACCCAAACCACGAAGAAGTTCGCAACTGCGGTCAAAGATGAATTCGCCGCATGTCCGCGACAGCAGCAATCACCCCGGTTGCGTACAATACACCCCCTGAATTATTTTACAAATCTACATGCCCCGGTTATTCGTCCCCCGCTAACAGCTGCGATCAGCTGTACGTGTAATATAACCCCTGTGTTGTTTTAGAGAGCTACAAGGAAAATAAACTAGGGGGTGAACGCCACGAAAAGATACAATATTTCAGGTGTGAACTACTAAGAATTTAAGGTCTCTATTAATCCTAGCCCCTGTCACCTTTATTTCCCTTCTGGCATCTAATTGGCTCATTTACCCCTGTCATGTAGATTTGTAAAATAATTCAGGGGTTGTATTGTATCCCCATCAACCCCGTGAACATCCTGTGGGGGAAGGGGGGAAAACATAGACGGTCCGAATCATTACGGAGTACGGAGTAGTTGGCGGGGTTTCCGTCCGCGGGTTCAGACGAAAAGTGACATCTCGCGATGGGGGGTGCGTCTCTCCTGGAAGACACGCTAAAAAGGGGAAAACAAGAAACAAGCCTAGTCTAGTCGACAACAAGTGCATACATAGCACGGAGTTAACTGCAGAACCTAAACCCGGGGCCCCGGGGGTTCATGTCGCAAATAAAATGGCGGGGGGGGGGGGGGGCGAGTTCGGGCGTCTCAGTGCATATAATTACGAGTTCTTGACCTTGACCGGGACTCGTAGCAAGTCTCGCACCCTGATTCCGAGACCTTGTTGCCGCGAAACATTACATTTTCTCCATTCCTCGGGGAAAACGAACGAGGGACAAACTTCAACTCCCCCATTGTTGATCTGATTCCCCCCATTGTTTGGTCCCAACGTGATCGGTATCGTCAGATCAGAATGAAGGGCTTCATGACGGTCCGCTTCGACCACGTCGACCCCAGCTCGGAAAAGGCCAACAGAGACGATGTGCGCCGCTCCCTCGCGGGGCTGGACTACTCGCCGCTGCCGCGGCTGACGATGCGCTCCCTCATGATGGGCCTGCTCGTCAGCATGGGCGGCCTCATCTTCGGGTACGACACGGGCCAGATCTCGGGATTCCTGGAAATGGACGACTTCAAGGCGCGCTTCGGCATGACGCATCCCGAGAACGGCGAAAAGTACTTCTCGGCCGTGCGCTCCGGCCTCATCGTCTCGCTGCTCTCCATCGGCACGCTCCTCGGGGCGCTCGCGGCGGCGCCCGTGGCCGATCGCATCGGTCGCAGGCCGTCCGTGTCCATCTGGTGCCTCGTCACGTCCGTCGGCTTCGTCGTGCAGATTGCCGCCGTGACGGCCTGGTACCAGGTCATGATCGGCCGCTTCATCGCCGGCCTGGGCGTCGGCGCCCTCAGCCTGCTCGTCCCCATGTACCAGGCCGAGACGGCGCCGCCGTGGATCCGCGGCGCCATGGTCTGCGCGTATCAGCTCTTCATCACCATGGGCATCTTCCTCGCCGCGTGCTTCAACTACGGCACCGACAAGCACCAGCGCGACAGCTCGGCCAGCTGGAGGATCGTCATCGGCCTCGGCTGGATCTGGACCATTGTCCTGGGCGTCGGCATCCTGGC
Organism: Epichloe hybrida; assembly: GCA_019022495.1. Taxonomy (NCBI): domain Eukaryota; kingdom Fungi; phylum Ascomycota; class Sordariomycetes; order Hypocreales; family Clavicipitaceae; genus Epichloe; species Epichloe hybrida. Next base: position 489,210 of record JAFEKR010000030.1, read on the forward strand.
CTTCCCCGAGACGCCGCGGTACGACTTCCGCAACGGCAACGCCGAGAGGGCCAAGGACACGCTCTGCAGGGTCTACGGCGCGACGAGGAACCACTGGGCCGTGTACACGCAGATCGAGGAGATCGAGTCCAAGCTGCGCGCCGAGGACAAGCTCAAGGTCGGCCCCGTCGCAGAGTTTGTCAACATGTTCAAGGCCCCGAGGATGGCGTACCGCATCGCCCTCGGCGTCGCGCTGCAGATGTTCCAGCAGCTCACCGGCGCAAACTACTTCTTCTACTACGGCACCACCATCTTCAAGTCGGTCCAGATCCCCTCCTTCATCACGCAAATCATCCTCAACACCATCAACTTCCTCGTCACCTTCATCGGCCTGTACATTGTCGAGCACTACGGCCGCCGCAAGTCCCTCATGGCGGGCTCGGCGTGGATGTTCGTCTGCTTCATCATCTTCGCCACCGTCGGCCACTACCGCTTCGACCGAGTTCCCCCCGAGAAGACGCCCACCGAGGGCATCGTCCTCATCGTCTTTGCCTGCCTCTTCATCCTCGGCTTCGCCACCACCTGGGGCCCCATGATCTGGACCATCCAGGCCGAGCTGTTCCCCTCCCGCTACCGAGCCAAGGGCATGGCCCTGAGCACCGCGAGCAACTGGATCTGGAACTTTTGCATCGGCTTCTTCTCCACATTCATCTTCAACGCCATCGACTTCCAGTACGGCTATGTCTTTGCCGCGTGCAATGTTGTCGGCGGTCTGATTGTCTACTTCTTCGTCGTCGAGGGCCAGGGCAGGACCATTGAGGAGATTGACACCATGTACTTGGAGCACGTGAGCCCCAGGAAGAGCGCCAAATGGATTCCCCCGCCCGCCGAGGACATGGCCCGCATCCGGAAGCGGGCTGGTGTCGATCTGGAGGCCATTGTGAATGATGAGAGTGACGAGAACCTGGGGGCCAACGCGCCGACTGGGAGCAAGGCTGTGGGGGGCCATGAGACTCATCACAAGGAGCGGGTGTAAACGGGTGTGGATGGGCTTCGCCATGGACCATGGTACATCATGTCAATTATCGATGCCTGGTGTTTCTTCGCCATCCAGGTTTATATATAGAGCGTATTTCGAACATGTATCCTCTTTCAAATGTTTTGTCGTCGTGACTTCTGGCCATGAAAGTCCAAGCGATCGGGGTTCCGTCTAGTGATGAAGTCATATGGTGACAGCCTTCTTAGTAGTAGTCACGTCACATTACCTTTTGAGTCATGATATGTCACGCCAACTGCTGTTTCCTGTGATGCCAATGCCCTGACTCAGCAAGACATTGATCTCATCCGTCGTTTTGTTTCCGTGACTTTCCCGTCATCTTTGGTCCTGCGGCGCTCCATCGCGTTTGGTATCGCGATTCGTGCTATTGCATCCGTGCATTGCTTCGTTTGTTGATCTATCCGAAGAAACTCGATTCGTTTGCTGATCCATCTGATCGATCGTGGTCTTCTTTGATAGACCTGTAAGCTGATATAGAGCTTCTTCTTCCCTTTTTTAGCTTCCATAGATTCGATAGTTGTCTCATCAGAGCAAGATCGTGGGTAGGAGGGATTAAAAACTTAGTTGTTGGCGCAGTGGGATCCTTGAAACTTCCCACTCTGCGCTCCCCCGAGCTGCGGGCAACAGCCAATCAAAACCCCGCTAGTGGGCCGTCTCAAATCCCACAAAAAGTTGAAAAATACTGCAAAAAGATTGCTTGATCTAGCCTTTCTTGGTGAAAAACAGTTAATCAGTCAATACTCGTCCACATCATGTTCCGCACATGTGCCGATTGTGGGCGTAGCCTTCCTCAGTCATCCTACACGGCCAACCAGTACTCCAGGGGTGCCGGTGTATCGCGATGCGCGAGCTGCGTCCACGGCCACCACTCCGACGCCCCATCTTTGACGCAGTCTAACGCCGGCAGATTCAACAACTCCATCAGGGCTAGTTTTACAACGTCAGCTCTGGAGAGGCCTTTTGCACAAGGTGCTTTTCGCTGGGTGGCCAAAGGGACCTATACTTTAGGGCTTCGCGATGGTCAAGCATGTGTTGTCAAGTGGTTCAAGACTGGCGCCGTCTTCTCGAACGACTATTTCATGCTCGACATCAAGGCCGTTGACAAAGCCTTGGAGTTTGTCAACAAGTTCAATGAGCTGGGATTGATCAACAAGCTCGTCAAAATCAATGTACCCACGGTATGGACTTTCGAGGACGGTCCCGGACCTTGGCCAGGCCAGAAAGCTCTATGCGAGCCTTTTATCCAAAATTACCAAAAGTTCAACAGCAATTCTGGATGGAACGACGAGTCGGAGCGATGGGGGCAAGTCATGCAAGCTTTAAGCCACTTCAGCTACCACCTCTCCGGAGGTAATCTTGTTCTGTGCGACATCCAAGGTGGCATTTACTCGCGTGAAATAGTTCTCTCTGACCCTGTCATCCTATCCCGAACTCGCCAGTACGGTGTAACAGATCTCGGCCCCGAAGGCATTAGCTCGTTCTTCTTTCAGCATAACTGCAACAACTTCTGTCGCCCGAACTGGACTCGGCCCGCTGATCCCCGGCAACACTTCCGCCCCGTCCCAGGCACCACGATGATCCAGCGATCGGTGCGCACGGATCATGCCCGACCCAACAGAACAGGTCTTTTCATTTAGTGTGCTTAGAGCAGGGGGTGTTGTGAATATTCCGCAGAGTTAACCACACATGGGACTCTTTGTCGATCAGGATAGCTTGGCTGGACAACCACACCTGTCACAGGACAACTCCAAGCTTGCAAGGGACATTGACTGAAACATTGCGAACTCTGGGCGGACCTTTGGCGCGATTACTAGCATATTGACACGTATAACTTTCTCGAAATAGCACGCAGTATGGTGACGGGTTATGTAGCGCAGTGTGCAGATACGGCTGTAAACTGTTGTTCAATGGATCGATCTGAGCCCTCACAGTAATCGATTTCGTGGGCCAGACGTCACCGGTAACGTCGGTGATAAAAACCCATCACGTCATCTGAAAGGAGACTGCTGCTGGCGGTAACATCCATGCCACGGTTAACAATCGTCTGAGTCAACGGATGACTACAACTTGGAACGTGCTGCTGCTCGATTTTTATGCATTTTGGTCAATGAAAGGCTTAATGTACGTATGGGATCAAAGCCTAAGTCGTAGACGTCGCATGCGTTACTATCAATGATTTCAAATACTGTGAAAGCAGGGGAAAGGGAATCTCGGAGACTCTCTTACACCGACAGCGGCGTCGTTCATGCCCGCAACGGCAGCCGAGAGACAGGCGGAGCCCAAATCGGCCAGGTTTGACCGTGGACGATTCCGTCGTTCGACCAGGCCTTGTGCTCCGGCCGGTGGCTCGTCGTCTCCATCCGACATTCCGACGTCCGCTTCCGTGGGCGCTGTTGCCTGGTCGCGGGAGGACGAGGACGAGGACGAGGGCGGGTGCGAGATCTCATGGTGAGATGTGGTATTTGTTTGCGATATTCTTCAGTTCGTGGTGCGTGATGGCCCAGGCAAGCGATGAAGCAGGGCTCATGTGCCTAGGCATGTGAAAGATGTTTTGCTAATAATACGGCGAGTTGATCATGGCCAGCTCCAATACCCCCGCAAGGTGTTGGAAGCAGAACATTAGGTGTAACTAGAAGGTTTCTACATACATTAGGCGTGGTGCCAAAGAGGGCCCGGCCCACACACGCATAATACATACGTACATATAGTTCGCTATAATTAACTACACACGTGGCTATAAATAACCACGTGACTACCCGCATCCCCTATCCTACAGTGACAACACTGTGTATCCAAGTACCGTTCATGCCTTCCACCGGCTACGTACATGACATCTGCACAACGATTCTGCAATGTTTCGTATCGTCGAGCCAACTCGAGTCGCCAGCCTCTGAGGGCCACATTGCGTTTCAAATCAAGTACTGCGCCAAGTCAGTATCCAGGATCTCGGTAATTCTTGACCATTGAGTTGACTTACTGGTACGAAAAGATATGGCACCTCCTTCTCGTACTGCTTCCACGCGTCGCCATACTTGCGCCTGCAGCGCGCTATGTCTCTGTTTGCGCGGTGAATAATCATGACCATGAAAAAGACGGGGTAAAACCACGGAAACGGGCTCCTAGCTACACCGTTAGCTCAAAAAAAAAAACCCCCCTTCCTCCTCGGCTGGCAGGCATTGGGCCATGTTTTCAAAGAGGCCACCTACTTGAACCCAGTAATCAAGCCCCATGAAAACGAGAAGAACATGTCGGGAACATAATTCGGCTTTCTTACCATCCCAAACCACCCATCTACCAAGATGCGATCACCCGCGGCGGTTTGCAATGTCCTGGGGTTCTTGAGAATCCGCCAAGGCATTCGCGGAAACGTGTTTCGCTTGATCAGCTTGCCCTGGCGCTCCATCTGGCGGAAATAGTTCTTCTGGCTGTTGGATGTGTCCCACATCCAGTACATGAATAGGTAGACGGCTAAGAGAGCGGCGAGAGCGTATCGGTTCCAGCGATACTCGGACGGAGGGTGGGTGGCAAGATAGAGGGTGCAGTGGCAGTAGGTGAAGGGGACGCCGGCCAGGTTCCAGAATGTGAGCATGAAGCCCAGCTTTTCATTGTAAATGTCCCTATTTTGAAGGGGGTTTAGCTGAGGGTGCATGCATGCTTCATAGTCCGCAGTATGGCGAGACTTACCAGGTCGAGGTGATTAGGTCCTCACCCTTGGCGCAGGCGTTGGCATAGAGGTAATGCGCCATGACTAAGAACATGACCTCCGCAGAGACGTAGCCATAAGTCTCGTACTGCTTCGCGGCAGTGGAGCAGGTCATGAGGAATAATATATACCATGGAATGCGGACTTCGTAAAACATCTTGAAATCAAGAATGCCAATGCGCGGATTCAGCTCGGCACCCATGAAAAAGTCATAGATGGGATAACCCGCGAGTCTGTGCGTGCGTCCACGAACAATGGCCTGGACGTAGACGATGAAGCTGTTCAGGAAGCCAGACAAGATGGCCACTGTCATGATGGAGCCGAACTCGTCGATCAGAGTATACAGAGGGAAGACGTTGGTGAAGTGCAAGACGCCGGCGATGGCGACGGTCGCGTAGAAGCTTGAGAACGCAGAGCAGTAGTATGGAAGACGCTTGTTGCCTTGGTGGGGAAGAGGCTGACCTTGTATCAGCACACCGGGCATGTAGCAGTACATGGCCATCTCAAAGACGAAAAACGCCCAGTAGATGGCCCAGGCCTGGGCAGTTGGGAAAGCGCCCTGGTAAACGAGATGGGCGAGATGACGACCAAACGCCCACCAGGTCTCGTCCGCCTCGGGAAGAGGCAGCTTGCCATTGTAGTAGACTGCGCCTATCCACATGTACCACATCAGCAGAGGGAAGCCGATCATCAGGCCGAGGGTGCCGAGGGAGCCGCCAAACTCGAGCTCGTCGATTTCGCCGTCATTGCAGGTGGCGGCATTGTTGTTCTTTTCCGGCTTTTCTGCTGTTGACTTGCCGTCGACTCTGGCTCGAACAACCATTCTGGTTGTGGTTTGCTTGAAAGGACTTCACACCAACGAATGCGTGGGCGGAGAGTAGCCACAACCGACCTTGACCTGGACGAGGTAGACTTGGGATTCATGGCAGGGTGAAACGGCGGCATTGCTACGTCGTTGGGGGAGAAGCTTCATATATGCACTTGAGAAAACGAGCTGTACATATTAAGGGTAGTTGGACCTGGGTCCACAGGTCTCGTCAAGGGGGGGGGGGATGTAGCATGACTAAGCCGTGATAGGGCCGTCAGGTGATTAAGTAGGTGGGTCGGGTACGAGAAGACCCCCCTGCAGAGCACCTGACCGTCCGCGAATTGTACTTTCCCCTGAAGATCTGTAAACCGTACACCACAGCAACGCCATATTGTCGTTTTGTGCGGTAGCCGTCGGCGTGGATGGCTCGTGTTAATAATTAATAACCTCGCATCCGCACAACCGGTTGCCGCTTTCCGGCACAGAATTCGGGACGGGACAGATGATGGCGACACCAAAAAGTCGGACGAAAACATTCACAGGCTGTTGGACCTGCCGTGCGCGCCGTGTTAAATGCGATGAGTGAGTTTGACAACAAATGAGCATTGCAATACATGGGGTACTGTCTGTCAGACGCCTTACCGCCGAAGTCGTTCTGGATTTGCCTACATGTAATGTACATGCTAAATAGCCGGCTCCAATAGGGAAGCCCCGATATGCCGACAATGCCCCCGCTTCGGCGTCAAATGTCAAGGATATGGTATTCGCTTGAACTGGATCTACATGTATCTGAACCCTTCCACCATCCTGGGCGTAATGGGTCGGATGAGCCGGACCGAGACTCTCTTACAACCCGGGTGACTCGTCGCTCATTGGCAAGCATTGGCGCTTCGTCAATTCCTCGGCTTCCTTATCCGGATATTGATCTGGCTCTGTCGAAAATCGATGAATGGGACCGTGGACAACAAGAACCAGATCAGGGTGACTTTTCTGTATTTGCCATCAGCTCACCACCACTCCAGCCACCGTTCCCGGAGCTCGAGTGGCCACACGCTTCGCCAACATTACCCTTCTCTCATTACCCTTCTCTCCAGCTGTTCATACGGCGGACACGGTGCCGGCGACCGAAACGTTGCTAAGTCTCGGATCGAACGGCGAACATGCCGATTCGCCCATCTCAAGCCTTCTTTTGCCAAGGACACGTTCAGAGAGCCATGTAATTAATACCCCGTCACCGCGACATCTTGTCCGTGCCATCCGATCAAAAAAAGGCTCATCCATCACTGAGTCACCTTCACCAGCCGGAAACTCGTGCTCATTGACGAGCCACACAATCCCTGCCGCGTAATGATGCTGCGCACGGCCCCCAAAGGCCTGATGTCGAGATCAGGAGAGTCCAACGCAAACGGTGCCATCTTCCACGCTCTCTGCGCCTCCGCAGCCAGCAGCCTTTACAACTTGGGCAACCTGAAGAATGAACAAGATCGGGTCCTGGCACTCAACCACGACCAACAGGCAATTTGCACCTTCGCAATAACCTATCCGAGGCTGACAGCCATCAAGATGAGTCGCTCGCCATGGCAATCATGGCCTGCACAGCTGCAGACGCAGTTTCAGGCACCACCAGTCAATGGCGGACGCATGTCACAGGTGGATTGGCCTACCTTGCGAAGCTGCATGCCCGTGGCCTAGATGCAGGCGTGGTGGCTGCATTTCAGGAACACATGGTGTCAACGGCAATTCTGTGCGAGATGCCCGTACCAGAACATCTCAAGTCCTGCCTCGAGAATGAAGCCTCTGCAGACAGCCTAGAGTTCACGTTTCCATATTATGGCGTATCCAGATCATTCCTGCACGCATACGACAGAATGACCAAGTTGGGCACTGCGGCGCATGACTTGACACCAGAGCTGGAAAGGGAGCTGGAAAGGGAAGCGGGATGCTTTCCAATTACAACAATATCTGGATTTCCCCACGTTGCCGCCTCAGGAGATGATGTCGCCAGACCAATGCCGGGGCTTGGTTCTTCATCACACCGCCCAGGTCTTCTACTATGCCCGCCTGGTCTTTTTCAAGCGCAGCATACGGAGGGCCGGGCTAGACACAGTCCAGTCGCTCGTGGAGCTTGGAATACACGAGCTGATGGCGACGGAAAGGGTCGGCAGGGGCGAGCTAGGCAACATGATGCTGTGGTCCGTCATGGTTCTCGGAGCCGAGTGTGACACGACCAAGATGCAAACATGGTTCAAGAACCAGAGAAAGCTAGGGTTCAGAAACCTCGCGGTTCTCGAAGAAATGATTTGAGTCTCTATGGACAGCACGGCGCGGATCTTCAGGAAGTGGGCGGAACGCGAGACGTAATCACACTGCCACAGTTTGGCGTGTTCAGACTCTGACATTGCTCAGCCACGCCCGCAGCACTGCATTGTACAAAGTACAGAGGGAGAGAAAGGAAGCGCCCCCTTGACTAAAATGAGATCATCCGTCGCCCATCCAAAATCTGACGAGCGTGCAGCTGCACATTCTCGAACCTCATAAAACCACACCGCTCACTCTCCAAGTGGTTAAACAGGGCGGCCAGCGAAACAAAGTGCCTCTCACACCCACCCCGCACGTTGGGACATTTATACGTTTTCTGCATGTGTCGAGGCGAGTTGACGTGCTGAGTCAAGCCTTTCTGGGTGGTGAATTCCTGATGGCAAAGATAACACTCCCAGTTGAAGCCATTGTGTGACATCGTCGACACTTCATACCGGGCACTCTCCGCGTCGTGCCACTCAATCTGCCTGTTTGTGATGAGACCCTGCGTATCTCGCTCGCGGACGAGGCGAAGAATAGTATCCCGATTCAAGGACGGGGCCTGGGGACAAGACCCGGTTTCGAGATGATGGCCCACACCGCTGCCCGTGGTGTGGCCCTTTTTGCAAAAGGGGCAATTGATGCTATTCCCGCGGTGAACATGCGATCTCAAGTGCTGTCACACAAGTGTTAGTGTTTTAGAATGCCTGATTTGCGCAGAACGGGCCGTCTTTTCGTGTCCTCACATTGCGGAGACCGTTGTTGTTCTGAAAGTGACGGTCACATGATGGGCAGTAGGTCTCATAATGGTTGTTGTCCCTCATGTGCTCGTTGGCGTCGTCCCTGGTCCTGAAACGCAGAGCGCACGTCTCGCAGGGAACTGTCTGGGCTCGGTGGTCTCGGTCGGTCATGTGCTGCGAGCAGGCACGAAAGGTGTTGAACATGCGCGGGCACGTGTCGCATTCGTACATGGTTGCTATTCTGGGATTTTTTTTTAGAGGGGGGGATTGGCCGTGTCGTAAAGGAGAGGGTATCACGTAGTCTGCAAGTGGGTGGTGAAGAAATGGTGAAGAAGTGGGGAAGAAGTGGGTGGGCAGAAGTGGGTGTTGAAGAAGTGTGAGGGCATTGGAAGTCGGTGGATTGTTTTATTCACAGTACGCATTATTGGAGTCTCGATTCAACGATTGCCAGCGAGGGATATTTGAATATTTGAACATATCGTCTTGATGGCGCAAAAGGGGTTGGAAGTGAATGCGATGGTGCTGTTGCAACGTCCAAACGTACATGCAATGCAGCATAGGTGGGTGCATGGGCAGGTGTTGCACCCACAAGGGCATAATTGATCCCTGCCGCACGATAGTCTCGCTACTCAACTAGCTGAGACAAGAGTCCACCCCTCGCTAGTCATTTTCCATGATCTCTGTAACTGCAAAGTACGTTTCAGCACTGTATTAGTACCCCACCTTTGGTAGAGGTACTTAGGTATTTAAGCCGTAGTCCGCACCCTCTTACAGGGTCGGACAACTCAATAGAGGTGGTCACATTGAACCCTAGCTTCGCGGTCCAACAGTAGGCTAGTGGTGTGGAACGCGAGGGAGCGATGCCTAAGATGTGAGGCTGTACTATCCGACAAGCTCAAAGTACATGGTTCATCATGACCACGTCCTCGGATGCGCACCGCAAACGACAAGGCCCGGCAATTCGAAATCTCGTTTGACTGCTCCAGCATCACAATGCCGAAACCACCCGTGAAACCACCCGAGCGATGGTGCGACGGCTGTCGTACCTATGCCAGCTCACGTGTTCCGGGAACTGACTTCCTCGTATTATGCGCGGATCGACAAACGATAAGATGTATTGCCTCCGGGACGCCGTCGCGCACCCACGTCCAAGAACATGTCAGAAACCTCGGCACGTCCGACCCGGCGGGACAAACGGGTTATCGTGACAGAAGACATTGACTATTCCGAGAGCCGGGGTTACGGCGACTTTCTTTCGAGTGCGAAGCACCTCGTCGTAGGGCAAGTACGCGAGATGTAAGTGCTGCCAACTAGTGTGGCTAATTTTAAAACCATGGCAGCGATGGTTTTGTCCACCATTTCCTGCCTCGTTTGTTTGCAAAAAAAAAAAAACAGACACAGAAACACGAAAAGTCCGCCGTGGTCATCCGCCCCGCAAGAATTTGTAGCCCCCTCTGACGCAGATGGCAAGTCAGTCGGAATGTGAGACAGCTTTCCTCGCACATTCCACGGAGACGTGTATCCCCTCGAGGCCCAGGTCCAAGGAATTTGAGAAGACACACATCAAGTTGACCACATCTAGCTCTAGCTCTATTCCAATTAAAGGCCTGGGTCCGGATTCAGCTGTGCGCAACTGAAAGGCTTCTCGGACGGGTTCCCCAAAGTTTTCCTGTTCGGGACTCGGAAAGGCCGAATCCAATGACACGAGTTGAAGGGTGAAGAAGTAGAAACTGAGATTCTCTTTGGCCCACATTGATGGTCCCGGCCTTCGTAACTTGTTCGCTGGCGGACATCAAGGCCTTTATTCGCTTGGGCTGACGGGATTCCGATCCCACGGGCCACGAGTTATCATCCCGGACCTTGGATGCAGCGCTGAAACCGACGTCAATAGGCAGGTGGTGATTCTGACGCTCGGGTTAAGCGCAAGTACTTCTGGGAATAGCTCTGGAGACGCAAGCTTCCCTCCCTCGCGTTCATTGTCTGCTAATCCTTGGCCATCTCAGTTTATATGGTAGGAGACGGCGTGTCACCAGAAGTCCCAGCCTACTCCGATCCGATCTCGTTCCTCAGGGATCACGGCTTGGCAGATGCTGCCCTTACCCCAAGACACGACGGGCGAGCCAATGTCCGACGAGAAGCAATCCGCAATCCTACCACGACGGCTGGAAGCCCCAACACGGCTGGAATGCACTCGAGGCATGCCGACGCCACAGAGATGAACCCCAGGGATCAAAATCCGAGACAGGAAACCCGAGCACTTGGGTCGCCATGTGCTTTCCATTGTCGAGCCACCTGGGTGCAACATAAATATATATCGTCCAGTGATGCTCCCCGAATAAATGTTTAATTCAATTTCCTTCTTCCGAGGGTCCCGCGCCCACGTACTTCCCATCGCCTGCCAAAGTTGCTGCACCGCATACACCGCAAACCATGCAGCTCGCGGTTTCCACCATCCTCGCTCTACTCGCGACATCTGCGATTGCGGCGCCGCTCGCCACCGACCGAGATGCGAAGCGAGATGAAGCCTCCGTGCAAGCCGGCTTCGATGACATTGAGAAACTGGGCCACGGAATCGACGTCACTGTTGACGGATCCTTGCGCAAGGTCCCTGGCTTGGATTGCGTGGTCCCCGATCCGGAATACGATGGACTCATTGGCTCAAAGGGAAATAATAAAGGCAAGCCGGACTGCGCATCAATGATGAAGCCGCAGGGGAAGCAGAGTGGACAGTAAAAGGTTTCGGATAGTTGCACCGCAAGGGTGGAAGATGCCAGCAGCGTTTGTTTGTTTGTTTGTTTGTTGGTTGGTTGGTTGTTTGGTTGGTTGGCTTATTAATTCGGGTTCGTGCATTACGTTTGTTGGGTCGCAGTCACTTTCATCTGGTGAAGGTTGGGAAACTTGGGAACCGTTCATTCGGATACAAGGCTGCAGATGGAGTCACACTAGATACAATGGCACCGAGTAATACCAAAAACCGCCTTCAGTGTGTTGAAGGAACTCCAACGTATATCGTCATTTTCACGCCGCGATTACGAGACAACTTGTTTGCTGGCCGTTTGTGTTTGGTTGGTGGAAGTTGGCAATGATTGGATGCCCTGTTCTCGAATGCACGCATGACGGCGGCAACATGGTGTAAACGCGCATCTGATCTGCCGGCATAATCTGAGAAATTCACTCAGGGGATCAGCTGGTGCAGCTGGTGCAGCTGCTCGCCGTTTGCACAACTGGGCGAAACGGGACAAGTCTGATTCACGGCACTTTTTCTTGTTTCTCAACAACAGATAAAAGAACCGACTCAAGTCTACCAGTCCAGGTTCATCATTTTTTTTGTACCATAACCATCTGACGACCATTCATCACTTCATACCTCCCAGAAGGCAGCCAGAGAGCCATGGCTTCCGTTGCTCTTCCGTCCAAAGATCACCGTGATCTGCTCGACATCATCGACAAGCTTCGGTCCAAAGGCATCAGTCGATATGTGGACCTCCCACAGATCGTCGTCTGTGGCGACCAGTCGGCTGGGAAAAGCTCCGTGTTGGAAGCAATTTCCGGGATGAGCTTTCCCACAAAAGACAACCTGTGCACCCGGTTTGCAACAGAACTGGTGCTTCGACGCCACGTCGCTCACGCTGTCAAGGTCTCCATCAATCCTGGGCCGGATCGCTCAGCGGAAGAAAGGGAGCGTCTCAGTCTTTTCAGCGCCGAGGTCAATGCTGACGCACCAGACATTGGCAGCGTCGTGGACAAGGCCCGAGAGGCAATGGGCCTTTCTGACACCAAAGTCTTCAGCTCTGACATCCTTCGTGTGGAATTGTGCGGACCCTCGCAGCCACATCTGACAATGGTCGATCTACCCGGCTTGTTCAGGGCGGGCAATCGCGACCAGTCTGTTCAGGATGCCGAGATTGTGAGAAAACTGGTACGTGGGTACGTGGAAAGACGACGAAGCATTATTCTCGCCGTCGTATCGGCCAAGAGCGACTTTGCTTTGCAAGAGATTACCGAAGTGGCTCGTGAGGTTGATCCGAGAGGCGTCCGTACACTGGGATTGATCACAAAACCGGATGCCCTGGACGCGGGATCTGACAGCGAAGCGTCATACATCAAATTGGCCCAGAACAAGGACGTGGTATTCCGGCTTGGGTGGCACGTTCTCAAGAACAGAGACTACAAAATGAGAGAAGCCACCTCTGCCGAGAGAGACGAGGCCGAGGCCGAGTTCTTTTCCACTGGCGCGTGGACAACATTGAAACCATCTCATTTGGGTGTCAAGTCGCTGAAACCCCGGCTGAGCAACGTGTTGAAAGACCAGATCTTGCAACAGCTTCCGGACCTTCTCCACGACGTCGAGACCGAGATATCCATGTGCAAACCGCAATTGGAGCGACTGGGCACTCGGCGAATCACCTTGATGGAACAACGCAAGTATCTGCTCCAGGTCAGTCGCGATTTCACGTTGCTCATGAAAGCGGCCGTGGATGGAGAATACAGCAACCCGTTCTTCGGTAGCGCTAGAACTGTTGAAGGGTACAGAAAGCGATTGAGAGCTCGAGTTCAGAACACATTGGCCGAGTTTGAGGAAAAGATGCGCGCCCAGGGCCATTATCGATCCATAGTCGAAACAGAGCTGGGTAATTCGTCATCCCTCGGACCTAAACAGGTGTCTAGATCAGCCTACATCGATGATGTCAAGCACTTGATGAGCCGTAGCAGGGCCCGCGAGCTTCCGGGCACATTTAACCCTCTCATCATCAGCGAGCTGTTTGCCGAACAATGCCAGCCATGGAAGGCATTGGCTGAAGACGTCGAGAACAACATACTGCAGGTGGTGGATGATGTCGCGGATGCAATCGCTGATCATGTCGCTTTGGAAGAAACGAAAAATTCCATCTTGTGCATCATCGGGGGCGGTATGGACGGGTTGAAGAAGGAATTAAGTGGCAAATTCAAGGAGTTGCTCCTTCCACACACTGAGAGCCACCCGATTACGTACAACCACTATTTGACAGACAGTGTGCAGAGAGCTCAGGCTAAAAGGCGAAAGGACAAGCTGGAGATAGAGCTGGAGAGGATATTCAAGGCAGAGGGTCTTCGAAAAGGGTGCCCAGTAGACATCTACTCGTTGAATCTCTTGAATAAATTGACCGAGCGAACCGAAGTCGACATGGAGCGATTTGGAAGCGAGCTTGCAATTGACTACATGCAAGCTTATTACAAGGCTAGTGCATCTCTGGCGGCGCAGGAACGAGGACAGCAGTGCTAACGTCAATTCTAGGTTGCTCTGAAGAAGTTCATTGACGACGTCAGTGTTTTGGCAGTGGAACGTTGCCTCGTCAACAGACTGCCCGATCTCTTCCAGGCCGAAAGCGTGCTTGATCTCAAAGACGAAGAGGTTACGCGGTTGGCTGGCGAAACCGAAAGCGCCAGCGCAGAGCGAGAGCGATATATCGAGAAGCTTGCCATTCTTGAAAGTGGCCAAAGGGAGCTGAGGCGCTTGGGTACTCGACAACCTTTGGATGCTGAGCTGCAAAACGAGTCAGAGCCTGAGCCTGAGTCAGAGCCAGAACCTGTTAAGTCGTTTGATGATGATTGGGGTTCATTCATAAAGAGCAAGAAGAAGAAGAAGCAATTGGGGACAGAGATTCTGTTCAATGAATAGTTTCCATCTGTTGACAAGGTTGTATTAAAAGTGGCATTCGCGACGGATAAACAGGAAAGAATGGTGTGTATTTCGATTAGATGATATAACAAGATGTTCGTCTTTGTTGTATGTTGGCATCGGTCTCGCTTGTGGCTTGCTGGGGGAAACCTCAATAACTGTCCCTCTTCAGCCAAGGCGCACATGCATCCAGGAGCGACTCATGGACAGCCCTATCGCCAGTCCTCCTCAGAACCTCTTTAAAAACCTCCGTGTCTACCCTCTTAAAGAAGACCAAGGCACCCACCCACACAAAATCAGCATACGACGGCTCAGTGCCCATGAAGAATGGCCCGTCACTCTCCCTGAGCAAGTCCGTCATTTGCTTCAAGTGCGGTTCGGCCGCCTTGTATGCTGCTTCTCCACCGTATTTCTGCTCAAAGTCCTGAACAGACATGCCAAGCCGTTCCTTGCGGGTGTCGTACCAGTATTGAACGGATGCTTCGTTGAGAAGATTGACGGGGATGCGACTGTAACAGATCGATCGGACGTGCTGGAAAATTTTGGACAGAATATCTCCTACCTTGGTGAGGTATGGTGAGTCGAGATGCACAGAGGGTTCTGGGTGACTTTTCTCAATGGCGTCGGCAATTTGGCGCGAATCCATGATCCAGGTGCCGTCGGCGAGCTTCACGGTTGGGATGGTGTACGGCGTGCCATTTTCATTAGGTGGAAGGCTGCATTGATTACTAAGAGCCCTCCTTGCATGCGAAGTCTCGTGGGTTCAAGCGATGTGCCACTCACTGAGGCTGGACCTTGGTTTTGATGTCGGGATACTCGGTCTGGCACCAATTAGATGGTCAAATGGCCGAGAGAAGGCCGGAATTCAGATCTCACCCATTCAGTCTTATAATCCAGGCCTTTGTAGTTGAGTAGAAGTCGAGCTTCAATTTAGTCAGCAGGGCGGCTTTACCATGTCGCAACGCACCGATCAAGGATCAAGGATTGAAATGATCTCACTCTTCCACGGATTGAGGGACCACGTAGAGCATGGCTCCTTGCTGGGAAGGTCCAACAATGTGATTTGGGCGGTATCTGACATAGCGCCACTACTGAGAGAAAGAATGGGCTCAGCCTGATAACGATTGACTGATGATGTCAAGTCAAGTCAACAGGCCCAGGACTCCGGAGTTCGTTGAGCTTTTTGCCATGCTTGCCAAATGATCCGAATGCAAGCGGGGTCGCACGGTCGCACGGTCGCACTTGCCACCCACGAAAAAGAACACGACCCCGCGTTACTTGGTATTAATAATACACTTTGTAAATCGACCGATGGCTCACTTTCTGGCCTCAGGCTTCACGATGGCACGGAATTTGGTGTATTTATTGCTGTGCGGGGTGGGGCAATGTCCTTGCTAACGTCTTGCTTTGTCATTGAAAAAAAAAAAGAACAACGAGGAGAAATCGTGTGCTTGAGCACATATCGATCAATTGCCTCCGCTGATACAATCAAGGCGGGACAGCCAATTGCCGTGCCGATCGGCATCCGCAACATGGACGTTGGGAATTGCGATCGCATTGCAGATTTGATCGATGGCACGTTGCCACGCAGGCTGCAAGACATGCAGGAATGTCCGCCGCCGCAGCCTTGGAAATGATGATGCTGGCACAGAGGTCCGAGACATGACAAGGGGTGGAGAAACCGATGGCTTGGTTCAAAGCGCCATTGGCCGATTCCTACTTGGTGACAATGTCTTCCAGGAGCGCAGGTGAGAGATGTCTTGTCATGTCTTGCAAGTTGTAAGCTGGAGAATGTGTCGGTTGCTGCCAATGGAGACGGCTGGAGGGTCGGAGCCTCTTGGTGGCAACATTGCTGCTTCATCGCTGGACTGATAAACCATTGTGCCTCGAAAACCCGACTAGCTGTCGACGGTGGATGTTTTCCTTCTTCTTTTCCCCAATTCGACTTTGGCGGCCGACAAAATGCGCCGCAGCTTCTCAGTCGTCTTGCTCGGCCTCAGTCAAATAATTCAAGGGTCAGTCTGCTTTGTAGTTTCCGTCGTACTCGAACAGAAAAAGAGCTGACATGTTTTCTCCTTTTATTTCCTCGACAGGAAATTCGTGCAAAGACCGGATTCTTCCATTGAATACGACTACATCGTTGTCGGATCGGGAGCCGGTGGCGGTCCTCTGGCAGCTCGACTCGCAGACTACGGCCACAGCGTGCTATTAATCGAGGCCGGTGAGGACCACGGCGACACTAACAACTACCAGGTGCCATTGTTCAACTTGCTATCAAGCGAGGACCCCAAAACAGCATGGAACTTTTACGTCAATCACTATAGCGACCTGGAGAGACAGAAGAAGGATTCCAAGATGACGTGGAGGAAACAAGACGGGCAACTTTACGTTGGAAACAGTCCCCCCGACGGGGCAGAACCACTGGGTATTCTCTATCCTCGCGCAGGAGCACTGGGCGGATGTACGGTTCACAACGCTCTCGTCAGCATTCTGCCCGACGACAGCGATTGGCAGTACATCGCGAACCTCACCAACGACAAGACATGGCAGCCAGACAACATGCGCCGGTACTTTGAACGACTAGAGAAGAACACGTACGTCCGCGGCAACCCCAACGGACACGGCTTCAACGGCTGGTTGTGGACGAGTCTGGTTAATCCTGCTTTTGCCCTGGGAGACGGCAAGATCTACGCCCTCGCCCTGTCTGTTGCGCGCGCACTAGCCGAGAATCTTGTCGGGTTGGCCAGCCGTTTGACGCCCGACGTGGTCAACGCTCTCCAGGACACGAACGCCGCGGACAACAAGGACCGCTCGGGACTCTTCTTCATACCCATCTCCACCAAGAACGGGGAAAGATCCGGGCCCCGAGACTATCTCATGGCCCTCGTCGACGACAATTCAAAAAAGCTCGACATCATGATAAACACGCTTGTCACAAAGGTCAAATTCGACCAGGGGGGCAGCACGCCCAGAGCCACGGGCGTGGACTACATCCAGGGCGGAAGCCTCTACGGCGCGGACCCCAACTCCAACCTCGGCAGAAATCCAATACGATCCGGGAGCGCCAGCGCCAAGAGGGAAATCATCCTCTCGGGCGGCACGTACAACACGCCGCAGATGCTGAAACTCAGCGGCATCGGCCCCCGGGACGAGCTGGAGAAGCACGGCATCCCGCTCGTCCACGACCTCCCCGGCGTGGGCACCAACATGCAGGATCGATACGAAGTCGGCATCATGGCCCAGAACCCCGACAAGTGGAACTTCCTCGACGGCTGCGGCTTCGAGCAGCAGGAGAACGACCCCTGCCTGGACAAGTGGAAGCAAAAGGACAAGGACATATCCCAGCGCGGCGCCTACCCGGCCAGCCTGACGGTAGGCTACCTCAGGAAGTCGGCCGTGGCAGAGAACGACGTGCCCGACATCTTCATGACCCCGGCGCCGTTCCAGTTCAAGGGCTACTACCCGGGCTACTCGGTCGACGCGACGCGCGACAAGAAGCAGCTGTCGTGGCTCATCCTCAAGGCATACTCGCGCAACAGGGCTGGCACCGTCACCCTGCGGTCCAGCAACCCCCGTGAGCCGCCCGACATCAACTTCAACTACTTTGACACGGGGACCGGCGGCTCCGGTGCCGCGGACAAGGACACCCAGGCGCTGGTCGAGGCCATCAAGGTTGCCAGGAGCGCCATTGACAAGATCCCTCCCTTTCCGACCAAGTTCTCCGAGTTCTGGCCCGGGTCGGACACCAAGTCGGACGAGGAACTCGCCGACTTCGCGAGGAGGGAAGCCTGGGGCCATCACGCCTCGTGCACGTGTGCCATTGGCAGAGACGACGATCCCATGGCTGTGCTGGACTCCAAGTTTCGCGTCAGGGGCGTGCAGAACCTGCGTGTCGTGGACGCGAGTGCGTTTCCCAAGATCCCCGGCTACTTTATCGTTCTGCCGACGTACATGCTTGGCGAGAAGGGGGCGGACGTGATTCACGAGGCTGCGCAGGGGGGGGGAGGGTAGGGCCCGTTGTTACTCCACAAAGATGGGATTTCTATATCGTTCACTTAAGATAAGGATAGGTCATGTCGAGTTTTTTTTAGCTGGTGTTTGTTTCGAAACGCTGTTTGTCTTTGTCGGCGCGCGTCAATAGCCTGTCCGTTGTTGTTTTTTTCATCGGCATGTCTGATTTACATGATGATGATGTACGAAATGGAATCAAGCAGTTCTACCATGCCGCGCTGTATCGTAAAGAGGGGTATCGTCGTTTCCAACTATTTTTTTTTTTTTAAGTCAACAAAAATCCATGCCCCCTCGTCAATCCGACTCCCCCAGCGCCGATAGAATCAGAGAAATGGCTTTCTCCCCCATGAAGCCCATGTCCTCGACGCCCGGCCCCAGACAAACACTCCCCTTGCTCCAGGCCCGGATCAGCTTCCTCGCCTGCCAGACAGCCAAGTGCTTGTTGTACCGGTGCATCCTGGACAGCAGCTTGGCGGCCAGCTCGCGGCGCAGCTTCCCCCTCCACTCGGCGCCGGCCCATCGGATGTCGGCCCTCCCGAGCGGGCACAGGGCCTCGGGCAGCCCGGTAAAGGGGTCGAGCATGGTGAATTCCATCCTGAGCATGGCGGGATTGCAGCTGTACGACACCGAGGCCGAGATGTCGGCCTTGCAGGTGTTGGAGGCGCGGCAGGTCGACGCGTCCCGGTGTTGGTTGGGCGCAGCTAAAACCATGGATCAGCATCCCCTCTTTCCCTTTTATATATGCTGGGCCTCTTATTCATGCTGGGCCTTATATGTATCCTGGGCCTTATATATATCCTGAGACCTTATAAATAGGCCTCATCGTGGGGACCCAACTTACTGCATATAGTCCCCGCAACGACATCAGCCTCGACCATGAACTCGGGCTCAGGCCTCACCAGGTCTTCTCCGCCCTCGACATCATCAGCATCGCACTTCCAGTCCCTGAAGACGGCGTCGAGGAAGCCGTCTATGCTCGCGCGCGTCGTCTCCAGCGTGGCGCCGTCGTCCGTCGCCGTCCCGCACGCGTGCAGCATGTCGAAGCACTTCTTGAGCTGCACCTCTGTCAGCTGGTCGGCGCTAGAGATGGGCTTGGGCATGCCCGGGTACTGGGATCCCGCGCCGAGGTCGTCGAGGAACCGCCGGCGCGCCTGCCTCGCTTCGCGGGGCGTGATGAGCACCGACGAGGAGAGGAAGATGGGGGATTCGGACCGCGCGTCTCGTTTGACGGAGCGGGGGGGCGAGTCTCGCGTCGACTGGTCGGTGCTGTGTGCCTGCGGGAAACCTTGAGGTGTCATGGTTAGCAAGAGGATGGGATGTGATGGCCTTGAGGTGTCATGGTTAGCGAGGGAACTTTGAGCCGTCATGGGTAGCAAGAGGATGGGGGAGAGGGGGGGAAAACCTTGAGCCGCCATGGGTAGCAAGACGATGGGAAGGGAAGCAAGGTTTCTTTTGAAAGGGAAGAAAAAGGCCTCACGTAACTGCGAGGCCTGTTTGATGACGAGTGCGCAGCAGCTGTTTTGGGGCGGAACCTGCCATGGACTTGCTCCTGTGTTGCATTGGCTGGGGGGGGGGGGGTGAGAGAGCCCGAATCACAGATCAGAGTCTTCTTTTGTGAAGAACCTTGTGAAGGACACAATTGTGCTCTCGGGGTCTCTATAGCCGTTGGTCCGCAGGCCATTGTGCCAGGTGCCACGACTCACTTTTGCCTCAGAGTCGGAGGAGGGTGAATGTGAATGTGAATGTGAATGTGCAATGCCGTCTGCCCAATCATTGTCGAGTGCATGTCCAGATCGGGATGTGCTTTATATGGGTGGGTGGAGAATCCGTCCGCTTGAGTCCATGCGACACAGTTTTAGACAACAATCAATGACATCTGCACAGAATATGCCAACTTGACTTTGTAAAAGAGGCGGCTGACACTCGTGTATTTGATTCTAATAATTCTTCTATCCAATTCGTTCCGTCAATCAATGCTTCACCAAAAAGACCAAGACCAAGATCAAGGTCCAGCCTATAAGTAGACCATGTGGAGTGATTTGGTGGCAAAGAGCGATGAAAAGAGAAGATGATGTAGAATTGCTATCTAGGAATTCAACAGGCAAAAGAGAAGCTATTATAGCTTCAAATCTATCAGCAATGAATTAAGGTCTTCAAGTGAAGCCTGCAATGAATTGCGATAGCAAACGCGATCGCAAACGCGATACGGGAAGATGCATCATCAAGCGAAGAATCTGACGATGTGATGCCTGAGGCTGCGATGTGAGGCTGTGATTCTCAACAGACCACGCGACTTCAACCACCTCTGACCAACATGTTCTTCCCCGGCGTGTTTCCGCCACGGAGCCCCCCCCCCCCCTGTCGGAGACAAAGGGAAGTAATGACTCCAGCGTACCTCGACCCAATGGAGGAACATCCATCGCAGGGGCTACCGGTGTTGGGAGTGTTTTATTCCTGCCCCTATCCAGCCTTGGGAGGAGAATACCGCATCTCATCCGTGTTGGCCCGGTACTGCTGCTGCACACCACCACCACTGCTCCGCAGCAACTCCTCGCGATGCCCGGCCTCCTTGTCCGACTGGACCATGGTGCAGCAGTGGCAGCAGCACGAGAGGGCGAGGTCCTCGAGACACGAGCCCCGCAGATTGTACTTTTCGCGAATATCCATGCGCTGCATGGCGAGGGGGATCCAGTGGAGGCCGACGCAGCCGGCGCCGCAGAAGAGAAGGCACTGCGTTTGACCGCATCAGGCTCAGGCTCAGCATCAGTGGACAAAGGGGGAGGGGGGCCAAAACATACAGAAGTGTTGATGGGCTCGTACCCCTTGAGTGTGCCGTCCTTTCTGATCCGGTGGTGCGTCCTGCCAAATGTGATGCATGGCAGACAGTACGTCATCAGGCAGGTATCGACGGGGTTGAAGCAGTCGAAGAAGCCGGCGTGCCAGGGCTGCGAACCCTCGGGGGACCTGGAGTTGACGACCTCGCCGGGGCGAGATACGACTTGGCTGAAGCGGTGCTTCCAGTCGTTGAGATCCTGCTGGTCGACGGGGGACTTGTTGCTCGGCGCCTGCTGCGTGGTTGTTGCTGCGACGGGCGTCATGGTTTCTTGGGGGGCGGCCATTGTTTGGGACGTCGAGGAATGTACCGGGCTATCTTGGGCGAGGTGCTCTGTCGAGGTGCACTGTCGAAGCCAAGAGAAGGAAGAAGTTGGCGTCGAGGCCGAGAGAAGGAAGAAGCTGGCGTCGAGGTTGGATGCGGAAGAAGTTGGCGTCGAGGTTGGTCTTTTAAGAACGTGGTGTCGTGGTGTGATGACCCGGGCTGTCATCTGACGGACCCCACGGAAGTCGTGGACAACCTGGATCCCAATAAAAACAAAAACCTCAGTGTGCCAAGTTCACACACATACAAGCCTCCTTCACCCAGACCGTTCATCCAGTGCCCAAGGGGTGCGCGCCAAGAGCCACAGTAAGTTCAGCCTGGCGCACTACGCGCACTACCGGGCAGCCAAGCTGTTCAGGCAAGTGGACCTCATCTTAAACCTTCTCTGCAGCTGAACAAGCCCCTTTGACCGTGGCTGCTATTCGTTCGAGCTCGCTCAGTTGAGCCCGGTCTGGACCGTTCTTTGCCTGTCTCGCCTTGCTGGATCGAGACGGGATCGACAGCGCGGACGGACAGGCTCACCACACAAGACGGACAAGGATGTTCATGTTTGCAACCGCTGGGGAGACGTGACGTGCATCTCGACAATTTGAGAGAGGCATTTGCCGAGGCGAGCGAGCGCAGCGGAAACAAGTCAAGAGTGCAGTGCGTTGGAGTAGGAAAACAGCTGCATACAGATTATAGTACAGTAATAAAAACGGCACAACATGGTACATGCAATCGCACAAGCCTCCACTCGGTATCCGGATTCTCACGTCGACAATGCGGATTCCGCTGCCCTCTCACTCATCGACCGAACCGCGTGCTTCTCCATGTCCTCCAACCTCTGGGTCAACGTCCCATCGTAAGGCGGCGCCTCCATGACGCCCATGACGAACGGGCCCTGCGCACCCCAAGCGCACCCGTGCAAATGGTCCCGCATCGTCACCAGCAGCTCGCGAACGCCTTCGTCGGCGTACAGGCCGGCCGAGCTCATCTCTTGCAGCACGTCCAGCGCGGAGGAGGCGTCGCCGAAGCGGTTCCAGTGCATGCGAGCAAGACGGCTGTAAAACGGACTTGATACGCCGAGAACATATGACGGGAGACCGAGCTCTTTGATGCGGGGCAGGATCTCGAAGGCGTAGTCTGATGGGCGGGAGAAAGACGTCTCGAACAAGGCCAGGCCGCGGTTGATGAAATGGGGGTACAGCGGGCCGTGTACGTCCATGACTCGTTTCTCATCGGCGGCATGCGTAGCAGCAGGTGGTGGTGCATTGGTTTCCGTTGCAGACTTGCGCTGGCGCGTCTTGCCCGTCTTGCCTTTTCTCTTTGCGCCCTGCGCGATGCCCAGTCTGGCGGGCAGTGAGAAGACTTCCGCCTCCATGACGCGCCAGAGTGCGACATCCGTGTCACACGCCTCCATCAAGGCATCCACCCTTTCGCGCTCTTCCGTTCTTGCCACCTCATACTTTGCTCGCTCCTCCAGCCTTGCCCGGTAGGCCTCGTCCAGCTCCATCATCTTGCTGGCCGCGCCGTTGTTCGATTTCGGTTCCAGCTCATACAGACCCAGGGCCACTTGGGCGGCATGCCGCAGTGACGGCGGATACCGGCGCAGGATTTTATCCCGAAACTCCGTCACGCGCGCTTGCTCGACGATGGATCTTGCCATGCCCGGTGGCGGCTGCTCTTTTGACGACGGCGCCGACCAGACGTGAGGCGTGGATCCCGACGGCGCGGGACGCTTTCTGGCAGAGGGCATGCGGCCCTGGGCAATGTCATCGAATATGCCCTTGAACACCTCGGCCTCGGAAGGCGTGATTGTTGACTGCTTGTCTGCAGCATCGCCTACTTCCTCGAGTGGCGTGTCGTGATCCCATTCAAAGGGAATAGAGTTGTCCTGCTTGCGAGGCTTGCTCCGTCGAGGAGGCACATGGGCGAATCGAGCGAATTGGACTACATTTCGGCTGCGAAGGGCTCCTTGCAGCGTTCTCGTTTGATACAAAAACGGCACAAGGGTGGACGACATTCTAAGAGAAGAATTGGGTGTTTTATCCTCGTCCCTTATTTCATCGATGGATTGCGCCGGGATGGGTCAAGACGAAGTTTAGATTAATGTAGGGGGAAGGGGGGGGAAAGGAAAAGAAAAGAAAAACCCCGAAACAGGCCATCGGTTAAAATCCGGGTGACCAACCCAGTGCGCACTGCGGAGGCACAACAACGCCTTCCCTTCGCGCCGCGTGACTCGGCGCCAGAATTCATTAAACAACGTCGCGACGGGCTGCGCGTGCGTCGGCCGTAAGTGGCGACCTGATTCATGGCATCGGGACTCGAATAATTTGCAGTTGCAAGTTTTTGACCGCCACTACGGCCCTTCGGAGGCGGTACAATTGCAATTACCTCCTCAACCTCTCTGTTCGGCCATTCTCAACTTGCTCCGCTTCTGGCCGCTTCTGGAGTAAAAATAACGACCAAAGATGCCCGTGAAGAAAGAATCAGCAGAGATGAGCGCCTTTGAGCGCAAACGTCTGGAGAATATTGCGGCGAACCGTGCGATTCTGACAGACATTTCCGCAACCGCCAAGAAAGTCATACCTGCCAAGCCCGCGCCGAAACCAGCGCCGAAACGCAGCCGACGCTCCGAACCCTCGATCAAGCGCGAATCTACAAGGCCCACGCGCGTCAGCTCGCGGCTGGCCGGCCTGGAGGCGGACAATGAGACTCTGAAGCGCAAGCTGGAAGTCGAGGCCGAGCATCAGGCACAGGAGGCCAAGGCCAAGAAACTGCGCGTCGCCGACGATTTAAACCTTGGCGATATAGCCGTCGAGGGAAAGAAGTGGGCGGCCGGCTTGAACAGCCTGCGAGGCATCGTGAGAGGTGCGCAGCCCGGCGTTCGCACCTTCACCGAAGACGACATCAAGGAGACGACGGACAAGAGCCTCAAGGAACTGCGGCAGCGAATGGGCAGTTTAAAGCTCTATGAGCACTGGCTGCCGAATGGTAAAAGCTCCTCTGAGCCTCGGCGTCCCGTCCGCGGCCGTGGCCCGCCGTCGCTGGCACTTACTGACAAGAAAATAGATATCAAAATCACCCCCCAGAGAGTGTACGCGCTGGGCTTCCATCCGACAGAAGACAAGCCAGTGGTTTTCGCCGGCGACAAGGAAGGCACCATTGGCGTGTTCGATGGCTCCCAGACGCCGCCGGAGCTCGACGACGACGACGACGACGGCGACAACGACAATGCGACGGCCGATGCCAAAATCTCGGCGTTCAAGACGCATTCCAGAACCATCACCTCGTTCGTCTTCTCCCCCACCGACGCGAACGCGGTATACACATCCTCATACGACAGCTCGATTCGCAAAATGGATCTGGAAAAGGGCACGTCGGTGCAGGTCTTTGCCCCGTCAGACATGGACACGGACATGCCCATCTCGGCCCTGGACATGGCCGATTCCGAGCCTCACGTGCTGTACTTTTCCACGCTCGGCGGAGGCGTGGGCCGCCACGACATGCGCGCGCCCGCGCCCGGACGAGGTCATGAAGAGATCTGGGCCCTGTCCGAGCAGAAGATCGGGGGCTTCTCGCTCCACCCCCTGCAGCCGCACCTGCTCGCCACGGCCTCGCTCGACAGGACGCTCAAGATCTGGGATCTCCGGAGCATCAGCGGCAAGGGCGACCTGCGACACCCCGCGCTGCTGGGCGAGCACGAGTCGCGACTCAGCGTCTCGCACGCCTCGTGGAGCCCGGCCGGCCACGTGGCCACGTCGTCGTACGACGACCTGGTCAAGATCTACGACTTCACCGACGCGGCGACCTGGGAACCCGGCCACGACATATCGCCCGAGGCCATGGAGCCCAGCCACAAGATCCATCACAACAACCAGACCGGGCGGTGGGTCACCATCCTCAAGCCTCAGTGGCAGAAGCGGCCCAACGACGGCATTCAAAAGCTCGTCATTGCCAACATGAACCGCTTCGTGGACGTCTTTGCCTCTGACGGGACCCAATTGGCTCAGCTGGACGGGGATGGAATCACGGCGGTCCCGGCCGTGGCGCATTTCCATCCGACCATGGATTGGGTGGCAGGTGGCAATGGGAGTGGAAAGCTGTGTCTATGGCAGTGAAGGGGGGAATAATGTCTTGTATAATTAGTCATGATGAATGCGGAGGGAGGCGTCAGCTAGAACAACAGAGCGCGGGTACTGTTCTACGGCGCAGAGCTTGCCAGCCACATTGTCAACTCTCACCGGCATGCGAAAAGAAAAAATCTGTCACAGCACCTGTCATGTCATGTCGGCCGTGAACAAAAGGAGCCTCTGGCACTATGGTGGGGATTCACGATTCCCTGGATATCAATCACCGGGACCTGTGCACAGAGACTTGTGAACAACGAACATGCAGCAGGACGTACTGACACGTCTCGAGATGGGTGTTTCAATGTCGGGATCCAGGCCATGTTTCTCTTGAAGACACGGAGCGCGCGCATCGCGGCTTGCGAACTTGTGCCTCGTAGTCATAGGCGCCATAGCATAGCATATCCAGCTTGCGTCAACTTGTCATTTCTGACGGAGCTGACTGAGGTCTGAGCTCGTACCAAAATGATAGTGGTAATGATAATAGTTGATTAATCTCTACTCTAGCTACGGTTGCCCCATAGTTCTTACTACCCTAATTTACCCTTTATTATATAAGCTATTTCCCTACTTAACAAGCTAGGGGGGTATTCTGCTAGTATTAACCCTAATACCTCTAATTTTTCTATTATAATACTTTGTTATTCTCTAGATTAGTATTATCTTTAGTTCCTTATTTAGCTAAATCCTAAGTATTTAACCTTAATAGTTAAAGTTTCTCTAATTATAGAATATATAGTTTTAAGTTATCTAGATAGATTTTTCTTAGTATCTTACCTTCTAATAGTTTAATCTTATATATTACTAAAGATACCTTCTAGATAACCTTTAATAGCTTCCCCTAAGTCTTATAAAACTTCCTTTTAGCTTATTCTCTTTATTTATCTTTTCCTATATAAGATTTCCTACCTTAAAGCTTTATCTAGGTTTTATAGTATTATCCTAATTATTTACTTTTTATATTTAAACTAACTCTCTTTGTTTTTCTTATAAATCTAGGTTTTATAAATTAGTTTCTTAAAGTAGTTTTAAATTATCTATCCTTAGATTCTCTAATTCTATAACTTTAAGTTCTTTTACTCCTATATATTTTATAAATAGTTTAAATCCTAATATTAATATTACTAGGCTTATCCTAATGCTTAATATATAGTAATTATTAATAACTACTATAATACTAAGGATAACTTAGTTCTAGGAGTCTAGAGAAATTCTATCTCTCTTTATCAGAGCATTGCAATACAATACAATACATTACACAATACAATACATCCAAAATTTTACAATACAATACAATACATGTATTATTTGTATTGTTTTGTATTTTTTTTTCTTTTTTTTTAGTTTTAAGTAAATTCCTTAATTATAAGGTATATATAGTTAATATAATAGCTTATAATAGCTTATAATAGCTTATATATATATATTACTTCTATTACTTATATAACTTAAAATATTATTAGTGTTAAAGTTTAATTAAAAATAAATAAGTAATAAATTAATATCATATAAATATAAGTATTTATAAGTAAATTACTATAGAAAAAGCTAGACTTATTAATTATTTAGTATTTAAAGGTTTTTTAAAATATTAATAAAATAAAATTCCTTTCTTTTTTATGTTTTTAATATTATACTATTTATAATTTTATACTAATAGAAAGTAAGTCCTAATATAACTATAAGACTTACTTTAGTATATTTCTCTCTTTTTAACTAAAATTACATAACTAAGTAAAGAGATTATTATATTTATAGTATAACTAATAGGACCCACTTTTAGACCCACTTTTGTATATATATTTCTTTTTAGCTAGAATTATATAACTAAGTAAAGAGATAATACTAGGTTTATAGTATAACTAATAGGACCCACTTTTAGACCCACTTTTATATATCCTCCTCTTCTTAGCTAAAGTTATATAACTATAAAAAGGGATTATACTTGGTTTTTAGTGTTTAACAAGACCCACTTTTAGACCCACTTTAAGAAACACTATATAACTAAGTAAGTAAGCTAAAAGTAGTATAAATAGTTAAACTTACTTTTAAAGCTTATTTATTTATTTACTTAATATTAAAAAAATAGTATATATATTATGATTATTCT
This sequence comes from Epichloe hybrida, assembly GCA_019022495.1. Lineage (NCBI taxonomy): Eukaryota > Fungi > Ascomycota > Sordariomycetes > Hypocreales > Clavicipitaceae > Epichloe > Epichloe hybrida. The sequence goes on from JAFEKR010000030.1 coordinate 516,844, forward strand.
TTATATAATATTTTACCTTTTCTTTATAAGCTTTTCCTAGGTTTTTTCCTTTTCTTTTAGTTTAAAAAAGGTTAAAAGCTAATATAATTTATTATAATTATAATAAAATAGCTTAATAGTAAAAGAAGCATTTATTAAATAAATCTTAATTTTCTCTTTATAATAAATTCCTTATATATATAAGTATATTTTTATTAGAGTTTTAATCTTATTTATTTAGAATTATAAATTATTTCTTTAGGGTAAATATTATATTTAAAGCAAAAATACTATATTAAAATGCATAGTAAATCCTATAAAAAAGCTAGAAAGATAGGATAACCTTTAAAATATAAAGAATAAATATTACTATAAGTTAAGTTTAGATAATACTATTTATAGCTACCCTATATATATATATAGCTTAATAGTCTAAATTAGCTAAAACTTTATAATTCTATAACTAAATACCTAAATAGTATAAAAATTTAAGGATATCTTATTTAGATTATATTAAAAATCTACTATATAATAAGTATATATACTACCTTACCTTTTTAATAATACATTGTATTGTATTGTAATGTATTGAATTGTATTGTAATGTATTGTTACGTGCTAGCTTTGCACGTTGTTGGGTCGAATCCGTCAGAGGGGCCAACGGATTCGTAGGTTCATAAGTCGTGCTAAGTTCACTTATAAAAGCTACTCTTAGGGGTAGGTTCAGATATTAGAAGTAAGTTAATTTCTCTACCTATAATGCCAAACTTATTCTTATCCTTCTTATTAGTGGCTAAGTAGTTTCACCATGTAACAAGTACTAGGCGCGCCTTAAAAGACAACTATCCTAGTCATAACTAGCTAAATCCTAGTCTAATTTAGCATCTATAATAAAGCAAAATAATTTTCTCCTAGCAACAGAAGTAAAAACAAAGGAAAGCAAATTCATTATATTCATTGCTAAATACGTAACTACCATACTCCTTAAATAATATCAATTAGAATTATCATATTAAATAACAAATTCTTAATTCCATAACCACTCATTCCTTTTCGCTCTATATTCTTATCCCTTTTTTCTAAATTATTCTTTTTCTTCCTTTACCTACTAAATTCCTTTACTCTAATATCCTTTTTACCTTCTATAATTACGCTTAAGTTTTCCTTATTATTAAATAAAAACACCCCTTTCTTTATATTTATTAAGTTAGTCTAGCAACCCCATAAATTCGTCTTCCTTAGTTATGTTTTTATTCGCTAGCTTATTTACCTATATACGTAGTGTCGCTAGACGTAAAACTACTTAAGCTACTTTTAGCTTTAGTCCTAATTTTTTAGTTAGTCTCTATCTCTTTATTAGTGTTTCTAGCACTAGAGTATTCACATGCGCTTGCTTATTTATTAATTTAACTTTATTAGCTAATCCTAGTGTTTATAACTTTCCGCGTAGTGTTTCTAGTACTAGAGTGTCCTTTTATACTCATACCCTAGCTAATTTAGTACGCTTATCTGCTATTTCTAGCGCGGCTATTACAGACTGCGGCTTTATAACACTTTTCTTTAGTGTTTGTAGTCTAGATTCCGCTAGACTTAAGACTATTAAAATTAGTTCTATAGTAACTAATTTTGCTGTTTTTATATCTTCTTTAAGCTTCTTTTGCTCTAGTAAGAGCCTATTAATAAATATTACTTAAAGATTAATCCTATCCCGTAGTTCTGTCACCATAGCTACTAACTCTACTATCTTTTTCTTATACTCTTTTTTATTAATTATATTACGCTTTAGATTAATAACCTAATTATGAAATTCCTTTAACATTCTACCTAATTCCAAGCTTAGGATTCTTCCTTTTTAGTCCTTTAGTATCTCTAATACCTAGATAAACTTTTTGGTTATTAATATTATATTCTCCTTTGCTACTTCCTCTAGTTCCACTACTTTAGTCTTATATTTATTAACATCTTTATTTACGTCTTTTATAAGGTTTTTTACTGCTTTAAATTTAGTGTCTATCTTATTAATCTTATTAATCAAATTATCGATTTTGCTTATCTTATACTCCTTATTTCTTTCTTTATTCTATTAGAATTCAGCTGATTTAATTATTACTAACATCCTCCTTATCTTAATACAAAGTAAATCTGTCCTTCTAATACTAGTGAGTCCTCCTGTAATTATACTATTCACCCCTCTATATTTATCCACGAATCTTAAAGCTAGTAGGTTTACTTATAGCAAAAGCAATGCTATACTATTGTAGGTAGTACATTAGTAGCCACGTTTAACTATAACACTATTGTAATAAGCTACTGCCGCTGTTTTTACCTAATTCTTTACTTATCTAGTTACTTTACACTCTATCAGATTCGCTATTAATTAATGCGCTAGTTTCCCTACTTATTACGCTACCTACTATTATATACTTAAAGCGGCCTATTATTCATTAAAAATAGTAAAGATCTAGATTACTACGTTCTACTATAACGTAAAGTAAGCATCCCTTAAATCCACCTCTAATCTATTAGCTACTATAGTAGCACTATTTAAGGCAAATTCGTAAGCATAAGCCTATATTACATAGCAGATATCCTATACGCTTGCCTTCTAGCCTACTATAGTGTGCCTAAAGCTACTAAAGTCAATTAATTTAATATCTCTTCCTTTGTATTTAGCGTTAAATTCCTCTATTACTCTTTTACACGCTACTAATCTAATCTTTAGTATTAGTAGGTGATTCTCTGATCTAGATCCTAGTTTTCTAAATCTAGCGAATAGTAATTAAAAATTAAGTTTTCTAATTTACTCATGCACCTATAATAGTATAATAAGGTATTTAGCGGGCATATCGTCAAGTTTATCTTCAAATTTAGTCTTAAGTTCTTTTTCCTTGCCCTTAGACCCCACAAAGTCAAATTCTCTATCACTACCAGCTCTAGTTTCAGGTTTAGATCCTTTATTATCATCACTATTAACTTCATATTTAGCGTTCTTGTTGCTTAATTAAGTAAGGTTAATTTTCTCCGTATTATTACTACTCTTATTACTATCCTAGTAGTTAACTTCCTCTTTACTACTATTATTTTCCTTAGTTACATAGATAAGTTTATTACTCTTTTAAGCTACTTTACTTAAAGCCTACTATACTTATTTCTAAATTTATTCCTAATTATCTTCTAGTAATTACTATAACACCTAATTACTTTCTTATCTTTCCACCTCTAAATCTAGCGCTATAGCTAGGTAATCTTCACTACTATTATTTTTTCCGTCCATATCTTGTAATAAAGGCTTTATTCTAGCTACCTTTTTAATAGTAGTAGTAACAGCTTTAACGTCTTCTATACTACCTATAGCTACCTGTAATAGCTTATTTAATTCGTCTTATACTATTATTAAGCCTACTAGATACTATTATTAGCATAAAATCGTGATTTGCTTTAGTAGATTTGTAAACTCTTAAAATTAGTAAAATTCTAGTACTAACTTTAACGCATGGCATAACCGCTTTAGTCCTTCGAAAACAACTACTATGCTTAATTTGCGTAGAAGGTTATCTACCTATTATTTATATACTGCCTTTTCTTCACAGGAAACAACTAAGTATCATACTAAATCTACATATACTAATTCTCTAACTATTTAATTTCAGCGTATTAAAGCTAGGCACTAAATACATAGGTGCACCGCATATATTTACTTGTAAATCATTTAGTTATGTATATCTAACTTATTATTAAATAAAATAAAGTCTAGTTTTCCACCTAGGTAATAGCGTAGGTTATAATTAATTATGTAAGCTTTGTATTTAAGCTTAGAGGGAGCGTTTCTATATATTATACAAAACCTCTTATAACTATTACACTTCTTTATCTTCTCTAGATAACGCTCTTTTACTTCTAATAGCTTACGAAACTCTATTCTTCTTATATTACTAAATTCACATACCTTAGCCACGTAGCAAAAGAAAGCTTCGTGAGATTACATGCGCTTATACTAAATCCCACTACGCTAAGTTTATATAGGTATTAGGGTTATTATAAAATATAGAAAATATAATAATTCAAAGAATATAACTACACAAGTACTAAATCTAACTACGCTAAGTTTACGTAAGTATTAGGGGTTATTACAAGGTGTAAAGAATACAAGAGTTAAGAAAATACAACTACGTGGTTATTAAATAGCTTTATAAGGTAATAGGAAATATTAATATTAAATGAAATTACGTGCGCGCGCACTAGATCTAGCTATGCTAGGAATGTGAAGGTATTATAAGATATTATAGGATGTAGGTTAAGTAGGTTACCCTTAGCTAACGTAATAAATAATATGTGTAGGAGGATGTGATAATTCCGTGCTAACGCCTTGAATTTGCCCCTTATTATTATACCTTTCCTCTAATATTATTATTCTATAGGAGGTTTAAGGCCTTTCTTTACATACTCCCTTGCCTAATTAATTAGGTTTTTCTTAAGATAATCCTCTACTATCTCCGCTGCATTAATCCTTATTTTATCTTCTATAATCTATTAGTTATCCTTAGTAGCGTAGCCCTTCTATCTAACAAGGAATTTAATTCTTAATGTTTTAGTTTACTTAAAAATCTTAATCTAATAGCCATAAATTCTCTTAATTTCCTAATAGTCTACTTCCTACGAATTATCAAACGCAATTAGCGGAGAAGCTACCTCTTCTCTCTTAAATAGGTCTTTTCCTTAGGCTAGCTTCCAAATCTACGTAGCTAATACTACTAGATACACACGCGAATTTAGAGGGAAATCTAATTAATATGCCAAGGGATTCACTTTTTCTAATACCTTATATAGCCCTGCCCTTTATAGGGACTATTTCTTCTTTAGTTTACTAGGTAATTCATATCCCTTATGTAGTCATAGATATACTATATCTCCTTTATTAATATCAACTAGTTTATAGTAATTATCATATTAAATTTTAGTAAGCATAGCTACTATCATAATCACCAATTAGGCCTCGTGCTAGTATAATTTTCGTAGTACCACAATGTCATTTACGTTAGATCTAGTGTTAGTTACGTTATTTAGAGAGAGTAAATTAATAATACTTAGCGGATAAAAACCGTATAGTAGCTTATTAGGAGCCTGCCTTATGCCCGCAGCTATAGTGTTATTTAGCTAATGCTATAGTACTAGTAGTAACAATATCTATGTCATATCTAGGTCCGTTACTATATAATATTATATTACAATTATTACTATCTGATTTTTCCTTTCCGTAGTTCTATCTATCTAAGGGTAATATACTATGCCTATAAGGAGTTTAACTCTTACATGCCTGAATATTTCCCTTTATATATTAGATATAAACTTTAGGTCTCTATTACTAATAATTTGTCTTAGCAATCCCTAGTTTATAATATACAAGGCATAGAGAAGTAGTTCTGCCTAAATTTCCGCTAGATATATAGTATGCCCTAGTATTAGAAAAGTTCTCTTACTAAATAGACAATTCACTAGGCATAGTGAATTATATATAACATACCCCTCTATTTGCTATATAGTATTTATAGCTAACACTTCTAGTATATCCATCATAAAATTAAGTGAAATTATATAAAAAGGTGTTAGCTTTAACTATAATGGTTGTAACTCCCTGGGCGGTTTTAACTAATTAATAGCGTTTTCCTAACACACCACATAATAGGCAATATACTTACGAATTTGCTAGCTTATGCGTGGAAAACAGACTAATTGTAACTTTACTACCATTCTAGCAATTCCGAAATAGTGTTAGTTATTATGTACTAGATATAAGATAGATTTAACCTTAGTCGTTAGAATACAGAGCTAGAAAAATCCATCCCCGCTATAGTAGTATAGCAGACTATCTTTACGTAAATCCTATCTATATAAAGGAATTCTTAGTTTAACTCTAGCATCCCTCGCTACTTGCCTTTCCTAATAGGCTTTTATAGCTAAGATAATTTAGCTAAATTTTTAGTCTAGCTAGTATCCTAATATAATTCTAGCCTTAAGTTCGTCGTCTATAATTACTATTACAATGTATTCCTCACTTACAAAATACACACTTACCTCTAATTTATTATATTAACTCTTCTATGCTATCTCTCTATAGGTTACCTCCACTAGTAGCCTAGAAAGCGCATCCGGGATAACATTTAACGTTCCTAGCACGTGCGTCACCCTGAGATTAAATTATAACAAATAATTCGTGACTTTTGCTAGTTTTAGATTAGCCTTGTCTAGATTTATTATTAATAGCAAGGTGTGTTTAATAATGCCCTTAGCTAGAGAATAGTTAGTTAATATATTAACTACTACACTATTAGATTAAACTATTTTTTAGAGTTTCCTAACGCTCTATGTAATTACAGCCATCTCTACTTCTATTAAACCATACCGTTTCTTAGCATGTAATGTTACCCTAGAGAGGAATAAGATTAGCCAAATCCTATTATTCTTAATGTCTTTCCCAGGGATGCTTCGACCATCCCATTTATCTTGTAATTAGAAGGCATATAGGCTAAATCCTTCCTTACATGCGTTAATTTTAAGGAAAAGCAGTTTCTTTAGGTTATAGTGCCACAATATCTGTTTCTCGCTTAGGAATGCTTTAATATCTTCGAAAGCCTTTTTCTTGTTTGCTATTAGCGAAAACATCTTCTATTATATCTTTTGTTTCTGTACTAGTTTCGAAATACTAGTGATTTTCTTATTCTTTTCATAGAACTCTCTTAACAGCGTAGTCTTTCGCTCCTGCAACGGTTGAATTCGTATATTAAACTATAGGATCCTATTACAAAGGAATCTAGCTATCCTAATGAAGGTTTCGAGGCTTAATAGATCGCTTAGGAAAATCATTTTTTAAAATGCTTTAAGTCTATCATTAGTATTAGTAATTCCATTACTATTAACAACAAAACCTAGCAACTAGATAGCGGGGTAGCTGATGAACAATTTCTTTGCTGTAATTATTATCCTGTTTTCTTCGAGGATCTTAAGCACGATGCTAAGATGATTCAAATGATCCTCAATATTATCCGAAAAAACGATGATGTTATTAATATAAACTTAAATAAAATGCTTATACTTTCGGAAAAGTTAGTCTATGAACCTTTAGGTAAAAGCAGGGGAATTTTTAAATCCTATTAGTGCCATATTTGACACCTTAAGGCCTTAATTTAATATGACTACTATGCGGGCTTAATAGTCCCTCCTAATTGGCAACTGATGGAAAAATCCTATTCTGTCAAAAAGTAAGAAAACCTTCTTGCTATATGTGTCATTTATGATGTCGCTTTAGTCTGGTAAAGGGTATATATCTAGCATTACTACGTTATTAAGTAGCCTTATATTAATTACTACCCTTCCTTTCTTTTCCTAGCTAGTTTTACGCCACACTATAAACGCTAGGCACGCTATGGCCGCTGGTTCATCTAAATATGATATCTTGCCCTTTAAGTGTAATTTGTTATATACTTCGTTAAGTTTGCTTACGTCCTGGCCCCCTAATTAGTAAGGTCTAATTAGCTTTATTTAATATTACTATCCCTTAACGAGGTTAATTCTCATTTTCTAGTCCTTAGGCATAGGCATAATGCCTCTGTCTCGATAAATGTCATATTTGTCTGTTAATTTAATAAACTTACTCGCTGCGTCCTAGTTAATATTAGTAACTCGTACTCCGAAGTAATTAATAATATACGGGATCTCCTCTAGGCACGAGATTCCGTAAGATAGTACTCCTACGTTAACCTTTTTTGGATTAAACTTATTATTTCCTTTGTCTAACTTATTCTCCTTCTTGTTCTTTTCTCCTATGGTCTTTGTAATATCCTTGCTAAAATAGGCATAATATGCAAAAGGATTATTGACTAGATGATTAGCGTTAACCTCGCTCGCTGCTACTAGACATGTAACCTTCTGATGTTTGCTAATAGTAATGGTTTTGTCCGTTAGGTTATACGCCACTATCTGTTTCTAGCCGGATCTAGTGATTAATACATTAGGAAAAAACTTCGAACATAATTATGCATAGTATACGCTTGTCTCTTAGTTTTCCTGTGCCTCCTTCTAACTAACTGCTATAGTTAACTATGTCTTTGGTAGAATTATTACTATATAAGCTATAATAACCTATTAGTGTGGAACTTTGCTTATTAGTTAGAATATTTCTGCTTCCACTGTTATGTTATGAACTAACCTGAAAACTACTCTAGGATGTATAAAATTGATTTTCGCTCCGTACTTATAGAGAAAGTTTGTTCTAAGTAGTAGTTTAGGGCCTAGATTTGGTATTATATCTACTATAACTATGAAATATCTAGTGATTTCTATTCTATACACTACTCCTAGGAGATAAAAATCAAATATAGCTGTTTTAGTAATGAAAAAGGAAGATTACACTCTAGATACTAGCTTTAGTTCCTGTGTTCTCTATTTCATATTTAACCTGTTTTACTGTAACTATGCCTTATCCGCTAATATTGATGATGTCCTAGTGTTAAGGTAGATTTAATAATTCTTACCTTTGTTATTGAATTTTAGAGGAATTTTTAAATATATATTTGCTCTCTTCCTGTTATATTTAACCTCCTAAGGTCTTGCAATGGCTTTGATTACTTGTCTAGGCGTGAGTCGTTTTAGTTTAATTACTTCCGTTTTAGTAATTACTATATCCGCTTTTTTGCTACTGTTTTCCGTAAAATAAGTTTTAATAAAGTTAGATTCCTGTATTCCGGATTTATTATTCTTCTTATTAGAGACCTCTCCTTCCTTAGCTATATAGTAACCGTATTCCTAGAGATAGGTTTTATGCTATTATGCATTAGAATTATCGTTATATATCATAATATAGGCATACTTCTTTTCCTTAGTAGGCGGTTTTTCCTAGTGTTAATAATACCTAGGTTACTATTAGCCTCTAGTGCCCGAAGGTCCTTGGCTTTAAGAATGTCATTCTTCTAGTTAATCTTACGCCCTTTCTTACTAGCTTTGGTTAAAACTAGGTTACTTCTCTTAATTCTCTTGAGTTTTATTCCACTAAGGCCTCTGGTTTTGCCCTTTAGTAAGTTAATTTTGCTAATATAGCCTAGGTTAGAAAAATCCTAAGGATCCTTGCTAGTTCCTATTATCCTATTAGTATTATAGATTTCCAGGCTAGAATCGCGCATTTATTGGCCTGTTCTAGTTAGCTTGCATCTTATTTTTATTATCTTCTAACTTACTGTTAGATTTATCTATGTTAAAATAGACTTTAAGCTTTCCTTTACTCTTTTTGCCTTTTCCTTATCCTTTACTACACAGGTGATTGCGTAGGTCGCGTCTCTTATTATTCACTATAGTGATATATGCTAATCTTGTATCCTTGTGAGTTGGTATTAGATATATCTATTGTAATCCTAGATAGAGCTTAAGGCGTAAACGTGTTAGGAGCTAATGGTTAGTTGTTTTGCTATTAGCTCTTATATATTAGAAAATTTTTAATATAAATTTACAAAAAGATACTTTATTAAGGACATCTTCTTTAGTGTACTCTGCCTTATTAAGCTACGCTATCGTATCCTATACTTAAATACTAAATTCCTTCTATACCGTAGTGAATACTAATAATATATTGTTAAATATAGTGGCTTGTTTGTTTATATTAAGATGTTATCTATACTATACTATTATGTCTCCTTGGAATAGCATCTAGATCTTCTTTTAGATAATATCTCGTTAGCTAGGGTTAGCACGATGCAAGTGGTCTTCAATAGCCTAGACCTATAATTTAATATTATGAAAGATAGTCTATTTCCTATTATAAGTAATAAGGTTAGTACTAGCTTCTTCTAGTTTATTATAAGGCTTAAAATATCCTATATCCGTGATTTTCTATGTTAAATCCGTATTTCGTTCCGTTGCCTCTGTTTGTTAATTATACTAGTCTTAATCTAACGCTAGATCCGCTCTTCCTTAATAACTAGGATTGATGTGCTATCCCTAGTCTAGTTAATATAGGGTTAGCTGCGGCGGATTATATAGATTTAACTACTACTATTAGATTCCTAGCTAGTATAGCGGTATTATTAGTTACGCCGCTAGTCTAGACTAAGTATCTAAGTAACTATCGTATTAACCCTAGTCGCTTAGTAAATATACTATCCTCTGCGCGGGATTCTACGCTAATAGTGTTAAACCTACTAAGGTAGTAGCACTCTATGAACCTCTGATTTTAGATATTAATCTTAACGCTAGACAGTCTATTCCATCCACCACCTAGCTTAATATAGCTTATTACATAGCCTGTTACTACTCTATTATTCCCTATAAGAGCTATATAGTATTATATTTATTTACCCTAGCGTGTGTTTCTCCTAGTTCTAATATATTTCCCGAAGGTTCTAGCTGTGGATCCTATGGATTTAGCTTAGTTAGAGGGCTAGGGGGTTCTATGCTTAGTCTAGTAGTATTATTTTTAGGGTAGTTTATGATTCCCTTTCCTTTGTTGATTTTGCCTGTCTCTATTATGCTTAGACTAGTGGTGTTGTTTTTAGGGTAGTTTATAATCCCCTTTCCTTTATTAATTTTGCCTGTCTCTATGCTCCTTTTAGTTCTAGTTATAGTGTTACTATTAGTAATACTAGTAATGCTTTTAGATTGTTACCCCAAAGCTTTACTTCCTTCTAATTTAGTAGAATTATTAAGGAATCCTTTAGATTTAGCCTTAGAGATATAGTTCCTAACTTAATTCTAAATAATGCGTATAGTTTGCGTATTAATTGGATTCTAGTGAATAGGTGGCTCCTAAGATATTAGCTGTTCTTGTCTCCTTATAATTCCATTATTAAATTCGTAGTGTGTAAGTTTATATAAGTCCTTCTAATTACTAATCCTAATAAGTTTTTATTTTTAATGTTTAAAATCCGGATTTACGTTATTAAAAGTCTAGAACTAATAAACAAGGCGTAATTCACTCTTAGTAACTAGGAAAGTGTTAAAAGTGTTTAGTTCTCTGTATTAATGCCATAGATAATTGGTTTTAGATATATAGGTATTATATCTAGGTTACTAGAGATGCGTAACGAAAGAATCTGCAATTACTACTACTTATTACATGCTAGCTTTGCATGTTATTAGGTTGAATCCGTTAGAGGGGCTAACGGATTTGTAGGTTTGTAAGTCGTGCTAAGTTTACTTATAAAAGCTACTCTTAGGGGTAGGTTTAGATGTTAGAAGTAAGTTAATTCCTCTACCTATAATGCTAAACTCGTTCTTATCCTTCTTATTAGTGGCTGAGCAGTTTCGCCACGTAACATGTATTGTAATGTATTGTATTGTATTGTATTATAATGTATTTTTATATAATAAATAATTATAATAAATCATAGAAAATAGATATAAGAATAAAAAGACCCTTAATATATTAAGAAAAAATCATTTTTTAAAATAGATATAAAAGAATATTACTAAGATATTATATAATTTAATTTTTAAATAAATAACTAAATTATATATTCTAAATATATAATTAATAGGTATGCTACAATAATGAATTACATAATACATCGAAGTACAATTGTATATATTTTATTAGCTACCCTTAATAAGCTATGAATTACTAGCTATAGATTTTACAGTGTATATCTATTTTCAAGGAACTAGTAATACCGCTAGTTAACAACCAAATTAATAATCCTATAGTGTTAAGTTTTACTTATAGCTTTATAAATTAACATAATTCGCCTCTTCCTTTAAGTTTTACTTATAGCATAAATTAACATAATTCCCTCTTCCTCTGCGACCGTGTTTGTTCTATCTCTCTACATCTCTTCCATCTTATAACTTGTCCTTCAAAGCTCTAAGGCAAACCAAAAAAAAAACACAACTCATCCTCAATTGCAGCCAATCCAATTCCAAACCTACAGACGCTATATATTACTATAGTTCTATGTTTCTCTAAGGCTACTTAAAATATTAGGTTTTTAAAGTATAAGCTATTATTATAATAAATTCTTCTTAGCTATCTAAATATTAGGCTTTAGCTTTTATCCTAAGCTTATATAATAGAATCCCCTATAGCCTCTCTATAGGATTATCCTAATATAAATCTTATTATATAGTTTATAATAACTAATATATATATATCCTTATTCTTTACCTTTAGTATTATTAGACCTAAATAGTCTATTATAACTAATCCTTATAGTTCTAAAACTATAATAGTCTTAGAATTTACTTAAGAAACTTATATTCTAGTTTATTAATATACTAAATATAAGTAATAATATAATTCTATATCTTTACTTTAATCTAGCTAAAAATACTTCCTATAAAGTTTATATATTATAATTACTATCCTAAAATACTCTCTAGTATTATATACTTCTTATAATTTCTTAGGCACTTTAGCTAATAATATATATTTTACTAATAACTTATTAGACTTTAAATAATATAAAGTCTAGTTAAAAATATAATACTTTAAGGATTAATACTAAATAAGTTTATATTATTTATTTAGAATAGTTTAGTATTTAAAAACTATAGCTAATAGGATTTCTTTATATTATATTAATTTAAATTACTTAAGAAGACTTTAGTATAACTTCTTTATTATATCTTTATTTAAACTCTTACCCTTTAGTAAAATTAAAGTTATATTTATTAAAACTAATATTAGTTAGTTTTCTCTAGCTAGTGTAATATTAACTCCTATTCTCCTATTTACTAAAACTAGATTTAATCTTAGATAATCTAGTATTTAAGATATTCTATTTATAATCTTTATAATCTTTATAGTGTTTAGATAATAAATATATTTCATATTTAACTCTTAAAGTATATTTACTTATTAAGCTACCTTCCTATAAACTTTAGATATATTTACTATTAAATTAATAATACCTTTATAATTTATATAGACTTTTAATAAGTATAGTAAATAGTTAAGTAACTATCTTATTTTTTTTAGTCTTACTATAATAGTAAATATCTCTTTTTCTAGTATAAAATATTACTTCTTAGTATCTCCTAACTAATATAATATTTATATAATAATTTATACCTTTAGGAAATTAATATTAGTAATACTAGTTCCTAGTTCTATATCCTTTATCTAGAATAATACTCCTCCTATTTTAGTATTTAATATATCTATAGCTATATAAAACTATAATCCTAGTCTAGCGCTAAATATAGTATTTTCTTAAATACTTTTATATATTTTTATTATTACTTATTAAGCTTCTAGTGTTTACTTAGGTTTTTCTCTTAATACTTTCTCTTTCTAAATAGAGGGTTTTCCTATCTTTATTATTTTTAGTTTTTTATAAAAGAAAGCCTTCTTAATAGTAACTACTAAGTTAGATTTTCCTAGTATAAATTTTTATAAGAATAGAGTTAGGTAAATAAGTATAAGTACTTTATTCTAGGATTAGGGTAGTTAGTCTTTGAATTATTTAGCTAGAATAGTAAATTAGTTATAATGTTTTTAAGCTAGTTATATTTTTCTATCTTTTAAGGAATATCTAATATATTTAACTTTAGAAGCAAATTGTTAGTTACACCAAGGTCCTGCGCAGGTATAAGGGTAATCCCGTATAATTGAAGTTAATGATAGTTAGTTAGCTAGCTAGGAGAGAGAGAGAGAAGAGAGGGAAAGTCTAGATGCTAGAAAAGTAGGCGAAATCCGTATGTGGGGAAAAAGAGGGGGTGGCGAATTAATGTAGCCAATTATATTACGTGCATTACGCTAGACCTACAATTGGTCTAGTCTTTGGCCACGATTAAACTAATGAAAATCCGAAGGAATTAACACTAGTAGTCTCTCTTTTTCCCTTGTAGCTAAAGAGCTTAAAAACATAATAAAAATTAGATTAAAGGAAAGTGTATACTAGTGGATCCCTTAATAGGAATCCGCTACTTTAATTAGCTATTATGGCATTAGTTAATTGAATTAATCCGTTAGTCCTTACCTAAGCTCCTATCCCTTAATATTATAGGTCTCTTTACCTATCCTTTAATATAAATCGTTAATTTGTTTAAATTAATCAAAGAGGAAAGTAATAAATTTAGCAATGCTTTTGTTATTATATCCGCCGGATTATTATTACTATTAATCTATTTGACTTTATAGATCTTATGCCTTTTATATAATTAATAAAGAGCTATAATATTAATTATTAGTCTCTTCTCCTTTGTGATTCCTAGCTTTATAAGATATTTATATAATAAAAAAGAATTAGTATAGAGAATCATAGGAATTTAAGGTATCTTTAATTAATCTATAATCTAATATAGAGTTATAGAAATCACGTAGGCAATGTCTACGCCTTAAACTATACTATATAACTTAGAGGTAAGCATGCTATAAGTAACTCTCTTGCTCTTTATTAAGCTATATGTAATAATATTGCTTTTTATAATAAAGGTATTATTATCTTGTATTATCTTGTTACTAATTATAATCACGTATTTAATCTGTAAGCTTAGATCCTTGTTATTAGCAAGCAATCTATTTACGAACATAAAGAGCTTTGCCTCCTTAAGAACTAAAGGAATATATTATAGTTTACGTTATTAATTCTTAATTTACTACTTAAGGTGTTTATTAAGGTATATAATATCTTCCCTAGAGGGTTCTTAGTATTAAGCTATAATTAATAAGTTATAGGAAGCTTCTAGTTAATATATAGTTATAATGTAGCTTCCTTAGGCTTGTTATTTTATATAGTCTTGCTTTACTATTAGGGATTAAGGATTAACTTCCTTAATCTTCTAACTCTAGCCTTTCTAGGTTAATATTAGCGAGTTATTAGTGTTTTAGGTTAAGATATAACCGTTAAAGATAAGGGGATTCTTGGCGGTTAATTATTGCTTTTCTTTAGCTATGAAATTAGCCTTCTAGAGCTCTTTCTCTTCTTTTTAGAAGAAGTTATTATTACTTAGTCCTAATATATTATTAGTTTATATTCTAATAATACTAAAGAGATTCTTATTATTTAGGGCTATAATTAATAAGTAAGGATTATAGGTTAAGGTTATTATATTAAGGTTATCCCTATAGTAATAGAAGTATATTACTTACTA
This sequence comes from Epichloe hybrida, assembly GCA_019022495.1. Taxonomy (NCBI): domain Eukaryota; kingdom Fungi; phylum Ascomycota; class Sordariomycetes; order Hypocreales; family Clavicipitaceae; genus Epichloe; species Epichloe hybrida. The sequence goes on from JAFEKR010000030.1 coordinate 531,895, forward strand.
GTAGGTTCTAGCCTTTGTAATCCCGTAAAGAGGTCTAATTAATTTAATTATAGTCCCTTCTAGAAAGAGATATATAATTTACTTTAGTAATCTTATAATAATTAGCCTTATTAGCACTATGTGCAATTGAGTGTAGGCTTATGTAATATTGCGAATCTAAAGGTAAATACCTCTTTTTCTTAATAATAAAGCGATAGCTATAATAAGTTATTAGCTTGCTTATTAAATCGTTAGTAATTACATTAGGATGAATTCCTTTCCTTTGTTATTATAGCCTTATATAATAAGGCAGGATTTCTTATATAGCAAGTCTATCCCTTTGCCTTTAATCTCTCTAACTATACAAGAATTAAAGATTCTATAACCTCTGTGCTTTACTAGGTTATACTTAATAAATTTAAACATATTATAAGCTTATAAAGCGTTAATCTTAGCTTAATTAAATTACTTAAAGGGTTTTCCTAGGGTTATAATCTTCCCTTCTTAGTAAAGTTAAAGAGTAAGGTTTTAATTAGCCTCTTCCTTTACTATAAGGAATACTATATTTAGCATCCCTCTAGCTATAGCTTCTTAAATAAAGGCCTTCTCCTAATCTTTATTTATAAGTATATAGAGCTAAATTAGGCTAATATTCTTCTTAGGGCTATAAGGTTTTCTTTTCCTTGCTTTTATTCCTTTAGGGTAAGGTAGTAAATCTTTAACTTAATAGCTTCCCTTTAAGGCCTTCTAGGCTTTATAAGCCTCCCCTTTAGACTCTTTTATGCTTATAAATTAGACTATAAGGGCCTTTCTTAGTCTCCCTTATCTTCTCTTAGCTAGTACCTATAGCTCTTTACTTTCTTCTATTAGGGGATCTCTTTTAGTAGTAGTAGTTAGTTATATAGTTACTTTTTCCTTTATATTATTAAGCTTTATCTCCTATTACTTTAGTCTCTTTATAATATATAAGTCTTTATAGTAAGGCTTTACTACTATAGAGCGAAACTTTACTAGGCTATAGGGTATATTAACTATATAGGTCTCTTTATTAGTAGTAAGTAGCTTATAAGGGCTATGCTAGCTACCCTTCTCTCTTTATATATATATATATTAGCCTATAGGGGTAGCTAATATATAAGTACTATATTAGGGCTATTCTAGGCTTTAAGGGTATTATAGACTTGCTATAAAGCTAGATAGTGGCGGACTTTATTAGTAGCTTTATAAATTACTTTAGTATATTAAATAATAAAGACACTTAGTAGTAACTTATCTATTATTTATAAGTAGCCTTTAAAGACTAGTAAGGTTAGGATAATACTATTTAGGCCTATAGAGTTATTAATTACTTTAATAGCTATTTAAAGGTATTACTTTAGTGTAAGTTCTATCCTAATTAAGTCTATAATAATATTATAAGCTTAGCATAAAGGTCTATAATATCTCTTAACCTTTCTAATGCTATTATAGGCTTTAATTAGTATCTTATTAGTCTTAATTAATATTAGTTAAGTATAGTGCTTAAACTTAGTAAAAGCGAAGTTATTACTAGCGTTATGTATAATCTATTCTAGAGGTCCGAGATAAGTGTTAATCTAATATTTGTGAATAGCGTCCTAGATATCTTAAGCCTTTTGCTTCCTTAGATTAAGGAATTAGGCTACTTAGAATAATATTACTAAATTAATAATATAAAGTACTAGTTAGCTATTAATCTGCATGATATTAATAATAATCTTGTAGTTGAATTTGTGGTTATCTTTAATTATAAACTTGAATTAACTAGGGGCCTTTCTATGTATCTAGTAATAGTAGTAGACTTTAGTTAATTCCTTAATTACCTAGCATTTAACTTTATAACTAGCTTAGTAAAGGATCTTTATAAGTTATTAAACAGAAGGGTAACTAAGTTAATAATATAATTAATAGATATCTCCTTCTAAAAGGTAAAAGGTAACTATTTCTCTTACTTCTAGTAACCACTAAGGATAGCCTTATTATTATATAATAGGTATAGTCTTATTACCTTAGATAAGTATATTAGCGATGTTATTAATCTTAACTTATATTTTATTTATATTAGTAATTAAGAAAAGGAAGGGGGTAGCTATATTAAGGATATAAAATTTAAGCTCTCTAAGTTCTATAGGTATATAAAGGATTCCTCTTATAACTACTAATCTAGCGCTAAATATAATAATTTAGGGTTTATAAGGGGTTACCTTTAATAAAGGTATTAATCTTAATAGAGCCTTTACTTATGCCTCTTCTATAGTTAACTTTCCTATAGCGCTAGTGTTAGGTATAATCCCTCTAAAGATCTCTTTAGAATAGTATTCTTTAGAGATATAGTAAATTAAGCCTTTATTATACTCTTATAGCTTATAGAGCTCCTGCCTAAGGAATATATGTTAGAAGGCTTAATTATTTAGGGTTATAAGAATATTAATATTAGTAGTATTATAGTTAGTTTATAATCTAAAGCAAAAGAATTATATAATACTTAGGTATGCTATTAATAGTAGCTTCTCTATATTATTATTATTATCTTTAGCTTCTATGTAAGCTAAAAGATATAATTCCTAATTCTAACCTAAGCTTTTATTAGGCTTATTATTATCCTGCTCTTTATAGGAGGTAAGGAATACCTAGAATCTTTTCTCTAAAGGGGGTGTATAATATGTTTTGCTAGCTTACTAGCGGTTCTTTTCTTTTTAATATTCTTTAGTAAAGTAATTAAAGAACTAGTAGCTGCTCTTACTATATATAAAGTAGCGCTTAGTACTTAGCCTAGGGCTTTGTCTGTAATAACTTCCTTTACCGCAGGGGGATAATTACTATCTATACTAATAATTAGTAAATATAGCCTCTAGAGGGTTTTCTTATTAGTACTAAAGGTATTAGGAGGGCCTCTTATTTAATTTCACAATAGTAATTACCTTGCGGAGGTCTCTAGCAAGACTTTTAAAGCCTAGGGAGTGTATATATTCTACTATCTAATATTTAGGCACACTAGCTATAGCATTTAAGGCCTGCTTATAGAGCTTAGTATTTACTATTTTAGTAAGGTATAGTTCTCTATAAATCTTCTTAAGGGTTAATAATGTAATCTTAAGGTAATTAAGCTTACTTTTATTAGGGTTTTTCTTAATTATATTCTTTAATATTATACTACTCTATTAGTAGTAATAGAATTACTAGTTACTTTCTATCTTAAAGTATTAATAAATATAAGCGATTATCTTTTTATAGGAATAGTTATTCCTAAAGAGGTAATTAAGGAAGTATTATTTAGTATTACTTATTAATATAATAGGGAAAGCCTTCTAATAATATATTTAAGAAAGGTTAATTCTATTATACTTATTTTTAAAGAGTATAATCTTTAGTATTAAGAAGTTATATAGCTTCTTACTATAGTAGTTACTATTCTTATATATCTTTATAAGCTCTAAGATTTTCTTTATAATCTAATCTTCGGAGGTGAATTACTATAAAGGCATATTTTATTATAAATAATAGTCCCCTAGTTATTATTAATAATTATTATTAGGATAAAGCTGTTAATTTAATAGTAATTATTATAGGGGCTTTTATAAAGGTTTACGTAGTCTTTAGGGTTAAGGAAGGTGAATTTCTAGGGTAGGTTATTAGGGCTATTAATATTAAGGCTTTAGGGGTTTAGAAGATTATAGTCTCTCTTATAATCTCTCCTATAACTAAAGAGGTATTAAAGTTTAATAAAGCACTTTTTTAAGGGATGCTAGAATTAAATATCCTAGGCCTTGCTTAATAAGAACGCTATAATCTTATAGAGAATTATGTAATTCTCTAATAACTTCCTTTATAGCCCTTTTAAAGGTGTCTTTAGACTAGCCTTTAAAGTCTTCTTAGAATAATTCCTATAGGTTATTATCTCTCTAACCTTAATACTTACTAAGGTTAATAAATCTTATAATCTAGTTATTAAGCTTAAGCTATATAGTAGTCTCTAGATTTAGTTTAATAAATTCTTTCTAATTACTAGAGAAGTTATAAGTAAGCTATTAAAGGTATAAGGGTAACTTATACTCTTAAGGTCTTTTAGGGGTAATAGTTAGAGCCTTACTATTACTAGTAGCCTTTGCTCTTATAGAAAATCTAGATTTCTCTACTATCTTTAACTATAAAAGAAATATTACTAATTTATTATTTTTACTACTAATTAAGCTCCTATATTTACCTATTACTATTATAAGGTTTTTCTTTTATATTTTAGGAGCGTTATTACTCTAATAAAATTAGAAGATTATAAAAATAGGAAAAATAAAAGAAAAAGTAGTAGGAGTAGTAAAAGTAGTAATAAAAATAAATTAATAAAGATAAAGAAAGTAATAGAAGTTCTAAAAGTAATTAAAAAATAATAAGAAAAGTAATAAGGGAATAATAGAAATTACTACTTCTTATTTTTTATAAAAAGGAGGGATAAAGGTAATCTCTCTCTCTTACTAATAAGTATAGGGTAAATAGCACTAAGAGTAAAGGGGGTAAAAAATAAGTAGTAAATACTTATAGGGAGAGATTAAAGGTTTATTAGAAGGTAATATGTTAAAGGGAATTTATAAGTAAGTTAGCTAGCTTAGCTAAGGTTATTTAACATTAGGTTTAAAATAAATACCTTATAGTAATAGATTTAGTTAGTTAGTTAGTTTTCTTATAATAGATAATAAAATTAATAATTAATAATAATATCCTAGATAAATATAATAAAGTTATATTCCTTAGCCTAAGGGTTAATAGATTAATTCCTTAGAAGCCTAATAAGCTTATAACTAGGATTCTAGTCTCTTCCTTTAGTATACTTATATAGTTATGCCTCTCTATTATAATAACTATTATAGTATAATAAGAGGTAGTAGTAGTAGTGTTTATAGAAATATCTCTTCTTATAATACCTAGCTTATTTATAGTTATAAAGTTAACTACTAATTAGTATTAGTTACACTAAGGTCCTATGTAAGTATAAGGGTAATCCTATATAATTAAAGTTAATAATAGTTAGTTAGCTAGCTAGGAGAGAGAGAGAGAAGAGAGGGAAAGTCTAGATGCTAGAAAAGTAGGCGAAATTTGTATGTAAGGTAAAAGAGGGGGTGGCGAATTAATGTAGCTAATTATATCGCGTGTATTGCGCTAGACCTATAATTAGTCTAGTCTTTAGCCATGATTAAACTAATAAAAATCCGAAGGAATTAACATAAATAAGGTTATTTTATATTTACTTAACCTAATTAGGGCCTAGGTAACTTTTAGAAAGTACCTTTTCTAGAGAAAGTTAAAATAGTCTTCCTATATTTCTAAACCTAAGTAATAATTATTAATATAGATAGAAAAGGAAGTGCGTAAATCTTCTATATATCCTAGAATTAATTTGCTCTTAGTACTATCCTAGAAGAAAAGGTATCTAAAAGTTAGGTCCATAAATCTAGTGTAAGTTACTAGTAATCCCTTTAGTCCTTATACTATATTATTATAATAATATATTCTATTTAGCCTAGTAAAAGCTAATTTATATTTATTAGGTAAATAAATACTAATAGCCTAAAATCCATTTAAAGCATTAGTTTATAATAGAATCTGTGAGCGACTATAATAAATTAAATCTAGATTAGCTTCTATATTATAATATAGGTAACCTATTTTAATTGTTTTACTATTTATATCTTTATAGTTATAAACCACTTAGAAAACCTTTTATCTAGGTTTTAGAGTAAAAATTATTAGTATAACCTATTTAGAGTTACTATAAATAATAATTCCTACTCTTTCTATTACTAGGAAAACCTATTTTAAGAAACCTTAATAAGTAATAGAATACTTATATTATTTACGTTTACTAGGCTTTACTCCTAGGATTAGGTTAATATAATACTAGATAAGATTAGTAGTGTGGATATCTTTAAGCTTTAAAATAAAGTAGTCTTTAAAAGTGTAATATAACTATATAATTATTATTCTCTAGTTATTATCTCTTATATAGCTTCCTAGTGTTATATATGAATTCTTAAACTATAAAATAATGGTTTTAGGGGGTAAGGTAGATAATAGATAATTTATATAGAGATTTTAGAATCTTAAGGGGTAGCCCTTAATTTCCTAATTTCCTATATAAATTAACTTACTAGTCTATCTCGCTATATCCTATACACCTAGTATATGCTTTCCTAGTAAAGTTAAATTAGCTAAGTCTATAGTATAATATGTTACTATAGTTCTATGTTTCTCTAAGGCTACTTAAAATATTAGGTTCTTAAAGTGTAAGCTATTATTATAATAGATTTTTCTTAGCTATCTAAATATTAGGCTTTAGCTTTTATCTTAAGCTTATATAATAGAATTCCCTATAGCCTCTCTATAGGATTATTATAATATAAATCTTATTATATAGTTTATAGTAACTAATATATACATATTCTTATTCTTTACCTTTAGCATTATTAGACTTAAATAGTTTATTATAACTAATCCCTATAGTTTTAAAACTATAATAGTCTTAGGATTTACCTAAGGAACTTATGTTTTAGTTTATTAATATACTAGATATAAGTAATAATATAATTCTATATCTTTACTTTAATCTAGCTAGAAATACTTCCTATAAAGTTTATATATTATAATTACTATCCTAAAATACCCTCTAGTATTATATACTTCTTATAATTTCTTAGGTACTTTAGCTAATAATATATATTTTACTAATAACTTATTAGACTTTAAATAATATAGAGTTTAGTTAAAAATTTAATACTTTAAGAATTAATACTAAATAAGTTTATATTATTTATTTAGGATAGTTTAGTATTTAAAAACTATAGCTAATAGGATTTCTTTATACTATATTAATTTAAACTACTTAAGAAGTCTTTAATATAACTTCTTTATTATATCTTTATTTAAACTCTTACTCTCTAGTAAAATTAAAGTTATATTTATTAAAACTAATATTAGTTAGTTTCCTCTAGCTAGTATAATATTAACTTCTATTTTCCTATTTACTAAAACTAAATCTAATCTTAAATAATCTAGTATTTAAGATATTTTATTTATAATCTTTATAATCTTTATAGTATTAAGATAATAAATATATTCTATATTTAACTCTTAGAGTATATTTACCTATTAAGCTACTTTCCTATAGACTTTAGATATATTTACTATTAAATTAATAATACCTTTATAATCTATATAGACTTTTAATAAGTATAGTAAATAGTTAAGTAACTATCTTATTTCTTTTAGTCTTACTATAATAGTAAATATCTCTTTTTCTAGCATAGAATATTACTTCTTAGTATTTCCTAACTAATATAATATTTATATAATAATTTATACCTTTAGGAAATTAATATTAGTAATACTAGTTCCTAGTTTTATATTCTCTATCTAGAATAATACTTCTCCTATTCTAGTATTTAATATATCTATAGCTATATAAAACTATAATCCTAGTCTAGTACTAAATATAGTATTTTCTTAAATACTTTTATATATTTTTATTATTACTTATTAAGCTTTTAGTATTTACTTAGGTTTTTCTCTTAATACTTTCTCTTTCTAAATAAAGGGTTTTCTTATTTTTATTATTTTTAGTTTTTTATAAAAGAAAGCTTTCTTAATAGTAACTACTAAGTTAGATTTTCCTAGTATATATTTTTATAGGAATAAAGTTAGGTAAAAAAGTATAAGTACTTTATCCTAGGATTAAGGTAGTTAGTCTTTGAATTATTTAGCTAGAATAGTAAATTAGTTATAATATTTTTAAGCTAGTTATATTTTTCTATCTTTTAAGGAATATCTAATATATTTAACTTTAAAAGTAAATAAGGTTATTTTATATTTACTTAACCTAATTAAGGCCTAGGTAACTCTTAGAAAGTACCTTTTCTAGAGAAAGTTAAAATAGTCTTCCTATGTTTTTAAACCTAAGTAATAATTATTAATATAGATAGAAAAAAAAGTGCGTAAATCTTTTATATATCCTAGAATTAATTTACTCTTAGTACTATCCTAGAAGAAAAGGTATCTAAAAGTTAGGTTCTTAAATTTAGCATAAGTCACTAGTAATCCCTTTAGTCCTTATACTATGTTATTATAATAATATATTCTATTTAGCCTAGTAAAAGCTAATTTATATTTATTAGGTAGATAGATATTAATAGCCTAAAATCTATTTAAAGCATTAGTTTATAATAGAATCTATAAGTAACTATAATAAATTAAATCTAGATTAGCTTCTATATTATAATATAAGTAACCTAGTTTAATTGTTTTACTATTTATATCTCTATAGTTATAAACTACTTAGAAAACCTTTTATCTAGGTTTTAGAGTAAAAATTATTAGTATAACCTATTTAAAGTTACTATAAATAATAATTCCTGCTCTCTCTATTGCTAGGAAAACCTATTTTAAGAAACCTTAATAAGTAGTAAAATACTTATATTATTTGCGTTTACTAGGCTTTACTCCTAGGATTAGGTTAATATAATACTAGATAAGATTAGTAGTGTGAATATCTTTAAGCTTTAAAATAAAGTAGTCTTTAAAAGTGTAATATAACTATATAATTATTATTCTTTAGTTATTATCTCCTATATAGCTTCCTAGTGTTATATTGTGTGCCTTAAGATGCGCGCCCAAAAACGCGATCACGATAATAAGTGCTAGGGCTCAAGGATAGGGATATCACAATAAGGGGATGACGATATTAGTCATCTTAGCAAGAGGATTAATTAATCTATAAAGGGACCACATATAGCTAGATTCTACGAGAGCCACCACGCATAACTAAATTCTTACTTTCACCCTACCCTTTTGCTTTAGCTAATACTAATAGCTTTAGCTAATATTAACTCTTACTTCGGCTAATATTAGATCTAATATTGTGAAATATATATTAAGAAGAACCCCCCCCCCCCCTTCTCTGATTAAAACGCCGTTTCTAATCCGATAGACTATTTAATCTAGGATATCTCTATACGATAAGATAGTCCTAGCCGTTATTATGATCGTTATCGTCAAGTTAATTAACCCCTCTGTTATGTGTAAGCTCTAGAGCTACTTACGATTATGGGCTAGCATTGTGTCTTTTAGGGTGTTGTTTTCCACTTAACAAAACTAGTGGAGAAACGTGGTCTTAAACCCCTAGGACTTCCGCTTTCTATTTAATCTACTACGGACTAAGATTAATTAAAAGCATGCTTTTTTAGCTATAACCTATAGCTAATACCAAACCGTTTACATAAAGACCCCCTTATTTTATTATTCCCTATAACGTAATATAGACTAGAAGCCTAGCCCTAGACTATATAAGGGCTAAGGCGCTAGCTTTAGACTAGTTAATCTAGAAGAACTAAGCTAGATTAAGGATAGGAGACTGTGTTCTATAGAAGCGTTAAAAGGGAGGCTAGCTAGCTTAGGAAAGTATATTATAAATACTAGCTAAACTATTACCCCCTTGCTAAGAACCTTTAAATATAAGAACACGGAATGGGAACCGCTGTCTAACGTCATAAACTATTTAATCTTAGGACCTATAGCTAATTTTATAATCATTTAGCTATACATTAGGGTCTTATAGTTAATTACAAAGAGCTATGTAATTACACTCCTGATTTTTACTTATAGACTATTTATAACTATAAATATTACCCCTCTAGAAGATTTCTTTTAAAAAATTCTTTTAATTACTAAAGTTTTCATTTAAGCACTTATCTATTTATAAGATTAATTAGAAGTACTATTACTAGACTCTATATCTAATTATTTTTCTTTATATTCCTACTAGCTAAGTAAAGTAGGATTAATTAAGTAGCTAAGCTGTCTAAAGAATACTTAGGATCTATTAATGCTAGAACCCCCTGTTACTAGCAAGGAACTATCTAATCTTAAAATGGTTTCTACGCTAACTTATTTAGGCTCTAATAATTAATTAGGGAAGGACCCTAATAATAAAGGAAAATCTTTAGGACCTCTTAACAGGCTTAATGCCAAATCTTTTGTAAAAATCCTTAGAGAAATAATAGCTTGCTAGACTTCCCTTATCATAATATAGAATAGGTATAATGTTTAGTAATTCGCGGGGGAAAATGTGGTAGATTTTATTAAGGATTTTAAAGCTAAGATAAAGGTAATATACATCCCTAAAAAGGATTAGCGAAAAATGCTTAAACACGACGTTAACCCCTAGGTCTAATAGGTGGTCAAGATGCTAATAGCATTGCGCACTTAGGAAGAGTTAAAGAATAAAATGCTCCTTTGGTTTAATACTATAAGCTAGGATTAAATAGAAAGCGCTTAAGGATAACTTAAAGACCTTAACCTAATATAACTAAAGTCTATTAAGGAAACCTATTACTAGCTATAGAAGTATTAAGCTTTAATATTAAATACGGACCCTATAGGATAGAGAACTACTATAACATAGTCTAACTATATCTATAAGGCCCTCCTAGAGCATTTAATCTTAAGCTTTATGGATTAAAAGGGGTTTACCTATAAAGAAATTCTAGTTATAAAGTATAAACCACTTTAGACAGAACTTAACACACATGTTTATATATAATTAGAGCTTAGATATAGGGACCCTAAAATCTCTAACTTAGGAGGGTACCTATTAAATAATGCAAAGTTAAACCTAAGGAGCTAGAGACTATTTAATCTGCTTGTACTTAGTAATTGCTAGACTAACTAAGGGAACTACCTAGCGTAGGCTAAGTCTTTAGGACATAATAAGAAGAATATTACCTTTAATAATAAGGTAATAAAGGATAAAGGACTAAAGATAGCTAAATACTAAGATTAAATGGATGATTTAACAAAGCAGTTAGCTAAGTTAAAAATTATAGTCATAGCCTAAGTGAGAAAGGAAATTAACATTATAAAGTAGCTTAAAAGAAAGTATAACAACAACCCGCAGAGCATGTAATGTAATGTAATGTAATGTAATATTTGGGGTTTGGATGTAATGTGTAATGTAATGTTAGGGAAAAATAAAAGTGGGGTATATTAAGATCTTATAATATTATATAGATTTTTCTTTATTAAGTTAATATTAGCATTGATTCAATTACTATTTTAGTTTATTTACTATAAATTATTTAAGTTTCCTTAGTTTTAGATTATTAGTTATATATTAGGGTATAGGGTATATTATATAGGTTTAAGAGGATAATAGAAATCCTTGAATTTCTTGTTATATTATAAGATTTTAAAATACTAATAAATCTAATTTCTAAGATTTAATATTATATTATTTAACCTAAGTGGTTATTTTACTAAATAATACCCTATATATACTTTTAAATTTAATATAAAATAATATATTATAAGTGTTAGTTGCACCAAGGTCCTGCGCAGGTAATAAATCCCGTATAAATTAAAGTCAATAATAGTTAGTTCGCTAGCTAGGAAAGAGGGAGAAGAGAGGGAAAGTCTAGATGCTAGAAAAGTGGGCGAAATCCGTATATAGGGCATAAAAGGGGGTGGCGAATTAATACAGCTAATTATATCGTGTGCATCGTGCCAGACCCACAATTAGTCTAGTCTTTAGCCACGATTAAACCAATGAAAATCCAAAGGAATTAACACTAGCAGTCTCTCTTTTTCCTTCGTGGCTAAAGAGCTTAAAAACATAATAAAAATCAGATTAAAGGAAAGTGTATACTAGTGGATCCCTTAATAGGAATCCGCTGCTCTGATTAGCTATTACAGCATTAGTTAATTAAATTAATCCATTAGTCCTTACCTAAGGTCCTGTCCCTTAATATTATAGGTCTTTTTACCTATCCTTTAACATGAATTGTTAATTCGTTTGAATTAATTAAAGAGAAAAGTAATGAATTTAGTAATGCTTTTGTCATCGCATCTGCCGGATTATTATTGCCGTTAATCCATCTGACTTTATAGATCTTATACCTCTTGTATGATTAATAAAGAGCTATAATATTAATCATTAGTCTCTTCTCCTTTATAGTTCCTAGCTTTATAAGACATTTATATAACAAAAAAGAATTAGTATAAAGAATTATAGGAATTCAAGGCATCTTTAATTAATCCGTGATCTAATATAAAGTTATGGAAATCGCGTAGGTAATGTCTACGCCTTAAACCATACTATATAACTCAGAGGCAAGCGCGCTATAAGTAACTCTCTTACTCTTTATTAAGCTATACGTAATAATATTACCTTTTATAATAAAGGTATTATTATCTTACATTATCTTATTACTAATCACAATCACGTATCTAATCTATAAGCTTAAATCCTTATTGTTAGCAAGTAATCTATCTACAAACACAAAGAGCTTTGCCTCTTTAAGAACTAAAGGGATATAATGTAGTTTGTATTATTAATTCTTAATCTACTACTTAAGGTATTTATTAAGGCATATAATATCTTCCTTAGAGGGTTCTTAGTGTTAAGCTATAATTAACAAGTTATAGGAAGCTTCTAGTTAACACATAGTTATAATATAGTTTCCTTAGGCTTATTATTCCACGTAGTCTTGCTTTACTATTAGGGATTAAGGATTAACTTCCTTAATCTTCTAACTCTAGCCTTTCTAGGTTAAGATTAACGAATTATTGGTGTTTTAGGTTAAGATATACCTGTTAAAGATAAGGGGATTCTTAGTGGTTAATCATTACTTTTCTTTAGCTATGAAATTAGCCTTCTAGAGCTCTTTCTCTTCTTTTTGGAAGAAGTTATTATTACTTAGGCCTAATATATTATTAGTTTGCATTCTAACAATACTAAAGAGGTTCTTATTATTTAGAGCTATAATTAATAAGTAGGGATTATAGGTTAAAGTTATTATATTAAGGTTATCCCTGTGGTAACAGAAGTATATTACCTACTAGTGGGTTCTGGCCTCTGTGATCCTATAAAGAGGTCTAATTAATTCAATTATAGTCCCTTCCGGAAAGAGATATGTAATCTACTTTAGTAGTCTCACGATAATTAGCCTTATTAGCATTGTGTGCGATTAAGTGTAGGCTTACGTAATATCGCGAATCTAAAGGTAAATGCCTCTTCTTTTTAATAACGGAGCGATAGCTATAATAAGGCGTTAGCTTGCCTATTATATCGTTAGCAATTGCGTTAGGATGAATTCTTTTCCTTTATTATTATGGCCTTATATAATAAGACAAGATTTCTTATATAGTGAGTCCGTTCCTTTGCCTTTAATCTCTCTAACTATATAGGAATTAAAGATTCTATAACCTCTATGCTTTGCTAGGTTAAACTTAACGAATTTAAACATATTATAAGCTTATAGAGCGTTAATCTTAGCTTAATTAGATTACTTAAAGAGTTTTCCTAGGGTTATAATCTTTCCTTCTTAGCGGAGCTAAAGGGCAAGGTTCTAATCAGCCTCTTCCTTTGCTATAAGAAATGCTATACTTAGCATCCCTCTAGTTATAACCTCTTAAATAAAGGCCTCCTCCTAATCTTTATTTATAAGTACATAGAGCTAAATTAGGCTAATATCCTTCTTAGGGCTATAAGGTCTTCTCTTCCTTACTTTTATTCCTTTAGGGCATAGTAATAAGTCTTTAACTTAATAGCTTCCCCTTAGGGCCTTTTAGGCTTTATAAGCCTCTTTATCAGACTCTCCCGCACTTATAAATTACATTATAAGGGCCTTTCTTAGTCTCCCTCGCTTTCTCTTAGCTAGTGCTTACAGCTCTTTGCCTTCTTCTATTAGAGAATCTCTATTAGTAGTAGTAGTTAGTTATATAATTACTTCTTCCTCTACGTTATTAGGCTTTATCTTCTACTACTCTAGTCCCTCTGTAATACATAGGTCTTTATAATAGGGCTTTACCACTATAAAGCGGAGCTTTACTAGGCTATAGGGTATATTAATAGTATAGGTCTCTCTATTAGTAATAAGTAGCTTATATAGGCTATGCCAGCTACCTTTCTCTCTTTACACGTATACATTAGCCTATAGAGGTAGCTAATATATAGGCACTATATTAGGGCTGTTCTAGGCTTTAAGGGTATTATAGACCTACCATAAAGCAAGATAGCGTTAGACTTCATTAGTAGCTTTATGAATTGCTTTAGCATATTAAATAACAAAGACACTTAGTAGTAACTTATCTATTATCCGTAGGTAGCCTCTAAAGACTAGTAGGGTTAGGATAATACTATTTAGGCCTATAGAGTCATTAATTGCTTTAACAGCTATTTAAAGACATTATTCTAGTGTAAGTTCTATTCTAATTAAGTCTGTGATAATATTATAGGCTTAGCATAGAGGTCTGTAATATCTCTTAACCTTTCTAATACTATTATAGGCTTTAATTAGCATCTTATTAGTCTTAATTAATATTAGTTAAGCATAGTGCTTAAACTTAGTGGAAGCAAAGTTATTACTAGCGTCGTGTATAATCCATTCTGGAGGTCCAAGATAAGTATTAATCTAATATTCGCGAATTATATCCCAGATATCTTAAGCCTTCTGCTTCTTTAGATTGAGGAATTAGGCTACTTAGAATAAGGTTACTAAATCAATAATGTGAAGCACTAGTTAGCTATTAATCTGCATGATATTAATAATAATCTCGTAGTTAAATTCGTGGTTATCTTTGATTATGAACTTAAATCTGCTAGGGGCCTTTCCGTGTATCTAGTAATAGTAGCAGACTTTAGTTAATTCCTTAATTACCTGGCGTTTAACTTTATAACTAGCTTAGTAAAGGATCTTTATAAGTTATTAAACAGAAGGGTAACTAAGTTAATAATATAATTAACAGATATCTCCTTCTAAAAGGTAGAAGGTAACTATTTCCTTCACTTCTAGTAACTACTAAGGATGTCCCTATTGTCGCATAATAGGTACAGTCTTATTACCTTAGATAAGCATGTTAGTAAGGTTATTAATCTTAACTTACATCTTATCTATATTAGTAATTAAGAAGAGAAAAGGGGTAGCTATGTTAAGGATGTAGAATTCAAGCTCTCTAAGCTCTATAGGCACATAAAGGATTCCTTTTATAACTACTAATCCGGCGCTAAATATAATAATTTAGGGTTTGTAGGGGGTTACCTTTAATAAAGGCATTAATCTTAACAGAGCCTTTACTTATGCCTCTCCTATAGTTAACTTTCCTGTGGCGCTAGTGTTAGGCATAATCCCTCTAAAGACCTCTTCGGAATAGCGTTCTTTAGAGATATAGCAAATCAAGCCTTTATCGCACTCTTATAGCTCGTAGAGCTCCTACCTAAGGAATGCGTATTAGAAGGCTTAATTATTAAGGGTCGTAAGGATATTAATATTAGTAGCGTTATAGTTAGTCTATAATCCAGAGTAAAAGAATTATATAATACTTAGGTGTACTATTAATAGTAGCTCCTTAATATTATTATTATTATCTTTAGCTTCTATATAAGCCATAAGATATACTTCCTAATTCTTACCTAAGCCTTTATTAGGCTTATCCTTATTCTACCCTTTATAGGAGGCAAGGAATACTTAGAATCTCTTCTCTAAAGGGGGTATATAGTGTATCTTACTAGCCTACTAGTAGTCTTTCTCCTTTTAATACTCTTTGGCGAAGTAATTAAAAGACTAGCAGCCGCTCTTACCACATATAAAGTAACGCTTAGTGCTTAGCCTAGGACTTTATTTGTAATAGCTTCCTCTGCTATAGGATTATTATCTATACTAATAATTAGTAAATATAGCCTCTAGAGAGTCTCCTTATTAGTACTAAAGGTATTAGGAGGACTTCTTATTTAATTCTATAATAGTAATTACTTTATAGAGGTCTCTAGTAAGACTCTTAAAGCCTGCGGAGTATATATATTCCACTATCTAATATTTGGGCACACTAGCTATAGCGTTTAAGGCCTGCTTATAGAGTTTAGTATCTACTATTTTAGCAAGGTATAGACCTCTATAGATTTTCTTAAGGGTTAATAATATAATCTTAAGGTAATTAAGCTTACTTTTATTAGGGTTCTTCTTAATTATACTCTTTAGTGTTATACTACTCTATTTGTAGTAATAGAATTACTAGTTACTTTCTGTCTTAAAGCACTAATAGATATAAGTAATTATCTCTTTATAGGAATAGTTATTCCTAAAGAGGTAATTAAGGTAGTATTACTTAGTATTACCTATTAATATAATAGGGAAAGCCTTCTAATAATGTATTTAAGGAAGGTTAATTTTATTACACTTATTTTTAAAGAGCGTAATCTTTAGCGTTAAGAAGTTATATAGCTTTCCACTATAGTAGTCGCTATCCTTATATATCTTCGTAAGCTCTGAGATCTTCTTTGTAATCTAATCTTTAGAGGGGAATTACTATAAAGGCATAATTTATTATAAATAATAGTCTACTAGTTGTTCTTAATAATAATTATCTAGATAGAGCTATTAATATAATAGGGATTATTATAAGGGTTCTTGTAAGGGTTTGAGCAATCTCTAGGGTTAGGGAAGGTTAATTTCTAGGGTAGGTTATTAGGGCTATTAATATTAAGGTTCTAGGGGTTTAGAAGATTGTGGTCTTTCTTATAATCTTTCCTATAACTAAAGGGGTATTAAGGTTTAATAAAGCACTTCCTTAAGCAATGCTAGGATTAAATATCCTAGGCCTTACCTGATAAGGACGCCGTAATCTTATAAAGAATTACGTAATTCTTTAATAATATCCTTAGATGCCCTTTTAAAGGTGTCTTTAGACTAGCCTTTAAAGTCTTCTTAGAATAATTCCTATAGGTTATTATCTCTCTAACCTTAATGCTTACTAAGGTTAATAAATCTTATAATCTAGTTATTAAGCTTAAGCTACGTAGTAGTCTCTAGATCTAGCTTAACAGATTCTTTCTAATCGCTAGAGAGGTTATAAGTAAGCTATTAAAGGCGTAAGGGTAATTCATACTCTTAGGGTCTTTTAGGGGTAATAGTTAGAGCCTTACTATCACTAGTAGCCTTTACCCTTATAGAAGGTCTAGATTCCTCTACTATCTTTAACTATAAAAGAAACGTTACTAATTTATTATTTTTACTACTAATTAAGCTCCTATGTTTACCTATTACTATTATAAGGTTTTTCTTTCGCATTTTAGGAGCGTTATTACTCTAATAAAATCAGAAGATTGCGAAAACAGGAAAAACAGAAGAAAAAGTAGCAGAAGTAGTAAAAGTAGCGACAAGAACAAATCAATAGAGATAAAGAAAGCAACAGAAGTTCTAAAAGTAACTAGAAAAATAATAGGAAAAGTAACAAGGGAATAATAGGAATTACCACTTCCTATTTTCGTAAAAAGAAGGGAAGGAGGTAATCTCTCTTTCTTACTAATAAGTATAGGGTAAATAGCACTAATAATAAAGGGGGCAAAAAACAAGCAGTAGATGCTTGTAGGGAGAGATTAAAGGTCTATCAGAAGGTAATATATCAAAGGGAATTTATAGGTAAGTCAGCTAGCTTAGCTAAGGTTATTTAACGTTAGGTTCGAAATAAATGCCTCGTGGCAATAGATTCGGTTAGTTAGTTAGTTTTCTCATAATAGACAATAAAATCAACAATTAATAATAATATCCTAGATAGATATAACAAAGTTATATCCCTAAGCCTAAGGGTTAATAGATTAATTCCTTAGAAGCCTAATAAGCCCGTAACTAGGATTCTAGTCTCTTCCTTTAGCACACTTATGTAGTTATGCCTCTCTACCGTAATAACTATTACAGCATAACAAGGGGTAGTGGCAGTGGTGTTTGTAAAAATATCTCTTCTTATAATACCTAGCTTATCTATAGTTATAAAGTTAACTACTAATTAGTGTTAGTTACACTAAGGTCCTACGTAGGTAATAAATCCTATATAAATTAAAGTTAATAATAGTTAGTTTGCTAGCTAGGAAAGAGGGAGAAGAGAGGGAAAGTCTAGATGCTAGAAAAGTAAGCGAAATCCGTATATAGGGCATAAAAGGGGGTGGCGAATTAATGCAGCCAATCATATCGCGTGTATCGCGCCGGACCCACAATTAGTCCGGTCTTTGGCTACGATTGAACCGATGAAGATCCGAAGGAATTAACAATAAGTCTAAATAATTATATTAAGGACTAATATAAAAATCTTTAAGAAGCCTATATTATTTAAAGTTAATTAATTTAAAATAGAATATAAAATCTATTTATTTAGAATTAATAAATAAATATTATACTTTTAAAAAATAAAAGTTTATTTCTTTTTAGTAAAGGTAATTAAAAAGCTAGTAAGTTATTTAGGTTTATAAGAATTTAAAGCTATAAAATAATAATATAGTGTATTTAAGGTATAAATAAAAATTAAGTATAAAAATAAGGTTTATTTATAATATAATTAACTTTTTTATAGCTTATTTACCTAGTTATATATAATTTTCTTTTAAAAAAGAGGTATTTTCTAAAGTAAGTTTAAAAGTAAGTATTACTAAAGAGCGTTGCTATTCGGAGCTGTGTTTTCTTGCTACTCGGCGCTGTACCCACATAAGGATTTGTCCTAGCCGCATTTGGTTAGCTAGCTTGATTGCCATACCCTCCCGTAGAAAACACACGTAATATCATAGAATCTAACCCCGCACTCTGAATTACATTACAATAACAGCAGATTTTTTAATTAAACGCGCATGAGGCTCGCGAATTCGCTTAAAAACGCGATTTCTAGTGTTTTTAGCTAGCCTAACTAATTATTCTAACCTCTTCTAACCTCTTTGACTATCTATGCTAGCTGCTGCGCAGCCGCGATCGCGACTGTAATAGAGAGAAGCTTCCTATTTTTTTTACTAGGGAGTATTACATAAATTTAGTGGCGGGGCGTGGGATGTGGGATGTGGCCGTATTACATTGTGGGTATAGCGCCGAGTAGCAAGAAAACACAGCTCCGAATAGCAACGCTCATTACTAAATAGTATAACTTATTTATAGCTTATTTGCTTAGATATTTATAATTTTTTTTTAAAAAGAAAGTATATATAAAAGTAAGTCTAAAGTAGGTTTTACTAATAATAGTATTAACTTCTTTATAGCGTATTTACTTAGATATATATGATTTTCTATTAAAAAGATAGTATACTTAAAAGTGGATTTAAAGTGGGTCTTACTAATTATAGTATAAGCTTCTTAATAGCTTATTTACTAAGATATTTATGATTTTCTCTTAAAAAGATAGTATACTTAAAAGTGGGTCTAAAGTGGGTCTTACTAATAATAGTATTAACTTCTTTATAGCTTATTTGCTAAGATATTTATGATTTTCTCTTAAAAAGAAGGCGTATATAAAAGTGGGTCTAAAGTGGGTCTTACTAATAATAGTATTAACTTCTTTATAGCTTATTTACTTAGATATATATGATTTTCTATTAAAAAGATAGTATACTTAAAAGTGGATTTAAAGTAGGTCTTACTAATTATAGTATAAACTTCTTTATAGCTTATTTACTAAGATATTTATGATTTTCTCTTAAAAGATAGTATACTTAAAAGTGGGTCTAAAGTGGGTCTTACTAATAATAGTATTAACTTCTTTGTAGCTTATTTACTTAGATATATATGATTTTTTATTAAAAAGAAAGTATACTTAAAAGTGGATCTAAAGTGGGTCTTACTAATTATAGTATTAACTTCTTAATAGCTTATTTGCTAAGATATTTATGATTTTCTCTTAAAAAGAAGGTGTATATAAAAGTGGGTCTAAAGTGGGTCTTACTAATAATAATATTAACTTCTTTATAGCTTATTTGCTTAGATATATATGATTTTTTATTAAAAAGAAAGTATACTTAAAAGTAGGTTTAAAGTAAGCCTTATGAATTATAGTACTTACTTCTTTATAGCTTATTTACTTAAATATATATGATTTTCTATTAAAATAAGTATACTTAAAAGTAAGTTTTTAATATTTTTCTAAGAAATAAGCTTAAAAAGTAAGTTTTATTAGTTTTATAAGTTATAATTAAGATTAGTATAGTAATTTAACCTTAATCTATATTTTAAGAAACCTAATATATACTTTTCTAATTATTTAAGTTATTTTTTACTATTAATTTCTAATTACTTTACCTAAATATTAAAAAATAAAAAATAATTACATTTAATTACAAATAATTACATGTAATGTAATGTAATGTGTGAAAGGGGGGTGTAATGTAATGTAATGTAATGTGTAATGTAATGTAATGTGTAATAATTACATTACATTACAAACATTACACAATGTAATGTAATGTAATGTGATGCTCTGACAACCCGTAACACTAGTAATAGAATTACTAGCTAAATAGCATTAGACTATTTGATTAAGATAATGAACACATTTTTAAAATCAATATAATAGCTAGACAAGGCCACTAGACAAACCGCTATTATTACTGTAATAGTAATTCCTATTTAGCTATGAAGTGTGACACGCTAGGATTTAATAAGATGTCGAAGTTTGCTATTTACAACCTAGCTATCTGTATTTTAGTAATTAGGGATGACATAAGATAACAAATCATACTACTTGTCTTACTTTTAAAGTTCCTTTAGATTAGTAGCTATGCGTATAGGCTAGCTATGTTTTAGGTCAAATACTTCCTAGATAGTAAGATTACCTATATAATCCCTAGGATTAAGAAATATAGTCCTTATAGAGGTAAAAGCTAGGATATGTTATTAGATAAATAAGAAATATTTAATCAAATAGAAAGCTAGTTTAACCCCGCTAAATACCGCCTAGAAAGGGAGGTCTAGGTAACGTTAATCTTACGAAGGGAGCCCTTAGGTATAGTCTTGGCAATCACGTTTAAGAAGTCATATATGAAAGAAGAGAAGGTAGATAACTATAACGGAAAGATTATAGTGTGTGGCTAGGAATATGACCCCTAGAGACCTCTCTCACAAGACCTCTAGCCCCTTGGACCTCGGATCTATCGGATTGTCGGATCAATTTAACCACATTGGATCCGGCCTAGCCCCTGACCCCCTAGCTAGATAAAAACCCTAGATTCCCTCCCTTTTGATAGAAAATCAACTCTCCCTTCGTTGCCTTTGGCTTGGATTGTTCAAATTGAGATTTTACCTGTGTTTTCCTGAGATAAATATGAGCTTATTTGAGATTATTTGAGATTATCTAGCTGCCTAGCTAGGCAGCTTTTCCTAGCTTCGATCCTCGCAATGGATTGCAAATATCGCAGACCTAGATCCCAATATCTAGGTTTAATTTCTGATATCGTTGAATTCGTCAATACCGTCAATTTCGTCATTTTCGTCATCTTCATTGGCATTATCATTATTGTTAAATCCCTCTTTTCCGTTGTTTTGGGGTGGTTGTTTTGCCCTGATAAAAATGGTGGAGAAACGGGGAATGGTCCTGTCAGACCTCTCGCCGCCGTTAGATTTAATAATAAATCCCTCCTGACATTGCCTTTACGATTATCCCCTCTGGTTATCCCCTCGTATGATTATTATAATTATTAGTAGCTTCTTACCTCTTTTCCTTTTGATCTAGGTCGGCTAGATCGGATCCCTTCATTCCGATCAATTGATCTAGGTTATCTAACTAGTCTGGCATCGTCAAAATCGTCAGATTAGTCAGATTGATTAATCAGGACCTCTACGACCTTTTCCCTCTTTGATCCGGGCAGCTAGATCAAATCCCTTCATTCCGATCAATTGATCTAGGTCATCTGACTAGTCTGACATTGTCAAAATCGTCAGATTAGTCAGATTGATTGATCAGGACCTCTACGACCTTTTTCCCCTTCGATCCGGGTCAGCTAGATCGAATCCCTTCGTTCCGATCAATTGATCTAGGTCATCTGACTAGTCTGATATCGTTAAAATTATCAGATTCGTCAGATTGATTGATCGGGACTGCTACAACCTCTTTTTTTTTTCTTATGGCCTAGACCTTCCTTTCTATCTTCGACCTTTTCTTCCGATTTTCGACTTTCTTTTCTATCTTTGACCTTTTCTTCCGATTTTCGACCTTCTTTTCTGATTTTCGACCTTCCGACCTGCCCTAGCTAGCTCGCTAGCTAGCCCGAATTGATTTAATACCCTAGTTTTGCTTAGCTATCCGTTGGGGAGGTAAGCAGCTAGACCTTCGAATTCGATCTTTAATAAATCGGGTCTTTTCATCAAATCAATCGATCTATCGTCTGACGAGGCCTCTGACCGTTGAAGACCTCTCTAACTGATGATTTCCCTGACTTTTAAAGGGGAATCTGATATCAGAAGGTCTGCTAAAGGGGTCTCTGCCGATCAAAAAGGTCTCTTTTCATCAGATCAATCGATCAGACCGTCTGATGAGACCTCTGACCGTTGAAGACCTCTCTGACTGACGATTTCTCTGACGATTGAAGGGGAATCTGATGTTAGAAGGTCTGCTGAAGGGGTCTCTGCCGATCGAAAAGGTCCCTTTTCATTACATCAATTGATCTATCGTCTGACGAGGCCTCCGACCGTTGAAGACCTCTCTGACTGACAATTTCCCTGACTTTTGAAGGGGAATCTAATGTCAGAAGGTCTGCTGAAGGGGTCTCTGCCGATCGAAAAGGTCTCTTTTCATTAGATTAATCGATTAGACCGTCTGATGAGACCTCCGACCGTTGAAGACCTCTCTGACTGACGATTTCCCTGACTTTTGAAGGGGAATCTGATGTCAGAAGGTCTGCTGAAGGGGTCTCTGATGATTGAAAAGGTCCCTTTTCATCAATCAATTGATCTGTTGTCTGACGAGGCCTCCGACCGTTGAAGACCTCTCTGACTGACGATTCCTCTGACGATTGAAGAGGAATCTGACTGTCAGAAGGTCTACTGAAGGGGTCTCTGCCGATCGAAAAGGTCCCTTTTCATTACATCAATTGATCTATCGTCTGACGAGGCCTCCGACCGTTGAAGACCTCTCTGACGATTTCCCTGACTTTTGAAGGGGAATCTGACTATCAGAAGGGTCTTCTATTACGGATTAATTGATGACCCCTTTGATTGATTGATGGATAGGAAAGGAGGGGGCTGAAAATCACGAATTTTTTTTTTTATCTTATGATTTTATTACTTATTTCCCTTTTTATTGTTTTTTTTTTTAGTTACTGTTTTCCCTTTCCTAGGGACTAGGAAGGGAAAACAGTTAGGGAGGTGTTATGTGGCTAGGAATATAACCCCTAGAGACCTCTCTCACAAGACCTCTAGCCCCTTGGACCTCGGATCTATCGGATCCCTCGAGACCTCTAGCCCCTTTGACCTCGGATCTATCGGATTGTCGGATCAATTCAACCACATTGGATCCGGCCTAGCCCCTGACCCCCTAGCTAGATAAAAACCCTAGATTCCCTCCCTTTTAATAGAAAATTAACTCTCCCTTCGTTGCCTTTGGCTTGGATTGTTCAAATCGAGATTTTACCTGTGTTTTCCTAAGATAAATATGAGCTTATTTAAGATTATTTGAGATTATCTAGCTGCCTAGCTAGGTAGCTTTTCCTAGCTTCGATCCTCGCGATGGATCGCAAATATCGCAGACCTAGATCCCGATATCTAGGTTCAATTTCTGATATCGTTGAATTCGTCAATACCGTCAATTTCGTCATTTTCGTCATCTTTATCGGCATCATTATTATCGTCAGATCCCTCTTTTCCGTTGTTTTGGGGTGGTTGTTTTGCCCCGACAAAATAGCTATCAGGGAATAAGTAGCGAAGCGCCCGCGAGTTAAAGATATTACAGAAGAAGACAAATAAGATCATTAAGGCCATGAATAATCCAGATAAGGCAATAATACCTTAAATAAGGGAAAGAAAGATCTACTAGGTAAGGTTAGGCAAAGGATTTTAAATTAACTATATAATAAGGTCTTCTAGAAGAAGCTTAGAGTACCCTTTTAAGATATCTGCTATATTATACTAATGCTAGCAGAAGCAGTTAGTAATAAGTGTCTCCTATAGGCAAAAGGCATTAAAGATATTTATTATTATAACAGGGATACACTAGGGCCTATGCCTCCTTTAAGAATATTTAAGGTTAAAACAACTTTAAGACTAATTAATCTAGAGAACTAGATTAATTCTATTATCTAGATAATAAAGGATGCTCTTAAAGAGGATAAGAGAAATAAAGCAAAGGCTAAGGTAAATCCGCTAAAGACTACCCTAATGCCCCTGCTAAAAATTAACGCTACCCTATGGGAAAGGATCTAGGAGAGGCTTGGAACTTAAGTGTAATAGAATAGACCTTAATAGAATCTAATTAATTTACCTAAAGCAAACTTTATGCTTAACGCGATTATAGAACCGCAAGCTATAGTTAACTAGTTATAGGATTTACTATACTTATAAGTTTGTTTAGATAACCTGGAAGGAGAGCTTCTCCTAGGGCTTATTAATATAGGCTTACAAGGAAATATAATCACTAAAAGCATAGCTAGATACTTAGGTCTAAAAATCTATCCTATGGACGTAATAAATACTACTTTATTCTTCTTGTATAAGATTAAGATAATTAGGGAGGTTTAGATAAAGCTATATCTAGGAAATATCTGGATACCCACTAACTTCTATATTAGCCTAGACTCTATTAACGTGAGCCTAGTTCTAGGAATGCTATTTTTTAGGCTATTATAAATATAGTTTAACTATTTAAGAAGTAATAAACTCTTTATCTAGTGCTACTTTAGAGATATTATTATTATCTTAAGAGTTATAGGAAGCATCTAATAGTAATACACTAATATATAACTAGCTTAGTAACCTGCTATTAATGTTATTATATTTAGCTATCCTAAAGTAAAGGAAGAGGAAGATTAAATGGTTTGTAAAGGGTTAGAAGTAGAAATAAGCGATAATAAAGTACTAATCCCTATTATAACTAGAGAAGGGACTAATATTTTCTAAGAAGTTATTAAGGATGTGATAGTAAACCACTTAAAGTAGTTACAGAGGACTTCTAACCCCTAAGGCAGCTAAAACCACCTAATCTTATAATAAACATAATATATAAACACAAAGCTAATAAGATTTATCCACGTAATAATGTGCCTTCTAACAGGTTAACCCTAGAAGGAGACCCTAAATGGAAGATAAAGAAATAGGAAGAAGCAAAATTATGTTTAGATATATCTAGGAAATATAATAAGTATATTACTAGGAGATTTAGCAAGAACCTACGAGGTTTTAGAATAACCTAGGAATAGCTAGATTAGATAGTTAAGGGGGTGTAAGAACATTTAATATAAGAAGAAGTTAATGTTTTTAAGGAAATCCTTTATAACTAAGAAGCAGCGCTAGCATAGGACTTATTTAAGTGTAAAAAAGTTAACCTGCTAGTAGCACCACTATAAGTTATTAAGGTTATTAAGCATAAGGCATGGTAAGCTAGTTCTATCCTAATACCTCTTAGGTTATAAGGGAAACTAGTTAATCTATTAAAGAAAAAGTTAAAGTATAGGTATTTAGAAGAAAGCTATAGTTCTTATAGGAACCCTTACTTTCTTATTATAAAGAAGGATAAAGGGATTTGCCTAATTCTATTAGCTACTAAGTATAATAAAGTTATAATATATAACGCGCTAATCCCTTAAGGAGCGAAGGTATTTAGTAAGAGCTTTGTAATATGTAAGATCTTATCTATTATTAATCTCTTATTAGGATATGATTAAGTGGAATTAGTAGAGAGAAGTAAAGATATAACTATGATTTCTACTGTAATTAGCCTTTTATAACTTTACTGCTTGCTATAGGGAGCTACTAACTTAGTAGCCTAATTTATTAGGATTATTAGCTAAATCCTATTTAACTTAATCCCTAAGATTTGCGCACCCTTTCTGGATAACATTACCGTTAAGGGGCTAACCATAACGTATGATAAAGAAGTAATTATGCCTAGAGTACGTAGATATATGATAGAGTATTTGATTAATATTGATAAAGTTTTAGTTAATATCAAACTCTCTAGTTATATAGCTTTAGTAGCTAAGTCAAAATTCTACTAGAAGTTAGCTGAAATTATAGGATTTATGTGCGGGATAAATGGATAAAAACTAACTAAGGCGAAGATTATAAAGATTCTAGACTAGAAAGTTTGCTATAATTTATTAGAAGTGCAATCTTTTATTAGATTAATAGGAGTTTACTATATTTAGGTTAAACACTACGCATAGAAGGTAAGACTACTAGTGATTTTACTATGGAAGATAATGGAGTAGGAATAGGGACTAGAGTAATAAGAAGCTATGGATATTTTAAAGAAGGTAATAACTATAGCCCTAGTTCTTGTTTTACTTAATCTTAGACTAGGCTTTAGGGAAATCATCCTTATAGTAAACGCGAGCTTGCTAGGATAGGGAGTAGTATTACTATAAATTATTAATAGTAAATGCTATCCTGTTTAATATAAGAGTGGTGTCTAGACTATTACTAAGGCTAAGTATAACGCCACTAAAAGAGAATGCTAAGTAGTTGTTTATACGTTAAGAAGACTATAAATTCACCTTTATAGAGTTCCCTTTATATTAGAAATAGATTTATAAGTCCTAGTGCACTAGCTTAATAGAGCTATTAATAATATACCTAGAGCTCTTGTTACGCGATGGATAAGCTATATACTACTATTTGATTTTTTAGTGTGATATGTCCCTAGTAAGAAGAATAGAATTGCTAATGCCCTGTCTAGAAAAGGCCCTAGACTATTAGATTAATTAGATTAAGAAGTTAAAGGAGATATTAAAGACTTTATTAACCTATATCTTAATAGTGTTAAGATAAAAGAAAATAGTAAGAAGGACTATTCGTAGGAGATATAATAGGTAATTAATTTCTTATCTACCCTTTAAAGACTAATTAATCTTAGTGCTAGGGATTATAGGAAGCTTTATAATAAAGTAAAGAAGTTCTACTTAGAAAATGGATGCCTGTAGAAAAGACTAATAGGAATTATAAAAGGACTAGCGTTAGTTATTAATATTCCTAAGTAGTAATGCGTAATAGTTAAAGCTATCTATAAAGAACTTAGTTATAAAGGCATTAAGGTAGTCTTCTAAGTAACAAAACAGTGGTACTAGTGGAAGGGACTCTAGAATATAACTTAAGAGATACTAACCTATTGTAAGATATGTTAAAAGTTTGCGCCTTAGTAACCTTGAGAACTATCTGTGCTAGTTGCACTAGGGAACCTAATAAGTAAGATCTATATTAACACTTAGCACCTTCTAATTAATTATGGATATAAGTATCTCTTGGAAGCTAGGTGTAACTTAATAGGGTGGGTAGAGGCTATACTAGTTAGGAATGTAATGGTACTAGCAATTAGAAAATTCCTATTATTATTAATTAGTAGGTTTAGACTTTTTTAGTTTGTGGTCTATAATAGAGGTCCTAAGATGCAAGGAAATCTTAAGGAAGTACTTATAAATGTTAGTATTAAAGGAATCTAAATATCTAGGTATAACCTGAAGGTGAATTCTCCTGTTAAAGCTAGATACTAGTCCCTTACGTCTGCTTTAGTAAAATTAGGAGGGTTAAATAGCTAATAGGTAAAGCACCTTAATAAAGCCCTTCTTATAGACTACTTTACTGTTCGCAAATTACATAGGAAATTCGCTTTCTATTTAATCTATAAATAGGAACTAATCCTACTATTAGAAGTTAAGTTTCTAACCTAGAGGCTAATTAACTAGGAAGTAGTTACTACTAGTTAGGACCTGTTTAAAGCTTAAGTCTAAATGCTTAAAAGGAAGGTAGAGAATATTAGGAAAGTAAGGAAAAAGGTATTTAACTTTAGGAAGCAACTTATAAACTAAACTAATAAGAACTAAGCTACCTCTCTTAGGAAGGATTAATTAAAACTAGGGGATCTTATTCTAGTATATAATATTAGAAGGAATATTAACATATTTACTACGAAGAAACTTATAATAAGATAGAATAGACCTTTCTAAATCTATAAGTAAGCGCTGATTTCTAGAGCCTATTATCTAAAAACACTAGATAAGGTTTACCTTATAAAAACCATTTTAGGGGACTATATTAAAAAGTTTATCCTAGATATAGAAGGTTAGTAGACTTTAATAGTAGATATGTGGTTATATGCTCCTTAATAACACTAGGTAAGGGAGGAGACTACTAATAACTACAATTAAGAAATTACTATAATTATGCCTTTAGTAGCTTAACACAATATATCTAATTAAATAGTTAATAAAGGAGGGATAAGTTTATATCTTAAGGAAGAGGTTAAGCTCCTACCTTAAAGGAGCTTATATTATAGGATTAAGGTATAGCTACCTTACTTAATAGAAAAATAGAAGAAAGAATATAAAGTATATTCTCTAATATACTAAGGAGTATATATGATTAAACATTATTTTCCTTTATTTTTATTTTAGGAACTAAGTAAAGTTTTATTTTAATACTAGAGATTAAGTAATTAAGGCATAAGTCTATTAACTATAGGACTACTTACCCCTTTTCTCTTTTCTTTTATTTCCCTAAAATCCTATACTATAGACTAAATTTATTTTCTCTAATTTTCCCTATTATTTATAAATAATTTAGGAAGGGAGGAGGTATATTTACTACTAAGTAAGGAGAGTTATTAGAATTAATAGTATTTAGATTAAGCGAAAGGGTCTTTACTACTTTAGTAGACTACTCTTTTCCTAAGAAAGGTATAAGAGATCTCTCTTAGGAAGACTAAAGGTAATACCTAGAAGCAAAGCGCTATTTATAGCTAGCCGCATAAGACCTATTCTAGATATAATTACTATATATACCTTTGCTAACCCTAGAAAGTAAGATATAGCTATAGAAGGGGAAGCATATATGCTTACTAAAGAAGGTAACGTGCTACATATATAAGTTTAAGCAGTTAGTATAGAAAATACTATTTAATTTACTAAATATAAACACTAGCAAAGCATAATAACGCTTAGGATGCTATGAAAGAGCGTGCAAGAAGTACCTATTAGGATAAGCTATCTTAGTAGGAATAAGGACTAAGCGATAATGTTTATTTTTAATAGCAAGGGCTAAGATACTATTTGCTTTAGTGTAGCTCCTTACGAAATCCTTTAGTAATTTAGTTCTCTTTATAGTAGTAATTAGATAAGGAGAAGCCCCTTCTAGGGAATTTTTAGAAGGTTAGAGGGCAATCTCTATATATAAAGAAACACTGCTATTACTAATGTTAATCCTACCCTAAACCTAGAAGGTAAAAAGAAACTTATACTGTAAAACAGAAGTTATTAGTATTAGTCCAAATATAAGATTAAATAATCTTTAGAATGCCTATATAGTCTTTACTAATAAATAAAGGAAAGAACTTAGCGTAGTTAGACTAGTTTATAGTCTTTGTTGCTAAAAGCTTAACTTCTAGGACGCTTGCCCTTATAATAGTAGTAATGTTAGGAAGTTTTTAACGGTTTTTGTTAAGAGATTCAGCCATAATTAATTAATTAGGGTGATAATACAAAGAGTAATAAGTTAAGGAGTATAAAGAAGAGGAAAGAAAAAGGGTTAGAAAAGCCTTAAAACATAGGATACTATATATAATAAGCGTTAGCACCTAATAAGCAAGTAGGCTACCTATAAGTAATTCACGATGGTAAGGTCTGAATTATAGTAACTACTTGATTTCCACAGACAGATGCCTTGTAATAGATACTAGTGGCTAATAGAGAGAAAGGAGAAGGTAACTAGTAATAGCTGCTAATAACCACTCTTAAAATTAATAAAGACTATAAGAACAGGATTAGGGCTATAGGAACCACTTAATCTAACCTACTTCTTACATAAGCATATATCCTCTTAACCTTTGAAGTTTTTACTTATACTACTCTTATTCCTAAAATCCTTTCTAACTACGCTAATTTAAAAATCTAATAAGTAGTTACTATATCCTTTCCTACTATAATAGTTATTCTATCTGTCCTAGAACCTTTTGATCTTACCTGTAAGGGCTTAGGCTTTGCCCAAGCATTTTCCGTATAGCAGGAAGGGTGGGGGCAAGCAGGATTAGGTAAGGTAAGGAAAGGGGGGCTTACATAAGGAGCTAAGGGGGTATAAGGGGCATTACTAGGGATAGCCTCTTCTCCTTTCCCTTCTCTTCCCTAAGTCTCTTAATACTATATTAACGCCCTATTGCAGCTGCCTAGGGGCTAGTCTATAATAATTAAGAGACTTCCTTTAGTCTAAAAAGAAGGCTACTAAAAGAAACAAAGCAAATAATAATAGACCTAATAGACACGCTTTAGCCTCACGACTAACCTAGCTAGGGGACTCACACCCCCCTATCCAAAGCCACGGTACTACTAGAAGCCTAGAATACCTAGTTTAAGACGCTTTAACTAATGCTAGCACAGCAGGCAAGGGTAATTAAGAGCCTATAATAACATATATATATAAACCTAGAATTAGTAGCATAATAAAACTTCCTACTAAACGCCCTAATAGACCCTACCAGAATCAATCCGGATTATGTTCTACTTTAGGGGCTAGCCTTACTATCCCTTATGTTATAAATCCGCCAAAAACCGATTCCTATAGGCGACCTATATAACGGTAATAAGGCTATATTTACTACCTAGAAGTTCCTAATAGAATATAAGTTAGAGGTAGATAAGGACTTTATTAGGTCTAATAAGGACTAATAGGTGTTTATTTACTAGAACCTATTACCTAAGGTTTAGGCTTAGATTATATTATTCTTTAAGATAAGCTACATAAATAACTATAACCCTGTGGCTTTCCTAACTTACTTAGAGACACTCTACGTAAATCCCTATAGATAGGAGATAGCCCTCATAGAACTTAACTAGATAGAATAAGGGATAAGGGAGCTATTCACTACGTTTTTTATTTGTTTTAAATAAAAACTCTCCCTAGTAAGGGGGACCTATTAGACTAAGGATATTAAGCTAGCTAAGCTTTAACGCGTACTTAATAAGTATATAAGAGAAATATCTATTAGTAAGGGGATAAGCTAAATAAAATACTATATTATAGTTGCTTAGTACTATAGTATTATAGTTAATATTGAATCTTATGCCTTAGAGGAGAAGTTTCAGAACTGACATAGACCTTAGCTAGGCTGACCCGCCCCCTAACAAACGGACTATAATAGTAATATACCTATAATAGGAGTGTATGCTATAATAACTTAATAAGGCAAGTAAAATAAGTTAGATAAGAAGGATAAGGGCTTAAAGAGAAACATAAATTAGCTAAGGGCTAAGTAAGTAACTTAGGTAGAACTAACTAAATACTACTAAGAGGGGTGCTACCTGCGTTATAAATCTAAGGACTATTATATTTAGGAATACACCTTCCTCCTACCCCGCTAACCTAAGGTCTAGATTAACTTATATAGGGTAGATATAGAAAGCGTAGATAAGGAGATTACTATAAACTCCTTAGAAAACAAGTAGCCCTTAAGTAAAGTCTTATATAGGGGCAGAGAGGCTAGCTAGTAGCTATAGATTTAGATAAGTATAGCTAGTTTGCAGACATAGATAGAGATATAAATTAATATATAGACTAACTACCTTTCTTAATCCTAGTACTCTTTAATATATGTTTTTATATTAACATCTAGATTAATTATAGCTATAATTACTATAGTACTATTAGCGAATTAGTAGTAAGATAGCTTAGCCTAGAGCTTATATAACTGCTAAAACAAAGGCAGGTATGTACTATAGTAAAAACAGAGAGAAGAGGGAGGTAATAAAGAGAGAAGTCCTTCTCTATTACCTATATGGTATAAGCTAGTATTAATATTAATAGGTAGGAGTTATTAGTGTACCTATATATTATCCTAGGTCTTACCTAGGATATTATCTTTAGTATACTATGGCTAGAGCACTATAATATTATAATTTATGCGGTAAAATAGTAACTAGTAATTAGTGCGGCGGAGGGCCTTTATGTCTTAGAAGCCACTAAGCGCAGGGGGGAAGCCCTAGTACAGGGGATTATTAGTTCCTTATATGCAGCTAAGACGCGACAGGCATAAAAGATAAGGGATACTACAATAAGGTTTATAGCTATAAGCCTTAAAGAAATAATAACAGTGCTATAGATTACGGCGCCTAAAACAAAACTAGATAGCTTTAATATAGCTATATTACTAAGGGAATTAGCAGACTTCACAGATCTTTTTAATAAGGCTAAAGCTAATAGCCTACCCTTACATAGGGGTTCCCTTAATTATTATATACGTTTACATAGGAATCCGGACGGATCTAAACTAACACTCCTATAGGGTCCACTATATAATATGCTAAGGGATTAGTTATTAGAGGTTTGTCGCTAGATAACAGATCTAATGGATAAGGGCTAGATTTATGCTAGCTTCTTGTTAGCTATAGCCCCTATTCTTCTTATAAAGAAAGCAAATAGGGGATAGTGGTTTTGCGTGGACTATTACGCACTTAATAAGATTATAGCATAGGACTAATATTTACTCTTATTAATTAAGGAGACACTACGCTCCCTCTCCTAGGTGCGTTAGTTTATAAAGGTAAATGTCCACGTAGTGTTTTATAAACTACAGATAGCCAAGGGTAAGAAGCACCTTACTACCTTTTACACTAGGTTTAGACTATTTAAATAGTTAGTTTATCTATTTAGCCTAGTAAGTGCACTAGTGACCTTCTAATAGTATATTAACAAATCCTTAGGGGATATATTAGGGGACTTTATAATAGCTTACCTTAATAATATTCTAGTTTACTCTAGGGGATTAAGGAAGGACTATATAGTAAAGGTATAATTAATATTAGGATGCTTACGTTCTACAGGACTATACCTTAATATTAATAAGTCCGTGTTTACTATTAAAGAGGTCTAATACCTAGGATATATTATTATAGCAGAACGCTTAATTTATCCTAATCCCACAAAGGTAGTAGCTATAAGGGAATAGGTAGTACCTACAAAGCTATAGGGGGTCTAAAGCTTCTTAGGGTTTACAAACTTCTATTATAACTTTATTAGTAACTTCTCTAAGTTAGTAGCCCCCCTTATTTATCTTACTAAGAGGAATACCTTATTTTACTAGGGACTAGAGGAGGATAAGGCTTTTAAGAGGCTAAAGAATGCTTTTATTATATATCCTATCCTAGCATAATAGGATCTAGACTGCCTTATAGTAGTGGAGGCTAACTACTTAGGAATAGCCCTTGGTAGTTACCTCTTATAATTAGGACTAGATAGCGTATTATACCTAGTGGCTTATTACTTTGCTAGTCTTATAGTATTACAGAAGAATTATATAATTTATAATAAGAAGCTACTAGCTATTGTTTTATGCTTAAAGGTATAGTTAGTAAAGTTATAAGGCATCTCCTGCCTATTTATGATTTATATAGACTATAAGAACCTAGAGTACTTTATGACACTAAGACTAATATTAGAACAGTAAGCTTAATAGGCAGACACGCTTACACTATTTAATTTCTATTTGCGTTACAGACCTAGCACGTAAGCGTAACGCCTAGACGCCTTATCTAGGAGGGAATAGGACTAATATAGGGAGTCCTCAAGACAGGGACGGGTTCTATAGCTAATTATAATTACATAACTATCCCTATTACTAGAAATAGACCTAGATAAACCCGTTATAGCCTCACACACACACTAATTATCCCTACCTCTAGTAGGGGAGGCCCTCTTTGCTAGTAAGTACCTTTAGGACCTTTAGGACTAGGCTATTACGTTAGACCCTACGTATAGCATATAACTAAAAGCTATTTAGGAGGGTGCTAGGAAGTTTCCCCTAGAAGTAATAACAAGAGAATAGGTTACGGATTATTCCATAAGTGCCTATAGCGCGCTATAGTTCTAGGGGTGTATATAGGTCCTAGCCTAGGAACCCCTTACAATAACTCTTATCTAATAAAGTTACAACTCGCTAGTTGTAGGTTACCCTGGCTGTAACACTACGTTTCAAATTCTATAATAATAGTTCTATTAGGATAGAATGTCATAGGACATAGCAAGATTTATTTATAACTACTACTATGTTAGTAGCTATAAGAGCCATTAGCAACGCTAGGGCTTACTAAAGCCTTTACTAATCCCTAATTGGTTTTGGTTATAAATCTCTATTAACTTTATAATAAACTTGCTAGCTTTATTACCTAAGTGACCTTAATACCTTATAGTTATTACAGATAGGCTATTAAAGTTTATGTAGCTTAAGGCTATAACCTCTATAAAAGCTAAGGATTACGCGGAACGCTTTAAGATAGTTTAGTGGAGGTTTAGAGGATTCCCTTAGTCTATTATTACAGACCAAGGCTCAGACTAGTTAGGATAATTTTAGATAAAATTATATTCCCTAGTAGGGATAGATTAATTACTCTTTACGTTATATTATCCTTAGACTAATAGCAGTATAGAATAGGCGAACTAGGAGGTATAGGCAATTCTATGCGTTACTGTTTTCTTCTTATAGTATAACTAGCTGGAACACTTTACTACTTGTTAACTAGTGATTAATAATAGGACCTTATTAGCTACTAGAGTAAGCCTAAATAGATTACTCTATAGATATGATCTTAAACTAATTTAAACCTAACTAGATATGCTTATGTCTATAACTACACTAAAGGGGAGAGCTATTTATTTCCTTAGCTATCTCTAAGAGGGTACCTATTTAGCTTAGGCTATAATAGCTTACATATAGTAATAGCAACAAGATATAATATTAGCATTAAGACGCCTAGCAGAACGTTTTTAGGTTAGGGATAAGGTATAGCTATTACTTAGGAATATAAAGATAAACTACCCCTTAAGGAAACTTAACTAGGTAGCTATAAAGTATATAGTTATAGAAGTGCTATCCCCTCTTATAGTCTAACTTAATATACTAAGGGGTATCTATCTAGTTTTTCACGTAGACCTTATTAAATACGTAGTAGAAGACTTACTCCTAAGCTAATAGCTATAGAACTTATGCCTAGGTCCTAAATAGGTCCTAGCGGAGGGTAATAATAAGCTTATGAAGGAATATTAGGTTAAGTGAATTCTAGTAGCTTAGAATACATAAGGGCAAGGAGGATAATAGAATATCTTAGTTAAGTAAGTAGGATACTCCTAACTAATATAGGAGCCACTAAAAAGCATAAAGAAGACATAAGCACTTAATAAATTCAAGGTGGAATAAGGTAACATATAAACTAATAATAGACTAAATTAATTTTAGAAAACTTATATAGCTATAAAGACTCCTATAAGCGCCCTAGATACTTACCTACCACGTTTTACTACTACTTAATAAGAATACTTATCTAGTAAGTTATTATCCTAATTACTAGAAGAAGATAAATAGGAGGGTACTACCTCTAGCTAAAGTTATACTACTACTACTATAGCTATAGTACCTTCTTTACTAGGTAATAGGTATAGTATAATAAGTTATCTATTTAGTTTACATTAGGTATAACCTAGAACTAGGATAGTGTAAGTAAGGTTAGTGTAGGGAGTATAAGTAGGAGGGGGTATAATAGGAGACTTAGTAGGAGGATAGTATATAGGAGAAGGATAGCTAGGAGGAGAAGGCATATTATTTCTAGCTAGAGGATAGCTAGCTCCTAATAACCTAGGAACACGATTATAAGTTAAACCTAACATAGAAGGATAGTGTAAATAATACTAGTAGCAACGCGAAGGAGATTCGTTACTTAACCTAGTAATCCGAGAACGTTAATAGATCTTATCTTAGCAATAAGGCAATAAAGCTTAGAGAAGCGCGGCAAACTAATTACGCATCTTTACATATATTATGCTTAGCCTGCCTATAACTTATTAGTTCTATTAGAATAGAATGCCTATAACTTATTATATAGATTAAGCTATACTATAACTACCTAAAGGGCTAGTGCTAACAAAAGGGGTGATATTAAGACTAGTTATATTTATTACAGTAGTATTTATAGCTAGGGATACCCTAAGGGCTAACTAAATAGGAGCTAGGTTAAACTAAGCCTAGGTAAGGAGGGAGTTTTACTAATTAATAAGGTAGTAATACCTTTAAGATAGGATAGGTATTTTCTTTTTTATTTTCTTAGTCTTTAGGACTCTAGGTTTAATAATATATATACCTATAGTAATCTTTGCCTTAATATCCTTTAATGTGTAATAAAGACATAGGTTAGCAGATAAGAGCCTAGTATGCTAAATATAGGTAAGATATTACCTCTAGCATAGAGAATAGGATTTCCTAGACTTAGGTAAGTAGTATTCTAGTATACTAGTAGTAAGGGCCTGTTTTACACATAGCCTATAAGGGCGCTAGATAGATTAGGGGGTGGCATATTATTTATTATTAGAGTTGCTTTCTATAAGGAACTTGCTAATAGAATAGGATAAGGGCGTTATAGGAGTAGCTAGAGATAGAGAAGGGTTAGATAGATTATAAGGTATATCTAATAAGGGAGTAATTATCTAAGAAGTAAGGACTAATAGAAGAAAGGGAAGGTGTGATAGAACTATAATAATAGATAGATAGTATTATATAAGGGAAGGTAAGATATAATAAGGAACTAAGTAGGATATTTATACGTGGTTTAGTACCTATATTAGGTAATTAATAAACTAGTAGGGGTGGGGTTAGAGACTATAATAAAACAATAGGTTAGTGGGGTAAATGTGTTACGTACCCTTATTAGATAAATTACAAACTAGTGGGGGTAGGGGCTGGATGTTATAATAACAATGGGTTAGCAGGGTGAACGCGTTACACGTATAATAATAGCATAATAAGCTAGCGGGACGTGGGTGTTATGCACCTAATAGTAATAAGTAAGGAATAGGATTGAATATGATTAAATACCTGCTGGATGATTTACGGAAAGTTAGTAGTAAAGGTAGGAGTGATTTGCCTTATTCACTAATGGTATAATAGGGTATGCCATAATAAA
Source organism: Epichloe hybrida (assembly GCA_019022495.1). Classification (NCBI taxonomy): domain Eukaryota; kingdom Fungi; phylum Ascomycota; class Sordariomycetes; order Hypocreales; family Clavicipitaceae; genus Epichloe; species Epichloe hybrida. Next base: position 568,805 of record JAFEKR010000030.1, read on the forward strand.
GGGATAGGCTTAATAAGACTAAGTAAGGGCATATGTAAGGGCTTGGGCTTTACCTAAGTATTTTCTGTATAGTAGGAAGGGTAGGGGTAAGTAGGATTAGGTAAGGTAAGGAAAGGGGGGCTTATATAAGGAGCTAAGGGGGTATAAGGGGTATTACTAGGGATAGCCTCTTCTCCTTTCCTTTCTCTTCCCTAAGTCTCTTAATACTATATCGACGCCCTATTGCAGCCGCCTAGGGGCCAGTCCATAACATTACCTAGTAAAATAGAATAGTATAGGGAGTCTGTTATGAATGAGGGTGATTACACTAAAGTAAATAGTAATACTATTGCCTACTTTCCTCATGGCAGGTGCCTTACTATGTACTACGTTCACGTTTTAATATATAAATTAGAAAGCCCCTTCTTTAGAGAAATTAAGAAAGGCACTATAGAAATCAATTTAGTTAATCTCTATGGGTGGCAGCTACCTCTATTTTATCTGTAAAGAGACTAGCCATAGCTTTTACTAAGATTCGAAGTTCACTAGGATAGCAATGATTTTAACCTAGTAATACTAATTAGGCTAGGATAGATAAATATATAATAGCGTAGTTATTTAATAGATGTTTATAAATTCCTAAGAAAGGCTTGTAAGACTCTAAGCAAAGACTAGCTTAACTAGTTTAAGCTAATAGCAATAGGGAGGATTATAGAGCGTAGGCTTAAAGTAATAGTAGTGGTACTACCCTAAACATTTAAAGTTAGCAAGATAGAAGATTTTAATATAGACACACTATAATAATTAATTAGTTTAAAAGCTAGAAGACTCTATACTACCTATTAGCTTATTAATATTAAGTATAGCTATAGTTATAACCCTATTAACCTTCACTTATATATAAGTAATTAATACCTTATTATAGGATTTACTTTCTTTATAAACTATTAGACTACTTTTGTGTTTAATAGAAAATAAGAATATCTATACTATTTTAATAGCATAGATAAGGGATGAATAACTTGGTTTGCTAACTTTGTATATAGATAGGGGCAGATTATATAGCTTATGAATTACCCCTCTGATTTCGAAGTAATTGTAGTCCTAGCAACGGAGTAGAAAGGAAACTAGGAATGTGGGTATATATACCTAGGGTTCCTTCTCTAGATGATCTGCTATTAGGTTAGTTACTAAGTAATTAATCTGCTATTAGAAGATTAAAATGCACTAAATAAGTATAATATTAAGTTTAAATAACTACGTACTTTTAGAGGAGACTTAACTATTAACTAACGCTTTAAGCTATACCTTAAAGACTAAATAGTAACTAATAATATCCTAGACCTAAAGTATAGCTATATAAAAGCACTTAAAAGAACTATAAGAGTTTTATAAGATATAGCTGCGAATAAACTTAGAATAGGAGATTAATTACTAAGAGAATTATTATACTAGAAGGACTTTAACCTCTAATACTTAATATAACACATAGCGAAATACTTAATGCTTTGCTTTATAACCTAGATAGTTAGTGGAGGACTTCCTATTAGCGCTGCACTTATGCCTTAGAAGCTTTAAGTTACTAATAAGAGTTATCTAATTAAATAGTATACTGACACGGTAAAGCATAATAAGCTTTGTGTTTAGGATTTCTAGTAACCTGTGGCTTATGTTTTTACTAGTAACCCTAAAGTCTTTAATATTAGTATATAAGAAATACTATATAATTAGGAAAGATAAATATAGTAAGACACTAGAGGAGTTTTACCCCTAGTTAAACTAGAGGAGCTAAGATTAAGTGGAAGGGGAAGTTATTATTTATTATAAGTATCTTTATTAGTGTTATTATCTATTATTAGATAAGAAGCAATGCTAGTGTCCTTGGCTTTAAAGCTTAAAGCACTCTGATAAGGAAGATAAGATTAAATATCTAATACTACTAAATAAGCTCTTTAAAAATAGTAAGTAATAATAAGTAAGCTGCTATGATTAGATATAGAAGACTAGCTAAGGTTACTATGAATCTATAGAGTTATTAGATAAGAGCAAGTGTATAGCTATAGAACCTTAGCTAAGTAAGTAAAAGAAAAGATAATTTAATAACCACTTAGAGATGTAAGATAAGCTATAATAATTAATCTCCTTCCTTTCCTTAAGGTATAAAGAGTAGCATAAAGAAAAATCATTACGTATTTACTAATATTATCTATATACACGTCTGTAGTACTACCTAGCCTAGTCCCTCATAAAATATAGGCTAAGATTATTAAAGCTTACTAATAGGAGAAGAAGCGTACCTAAGGATTATTTAATTAATATAAAACCTAAGAAAAGAGAGTAGCATAGTAGGATATAAAGCGCTTTACTATCCGTACCCTATTACTAATATTACTTACCACATGCCTATAAACACTAAAGACGCTAAAGCTCTCTTAAGAAATAAGGAATTTAGGTTTCTAGTTAGGGAGGTCTTATTTACCTTCTCTTTTTCCCTTTTTGCTTTATATGATTTTCTCTTTTTTTTTCTTTCCTTTTTTCCTTATATCTTTACCTTTTCTTTTACCTTTCTATCCTTTTTATTATCTCTTTTACCTACCTTAATAATCCTTTTCCTACTATATAGGATTTAGCTATATAAGATTAATTAGCCTAGGCCTATGTGTAATAGATTAAATAGTTCCTCTACCCTTTTTATATAAGATTAGTTACTAACCGCACTTGTAAGGCGCTTTTAGGTTTTAGTGTGTATAACTAGTTAGGGGCAACTAGTGCATACCTAGGGAGGTGTTATGTGCCTTAAGATACGCGCTTAAAAACGCAATTATGATAATAAGTACTAGGGCTTAAGGATAGGGATATTATAATAAGGGGATAATAATATTAGTTATCTTAGTAAGAGAATTAATTAATCTATAAAGGAACCATATATAGCTAGATTCTACGAGAGCTACCACGCATAACTAAATTCTTACTTTTACCCTACCCTTTTGCTTTGGCTAATACTAATAGCTTTAGCTAATATTAACTCTTGCTTTGGCTAATATTAGATCTAATATTATGAAATATATATTAAGAAAACCCCCCCCCCCCCTTCTCTAATTAAAACGCCGTTTCTAATCCGACAGACTATTTAATCTAGGATATCTCTGTACGATAAGATAGTCCTAGCTGTTGTTGTGATCGTTATCGTCAAGTTAATCGACCCCTCTGTTATGTGTAGGCTCTAGAGCTACTCGCGATCGTGGGCTAGCATCGTGTCTTTTGGGGTGTTGTTTTCCGCTTGACAAAATATATAAATTCTTGAACTATAAAATAATAGTTTTAGGGGGTAAGGCGGATGGCCTCTTATTTAATTTCACAATAGTAATTACCTTGCGGAGGTCTCTAGCAAGACTTTTAAAGCCTAGGGAGTGTATATATTCTACTATCTAATATTTAGGCACACTAGCTATAGCATTTAAGGCCTGCTTGTAGAGCTTAGTATTTACTATTTTAGTAAGGTATAGTTCTCTATAGATTTTCTTAAGGGTTAATAATGTAATCTTAAGGTAATTAAGCTTACTTTTATTAGGGTTTTTTTTAATTATATTCTTTAATATTATACTACTCTATTAGTAGTAATAGAATTACTAGTTACTTTTTATCTTAAAGTATTAATAAATATAAGCGATTATCTTTTTATAGGAATAGTTATTCCTAAAGAGGTAATTAAGGAAGTATTATTTAGTATTACTTATTAATATAATAGGGAAAGCCTTCTAATAATATATTTAAGAAAGGTTAATTCTATTATACTTATTTTTAAAGAGTATAATCTTTAGCATTAAGAAGTTATATAGCTTCTTACTATAGTAGTTACTATTCTTATATATCTTTATAAGCTCTAAGATTTTCTTTATAATCTAATCTTCGGAGGTGAATTACTATAAAGGCATATTTTATTATAAATAATAGTCCCCTAGTTATTATTAATAATAATTATTAGGATAAAGCTGTTAATTTAATAGTAATTATTATAGGGGCTTTTATAAAGGTTTATGTAGTCTTTAGGGTTAAGGAAGGTGAATTTCTAGGGTAAGTTATTAGGGCTATTAATATTAAGGCTTTAGGGGTTTAGAAGATGTTAAAAATAAGACCTATTTTTAGCCCTTTTCTAGTTAAAGAACCTTCTTATTACTAGCTTGCTTTGCAAGTCTGACAGCTGCACTGCAGCTGTCAACGGTCGCGAGGGCAGCTATCAATGGCTGCGTCGCAGCTGTCAACAGCTGCGACCGACCGTGTGGATGACTAATTAGTCAATTGCGTTGTGGCTACAAGTGTAGCCACAACCACGCCACTAGTAATTAGGTAAGCTAGGGTGACGTAAGCTAGGGTGACGTAAGCAGGTTACCCTACACGTAACTTACCCTATAGCTATCTTTAACAACGATTTTCTCTTTATCTAGAGGTCGTACAAAAGTTTCATATATAGTAAATTGAAGCTTAAAGATAGGGCTTTCTTTTTATGTAAGGTTATTTTTTGGACCAAAAGTTAGTGCATACGGGTTGCTAGCTAGTATGGTGGTGAGTCGATTTTTTGGTTTTTGCATACAAATGAATTTTGCGGAAAATCAAAAGTGGCCCGTAAGACCCCGTTGGCGGCCTAGATCCACCGATACGGTTGGTAGGTCTATGAGAGGAAGAAGATCTTTTCAACTAGCTAGATAGCTAGTTCTCTTAACTAACAACAGCCGCATTGCCCGTACAACGTATCTAAAATCAATTCTATTGCTCTATAAGATATCATAAAAGTGATCTAAATCGAATTCTATTAGTTAATAACTGCCACAACCTTCCGTTGCGTTGCGTTGATTGATTTAACGTTGCAGCCCTATTGGTCCCTGACCGTAGAGCTTGCACCCGTACAGCTGTTGCCAGCTAGCAACTAGCTCCCTACATTTCAATAGGTTATGAGCCTGGCTCTATCACTATAGATTCCTTTTAGGTCACTTTGTGTACGATTACAGAAGACTTCCCTTCTATAAAAAAGGAAGGACCTGCGAGAAAGAAGCTTTTCCCTTCTATAAAAAGGAATCAATTATGGCTACAGAAGACTTCCCTTCTATAAAAAAGGAAGGATCCGCGAGATAGAAGCTTTTTCCCTTCTATAAAAAGGAATAAATTTCAAATACAGAAGACTTCCCTTCTATAAAAAAGGAAGGACCCGCGAGATAGAAGCTTTTCCCTTCTATAAAAAGGAAAATGGATACTAAAGGAAAGGGAAAGGGACCTGTTATCCCTGACCCTAGTGCGCAAGAGGTTCTAAATAACTAGCTAAAAGAGCAGGCTATTAAGCAACAAGCAACTATAGACTAGTTATTAGAGAAGCTAGAAAGCCTATCTATAACTGTAAATAGTCGTATGGAGGGTGTGGAATCTGATAAGCCCGCTAGTCAGCAGCAAGATCAGCAGCCTGTTCAAGAAAATCAAGCTGAATCTAGCTCTGTACAAGCAACCTTTAATAATTCAATTATTAAGGAATTCAATAAAAGGGTTTATAGTTTTCCAGAGACTGCTAGGCTTAAAGGAGCTGAAAATTTCGAATAATGGAAGCAAGCCCTAACTATCTAATTTAGAGCTTTAGGCATGCCTAATTTTCTAGATAATCCGGAGAGTTCTAGGGCGCTAGGGGATCCAGATCAAGCTATTATCCTTATGTTACTAAGGGATAGTTGTATAGAAGGACCCCAAGCCGCTATAACTTGGCAAAAATCACCTGAAGAAGCCTATAATTTACTTGTAAGGCAATATTCACATAGCGTTGAAATCCAGAGGGGGTCCCTATATTCAGAATTTTATAACCTGAATTTTCAAGAGTTTAAGGGGACTCTAGAGTCCTTTAATGCAGTCTTTAATAATCTACTAGCTAGATTATCGATTTCAGGGGTCCTGATTGCTCCGATAGATCAGGTTAATCAATATCTTCAATCCCTAAAATCAACCTTCCCTCAGTGGGCTGAGAGGTAACGATTTAGCATGCGTACGAATAGGGCTATAGGGGCTCCCCTAGATGCCCTAAATCTTCAATTCTTGATGGCAGACCTTCTAGCAGAACAGAGGGATAAATCATCTACGGTATCCAAAGCCCTGAATTATAGGGCTAAAAACCTTGAAAAGGGTGCTAAAGAAAAAGAAAAGGCCCCTAAGGATTAGAAGAAGAAAGGAGGCTCTGAAGAAAATAAGGGCTCTTCTAATTCTAATTCTTCTTCTAATAAGAAGAAGAAGAAGAAGCAAAAAGGTTAAAAATCAGATAAAAAGGATAATAAAGAGACCTCTGGAGAGGGATCTTTTATGCTAGGAAATTACAACCTTTCTAACGGTGCTCTTAAACTGTACAAGAAACCTAGCCTTTATAAGACTAGTTATAAGAGCTCTAGTGATAGTAGCTCTAATTCTAGCTCTTCTGAATCGGATGATGATGAAAATCAAGAAATTAAAACCTTAAATGGTTTTAATTATTACAGCAAAGACATGAAAAAGGCCCTATTATATGATACAGGTTTGACTGTACATATTGTTAATTCTAGGGAGGTCTTTAGGGATTATACCCCCTATAAAAAGGGGGAATCCGACCCTATTATAACTGGTGGTGGCCCTATTTACGCTAAGGGTCACGGTAGTGCTGTTTTTGAGGTCCTATATCAGAAAAATCTAGCTAAATATAGGACCTTAGTGCTTAAAGATGCGCTATATTTTCCTTAGCTTGATGTTAATATAGTTAGTGGACTTACGCACTATATATCTGGTGGTTGCCTTATTAAAAACTTACTTTATCTTAAAGATAGGTCTCTTATTGTAACCTTAGATATAGAAAAACATGGTTTTTTCTTCCACGTTAAAAACCAATCTACGCCTAAGTTATCTAAAGGGCCCTGTAATAATTCGCATTATATCCGACCTTTTACCTACGCCGCTTTTAAGGGTCATAGCTATCCGATTAGCTACCCTATAGAGGTTCAAATTCCCTCTAAAAAGCCGGATTGGGCTTCTGATTTAGATGAAATCGACGAAAATGATGATGATATTGAAGAAATCGTACGGGATGATTTAGGGGAATTAGTCCCTTCTTCTTCGCCTATAGCCCCAGGTTGGGTCCCTTATAAATCTAAGGAAATAGATTTAGGGGTGTTAGAGGGCCCTAGTGGAGGAAAAGGGTCCCTAATACCTCTCCAAGAGGCCTGTGGTTCTTAAGGGGCCTAGCAGGGGACTAGTGAAGAGGGCCCTAGTCTAGATCCTAATTCAGACCCTAAGGATCTTTAATATCAACGGTTGTTAGAACTAGCTGGCCTATGGCATGTACGATTAGGGCACCTAGGTCTTCCTTTGCTAAAGAAAACTAGCCTTATAACTAAAGGAATCCCTGATTTTTCTAAAATTAAGGATAAGGATTTTAGATGTATTGCTTGTGATCAATCTAAGGCAGTTAGAAGACCCAGGAAATTAGCTATCCCTGACCCCCCAAGAGCTCTAGATCGAATAGAGGGGGATACGCTAAAAATCAGCCCTAAGCCGTATAATAAACAGTCAATTTGCTTATTTTTAGTTGATCGAAAGACTAGATATAAGTGGGTTATCTTATTACCTAATAAGGAAGGCCTAACTGTTTATAAGGCTATCAAAGGCTTCTTCAGAGGGCTTAAAAATCAACTAGGTCAATATCCTAGGCACCTTCACTTCGATGGGGGCCAGGAAATCGATTCTAGTTGTCAAGCTTGGTTGAATTCTAAAGGGATTAAATTTACGACTTCTAGTCCCTATATCCATGAGCAAAATGGATTAGCAGAACGTTCAATTCGTACTATTCTAGATCGATTAAGGGCTACTATCCAGTGGGCAAAATTACCGTTATTTTTATGGTGTTTTGTATTACCTGCAGTTGTTAACCTAGTTAATATAACTGCTAATACCACTAAGGATGAAAGCCCTGAACAGCTGCTATCTAGGGAGCTAAATCAGCCTTATACAACTGATATTAGCAGTATTAGAGCTATAGGATCTCACTGTGAGATTCTAATCCCCCTGGAAAAACGACCTAAAGCCTAGAAGTTAGCAGCTAGGACTATCTCTGGAAGACTTTTAGCTATACTAGGTTCTAATACCTACCTAGTGTACATCCCCTCTAAAAGGCTAGTTACAAAGACTAGCTTTATTAAGATTATAGAACCTATAGGCCCTGTTTCTAAAGGCTTACCTAGGATTTCTATAGGGGATAACCCTTTAGAGGGGGAAAATGATTTAGATTAATAACATCTAGATTAAGGTTCAAAGGATTACCCTATAGATAACATAGGTATCCCTGTAGGTTAAGAAAAACCACCTACAGGCCCTAAAGAACTCCCTAAAGGCTTATTTCCAGCGGATCCCATACAGGCGTAGCCTATAACTCAACCAGGAAATCAGATTTCGACTTCGGACCTTGATTTTGATAAAATTATCGATTTCGACCCTAATATCGACCCTATGGATGTTGATGTTAGTTCCCCTTCTTCTCTAGATTTTATAAAAGAAATCTGCTTTAAGGTACGGGAGAAGCTAAAGGAAAAGAATCCTATTAGCCCTGAGCCTAAGACCTGGAAGCAGGCTATATCTAGCCCTGAAAGGGATAAATGGATAGAGGCCACGTATAAGGAATACGAACAGCTTCTAAAGGCTAGTACTTTTAAATTTATAGGGAAAGATTAAATCCCTAAGGGCCGAAAAGTACTAAAGAATAGGCTTGTTTATAAGCTTAAAAAGGATAAAGAAAATAATCCTTTAAAATATAAGGCTTGACTCGTTGCTAAGGGATTTATGCAAATCGAAGGCCTAGATTACCTAGAGACCTTTGCTGCCATAAGTATTCCCCCTAGCTGGAGGATTTTACTAGCCCTAGCGGCTTGGAATAACTGGGAAATCGAACAAATCGATTTTATAGGAGCTTTTCTTAATAGTAAGCTACAATAACAGATTTATATGGTTATTCCAGAAGGGTTTATTGAATTCCTTGAGGCAAATCCTAAACTAGCTAAATTAGCTAGAAGTTTTGGCTGGAAACCCTCTAAAGATTAAGTGATTTTATTATAGAAATCTTTATACGGCCTAAAACAAAGCTCAAGGGAATGGCAACAAGCGCTAATATTAGTGCTTAAATCCCTAGGATTTAACCCTTTAATATCTGACCTAGCTATCTTCTTTAATCCTTCAACCAAAACCTTCGTCATTACGTACGTTGATGACTGTCTTCTAATTGGACCGGATTTATCTTATATCCAAAGGCTTAAAAAGGAACTTCATAAAGTCTATCTAATAGAAGATAGGGGGCCTGCTGAATTCTTCTTAGGGGTTTAAATCGTACGAGATAGGCCTAATAGAATACTGAAAATTCATCAATCTCAGTATATATTAGAAGCCTTAAAACGATTTAATATGCTAGATAGTAAGCCTATTAGTATACCTCTTCAGCTAGGCGTTTTAGCTACGCAGATAACTAAGCTTTTAATAGCTAGCGAAATCAAGCTTTATCAGTGCATTATAGGGACTATAATGTACCTAATGTTACTTATAAGGCCTGACATAGCTTTTACGCTACAGTGGTTATCTACTGCACTAGCTAGCCCTTATATAGAACACCTAAAAGCAGCTAAAAATCTGCTAAGGTATTTATTAGGGACTAGATTCCTTGCTATAATCTATAGGGGAGACCCTAAAGGTTTAGTTAGCAAAAGCCTAATAGGTTATTGCGATAGTGATTTTGCAGGGGATAAAAAGACCTTAAAATTAACCTATGCTTATCTATTTAAGCTAGCTGGCGGACCTATTAGCTGGAAATCAAAGAAAGCTAGTACAATAGCTCTATCAACACTAGAAGCTGAAGCTGATGCTATCTGCGAGACCTTCCGGGAGCTTCAGTGGCTTTAGGGCTTATTTAAGGAGCTAAAAACCCCTATTTCTCCCCCTATCTAGATATATTGCGATAATTAAGGTGCTATAACTACTGCTTATAACCCTGCTTTACATAGTCGTACAAAGCATACATTGCTAAAGTTTAACTATATTAGGCAACAGGTTTTAGAGGGTTTAGCTAAGATCGAATATCTAGATACGAAGTCAATGCCTGCAGATGGTCTTACGAAACCTCTTTCTAGACCTCTTTATCAGGCTTTTATTAAGCTTTTAGGGCTTAATAATTATTAAACCAATAACTAATTCCCTTTAACAAGGAACCAAAAAACAACGTTAAAAAGGGAGCTATATTTAACAATAGCTAGGAATTCAAAAAGGGGGTCTTTTATTTTTCCTGTTTTTCCCTTTTATCTGTTATTATCAAAAGTTGTTGTTTTTTACCCTATAGTCTCTTTGTACACTTCTAATTGCTTTAAATGTAATTCTTTTGTAGAGGGGGTGTTAAAAATAAGACCTATTTTTAGCCCTTTTTTAGTTAAAGAACCTTCTTATTACTAGCTTGCTTTGCAAGTCTGACAGCTGCACTGCAGCTGTCAACGGTCGCGAGGGCAGCTATCAATAGCTGCGACCGACCGTGTGGATGACTAATTAGTCAATTGCGTTGTGGCTACAAGTGTAGCCACAACCACGCTACTAGTAATTAGGTAAGCTAGGGTGATGTAAGCTAGGGTAACGTAAGCAGGTTACCCTACACGTAACTTACCCTATAGCTATCTTTGACAACGATTTTCTCTTTATCTAGAGGTCGTACAAAAGTTTCACATATAGTAAATTGAAGCTTAAAGATAGGGCTTTCTTTTTATGCAAGGTTATTTTTTGGACCAAAAGTTAGTGCATACGGGTTGCTAGCTAGTATGGTGGTGAGTCGATTTTTTGGTTTTTGCATACAAATGAATTTTGCGGAAAATCAAAAGTGGCCCGTAAGACCCCGTTAGCGGCCCAGATCCACCGATATAGTCAGTAGGTCTATGAGAGGAAGAAGATCTTTTCAACTAGCTAGATAGCTAGTCCTCTCAACCAACAACAGCCGCATTGCCCGTACAACGTATCTAAAATCAATTCTATTACTCTATAAGATATCATAAAAGTGATCTAAATCGAATTCTATTAGTTGATAACTGCCATAACCTTCCGTTGCGTTGCGTTGATTGATTCAACGTTGCAGCCCTATTGGTCCCTGACCGTAGAGCTTGCACCCGTACAGCTGTTGCCAGCTGGCAACTAGCTCCCTACATTTCAATAGAAGATTATAGTCTCTCTTATAATCTCTTCTATAACTAAAGAGGTATTAAAGTTTAATAAAGCACTTCTTTAAGGGATACTAGAATTAAATATCCTAGGCCTTGCTTAATAAGAACGCTATAATCTTATAGAGAATTATATAATTCTCTAATAACTTCCTTTATAGCCCTTTTAAAGGTGTCTTTAGACTAGCCTTTAAAGTCTTCTTAGAATAATTCCTATAGGTTATTATCTCTCTAACCTTAATACTTACTAAGGTTAATAAATCTTATAATCTAGTTATTAAGCTTAAGCTATGTAGTAGTCTCTAGATCTAGTTTAATGAATTCTTTCTAATTACTAGAGAAGTTATAAGTAAGCTATTAAAGGTATAAAGGTAACTTATGCTCTTAGGGTCTTTTAGGGGTAATAGTTAAAGCCTTATTATTACTAGTAGCCTTTGCTCTTATAGAAAATCTAGATTCCTTTACTATCTTTAACTATAAAAGAAATATTACTAATTTATTATTTTTACTACTAATTAAGCTCCTATATTTACCTATTACTATTATAAGGTTCTTCTTTTATATTTTAGGAGCGTTATTACTCTAATAAAATTAGAAGATTATAAAAACAGGAAAAATAAAAGAAAAAGTAGTAGAAGTAGTAAAAGTAGTAATAAGAATAAATTAATAAAGATAAAGAAAGTAATAGAAGTTCTAAAAGTAATTAAAAAATAATAGGAAAAGTAATAAGGGAATAATAGGAATTACTACTTCCTATTTTTTATAAAAAGGAGGGATAGAGGTAATCTCTCTCTCTTACTAATAAGTATAGGGTAAATAGCACTAAGAGTAAAGGGGGTAAAAAATAAGTAGTAAATACTTATAGGAAGAGATTAAAGGTCTATTAGAAGGTAATGTGTTAAAGGGAATTTATAAGTAAGTTAGCTAGCTTAGCTAAGGTTATTTAATATTAGGTTTAAAATAAATACCTTATAGTAATAGATTTAGTTAGTTAGTTAGTTTTCTTATAATAGATAATAAAATTAATAATTAATAACAATATCCTAGATAAATATAATAAAGTTATATCCCTTAGCCTAAGGGTTAATAGATTAATTCCTTAGAAGCCTAATAAGCTTATAACTAGGATTCTAGTCTCTTCCTTTAGTATACTTATATAGTTATGCCTCTTTACTATAATAACTATTATAGTATAATAAGAGGTAGTAGTAGTAGTATTTGTAGAAATATCTCTTCTTATAATACTTAGCTTATCTATAGTTATAAAGTTAACTACTAATTAGTGTTAGTTATACTAAGGTCTTACGTAAGTATAAGGGTAATCCTATATAATTAAAGTTAATAATAGTTAGTTAGCTAGCTAGGAGAGAGAGAGAGAAGAGAGGGAAAGTCTAGATACTAGAAAAGTAAGCGAAATTTGTATATAGGGTAAAAGAGGGGGTGGTGAATTAATATAGCTAATTATATTACGTGTATTACGCTGGACCTATAATTAGTCTAGTCCTTAGCTACGATTAAACTAATAAAAATCCAAAGGAATTAATATAAATAAGGTTATTTTATATTTACTTAACTTAATTAAGGCCTAGGTAACTCTTAGAAAGTACCTTTTCTAGAGGAAGTTAAAATAGTCTTCCTATATTTCTAAACCTATGTAATAATTATTAATATAGATAGAAAAGGAAGTGTATAAATCTTCTATGTATCCTAGAATTAATTTGCTCTTAGTACTATCCTAGAAGAAGAGGTATCTAAAAGTTAGGTCCCTAAATCTAGCGTAAGTTACTAGTAATCCCTTTAGTCCTTATACTATATTATTATAATAATATATTTTATTTAGCCTAGTAAAAGCTAATTTATGTTTATTAGGTAGATAAATACTAATGGCCTAAAATCTATTTAAAGCATTAGTTTATAATAGAATCTGTGGGTAATTATAATGAATTAAATCTAGATTAGCTTCTATATTATAACATAGGTAACCTAGTTTAATTATTTTACTATTTATATCTTTATAGTTATAAACCACTTAGAAAACCTTCTATCTAGGTTTTAGAGTAAAAATTATTAGTATAACCTATTTAAAGTTACTATAAATAATAATTCCTACTCTTTTTATTACTAGGAAAACTTATTTTAAGAAACCTTAATAAGTAGTAAAATACTTATATTATTTATATTTACTAGGCTTTGCTCCTAGGATTAGATTAATATAATGCTAGATAAGATTAGTAGTGTAAATATCTTTAAGCTTTAAAATAAAGTAGTCTTTAAAAGTATAATATAACTATATAATTATTATTCTCTAGTTATTATCTCCTATATAGCTTCCTAGTGTTATATATAAATTCTTAAACTATAAAAAAATAGTTTTAAGGGGTAAGGTAAATAATAGATAATTTATATAGAGATTTCGGAATCTTAAGGGGTAGCCCTTAATTTCCTAATTTCCTATATAAATTAACTTACTAGTCTATCTTACTATATCCTATGCACCTAGTGTATGCTTTCCTAGTAAAGTTAAATTAGCTAAGTTTATAGTATAATATATTACTATAGTTCTATGTTTCTCTAAGGCTACTTAAAATATTAGGTTCTTAAAGTATAAGCTATTATTATAATAGATTTTTCTTAGCTATCTAAATATTAGGCTCTAGCTTTTATCCTAAGCTTATATAATAGAATCCCCTATAACCTCTCTATAGGATTATCCTAATGTAAATCTTATTATATAGTCTATAGTAACTAATATATACGCGTCCTTATTCTTTACCTTTAGTGTTATTAGACCTAAATAATCTATTATAACTAATCCCTATAGTTTTAAAACTATAATAGTCTTAGGATTTACCTAAGAAACTTATATTTTAGTTTATTAATATACTAGATATAAGTAATAATATAATTCTATATCTTTACTTTAATCTAGCTAGAAATACTTCCTATAAAGTTTATATATTATAATTACTATCCTAAAATACCCTCTAGTATTATATACTTCTTATAATCTCTTAGGCACTTTAGCTAATAATATATATTTTACTAATAACTTATTAGACTTTAAATAATATAAAGTTTAGTTAAAAATTTAATACTTTAAGAATTAATACTAAATAAGTTTATATTATTTATTTAAGATAGTTTAGTGTTTAAAAACTATAGCTAATAGGATTTCTTTATACTATATTAATTTAAACTACTTAAGAAGTCTTTAATATAACTTCTTTATTATATCTTTATTTAAACTCTTACTCTCTAGTAAAATTAAAGTTATATTTATTAAAACTAATATTAGTTAGTTTTCTCTAGCTAGTATAATATTAACTTTTATTTTCCTATTTACTAAAACTAAATCTAATCTTAAATAATCTAGTATCTAAGATATTTTATTTATAATCTTTATAATCTTTATAGTATTTAGATAATAAATATATTCTATATTTAACTCTTAGAGTATATTTACCTATTAAGCTACCTTCCTATAGACTTTAGATATATTTACTATTAAATTAATAATACCTTTATAATCTATATAGACTTTTAATAGGTATAGTAAATAGTTAAGTAACTATCTTATTTCTTTTAGTCCTATTATAATAGTAAATATCTTTTTTTCTCGTATAAAATATTACTTCTTAGTATTTCCTAACTAATATAATATTTATATAATAATTTATACCTTTAGGAAATTAATATTAGTAATACTAGTTCTTAGTTTTATATTCTCTATCTAGAATAATACTTCTCCTATTCTAGTATCTAATATATCTATAGCTATATAAAACTATAATCCTAGTCTAGCGCTAAATATAGCGTTTTCTTAAATACTTTTATATATTTTTATTATTACTTATTAAGCTTTTAGTGTTTACTTAGGTTTTTCTCTTAATACTTTCTCTTTCTAAATAAAGGGTTTTCTTATTTTTATTATTTTTGGTTTTTTATAAAAGAAAGCCTTCTTAATAGTAACCACTAAGTTAGATTTTCCTAGTATATATTTTTATAGGAATAGAGTTAGGTAAATAAGTATAAGTACTTTATCCTAGGATTAAGGTAGTTAGTCTTTGAATTATTTAGCTAGAATAGTAAATTAGTTATAATATTTTTAAGCTAGTTATATTTTTCTATCTTTTAAGGAATATTTAATATATTTAACTTTAAAAGTAAATAAGGTTATTTTATATTTACTTAACCTAATTAAGGCCTAGGTAACTCTTAGAAAGTATCTTTTCTAGAGGAAGTTAAAATAGTCTTCCTATGTTTTTAAACCTAAGTAATAATTATTAATATAGATAGAAAAGAAAGTATATAAATCTTTTATGTATCCTAGAATTAATTTGCTCTTAGTACTATCCTAGAAAAAAAGGTATCTAAAAGTTAGGTCCTTAAATTTAGCGTAAGTCACTAGTAATCCCTTTAGTCCTTATGCTATATTATTATAATAATATATTCTGTTTAGCCTAGTAAAAGCTAATTTGTGTTTATTAGGTAAATAGATATTAATAGCCTAAAATCCGTTTAAAGCATTAGTTTATAATAGAATCTGTGAGTAACTATAATAAATTAAATCTAGATTAGCTTCTATATTATAATATAGGTAACCTAGTTTAATTGTTTTGCTATTTATATCTCTATAGTTATAAACTACTTAGAAAACCTTTTATCTAGGTTTTAAAGCAAAAATTATTAGTATAACCTATTTAAAGTTACTATAAATAATAATTCCTGCTCTCTCTATTACTAGGAAAACCTATTTTAAGAAACCTTAATAAGTAGTAAAATACTTATATTATTTACGTTTACTAGGCTTTGCTCCTAGGATTAGGTTAATATAATACTAGATAAAATTAGTAGTGTAAATATCTTTAAGCTTTAAAATAAAGTAGTCTTTAAAAGTGTAATATAACTATATAATTATTATTCTTTAGTTATTATCTCCTATATAGCTTCCTAGTGTTATATATAAATTCTTAAACTATAAAATAATAGTTTTAGGGGGTAAGGCGGATAATAGATGATTTATATAGAGATTTTAGAATCTTAAGGGGTAGCCCTTAATTTCCTAATTTCCTATATAAATTAACTTACTAGTCTATCTTGCTATATCCTATATACCTAGTGCATGCTTTCCTAGTAAAGTTAAATTAGCTAAGTCTATAGTATAATATTTACTAGTCCTAGTTTCTCTTACTAAACCTTGCCACTTCCTATTTATATAAGGATTTCTAATTTCTAAGGGGAATCCCTTAATATTCTAATTATATATACTAATTAGTGTATACGTATATCCTTTTGTGTCTAGGTTATATTTGCTTTTCTACTCCATAACTAAGTCCTTAGAATACTATAACCTATTTAATGCTTTCTAAGGCGAAACTTTAATCTAGTTATTTATATAGGGTTTTTTATTTCTCTAGGTAAATCCCTTAATTTCTTACTTTCCTATATAAATTAAGTCTCTCTAATATTCATTAGTGTCTAGATTATGCTTATCTTACTAGGGTAGCTAAGCTAATCTTATAAGTATTTCTAGGAGGTCTAATAGTTCTATTTCCTTATCTTCTATTAGGTTAGAGGTTGTTTTATTCTCTTTAAGTTCTTTCTCCCTTTAATTCAGCTATTTAAGCTTTATAATACTATAATTAGTGTTTTTTGTCACGACTGTGGTGGGAGAGATATAAACGGAGTGAAGGCTAAGGTTCTTAGTTATAGCCAGAGCATTGCAATACAATACAATACATGTATTATTTGTATTGTTTTGTATTTTTTTTCTTTTTTTTTAGTTTTAAGTAAATTCCTTAATTATAAGGTATATATAGTTAATATAATAGCTTATAATAGCTTATAATAGCTTATAATAGCTTATATATATATATTACTTCTATTACTTATATAACTTAAAATATTATTAGTGTTAAAGTTTAATTAAAAATAAATAAGTAATAAATTAATATAATATAAATATAAGTATTTATAAGTAAATTACTATAGAAAAAGCTAGACTTATTAATTATTTAGTATTTAAAGGTTTTTTAAAATATTAATAAAATAAAATTCCTTTCTTTTTTATGTTTTTAATATTATACTATTTATAATTTTATACTAATAGAAAGTAAGTCCTAATATAACTATAAGACTTACTTTAGTATATTTCTCTCTTTTTAACTAAAATTACATAACTAAGTAAAGAGATTATTATGTTTATAGTATAACTAATAGGACCCACTTTTAGACCCACTTTTGTATATATATTTCTTTTTAGCTAGAATTATATAACTAAGTAAAGAGATAATACTAGGTTTATAGTATAACTAATAGGACCCACTTTTAGACCCACTTTTATATATCCTCCTCTTCTTAGCTAAAGTTATATAACTATAGAAAGGGATTATACTTGGTTTTTAGTGTTTAATAAGACCCACTTTTAGACCCACTTTAAGAAACACTATATAACTAAGTAAGTAAGCTAAAAGTAATATAAATAATTAAACTTACTTTTAAAGCTTATTTATTTACTTAATACTTTAGAAGCCCTAGGATTATTCCTTTTCTTTTTAGCTTTAGCTTTTCCTAGGTTTTTTCCTTTTCTTTTAGTTTAAAAAAGGTTTAAAGCTAATATAATTTATTATAATTATAATAAAATAGCTTAATAGTAAAAGAAGCATTTATTAAATAAATTTTAATTTTCTCTTTATAATAAATTCCTTATATATATAAGTATATTTTTATTAGAGTTTTAATCTTATTTATTTAGAATTATAAATTATTTCTTTAGGGTAAATATTATATTTAAAGCAAAAATACTATATTAAAATGCATAGTAAATCCTAAATAAAAGCTAGAAAGATAGGATAACCTTTAAAACATAGAGAATAAATTATACTATAAGTTAAGTTTAGATAATACTATTTATAGCTACCCTATATATATATATAGCTTAATAGTCTAAATTAGCTAAAACTTTATAATTCTATAACTAAATACCTAAATAGTATAAAAAATTAAGGATATCTTATTTAGATTATATTAAAAATCTACTATATAATAAGTATATATACTACCTTACCTTTTTAATAATACATTGTATTATATTATAATGTATTGTATTGTATTGTATTATAATGTATTTTTATATAATAAATAATTATAATAAATCATAGAAAATAGATACAAGAATAAAAAGACCCTTAATATATTAAGAAAAAATCATTTTTTAAAATAGATATAAAAGAATATTACTAAGATATTATATATTTAAAATAAGCTTACTTTTCTAAATAAGCTAAAACTTAATAGATTTTTAAATAAATAACTAAATTATATATAAAAATAAGAATACTATAATTAGATTATTTAAAAAATCTACTATATAATGAATTTATATAATACCCCACTTATATTTTTCCCTAACAATACATTGTATTGTATGTATTGTATTGTATTGTATTGTATTTTTAATACAATACAATACACAATACAATACATAGGGCAATACAATACAATACAATACATCGAAGGGCCAAAAAATACAATACAATACAATACAACAATGCTCTGGTTATAGCTAGAGAGCTACTACTTAGGGGTAGGTATATAAAGGTCTTAAACTCTAACCTTTTATATCTCTTATAGGTAGTCCTTATCTAAATACCCTACTATATATATATAGCTATCTAGTAGCTACTTAGTTATTTACGTAAGCTAAGGCTTACCTAAGGGCTTTATTATATAACTATCCTATCTATAACTCCCTAGCCTCTATGCTTCTAATATACTACCCCCCTAATATATAATTATCCTTAATTATAAAGAGCTGCTTAGCTAGTGTGTGTTTACTACGTATAACCTATAGTAATATTTATATTACTAGCTATACTATTAGTATGTGGTATTGTGTCTACTTTAAATAATAAGGTAAATATTATTAGGACCTAGGTAATCCTTCTTATAATATCTAGATTATAGATAGCTATACACTCACTGCTTTATTACCTCTAATATACATACCTCTATCTAATAAGTTATTAGCGCTAAGTAAGCAAACTACCTATATTAAGTTTTATAATTAGGTGAAATAGATAGGGTAATATATGCTATTTAAAATAAATAACTTCTTATCTAATATTAGGGATATTATATTAATCTTACTAGGAGTTTGTAGCTAGTATGTATATTTACTAGTAGTAGCTATAACTATAAATATTATAATTCCTAGATTAGCTATATATAGCATATAAATTACTTAGGGGTCTAGGGCTAATATAAAAAAGGCTTACTTTCCCTTACTTCTATATACTTTTCTTCCCTTTATATTCTCCCTTAGTATTATAAGTTACCCTTACTTATAGGCTAGTAGCTTTATAGCTTCTCTTATAGTAATTATTAATATCCTATAGTATTACTTTATTATTTATATTTATTCTTATTTAAAATATCTAAATCCTCTTAAATACTAAAATATTAGTAGCTTACCTTCTACCTATAAGTTTCTTATAGTATATTACTACTAACTTACTAGTAGTTAATAATATCTTTAATATAAGTAACTACTTTATTACTATTATCTCCTTCTATTTTAAAGACTCCTATAATATCCCCTTTAAAGTCTTCTAGTAAGAAATATTTAGCTTCTAAAATTTCTATATAAGTATAATATCTAAGTCCCCCTAGCGCTTACCTTACTAACTTATAGCTAGTAATACTAGTAGAATAAAAATTCCTTATATTTACTATATATAGTAAGTTATAATATAGGCTATTATACCTAAAGATAGTAATAGTGTAAAGCTATAATATATTATTAAGGGTAAATCTATCCTAACCTAATATACTGTGAGGACAAAGGGATAGCTAGGCAAGAGGTATGGGGGCGTTCGTATATTAACTGAAGCTTACTAGGTCTAAGTGTGTTATGCATGCAAGTCACTAACTTATAGGTAGTGACTCGCTAGTGTCACGTGGACCTAGCCCTAGGGTATAGTGCGCCTGCCTAGTAGTGCGCTAGCACGCTAGTGTTATAAGTAGGGCCTTATAATTACCCCCCCACTTTTAGCTAGGCTCCTAAATAGCTTTTAGTAGGTACTATATAGCTATTTGCTAAGTGGTAGCTATACTAAAATAATAATAAATAATATTAGTATTTAAGTACAAATTTACCTATAACTCCCTATTATATTACTAACTTTTCCCTTTCTTATCTATAGCAAACTTTTCCCTAGATACTATTACATTATTAGTTACTATAACTTTACCTTTACTACTTACCTTATTATTAGAATAGAATTAGATAGGGAAAGCGTTAAGAGCGTTATTATTATAGCTATCCCTAATATCTATTTAAGAGAATGTTCCTATATATATTATCTACGCATAGGTTACGTGGACTTTAAGAAGAATCCTCTAGCTAAGCCTAACATCCCTTAGATTAACTATTAATTCCCTAGTGTACTAACTACTATTATTAAAGGGAAATATTTAAAGCGTTATATCTAGTGTGTTAAATATAGTAATACTTATAAGATAGTAAGTATATTATATTCTCTACTCTTTTAGTCCCTAATTGCCTATATCTCTCTAGGTAATGCTAACTATATAAGGGGATTTTCTAGATCTTCTTACTACCCTTAATTAGGTAAAAACTTTAATAAATGCCCTAAGTAATTAGGACCCTAATAACCCTAATGATTATATGTTTTCCAAGGCAACTCGCTGCTATTTTAGCACCTATTATCTAAACCTTATTTTAGGGTTTAATTACACTAATATAGCTTATTATGTTTCCTTTAGTTTAACTAGGGCCACTAAGGTCTATTAGGTATATTTTATTATATATTCTCTAGACCTTTGCTTACTCCTTAGGTAGGCCGCTTTAGCCGCATATAATTAGTATATTATTTTATGCTAGTAACTTTTAGTTACTATATATCCTACCCTTACCCTAGGGATTATAAGTTATTACTCCTTCTTTACTACTTATTTACTAACTTTTATAGCTAAACTACACTATATATTATAATTCCTAGAAGAGAAAAATAACTTTATAGCTATAACATTATAATCTAGGATTCATGCCCTAGGGGGTAGTAAAGCACTAGTTTTTCTAGGTAATAGAGGTAGTAGTTTAGGAGGATAAGAGTAAGGGCGCTAAGTACCTCCTTTATAATAGTGTTATTTTAATATATAAGGGGGTAACTATAGAAGGGTTTCCTATAAGACTCCTCTCCTTATAAGTGTCTTTTCTTTTATTATTTAGCAAATAGTTTAACAAGGGTTTTAATTAGAGTGTAATAGTGGCTAATAAGGCTAGGCCTTTTTTATAATTACCTTATCCCTTATTACTTATAACTTAATTATGTCTTACCACGCTTTCTACTTATTTTACTTTAATAGAAAGCTTAAATTATATATTAAGCGCTTTCTATATCTTCTAACGCTACCTATTAATTATATTCACTTAGCTAGCCCTTCTATTTTACTAGGTATTTATTACCTTTATGTGTCTTCCTATAATCCCTAACTTCTTTAACTTTAAACTTATTATTATTATCTTTAAGGTCTAGTATTAGTATATCCTTATCTAGGGTATCTTCCTAGCGATTCTATAGCTCTAATAGGCTAATATAAAACATGTTATATAGTTAGCTATACTTATTAGGTAGTGCTAGTTAGTACGCTTGTTTACCTATAGTATTAAGTATTTAAAATAGCCTAATAAATCTTAGGTTTAGCTTCTATTTTGTGTCCTTAAGTCTAATATTCTTTGCTAATAGTAGTACTAAGTTTTCTCTTTTTAAGGTTATTAGCTAATATCTCTAGTTATAGTACTTTGCCTACACTTTAGTAGCCCTTGCCTAGTTATATGCTAGTTTCTCCCTAACCTTATATAGCTTTTTAACACGTGCGTAAGCCTCTAGGACCTCCCTCTCTATGCTCTTACCCTTAAGAGTAAGGTGGAACTTAGGCAAATAGCCTATAAGAGCGTAATTAAGGGAGTAGCTTGTTATCCTATGAATAGTATTATTACACGTAAATTAGGCTATTAGGAGTAGCTTTAGCTATAGTTATTAGTTCTCTTTAATAAAACATTATAAGTAATACTTAAGCACCTAATTTATTCTCTCTATTTACCTATTAGTTTAGGGGTAAAATACTATTAAAAGCCTTTGCTTTACACATAACTAGTAATATACCTCTAACTAGAATTAGCTTATAAATACTAACCCTCTATTAGACATAATGCCCTCTAGCGCTCTAAATTATAGCTTAATCTCCTTATAAAATAACTTTACTAATTTAGCTATATTAATTATAGTCTTTATAAGAAGGAAGATAGAGTACTTAGTAAATTAGTTTATAATTACTAGGATTATATTAGTTTCTTGCTTGCCTAGCTGCACTAGTAGCAAACCTATAACAAAGTTTATTAAGATCTCTGCCTACGGTTACCTTAGTATTAGCAGCGATTTAAGGCTTCTATAAGGGTAGTGCTATCTTACTACTATATGCTAGTATACTCTGTAGCTAGATATATAGTCTAAAATAGCTTTACTTATTACTAGCTACTAATAGTAATATTTTAGTAGCTCTAGAGTGTATTTAGTCCTAAAGTAACTTACTAATAAATTATTATAGTGTAGCTATAGAAGCTTCTATTATAAGATAGGCTCCTATAGAATAACTACCTAGTCTTTATATATTAGGAGGCCCCTTATGCTATATAACTATAGACTAGCTTTTCCCTTCCCTTTTACTTAGGAGCTAACCTTATCTTCGCGCTTTTATAAATCTAGATCTTAGTCCTATGCCTTCTATAGTAGTTATGCTAATAGTTTATTTACTATAAATTAGTAGGGATTTAGTAATATAATAGCCCCCTAAACTACTTATACTATACTAATATCTTAAATACACATTACCTTCTCCTTAAAATTACCCTTGTTTAGCTAACCTATTACTAGATTTACAGTGGCTAACTAGCCTTTTACCTAGGCTACTCTTACCTTAGTAAGTTCTAAGACTAGTATTACACTATAACTTCTTTAATATATTAGTACTTTTTCTTCTACTATATAGATATTTACTATTTTCCTTTAAAGCTCTAGTAGGAGTGCCCTATTTAATATAGGTTTACCCTTATAATTAGACCTTCTTAATAGTATATTTATAGGGTTACTTTTCCCTAGTCTATGCTTAATAATAAAATAGAAAGGGCAGAGGAATATATACTATTATACCTATCTTTTATTTAGCTTCTACTACCTTATAAAGGTCTATAGGTTATAATAGTCTAATAGGACCTTTATAGGTGTCTCTATGCCTTTAATATAATATTACTAGTGTTTAAATAACTTTACTATAGCAAGTAGCTCTTAATTAGCTATGCTATAGTTATATTTAGCGTCTATAAACTTCCTTAACTAAAAGGCTACTAGATGCTAATAGCCCTTATTATCTTACTAAGATAGGATTCCTACTATTATAAAAATCAAGGTATTTATCTTAATACACACTACCTAACTTAAGTTATAGTGTTAGAGTAAAGGCACTTGCTAAAAGGCATCTTTTAGCTAGTTAAATACTAACCACTTCTTTTCTCTAAATATAAACCTCCTAGTCTAGATGCTATTTTAACTACCCTTTATTAATATATAAAGAGGTGCTATAATCCTAGAGTATTTATAAATAAACTATTAGTAGAAGTTATAGAACCTAAGAAATAACTATATGTTCTTAAAACTAGTTAGCTTCTTCTATTCTCTAATTATATTAACCTAGTAAGTATTTATTAATATCCTATTAATAAAGAGAATAAACCCTAGGAATTTTACTAATTCCTTATAGAAAGAGCACTTAGAGGGTTTTATATATAACTCTACTAACCTTATGTGTTTAAGGACTTACTTAATATATTTAGTGTGCTTCTCCTTTATCTTAGAGAAAATTAAGATATTATCTAAATACACTATATAAATAGTGTTAACTAGCCTATGTAGCGCTTTATAAATATAACTCTAGAAAGTGGCTAGGGTATTTATTAACCTAAAAGGCATTACAAGGTACTTATAATACCTATAATGTGTGCGAAAAGCTATCTTTTATTCGTTACCTTCTTTAATGTAAATTTAGTAGTATGCGTCCTTAATATTAATCCTAGAAAAGAAATAGGCCCCTTAGTATTAATTAAGGATCTCTGAAATTAGGGGGAGAGCATAGTAATTCTTCTACGTTACCTTATTAAGCCCTTAATAGTTAATATATAGCTATAGTATTCTATCCTTCTTTAGCACAAATAGGATAGGCACGCTTACTAGGCTCTTTAAGGGTCTTATCTAGCCTTTCTTTAGGTTATTATTAATATATTCCTAGAGCTCCTTAAGTTTGCTTTAGGAGAGAGAATAGATTAGTCTGTATAGGGGTATAGCTCCTAGTATAAGATTAATCATGTAGTTAGTTAACTTCTTTAATAGGAGGCTCCTTGCCTTATCTAATACAAATATGTCTTTAAATTTATATAATTCCTCTAGGATATCTTTAATAGTTCTATATGCTTTTACCTCCTCTTTATCTTTAAGAGGGATAAACTTATCTTCTATTATACCTATAATAGCATATATAATTATCTTATTATACATTACCTTCGCGAACTTATAGGGAGTTAGTAGTAAAAAGGCTACCTTTCTCTTTTTAAACTACTATTCTTATAAGTATAAGTAGAGATATATATATTCTTCTATAAGCATATGTATTTTAATTAATATAGGGCTTCCCTTTACTCTTAGGTTCTTATTAATAGCTATATATAGTAACTTAAGGTCTTTCTCTTTACCCTATAAATCTTTAATTAAAATAGGCACCTTATAGACACTATATTAGGGGACTATTAGAGCCCCTACTACCTTTAAGATAAGTATTATAGCCTTAGCCTAATTAAGCTTATAAGTCTATGTAAATTAGGCGCTTATAATATTAATCTTAGTGTAACTATTAAGATTCGCTGCTATTTTAATGTCTTTATGCCCGTAGATAGTAACTAGTATGTAGAATTAGCGTCCTACTAGTACTATAGTGTCTAAGGTAGAGGTAAGGGCTTTTACTTTTACCTCTAGGAGTTTTCCTAACTCTCTTACTAGTCTTTCCTTAGCTTATTATAATTATAAATAAGGTGCTCTATACTACTATAATTAAAGCATTATTTTCTTCCTTATAGTTTATTATTATTTAGGTAGGTAGCTAGGGTCTTTTCCTTATCCTTATCCTTGTCTTTTTAGTCCTTATTTAGCTAATGCCCTTATAGAGAGTTATGTCTTTAGTGTTAAGCTACCTTATATAGCCTTTTCTCTTCTAAATTATTTAGCTTTTACTTATTCTTTAATATTACCTTCTAGAATTACTAGGTGAGTTATATAATATTTTCTTATGTTAGACTAGTAATATCCGCGTATAAGTTAATATAATCTTATAAGTTAGGAAGTAATTTCGTAAAGAATATAAGAGTATAAGTCTTTTCTAGAGCTTATTCTAGGTGTTTCTCTAGTAAATCTAAGTAAATACTAAACTTAATAAGACTCTAGCCTTCCTTTTACTTTGCGTTTTCTAGCTATATAGCTATTTATATATTATAACTTATAGAGTCTTTAAGTAGTGTAAGGGTTTAGTCTTAGAACTTATCCTAGTTATCCTTAGGATAATCCTAGCTATTAGCTAGTTATTCTTTAATATATTAGTCCTATCTAGCCTAATAGTTTGTATATATATAGTTAAGTATAAAGAGGATCTTTTAGTTATCCTAGTAATACTTCTTCTTTACCCCCTTAAAGGTATAGTTAAGGTTATTAAGCTATATCTTATGCTTCTATAGGTTTATAGGGTATTAGAGTTCTATAATATTTTAGACCTTAACTTCTTAGCTACTAAGGCTTAAGGATAAACTATCCTTTTAGCCCCTTTTTACTAGTTCTCTATAAGATTATATTAAGTTAGTAAGCTCCTTTTCTTAATCCTATAGTTCCTTAAGTTACTTAAGCTAGGTAATTTACTCCCTAACTACTACCTCTTCTATTACTATAGTAAAGGGTATAGCTTTAAATAAGGTTATAGAATGTGGCATATCCCTAGCTATAGTGTTACTATTACCTAGCTAATCCTAAGTAATATATAGCATAGTTTTAGTAAATTAGGTTATTCTCCCCCTTATATTACTCTTAGGTAATTAGTAGGAGAAGCTTTAGAATTATAAGGATAAAGGGATAGCTAGGTAAGAGGTATAGGGGCGTTTATATATTAACTAAAGCTTACTAGGTCTAAGTGTGTTATATATGTGAGTTGCTAACTTATAGGTAGTAACTTACTAGTGTCACGTAGACCTAGCCCTAGGGCGTGGTGCGCCCGCCTAGTGGTGCGCTGGCGCGCTAGTGTTGTGAGTAGGGCCTCACATATACTAATTCTCTAAGTATAACTTTATTACTATCTTACTATATATTACTTCTAACTTACGTAAATAACTTAATAAAATATACTTATTATATATATAATAATAAGAATTATACTAGGGTTTATTCTCCCTTTCCTACTACTAATATATATACTAATACACTACTAGTATACTACTTAGTTTACCTAGTTATTAT
The DNA here is from genome assembly GCA_019022495.1 of Epichloe hybrida. NCBI lineage: Eukaryota > Fungi > Ascomycota > Sordariomycetes > Hypocreales > Clavicipitaceae > Epichloe > Epichloe hybrida. The sequence goes on from JAFEKR010000030.1 coordinate 595,638, forward strand.
TGAAATGTAGGGAGCTAGTTGCCAGCTGGCAACAGCTGTACGGGTGCAAGCTCTACGGTCGGGGACCAATAGGGCTGCAACGTTGAATCAATCAACGCAACGCAACGGAAGGTTATGGCAGTTATTAACTAATAGAATTTAATTTAGATCACTTTTATAATATCTTATAGAGTAATAGAATTGATTTTAGATACGTTATACGGGCAATGCGGCTATTGTTAGTTAAGAGGACTAGCTATCTAGCTAGTTAAAAAGATCTTCTTCCTCTCATAGACCTACTAACTGTATTGGTGGATCCGGGCCGCTAGCGGGGTCTTATAGGCTACTTTTGATTTTCCGCAAAATTCATTTGTATGCAAAAACCAAAAAATCAACTCACTACCATACTAGCTAGTAACCCGTATGCACTAACTTTTAGTCCAAAAAATAACCTTGTATAAAGAGAAAGCCCTATCTTTAAGCTTTAATTTACTATATGTGAAACTTTTGTATAACCTTTAGATAAAGAGAAAATCGTTATTAAAGATAGCTATAGGGTAAGTTATATGTAGGGTAACCTGCTTACGTCACCCTAGCTTACGTTACCCTAGCTTACCTAATTACTAGTGGCGTGGTTGTGGCCACACTTGCAGCCATAACCTAATTGACTAATTAGTTATTTACACGGTCAGTCACAGCTGTTAACAGCTGCGACGCAGCCATTGACAGCTGCCCTCGCGACCATTAACAGCTGCAGTGCAGCTATTAGACTTGCAAAGCAAGCTAGTAATAAGAAGGTTCTTTAACTAGAAAAGGGCTAAAAATAAGTCTTATTTTTAACACCCCCTTTACAAAAGAATTACATTTAAAAGCAATTAGAAGTGTACAAAAAGACTATAGGGAAAAATCAACAACTTTTGATAATAACAGATAAAAGGGAAAAACAGGAAAATATGAAAAAAAGCCCCCTTTTTAAATTCCTAGCTATTGTTAAATATAGCTCCCTTTTAACGTTGTTTTTTGGTTCCCTGTTGAAGGGAATTAGTTGTTGGTTTAATAATTATTAAGCCCTAAAAGCTTAATAAAAGCCTAATAAAGAGGTCTAGAAAGAGGTTTCGTAAGACCATTTGCAGGCATTGACTTCGTATCTAGATATTCAATCTTAGCTAAACCCTCTAAAACCTGTTGCCTAATATAGTTAAACTTTAGTAATATATGCTTTGTACGACTATGTAAAGCAGGGTTATAAGTAGTAGTTATAGCGCCTTGATTATCATAATATATCTGGATAGGGGGAGAAATAGGGGTTTTTAGCTCCTTAAATAAGCCCTGAAGCCACTGAAGCTCCTGGAAGGTCTCGCAGATAGCATTAGCTTTAGCTTCTAGTGTTAATAGAGCTATTGTACTAGCTTTCTTTAATTTCCAGCTAATAGGTCCGCTAGCTAGCTTGAATAGATAAGCATAGGTTGATTTTGATATCTTTTTATCCCCTATAAAATCACTATTGCAATAACCTATTAGGCTTTTGCTAACTAAACCTTTAGGGTCTCCCCTATAGATAATAGTAAGGAATCTAGTCCCTAATAGATACCTTAGCAGATTTTTAGCTGCTTTTAGGTGTTCTATATAAGGGCTAGCTAGTGTAGTAGATAACCACTGTAGCGTAAAAGCTGTATCAGGCCTTGTAAGCAACATTAGGTACATTATAGTCCCTATAATGCACTGATAAAGCTTGATTTCGCTAGCTATTAAAAGCTTAGTTATTTGCGTAGCTAAAACGCCTGGCTGAAGAGGTATGCTAATAGGCTTACTATCTAGTATATTAAATCGTTTTAAGGCTTCTAATATATACTAAGATTAATGAATTTTTAGTATTCTATTAGGCTTATCTTATACAATTTGAACCCCTAAGAAGAATTCAGCAGGCCCCCTATCTTCTATTGGATAGACTTTATGAAGTTCCTTTTTAAGCCTTTAGATATAAGATAAATCCAGTCTAATTAGAAGACAGTCATCAACGTATGTAATGACAAAGGTTTTGGTTGAAGGATTGAAGAATATAGCTAGGTCAGATATTAAAGGGTTAAATCCTAGGGATTTAAGCACTAATATTAGCGCTTATTGCCATTCCCTTAAGCTTTGTTTTAGGCCGTATAAAGACTTCTGTAATAAAATTACTTAATCTTTAGAAGGTTTCTAGCTAAAACTTCTAGCTAATTTAGCTAGTTTAGGATTTGCCTCAAGGAATTCAATAAACCCTTCTAGAATAACCATATAAATCTGTTATTGTAGCTTACTATTAAGAAAAGCTCCTATAAAATCAATTTGTTCGATTTCCCAGTTATTCCAAGCCGCTAGGGCTAGTAAAATCCTCCAGCTAGGGGGAATGCTTGTGGCAGCGAAAGTCTCTAGGTAATCTAGGCCTTCGATTTGCATGAATCCCTTAGTAACGAGTTAAGCCTTATATTTTAAAGGATTATTTTCTTTATCCTTTTTAAGCTTATAAACAAGCTTATTCTTTAGTACTTTTCGGCCCTTAGGGATTTAATCTTTCCCTATAAATTTAAAATTACTAGCCTTTAGAAGCTGTTCGTATTCCTTGTATGTGGCTTCTATCCATTTATCCCTTTCAGGGCTAGATATAGCCTGCTTCCAGGTCTTAGGCTCGGGGCTAATAGGATTCTTTTCCTTTAGCTTCTCCCGCACCTTAAAGCAGATTTCTTTTATAAAATCTAGAGAAGAAGGGGAACTAATATCAACATCCATAGGGTCGATATTAGGGTCGAAATCGATAATTTTGTCAAAATCGAGGTCCGAAGTCGAAATCTGATTTCCTGGTTGAGTTATAGGCTGCGCCTGTATGGGATCCGCTAGAATTAAGCCTTTAGGGAGTTCTTTAGGGCCTATAGGTGGTTTTTCTTAACCTACAGGGATACCTATGTTGTCTATAGGGTAATCCTTTGAACCTTGATCTAAATGTTGTTAATCTAAATCATTTTCCCCCTCTAAAGGGTTATCCCCTATAGAAATCCTAGGTAAGCCTTTAGAAACAGGGCCTATAGGTTCTATAATCTCAATAAAGCTAGTCTTTGTAACTAGCCTTTTAGAGGGGATGTACACTAGGTAGGTGTTAGAACCTAGTGTAGCTAAAAGCCTTCCAGGGATAGTCCTAGCTGCTAACTTCTGGGCTTTAGGTTATTTTTCCAGGGGGATTAGAATCTCACAGTAAGATCCTATAGCTCTAATACTGCTAATATCAGTTATATAAGGCTAATTTAGCTCCCTAGATACAGAGCATTGCAATACAATACAATACATTACACAATACAATACATCCAAAATTTTACAATACAATACAATACAATACATGTATTATTTGTATTGTTTTGTATTTTTTTTTCTTTTTTTTTAGTTTTAAGTAAATTCCTTAATTATAAGGTATATATAGTTAATATAATAGCTTATAATAGCTTATAATAGCTTATAATAGCTTATAATAGCTTATAATAGCTTATATATATATATTACTTCTATTACTTATATAACTTAAAATATTATTAGTGTTAAAGTTTAATTAAAAATAAATAAGTAATAAATTAATATAATATAAATATAAGTATTTATAAGTAAATTACTATAGAAAAAGCTAGACTTATTAATTATTTAGTATTTAAAGGTTTTTTAAAATATTAATAAAATAAAATTCCTTTCTTTTTTATGTTTTTAATATTATACTATTTATAATTTTATACTAATAGAAAGTAAGTCCTAATATAACTATAAGACTTACTTTAGTATATTTCTCTCTTTTTAACTAAAATTACATAACTAAGTAAAGAGATTATTATATTTATAGTATAACTAATAGGACCCACTTTTAGACCCACTTTTGTATATCCTCCTCTTCTTAGCTAAAGTTATATAACTATAAAAAGGGATTATACTTGGTTTTTAGTGTTTAATAAGACCCACTTTTAGACCCACTTTAAGAAACACTATATAACTAAGTAAGTAAGCTAAAAGTAGTATAAATAGTTAAACTTACTTTTAAAGCTTATTTATTTATTTACTTAATATTAAAAAAATAGTATATATATTATGATTATTCTTTATATAATATTTTAACTTTTCTTTATAAGCTTTTCCTAGGTTTTTTCCTTTTCTTTTAGTTTAAAAAAGGTTAAAAGCTAATATAATTTATTATAATTATAATAAAATAGCTTAATAGTAAAAGAAGCATTTATTAAATAAATTTTAATTTTCTCTTTATAATAAATTCCTTATATATATAAGTATATTTTTATTAGAGTTTTAATCTTATTTATTTAGAATTATAAATTATTTCTTTAGGGTAAATATTATATTTAAAGCAAAAATACTATAT